>CM061538.1:263771297-264971297 GCA_030864215.1 Capsicum pubescens
AGATGGATAGATGGATAGATGGATAGATGGATAGATGGATAGATGGATAGATGGATAGATGGATAGATGGATAGATGGATAGATGGATAGATGGATAGATGGATAGATGGATAGATGGATAGATGGATAGATGGATAGATGGATAGATGGATAGATGGATAGATGGATAGATGGATAGATGGATAGATGGATAGATGGATAGATGGATAGATGGATAGATGGATAGATGGATAGATGGATAGATGGATAGATGGATAGATGGATAGATGGATAGATGGATAGGATAGATGGATAGATGGATAGATGGATAGATGGATAGATGGATAGATGGATAGATGGATAGATGGATAGATGGATAGATGGATAGAAGGATAGAAGGATAGAAGGATAGAAGGATAGAAGGATAGAAGGATAGAAGGATAGAAGGATAGAAGGATAGAAGGATAGAAGGATAGAAGGATAGAAGGATAGAAGGATAGAAGGATAGAAGGATAGAAGGATAGAAGGATAGAAGGATAGAAGGATAGAAGGATAGAAGGATAGAAGGATAGAAGGATAGAAGGATAGAAGGATAGAAGGATAGAAGGATAGAAGGATAGAAGGATAGAAGGAGGATAGAAGGATAGAAGGATGGATAGAAGGATGGATAGAAGGATGGATAGAAGGATGGATAGAAGGAGAAGGATAGAAGGATAGAAGAGAAGGATAGAAGGATAGAAGGATAGAAGGATAGAAGGATAGAAGGATAGATAGATAGATAGAAGGATAGAAGGATAGATAGATAGATAGATAGAAGGATAGAAGGATAGAAGATAGATAGATAGATAGATAGAAGGATAGAAGGATAGATAGATAGATAGATAGAAGGATAGAAGGATAGAAGGATAGATAGATAGATAGATAGATAGATAGATGGATAGAAGGATAGAAGGATAGATAGATAGAAGGATAGAAGGATAGAAGGATAGATAGATAGATAGATAGATAGATAGATAGATAGATTAGATAGATAGATAGATAGATAGATAGATAGATAGATAGATAGATAGATAGATAGATAGATAGATAGATAGATAGATAGATAGATAGATAGATAGATAGATAGATAGATAGATAGATAGATAGATAGATAGATAGATAGATAGATAGATAGATAGATAGATAGATAGATAGATAGATAGATAGATAGATAGATAGATAGATAGATAGATAGATAGATAGATAGATAGATAGATAGATAGATAGATAGATAGATAGATAGATAGATAGATAGATAGATAGATAGATAGATAGATAGATAGATAGATAGATAGATAGATAGATAGATAGATAGATAGATAGATAGATAGATAGATAGATAGATAGATAGATAGATAGATAGATAGATAGATAGATAGATAGATAGATAGATAGATAGATAGATAGATAGATAGATAGATAGATAGATAGATAGATAGATAGATAGATAGATAGATAGATAGATAGATAGATAGATAGATAGATAGATAGATAGATAGATAGATAGATAGATAGATAGATAGATAGATAGATAGATAGATAGATAGATAGATAGATAGATAGATAGATAGATAGATAGATAGATAGATAGATAGATAGATAGATAGATAGATAGATAGATAGATAGATAGATAGATAGATAGATAGATAGATAGATAGATAGATAGATAGATAGATAGATAGATAGATAGATAGATAGATAGATAGATAGATAGATAGATAGATAGATAGATAGATAGATAGATAGATAGATAGATAGATAGATAGATAGATAGATAGATAGATAGATAGATAGATAGATAGATAGATAGATAGATAGATAGATAGATAGATAGATAGATAGATAGATAGATAGATAGATAGATAGATAGATAGATAGATAGATAGATAGATAGATAGATAGATAGATAGATAGATAGATAGATAGATAGATAGATAGATAGATAGATAGATAGATAGATAGATAGATAGATAGATAGATAGATAGATAGATAGATAGATAGATAGATAGATAGATAGATAGATAGATAGATAGATAGATAGATAGATAGATAGATAGATAGATAGATAGATAGATAGATAGATAGATAGATAGTAGATAGATAGATAGATAGATAGATAGATAGATAGATAGATAGATAGATAGATAGATAGATAGATAGATAGATAGATAGATAGATAGATAGATAGATAGATAGATAGATAGATAGATAGATAGATAGATAGATAGATAGATAGATAGAGATAGATAGATAGATAGATAGATAGATAGATAGATAGATAGATAGATAGATAGATAGATAGATAGATAGATAGATAGATAGATAGATAGATAGATAGATAGATAGATAGATAGATAGATAGATAGATAGATAGATAGATAGATAGATAGATAGATAGATAGATAGATAGATAGATAGATAGATAGATAGATAGATAGATAGATAGATAGATAGATAGATAGATAGATAGATAGATAGATAGATAGATAGATAGATAGATAGATAGATAGATAGATAGATAGATAGATAGATAGATAGATAGATAGATAGATAGATAGATAGATAGATAGATAGATAGATAGATAGATAGATAGATAGATAGATAGATAGATAGATAGATAGATAGATAGATAGATAGATATGAAGTGCGTTGCATGAATATCTCAAGCTACGTTTAAATTTTATGATGACAATAATATGTAGCACAACAAATTTCTACAATTATGTTTATTAGGGCATACAACAATAAATAATATAATTCAAAGTAAGAAAATCTGAATGAATTCAAGAACAATACTTGAATCTAAACTAAAATAAGAAGAAAAAGTAGAAGTGGAAAATCGAGAACTAAACTCTCTATTGATAACTTGATACGTTGTAATATATAAGAAAAATTTAAGAAGTACCAAATTTTAAAGTTTTAAATACCTAATAAAA
This sequence comes from Capsicum pubescens, assembly GCA_030864215.1. Classification (NCBI taxonomy): domain Eukaryota; kingdom Viridiplantae; phylum Streptophyta; class Magnoliopsida; order Solanales; family Solanaceae; genus Capsicum; species Capsicum pubescens. The sequence goes on from CM061538.1 coordinate 263,774,255, forward strand.
ATGTAATGAATGATTTTGTAAGGATTTGACTTTAAAACAAGAAAAGATTTTTAAATATAGAAAAACAAAAAAAAAATTGTACAACAAATACGGTTCAAATTGACGTGTCTCTCTTAGCCCCGTCAGCACGGGAAAGAGGTACTGCATGACAAACGCAAAAGTGTTGATCGATCAACTACTTGAAACTTCTAGTGGTAAAATATATATGTGTGCTTACATTAAAATATATGTTTATGTTTACATTATTATATTAGAATGGAAAGGATCTTTGAAAAATTAGTTGAACTTTTTACACTTCAATAAAAATCTTTGCAATAGACAAAATCATTCAATTTTAAATAATTAAATTTTACACGTGCAAGGCACGTGCAGTTAAACTAGTATATATTTAAAGCCCAAGAGTCACTAAAAGTTACAACCATTACGTAAGTGTAGGGGTGTTTATGGTTCGATTTGGATCAATTTTGGGATAAAATCAACCAAATCAATTTATTAGTCATTTTTTATTATTATTAAAATCAAACCAAATTAAATGTATTTTACATCCACCAGTTTGATTGTTGTTGGTTTGGTTCGATTCTTTTATTTATTTATTTATTTATTTTAAAATAATGATATTTCTGTCTTTTCATTTTTTTCTTACAACTAGTTAATTTATTTGCGCTTTGCACGGTTATAATAATACAAATAATTTATTAAATAATATATAAATAGATCCTTATATGAAAAGAATAAAAAATAAAAAATAAAAAAATAATTACACCGACTCAATCGCTTCTCAAAATAATAGACATACGATTCATAGAGTAAATATGTTAACAACATGTAATCATCTACTTTAGAAGATGAAGAGCAAAATATTTATTCTTGTAATTATAATGATTAAAAATAAATCAGATAATAAACTATTTCTCAAAGTTAAAAAAAAAAAAACATAAAGATTTCTTTTTTTATGTATATAATTTTTTTAAAAATAAATCAGATAAATACAATATTTTTAAAAAATGAAAAAGGAAAAAAAGAAATGAACAAAACAAAAATGGTTCTTTTTTTTGTATATAAAATTTTTAGAATTAATTATCTTATTTTCCTCCCTCGCCTCCATGTTTTTTTATATTTCTCAAATTTTATGTCATGCATATTTATTGATAGTCCTAAAACGTAATCATAACTAAGACCAAATAACAAATATATTTCAATTATTAAAATTTATTTAGCTATCGGTGGATGTTGGTTGCTTTGTATTGTTTTACATGTGATTAATGGAAATAAGCTAGTCACCTAAAAAAATTAATTATAAATTAAGAAACTTAATTAATGTTAGTAAATTTTCAATTATAAATTATTAATTTGAACCAAAAGGAATTATAGACTTAAAAATTGAATTTAAGAGGCATCATATATAGATATAGAAATAAGACAATACACATATTAATTATTATATTTTTAATCATTAATTAAAAACAAAAAGAAAGATAAAATCAATGCATAATTGTCCAAGCTCTTGTCGATATCCACTTCACAAGTCTTTCACTATTTAAGAACATCTTCTTCTTTCTCAAGTTAAATAAAAACATAAATATCATAGTGAAAATGAAGGATAACCTTGGGTAAAATTGCATGAAATAAAATATATGAACTTCTATAGAAAGAAAAATAAAATAAATACATTAATGTCTCGGTATGTACTTTCACAAGCCTAAAAAAATCAATTATAAATTAAGAAACTTAATAAATAATTAGCAAATTTCCAACTACAAAGTTATTCATTTAACCAAAAGAAATTATAGACTTAAAAATTGAACTTAAGAGGCATCATATGTAGATATAGAAATAAGACAATACACATATTATTATATTTTTAATCATTATAAAAAAAAAAAAGTTGAAATCAAATGTTCGAGCTCTTATCAGATCTACTTCCACAAGCCTTTCACCATTTAAGAGCATCTTTTTTTTTTTCAAGTGAAATAAAAATATAAGCATCATAGTGAAAATGAAGGATAACCTTGGGTAAAATCGCATGAAATAAAATATATGAACTTCTATAGAAAGAAAAACGGAATGAATACATAAATGTCTTGAAATCGACTTTCACAAGCCTATCACCATTCAAAAGTCATCGTCTTCTTTTCAAGACAAACAAAAGCTTGAATATAATAGTGAAAATGAAGGGTAACCTTGGATAGCATCTCATGAAACGAAAAATATCATTAACTTTTGTATTAAATATTTAGGGGTTATAAATATAAAATCATGAATAGTTTGAGAGTTACAAATATTATTAGTAGAAATTAAATAGATGAGTTACCTCAAACATTTTTTTTCTTTTATTACATAGTAAATAGAGTTTAAATGTGGTGACTTTTGATTTTTCTTTAAACACACAAATATTTAAAATAAGAAGAAAACTCAACAAATATCTAAAAAAAACACAAAAAGGATAAATAGGTTTGAAGGCCTCTAAAGCATACCACATAGGATTGACTATTAATCTCCTTTATTTATATATATATATATATATATATATTGATTAGAAAAATAATTCTCTATCACTTTTCAACTTATAGTCCGTCATTAACCTTTTATTATGGTGACTACAAATTTTTGAATTATGAAAAAAATATATATAGATTTATAAGCTTTGATCAATTGAATAAGGTTGATAAGAAATACAAATATATATATATATATATATATATATATATATATATATATATATATATATCATAGTAGTTTCTTTAAAAAAAATTGAATTCACGATTTTCTTTTAATAAATGAGCTTAAAGATAAATAAAATTTTCATACAAAATACTCCACTTGAAATTATTTATAACATTCTCATAAGAGATATCTTTTTCTGACTGCGCGAAGCTCGGGATAGTACACTAGTTGTACGTAAAGTTTAGTCGTAAGTTATGTTCATAATTATGTATTTTTATAGATGTATCTTTCTGATCTAAATAGGTTATTCACTTAATACTAACCAATTAATTAAAAATATTCTACTCCTAAACGTACAACTCAACATAATAAGTTGACAAAATAATAATAAAATATTATTCTTTACCAAAAAAATATATATATTATTCTTCCTATTTATAATTAGAAAACTAAACAGCTAATAAAAAAAATAATAGTATGATTATTTATTCCTACATCTAAGAAAACCCAAAATGGGAAATATAATAATATGATTATTTTAATTACATAAACGTAATAATTTTTAGTAGGTATCAGTCGTCATATATAATTTAGGACTTCATACATATATAGTTTTACTAAAATAAGGAAATGTTCTACTAATAAACATTTAGTTATTTTTAAATTCTTAAATATAGAAAATTATAAAAAATAATTTTATTTATTGCGGAGTTTTTTAATAAAGGATAAAAAGTTCAAACAACACTTTTAAGATCCTTCACATTTTTAATATAGTATATATATATAGATATAGATATAGAATTATATAAAAAGCAAAAGCAAGTAGCCTTTTTCCGTGAAGTTATAAAATCTGATGTGCATCATTTAAATATAATTTTTTCTTTAAATTAGATATTCATATTTGAAATTTACTATATGCATGATATTGATGATGATTACTATAAATATTTCCTACAAAATATTATTGTATAATATTTAAATTTAACTATTATAGAGAAATAATTTAATTAAAAAATATATTATTATTATAATAAATATCATTGCCGATATATATAAAATGAAAAATCATCTCTGTGAAGAAAATCATGTTACTATCACGAGGGGTCTTATAAATTTAACTATTATAGAGAAATAATTTGATTAAAAAATATATTATTATTATAATAAATATCATTGTCGATATATATAAAATGAAAAATCACCTCTGTGAAGAAAATCATGTTACTATCACGAGGGGTCATTATATAGATCTCAGTGTACTCCTGTTAAATTAACTAAATAATTGAGCAATATCAGTAATATGGGAGAAAATGGTCAAAAGCCTAAATCTCAACTACATATTTATATTTTGCTCTGACAACCAGTCATTTTAGATAAGGTGTGATGCACGCGCCAACAACATTTTGATACGTATTTTTTTATGTAAAATTAATTTTTATTTACTTTCTTTTTCATTTTTATCACTTTTTATCATTTTTTCACCATTACTTTTCATCTCTTTTTCTTTTCAAACTTTATTATTTCTACTTCTATGCAAATAATTTTTCGACGATCTTGAAGTGGAAAATAATGAACAATACCGAATTTAAAATTTTCAACGATCTTGAATTCGAAAATAATAAACAACATCGAATTTGAAAATTTCCGACAACCTTTAAGTGGGAAACAATAACCATATAATTATTAAATTTCCGCCGATCTTAAATCCGGAAACAACAAACAATACCAATTTCAAAATTTTCAACGACCTTGAAGCCGGAAACAATGAACAATACGGAATTTAAAATTTTCAATGACCTTAAAGTCGGAAACAATAGAGAATTTTAAAATTTTCGACGACCTTGAAGTCGGAAATAATGGACAATACCCATTTTAAAATTCACGACGACCTTAAAGTCGGAAATAATGGACAATATTGATTTTAAAATTTTTGATGATCTTGAAGTCGGAAATAATAAACAACATCGAATTTAAAATTTTCGACAACCTTGAAGTGAGAAACAATGAACAATATCAATTTTTAAATTTCCGACGATCTTAAATTTGGAAACAACGAAGAATATCAATTTCAAAATTTTCGACGACCTTGATACCGAAAACAATGAACAATACCGAATTTAAATTTTTCAATAACCTTAAAGTCAGAAACAATAGAGAATTTTAAAATTTTCAACGACCTTCAAGTCGAAAACAATGGACAATACACATTTTAAATTTTACGATGACTTTGAAGTCGTAAATAATGGATAATATCGATTTTAAAATTTCCGACAATCTTGAAGTTGGAAACAATAAACAATACATATTTTGAAATTTTCGATGAATTTGAAGTCAAAACCAATTAATTTTGTGTTTGAAGATGAGGAAAATGATAAATTAATTTTGGATGTCATTGATAAGTTCTTGAAAAGAAGATAAAGATGAAGAAGAAAAAGAAGAAAGAAAATGAATAAAGAAAAAAAACAATTGAAACTGAATAAAGAAATATTAAAAATAAACTTTTAATAAAAAAAAATTGTTCTCAAAACATACTCTCTTGTCATGTCAGCGTTCAGTGGGTAATAATTTCACTTTAAATTAGTTCAGAAGGTCATATGATATCGCAAAATATAAGTATGTAATTGATATTTCGACTAAAGGTTGGGGATAATAAACCATTTTCTCATAATATGGGGTCCTACCTATATAATTTCTGCAAAGCTTTATCCTGAACCAACTCATGCTAAGAAACCTTTTGATACATGGGATAAAGCAGAATATTCAAAATTAAATTTAAGTTTAATCTTATACCTTCATCAAATATACAATAACTTTAAACTTAAATACAACAACAACAAACTCAGTATATTCCCACATAATGGGGTCTGAGGAGAGTAGAATATATACAGTCCATATCACTACATCCGAAGAAGTAGAGAGGTTGTTTCCGATAAATCCCCGACTCAAGAAAAGGACCGACACCATGTTCAAATATCGCAAACATACAACATGATAAAATAACAACGATACAACAACCTCAAATAAGTACATGAACCAACAACAAACACCCCTCCCCAAACCCTAGCCCTACCAACCAAGCTACACAAAACTCTCCTAACTCCAGCCTATGACTTAACCACACCCCTTACCCCTCTACCCTAATACTCTTCCTCCAAACCTTACTTAAATCCTAAATATTTCTCCTTTTTACATCTAATAACTACATATTACTGGTTCAAAAATTATAAACGGAGTACTGTATTATTTTTGAGAAGTATCAAGAAAAAAAATGGCAAAGGCCAGTGACTAATTTCTGGGAAGCAAATGAAGAGAAATTTGCATAACACTATTGATATTCACACTTGCCTCTTTCGAAATCCATATTTTTCACACTTTTCAAAAAAACATTGCCAACTCATTTCTAGAAGCCATCTAATGTAATCCCACGAATGCTACAGCCGCAAACGCGTCAACCTTTCTTCTCTTGTCGGTCACTTTTGGTTCAACATTTATAAAGGGTTGGTTTACCTATGTTGTCCTTGTACTTGACGGAGGTTTCAAAGCTTGCTTGAATATTCCTTCTACCTGAAACCATCTACTATGTTTTAGATAAAAACCCATGTGAAAAAAATCATTCATTTTTTGGTTTTGTTATAGTTCTTGAATGCTTCAGTGTGCCAAAGATTTGATTTTGTTAAGGTGGTCTTGATTTTCTTTATATAAAACTATATGCGTTTCTTGAATTTGGGTATTTTTGATATAATTAAGAAATTAGGGGTTGATTCATACGAGTGCTTGATCTTTGATTATTAGTGAAATTGGTGGAACATTATAGTTTCTTGTTTATGCATTTGATTTTGAAGATTGAGAAAGTTCAAGTTTGTGTATTTGCAATTGATTGATAGATTTGAGTTGTTGGGGTTATTGTGAATAGTTTGAAATTTTGATAGAAAACAAGATGGTTGGATCTATGGAAGGCGTAACGAGTAATAAGTACCCGAATGGGTTGATTCAAAGTACTAATGGTTCTGTAGAGGAGAAGGTTGATGAGCTACGTCGAATTTTTGGTAAAGTGGATGGTGATCCATTGAGAATTGTGGGTGTTGGCGCAGGAGCATGGGGCAGTGTATTTGTAGCAATGTTGCAGGATGCATATGGGAATTTACGAGAGAAGGTGCAGATTAGAATATGGAGGAGAGCTGGAAGAGATGTTGATAAAGCAACTGCTGAGCATTTATTTGAGGTGATCAATTCAAGGGAAGATGTGTTAAGGAGGCTGATTAGACGATGTGCATACTTGAAGTATGTTGAGGCAAGATTAGGTGATAGGACACTACATGCCGATGAGATTTTGAAAGATGGCTTTTGTTCGAATATGATTGACACGCCACTTTGCCCTTTAAAGGTCGTTACCAATTTGCAGGAGGCTGTGTGGGATGCTGATATAGTCATTAATGGTTTGCCATCAACAGAAACTAGGGAAGTATTTCAAGAAATTAGTCGGTATTGGAAGGAACGTATTACTGTTCCGGTCATTATATCCTTGGCAAAGGGAATAGAGGCCGAGCTAGGGCCTGAACCCCGCATTGTTACCCCAACACAAATGATTAACAGAGCAAGTAAGAGAATCTTTTCCCATACTGTTGAATTATTCTTCCAAACTTGTACTTTACTTTTCCACTGTGATATTATTTAGTTAATAACTTCATTGTTGTGATGTTGAATACTTGGGAGCTGACATGGTTAATGGCAGAATAATTTTCTTTTTTCCTGTTTGCCATGTGGGCGCTATCATGCTCTTTCTACTTCCCGATAGATCATATTTTATTTGTAGTAGTGAAAAATGTGACGGATCCTTGGAGCATTTAATAAATGTTTCTTAGATGCTTGAAAAGAATTCAACATGTTTGTTTCTTCTGCTGACTTGAGCATTTAGCTTCCAATAAACTTAGTTCGAAAACATTTCTCAGTTAATTTACTATTATGGCACAGCCAGTATAGGGGACTAGAAGGAGGATCAGGTTTCAGGTTTTATGAGTCAGTATAGGTGTCAGGGTCATAATTATAAATACTCAAAAGGACAATGGTTCATCCTTATGTGGCAGCCGAATGAGTAATATGGATGTCTGTTATTTATTTTGGGGATGAATAGATACTTTTAATTGACTTTGCTAAGCACTTCAAGCATTATGAGCAGTTCCCCTTGCAGCAACACCTTTAGGAAAAAAGAACTGATGCTGAATAATTGTTGCGTAGTGTAGCCTTTTGTTGTTTAGAGGAGTTGACTGTTATGCCTCTGCCTTGGTGGTAAGAGTGCATCAAGTGATGTATGTGTCGGGCGCATGGCGCAGGTTCAAACTGTGTCACAGACAAAAATTGATAAAATGGAGAAGGGTAGAAGGGTAGGTCCATTATTACCGTGTTTCGAACTACGTGACTCTGGCCCTCAAGATGCCTGGGTTATGGAAAATAAGAAGTAAAAAAGAGTTCTTGACCTGTATTGTTTTCATTACACTTAACTCTCCTTGGCTGATTTATTGAGGTGTCTGTACATAAAGATTTAGGAAAATAAGCATGGTTTCATGCCTTTAGTTCTTCCTAAGAGTTAACAGAGCAGTGAGGTATTTCCTCCTTAAATACATTTATTGCTAAGTCAAAATCTGTACACCGGGTATGTTGTTGTAATGGAAGAGTTTTGAAATTTTAGATTTTGCCCTAACTGCTTTTTAGATTACATGTACATAATTGTATGCACATTTTCGGTTGCCTTCTCCTGTTAATATCCAGTTAGATTTAATGTTCAAATAAATTAAGTTTGCTTTACTTCCTACGTATATAATTGTATTTTGAACTTGTCGGATATGCAAATATTATTATTTGCAACCTGATCAAGTCACTTTGGTTCTTCAACTATCATGTACTGGTGAATGTTGATAGCTAAAAGAACAAGACTATGACATATGTGATTGAATTTGAACTTCAAAAATCATTCATGGCAACTGCCACCGGGTACAGATCCAATCCAAAATGAGTTAATTGCGCTTTACTTACCATTCGTGAATTTATCCATTTATTTCTTATTGTTTGCTTTTTTCTCTTTCTTGCTTTTCCAAGTATATTTGTGTTTGCTAAGTTCTTCATTACTGTTACTTCTGCTCATGAGGCACCTATTATTTGCAGCTGGAGTTTCAATTGAAAACATCTTGTATCTTGGTGGACCTAATATTGCATCAGAGATTTACAATAGAGAATATGCCAATGCTCGGATATGTGGAGCTGAGAAATGGCGGAAAGCTCTAGCGAGATTTTTGAGGCAGCCACATTTTATTGTATGGGACAATGGTGACCTGGTAACTCATGAGGTCATGGGTGGTCTAAAGAATGTATACGCAATTGGAGCTGGTACAATCCTTTCTCTTTCTGGTGCAATGTTTTACTTTGCTTATTATCTGTAAAAAAAGTTCATAATTTATTTAGAATTGACTTATCGAGTTGTCTCCTGGCTTGATTGAGTTTGCACTCTGATCATCTCCTTAGTTTCACTATTGCTGTTTGTTTGTTACCTTCCTTATTTTGGATCTTGGGAGCATTCATCATGTAATGGTTGTAAATTGCAGCTTCCCACAGTTTAAGCATTGTGACATCTTTAGTCAAATACTCAAACTAAGATGAGCATTTCAGTTTCTCGGCGAAGTTAAGAACCAGATTCTTGAGTTTCTTGTCCATTTGAGATCAGAATAATGCCCAGAAAATTCTCATTATTAAATATATCAAAGGATGTTACAGCATCCAGTGTGGTTGAGACTTTTTTTATATTGCAATATCGTGCATGAAATCACGAATAACATTATAAATGCTCAGTGTCCCCTGGTTATGGCTGTACGACTTAATAGTTTAATCGTTATTGAAACGTCAGAATTGGACATTAGGTGTTAGGCTCGTAGTTGCTTAGTTACATATCAAACCACATACTGATACACTATTTTCTGTTCGATAGGTATGGTAGCAGCTCTTACTAATGAAAGTGCCACGAGCAAGTCAGTATACTTCGCACACTGTACATCTGAGATGATATTCATTACACATCTCTTGGCGGAAGGACCTGAGAAGCTTGCTGGTCCACTTCTGGCTGATACATATGTGACCCTGTTGAAAGGTCGTAATGCTTGGTATGGCCAAAAGTTGGCCAAAGGGGAAATAAACCTTGATATGGGTGACAGCATCAAAGGAAAGGGGATGATACAGGTATATTCTAGAATACTTAGCATACAATGACTAGCTAGGAGCATGTGGCTAAAAATAGATTTCTAATGATAATTTACAGTTTATAACTTCTATGACGTATTATTAGAGTGGGTTAGAGTCCCACATTGGTTGGTGAATGGACCAACGGTCAATCTTCCCCTCATGAGCTAGCTTTTGGGGTTCAGTTAGGCCCAAGTGCCATATATTTACACATATTAATAGGAATTCATGTGTTAACAATTTGAGGAGCCTACTTTATCTTATATAAGCTAGTATAAGAAAGTCATCTCATTCCTAATCTCTTTGTGGTGCACAAATTGTATGGTTAAAGAAATCATATTATGGTTGTAGATTCTCTACTTTTTAATATAATGCTTACAGGATATTTTCCTGTTATCACTAAAATTATGTACCTTTTCAAAAAAGCAAGTATATGGAAGTTAACTGATGCTTCTGTGACGAACAAAATTGTTGGAAGTCACAAAGGTATTTAGCATTCTTGAAATTGCTCTCAATGATAACCTTGCAAAACTTGAGATGCATTCCGTCTTAATAAATCATTACTGGCTTAATTCATGGAAGATATCGTTCAGCAACTAGAGCTGCAAGAGTGTTATTACTACGTGGAATCATGTGTGAATTCTAACCTGTGTCAATTTGTGCAGGGAGTTTCAGCAGTAAAAGCCTTTTATGAGCTACTAAGTCAGTCCAGTTTAAACGTTTATCGTCCTGATGAAAACAAACATGTAGCTCCTGTTGAACTTTGTCCTTTATTGAAGACATTGTACAAAATACTGATAATGAGGTACATAAAATTCTTGCCCTGCTTTCCCCCTTATGTTTGCAGTTCTTTTACAAGTTGGAAAGTAATCCCGACTGTTGGTGCGTTGAAACTGCAGGGAGGTTTCATCAGAGGCTATTCTTCAGGCATTGAGAGATGAAACTATGAATGATCCACGTGACCGTATTGAGATTGCACAAAGCCATGCCATCTACAGACCTTCGTTACTGGGGCAGTAGCCTTGATTAAGAGACCTTTGGACGCCACCATCACGCACTATCCAACTATTCCAAGTTCTTCGGCAGTGAAGTTGCTTCTGAAATTAGGTGTTGTATTTTCAATCAATTTTGTAATATGCTCTTTAGACAATTTGGTTATCAGGACTATGCTATACTGATGCATGAGAATTGATGTTGTATAATGTTCTTTGATTTATTCAATCTTTCACTTTATTTATTGTTTCAAAACTCTCCTTTTTTTCTTTTTTCAAGTTCTTCAAGGGACATTTCCGGGTACTTCCAGGAAAAAAATATACCGAATAGTTAGTTTGGGGTATAGATAGTATGGTAGAAAGAAATAGATGAATGTATCTTTATACCAGCTTAGTATCGACAAATTAATATTCAAAAATGAAGATGAGGTAATGGAAGTCTATGCAGAGCCGTCAACATGGGCCAGACTCGTTGAGCCGGCCTGGCCTAGTCTGTAATTTGATAGGGTTGGGTTATGATTTTTATAATCTGTTTAAGAATAGGGCTTTTTAGTTTGGCTCGTATAAGCCCGTTGTTTCGTGGGGCTTGACCATTTTTTTTTTTTAAAATGCCCCACATTTGAAAAGATGGACATGTTGTAGCTAGTCGGCTAAAGTAATTCTCCTTTTTAGTCATTTAGCCCAATTGGGCACATGCAGTCTCTATACTCAATTGATACACTTTTATACCACATTGATACACTTTTATACTATATTGATACACTTTTTTAGAAAGAGAAAGGAAATTATATGCAAGCACATGCAGTTCCTATACCCAATTGATACTCTTTTATACTACATTGATACACTTTTATACTACATGGATACACTTACAGTGTCTATATACTCAATTGATACTCTATTATACTAGATTGATACATTTTTAGAATGCACGTAAAAATTATATAGAGCCGTATAAAATATGTATCTAAATAATAATTGTAGTTAAAAATTGTATAGAATATGTATAAAAATGCTATAATTATTATATAGAATATGTATATGTATAGAAACTGTATCGTTATTATATATAAATATATATCTTTAATAATTGTATTATATTAAAAGTATATGATATTATATTTTATTGTATAAATAAGTAAAACTAAATAAAACAATTAGTATGTTATTTTAATAATGTTGATGAATGCAAAATAATTTGGATATGTTTTAAAAGAATGTCATTTTTTTATTTAATAAATATTTAAAGATATTCTTTTACTTTTATCTTTATTAAATCTCTTTTTTTATTTTTTAAAATTCGTACTCAATCAAAATATGTTACATAAAACTGGAAGGACGAAATATTGGATAGCCGGTTAATATGACAGAGACGTATCAATTCCAAATCCAAGTCAAAAAAGCACATACACATTTGACATTATTAACGCATTCCTAAATGGAGTCGCAGTCTCATGATTGGACCAATTCCTAATCCAAATAAAATTTGGAGTGTGCAACCAACTCGTATAATATTGAAACAAAACCAAAAAAAACAACCAAAACTATAAATAAGGGTGCGGCCATCCCTTAATGGCTATTTACTGAATTTTTAAATTTAGGTGCTAGTTTTGTGGAATTGTTTTAATTTTAGGTGTTATTTTTATCCTTTTCCCAATAAAAAATGATTAAAAAATAGAATAAAGTACTAAAAATAAAATAAAAAAATAGTTCAAACTAAAGTCTATTTGGACCATCATAGATATTTAAATATTAGATATGTTTATAAAATATATAAATAATTAAAATAGTAAATTTTCTAAGGAATCAAATATGTTTGATAAAGATAATGTGGCGATGTTGAACACACTATAACTCTTAAGTGCCATGAGAATTTTTTTTTTTCTTAGGAGCTCATTTTCACTTTTATTGGATTAAATATTGACATTTCTTTGTGTTTTATTGTGATCAATTAAAACAAAAATAGATTAATATTATTATTTAGCTAGTTATATTATTACTCATAAATAGTTTCGTTTGTTTTTCAACATCTCTATTTGATTTGAATTTGGTGTCAAATGTTATTTAATTTAACAGGTTTTTTGAATTTTTTTTATAAATTTGAGACTTGATTAACAAGAAATAATTTCATGTAATATTATATTGTACATATTTATGTAATTAACAATTTAAAATTTAAATTAAGATTATAAAAATAATATATTTTAAAAAGTGAGCTGGCCCGTGGAGACCCGCAGCCCACATTGTGATGGATTGGACTTGCTATTTTTTGGCCTGTCATGTTGATGGATCAGCCCTACCTGACCTATCAAACTTCAAAGCCCGTATGAACTAGCCCAAGTAAGCTGGGTCGATCCATATTGACAGCTATAAGTCTATGTATCTTTTGGTCATAATCCAAAATTGGATCAAATTCTTCTTTTAACTCAAAAATTGAAAGTTCTTTTAAACATTTTCAACAGTAAGACTTATACTTTCTCTTATTTATAGGAGGGAGTTAAGCAGCTCAAGCAGGCACGAGGTCGACATGCTTGCTTGTGCTGCCTGCTTCAGCCGTAATTTTTTTGTATCACACTTAATTAATAATTATAAGTTATTTACATATTAAAAAATTAATAATATTTAATAAAAAAAGTAAAATAGACATTTATGACATGTTTGCTTCAGTTACTTCAATCATAATTTTATTGTATCACCCCTAATTAATTATTATGGGCATTAAGTATTAAAAAAATAATAATCTATATATATAAAAGCAAAACAAAATCAAGACAAGATGTCACGTGTCAAGCTATTAAAATAGTCACGTGGCAATTTTTAAGACAATATTTAAAAATATAGTAATAAAAAATTTAAATTAAAAAATATTAGAAAGTTTTAAACTTTCAACTTTAAAAAAGAGATGCAGTGTAAATTTTTTTAAAAAAGAGATGCAGTGTAAATTTAAAAAGAAACGTGTCTCACATGCAGTGTGAATTTTCAAAAATAGAGATGAAGTGTAAATTTAAAAAAGAAACGTGTCACTATCTTCCAACAATTTAATTTTTTAGTGATTATCTAAATAATCTTTACTGATTATCTCAACTAAGAAGATATTTTAAACAGATAACAATTTAAATTTTTACTGATTATAACTATCTCAATAATTTTAGAGTTTTAACTTTATCTCAACTTTTAGTGATTATCTAAATAATCTTATCCCAACTACTCATCATTATCTCTCTGTAATTCAAAAACTACATTATTACTATAAAATCTCATATGTACGTATTTCAAATTCAGAACCCAAAAAAAGAAAACACTGTCCAGTATTTATCAAAAAAATGTCTGAAGCTAAAATTGACTCTATACATGAGATATCAAATACTAAGACGCAATGGAATTTAAAGGTTCGTATTGTGCGTTTGTGGCAGATTTCAGAACACAAAAATTCCAACAAGATATTATCATTAGAGATGCTTTTGCAGGATGACAAGGTATACATCCTTCACTAGCTATTTTTTCTTAATAATGTGAATAATTTTGAGCATGAAATCGTACTTAAAAAGTAAAAAAATCGTGGATTACGCATGTTCATGTTTAATTGATTAAAATACTGGAGAGAAAAAAATATAATATAACTCCTACATAATTAGAAATCTGACACAACGAAATATACTGATGATGCCGAAATACGTTGATCAAAAGTGAATTTTGGATTTAATTAAAGTTAATTAGAACTGTTCAAAATCAAATTATATCAATAATATTAACTGTAAAAAATTTTAGTCGTTTACTGCTATTGAGTTATCCAATTAACAATTTAGGAACGATCTAAAATTTGTATTACTGACAAGTTAATGGTTTGTGTAGAAATTTATCTAATTTATTTATCAATTAAACCGATAACCCACAGTTATAGAGTATGCTAAATCAATTGACATTCAGTTTGATTACTTGATTTACAAGTTTGACAATTAACAACATAAAAGAATATAGTTGTTGCTCAAAATTCTCTTTGTTTTACAATGATCCTTGTCCTAATCGATAACCTCTAAAATCAATATCAAAGTACCTGATCATTTTGATAACGACTTAACATTTTTAAAAATCAAATTAATTAATCATATTGATAATTAAAAAAAACGAATTAAGGAGATACGTTGTACTTTTTATTACCTGCATAAATTTTAGCCATTTAATCCTAAGTTCAGGTATCAGGAAATTTAAATTTAATTCAAAATAAATAAACTTCACTATTTTTATTCCACTGCTTTTAATATAATCTCAATTATGAATTATTTGTTTATATGGTGATCGTATTCAGGCATCTGTTGGAGCATCTGTTATTTCTAAGTTCAGACCAAAAATAAAAGAGTTGGAGTTATATTCAATGAAAAATTTCATTGTTGTATCAAACAAGTCAAAAGTCAAGACCAATGATCACAAAATGAAGTTGATGTTCATTCATATAACAAACATACAAAACATAGCTGATTCATGCTTTGATCGGACTTTATTTAAGTTTTGCCCATTTAAACATTTGATAAATCAAGTTGATATCGATGAGACCAAGCTTTTCGATTATTATCTTTTACACAAACTTTTTAATTCAAATGTTTCACCACTTATAAGTTATATGTCATACTAAATATCTTTTTTTTCAATTTTGATAGATGTCATAGGAGAAATTGTTGCTTATGGGCCTGTTCAAGAATACAAACAAGGTGATAAATTCAGTGTTTTTATGAATGTGTAACTCCAGGATAATGGGTAAGACTGCAAAAATGATTATAGTCATTGATAAATTTCAAGTTGTCCCCTTTTTATTTGATCAAATTATGCATTTTTATAAAGAAACAACATGATTGGAGTTGCATTCTGGGGGAATTCGTTGAACAAATTCGTCCACACTAGGATGAATCTACCGATAAGCCTGTTATTGTGGTTATGCAACTCATAAAGGCTCACAAGTTTAAAGGTTTTCAACTAACGATGTTTATTTGAAATTTTTATTTAAAGTTTATATCTATCTGAATTTGATTATATATATACACAAATGTAGGAAAATTCTCTGTACGTAATTTTTGAACTGCTTCAAAACTATGGATTAATCCTGAACTACCTGAAGTTGCTGATTTCATTTTCAGGTTTATATATACTCCTCCATCCTCCATTTATAATTTTTAATAACCTAGAGAATTTGTTATATGATAGATATTTTAATAAACTTCAATACATGTAGAGTGAAAGATGTGCGTGGAGATAAATCTGAGAGGATGAGTCAACTATCCACTCAACATAGCTATTCTATTTTGGATGAGTTAGCTTCTGGAGCGGTTGAAGTTAAAACTATAAAGCAGTTAATTGAGTGCTTGGAGGTGAGTAACACTTTCATTTATTTCAATATTAAATTATAGTGTGACAAGTGAATATTTTTTAACTATGCTACTTTAATAAATATAGGAAGGGAGTTTCTACGTTGCTGCAACCATACTACATATAGATCTTGATAAAAATTGGTCATACCCGAGCTGCAAGAATTGCATTAGGAAGATTGATGAACTTGACAGTAAATTTTACTGCAAAACGTGTGAAAGCCTTGAGAGTTCTGCAATTCACAGGTTTTATAAAAATCATGTTTAAATTTAATTTTAATTATAAAAATAAAAATTAAATCTCAAATATGCCTTATAGGTATAAATTATTTTTGAAAGTAACAGATTTTGCAGAAACTGGCTTCATTACTTTGTTGCTTTAGGACCAACATGCGATGAAACTCATAGGAAAGACTGCTACTGAATTAGTGAAAGGATTACTTGAGGTAAAAAAATAATAAAAATCATATTTGAATATATTTATTTTACCTCTTTTAATACCACTATTTATTTTAGAATGTTGGTGTATCTTCTTATCCATTGGAGTTAGATAACATTTTGGATAGAGAGGTCATGTTTAAAGTAGCCGTCAAGAAAGACAACATAGACCAACATGATGAAGTTTATACAGTTCTTAAATTTAGTAATGATAAGGATCTCATCAAGCAGTATCATCTCACTCCAAGTGAAGAAACATGCACCGTATGTATACATTACTTTTAAACAAATTGAATTTGTTGGTTTATGTTTAGAAAAGATTAACTTAGAATATAGATTGTTATTGATATTATTATTTTTCTTTCACAGTATCCAGAGTTCAATTATGAACAACTCGCACCTAGAGACAATGATTTAACGGTAATTTCGACACACACTTGTATGTAGATATATTTACCATTTGTTAAAGTACATAAAGATATCTGATTTTGATGATCTTTTTTTAACTGAAATTTTAGAATTCTGTAGCTGAGAATGAAGTAAACTCTGCTTCAAATACCCCTGCAAAGAGAAGTGGACTCAAGAGTGATTTGTCCGTAGAAGACGTTGATGAAGAGTCCACTGTACAATTCTCCAGCAGTAAGAGAAAAAAGTCATAAAAAGGGGGAAAATAACACGAGTCAGATCATTTAGAAGACTTTAATAAGATACATTTAGTGGGATGTCACCTTTTCTATTTTTAGCATTGATCTTTGTTATGGACGAAATGTTTTGATAATTTTTCAACAATTTATTAGTAATTTTAGGTTCTCTAATTGTATTTTAATTTGTTTCGACCTCTCTTTGCCTGTGAAGTACAGCTTCATTGTTTAACATTTAACAAAAAATTTAGTTGATAAAGTGGATCAGGCTCTATCCGAGGCTAAAGTGTTTTATGACGTACAAAGATGTTTTCTAGATCGTGAAATATACCTGAATATTATTATACAGCAGATATTACTAGGGCACGACGAAGTTCAATAGACCATTGGTCTTGAACTTCAAATTCATCATACCGGTTTGAAATCTGCCACACATCAAAGTGTGTTAGCATGTTAACATCCCTATTGAAAATGATGATACCTTGACCACTGTTAACAGCATAATCCAAATTAAATGGAACCATATTCACTCTCTTGATTTAAGTACATCAACAGCCTATCACTGACATAATCAAACAATCTAAATTAGTAAAAGAAAAGAGTCAAATTGACTTCATCTACAAACTCTGGTGGACACATGCTCTTACACTTCTGCATGCTTGCTATATCTGGTTGAAGGATATTTGCAGTGACCTGAACTTACTGATCAGTAAGAAAAAATAATTGAAATGAGAAAAAAAAGTAGACCACAACATGTAAACCTGTTGAAGTGTATCTTTAAATATGCGTAGTTGTTGAAAATTACACAATGACAGTATGTGTCAGCACCTTTTTGTGAAATGGCAAACAAAATACTTCTTTTATAGATAATAGACACAAATATTACTCTTAACTTCAGGTTAAGAAACACAATTTACAAATTATTTTTTGAACATGTTATCTATCTTCCTTAAAATAAAAGTCTTCTAAAAATGACACAATTAATCTTATTCAATTTTTATAATATGTTACACAAATATAGACAGAATTTTCAAAAACCAAGATTTTACCTGTACCAAATATACAAATATCTCCAGCCTCACTTTCAGCCTTGCTCACTTCTTTGTTATTGTCGATGAGGGTTGTGATCTGTACCTTAAGATCCATCTCTCTATCATGTAACTCCGCATCCTCACCATTTTTTTTATATGTCCAAACTATGGTTCTATAATCTTCTTCTAAAGCATCTAAACAACCACTAAAACTATCATAATAATCAGACAACAGAGAACCACATTGTCAAAGTCTCTTAGATAAAGGAGATGATATATATTGGTCCTTAAAGCAAATAACATCCAAGTTTATACCACACCAAGAGGACACAAAATCTCAAAAATCTACAAATCTCATTGTTGAATTAGAAATAAGTGGTGAAACATATCAGTCATTGATATGTATCTGCCTACATATCTCATTTCAATGCTAAAACGTGTAAGTAAAAGGAACATCCTAAATCATTGTCAAGGTTCCTTAGCAGAGAATGTGGACAAAACAAAGAACTATGCTTAGACAGGGTCATTAGGATCGCAACAAGTATTGCAACAAGGATTCAGGTTCTGAGCTGAACTCATTAC
This sequence comes from Capsicum pubescens, assembly GCA_030864215.1. NCBI lineage: Eukaryota > Viridiplantae > Streptophyta > Magnoliopsida > Solanales > Solanaceae > Capsicum > Capsicum pubescens. The sequence continues at coordinate 263,793,184 of CM061538.1, forward strand.
TTTCTACTCTAATGAGGTATACAATTACATCCCCTTTTTAGGGAGTTGGAAGTGGGGTGGAAGAGGCAACTTTGTACATTTGCTCTATTTAAGACCTTGAGAAACTAAAAGTCTAATGTTTTAGTAAACTTAAGAGGGGGTATTAAATTTCTGTGCTTAAAGAGTTTCCACGATAAATAAGAACACATTTAAATAGGATTATATTTCTTTCAAAGTTGGATAGCATTTTCTTAAAACGAGGACCAAGTTATGGGTAACAGAAGTTAAAGGGTTGGAATAAAAGGTCAATAAAATAAGGGATTTTCCCTTTCCTCTCTACCAGAAAATGACTTTCAACTTTGCTTAGTCAAATAGACTACAATATAGTGGATCTCGAGAAGAAAAAAGGGCAAGCAGAGATGCACAAATTGAAAGCGGCTTTTAAAGACAATAAACTTTTTATGAACAAATCCAATACATACCTATGTATTATCCCTTCTCAAGAGAAAGTATAGAACAGAAAGAAGCATGGATGTTATGTAGTCGTGCAGATAACTTCGGTGAGTATCGGAGGGTCAAATAACCTTTCATCTCCAAAGAGACACTGCAAGCACATAATACTTTCAATTTGACTAGAAAAGGAAAATCAGAAGTAAGAGAAACCAAGATGAGAGGCATATGTTTATGTTTGACCTGAAAAAAGACAAACTTCCATCAAGAGAAAAAGTCAGCAAGACAGGGCCTCGTGCCAGAAGAGAAAATATTTTATACTCAACAATTGTAACAAAAAATCTGTGCTTGCTGCTACTTTTATTTCGATGAGTTTGAGATAGTGCACCTGTATGGGATTCCATACTAACTGCGTAAATACATTCCTAAATATAATGAAGCTGAAAATAGTAAGCCGTGGAGTACAGAGAGGACTAGAAACTGTAATGAAGAATAATAGGGACAAAGTAGGCAACCTGATCATCACCGTAGAAAATAAACTGACCAGTGTGGTCATGGTCCATGGAAGTCTATCAACGACAGTTTTACTGATCGTTCTCCCCTTGCTAAAATTAAACACCTGAATATTAGTTTTAAGGTTAGTTCTCGATTGCTATGATAAAGAGTGAAATGAAAGTTGTGACATATTCTATATGGTGAAACAAATATATACAAGGATGCACTGTCATCCACACCATCAGAAGATATAGTAAACAAGTGTATGAATCTGCTGATAGTTTCTAAAGGCACGGGTAATTTTTTCACTCCCAATTATCAAAAACAAACCTCGAATATGTAAGGTATAAGCTTGAACCTAGAGTTTTTGTAAGCATCATCTCCTTTTACAAAACTCTCCAGCAAAGGCGAATCCTCTAAAGGGGTATTCATCATATAGTAGAGAGGAAGGTTGTATGTTGTAAAACTTGAGACCTAAATACAAGTGACAAACTAGCAAAATAAGCATCTGGTTAGCAACTATATAGGAAATGAAAGCAAATGATTATTTTGTCAAGCATACTTTTGTATATTTAAAAGAAATGAAAGAATTGTTAAGTATTTGGTTAGCAACTTTATAGTAAAAAGAATTTCAAACCACCCTTTGCTGCATATTTCTGCATATATATATATATATATATATATATATATATATATATATATATATATATATATATGTCACACATAAAGTAAGCAGATTATTAGAATTATGTATCTCTACTTTATATAAAATGCATTAGAACATCAAAAACAAGTTCAACAACTGCTCATCATTTTGACACTGTAGAAATGATTCTTTAAAATGAATAAGAATTGAAATTTTTTATTTAAATTTTTTATTTCATCCCAGCAATCACCACACACACAGAGAGATATCTTTTCCCACTTTTTACAGTTAAGTTACAAAATTTTATCATAGTAAGGCAAGAACAATACTTGAAAGTAAGGCAAGATCAAAGCAACATATATTATCTTTCCATGCTGATCAAAGAATTTTATAAATAAGGTCATAATGTTGCTCTTTTTCATAGTAAGAACAAACACAATGTTCTTTTTTATTTTATCGTAGTAATAAATGAACATGTTAGAGGTCTGGAGAGGTGCAGTAGAGTGTACCCTATGAAAGAGCTCTAAAACTTCTTTATGTTGAGTTCAAGTATAACAGCATCCTCGCTGTAGCAACTGCATTGCGTAGTCACAATCCTCCCAGCTCTGATTAAATTATGCAAAAAATACTAACAAACATATACCAAAAATAATAATAAAAAATAAATTTGACATACAAAAGGGCAAAAGCACAAATGTCCAATCAAACAACCATGCCCCAAATCTAAATCAGTCCATTCAAATATAAAAAAAAGTGAAACAAAATATAACAAATATAATATATAATATATAAATATAATAAAAATAAAGTGAAACATACAATATACAATATAAAAAATATCTATCATAATAATTTTTTTATCAATATTTGATTGAATCGAGATGTGTGTGATATGTTTAGACATTAATAAAATTGATAGTAAAAATAATTTGTTGGTCACACAATTTTTATCAATATTTGATTGAATCGAGATGTGTGTGATATGTTTAGACATTAATAAAATTGATAGTAAAAATAATTTGCTGGTCACACATATATCGAATTCTTCAAAGATAGTATTTTTTTAAATAGCTTGGGGTAAAATATTCTTCTTGATTTAATTTTTTTTTTATTTCAGCCTTGCAAATTAGAGTAAATGATTTGAAATTAAAAAAGAGTTCAGAGGTAATAAACTTTAGGTTGTTCTATTGTATAAATATCTTGGTTAAATATGAACACTAAGAGTGAAAAATATAGACATAATATAAAGACTGAAAAATTATTCCTAAATAAAAACTAAAAGATAATTTACTACATATGTATAACAAAAATAAGAGCGACTGTCTCAATTTTCTCTCAGTCGTTTTCTCTCTCTTCTCTCAACAAACTAACTTTCATAAATGTTCATATGAAATCCAGATTACGAAGCACATACATATGAAAAATCAGGCAACACAATTAGCGAGATTAAATAGAAGAATCCTACGAAATCAAAAATGGTCCAACTACTCATCGGATGAAATAGGTATATATATTCAGTGATTAGAATCGTATTAATTAAAATTTTCAAGTTGTTCCTTCTTTTTTTATCTTATTTTTAAAACAATGTCATTTTCTCTATAGAGAATATTAACCCCACACCTGACAGAGTAAGTGTTATCGAACAACAGGAAAGAGTTTCTCTGCCTCTATCTGATATTTTAAATGGTTGGTTTTAATATATATAATATTTTTATATTTTTTTATATCATTCTATCCGATTAATATACTTACCGTAATTTAACATGTTCAAAAATAGTACCCCAATTGAGAAATAAGAGGTGTTTTTTAAGCGATGATGGCAATGAACTGAGAAAACAAAAGAAAGTGTCAAGCTAAAATATGTCAATTGATAGAATTGCATGTCAGGGAATATTACAAAAGAAGTTCAATAACTCAAAATTTAGTAGTGGTATTAGAATGTTTGAAATGCATACAACAGATGGAGATAAAAGAAAGGGACAGGTTGTGACACCAATTTCATCATATCAAAATTGTACACCGCCAATTAGTGTATCCATAAAGAGACTTGAAAAAGTTTCTTCATCAAAACCTTCGGCACATTACTCAAAGTCTCTTTCGCTACGTGATTTGAGCAATGATTAATCTTTCTTTGAAGACAAAATTTAAATTTTTATCAAATTACTATTTAGATTTATTTGAAAGATGTTGTATTTTTATTTGAAAATTTTAATTTCATCAATGACAGATTTTGAAAGTTGTTTGTTCACAAAGCAGAAGAAGGAAAAAGGCATATTATTTAATGAGATCATAGATTCCGGACAAGATATCCTGCCTGATTTGAATTGTGCTCTAATTAGTGATGGTAAAATTTTAATCTGCTCACGTTTTCACCAAATTGATTATAAAAATATCAATAGATATTTTATCATTTTCTACCACATGTCATTAAAAATATTTTTTATATTTTGTTAATGACAGATTCTGAAAGATGTTTTTCTCCAATTATAAGGCAGAAGAAGGGTCAAGGCATCTTAATTAATGATATCATAGATTTAAGAAAAAATATACTGCTTGATTTGAATTGTACTCCAGCTGATCATGGTAAAATTTAAATCTCCTCACATTTTTATCAATAGATATCTTATCATTTTCTACCACACGTCATTAAAAATATCTTTTAGATTTTATTAATGACAGACTCTGAAAGTTGTTTTCCCCCAAATACTAGGCAGAGGAAGGGTAAAGGCATTTTGGTGACTGAAAATGCTAATTCAGGTATTTTTAATATGCAATGTGAAAATTTAAGATATAATAATTCTACACCACAATATAATTGAGGTTATTTTCATGAATTGCTCAAAGTTTCTTAATAAGAAATCATTACTAAATTTAAGTATTAATAAAATACATAAATTCTATCAAGGCTACTATTTGGAGTTATTAATTACCCATTTTATGCTAAAACTTATTCATTATAGGTACCCAAAGTCAAGATCAACTGCCTGATTTAAATTGTGCTCCTTGTGAGGAAGGTCAAGACAATGAAGATGATTGTGAAGGTATGTATTGTGTAACTAAGTTGGTTATCAATTATTTTCAATTGATATTGATATTTAAAACAGTATCTTCATTGTAAATAAATTATTTTACTATTATTTTTTTAGTGGATGACGTCAATTGGGGGAATATTTGTAATGAAGGTATGCACTATTTAACTTTTACATATATGTGAGTAACTAATAAAAAATCATAAAAATAGTGAGTTGATATGACTTTAACTCTATATATTTTTTATGATTGATAGAGTACTGGGATATCAGAGATGCTATCAATGAGTATGAACATTGTGGGACATGTTTTTGATACGAAGAAAGAATCAAACAGACGAAAAGTCTAAAAGATCAGAGTTTTCTTTATGTTGTAATCATGAAAAGATAAAGTTGCCAAAGACAATTAAGCCTCCTCAAATTCTAATTCAATTGTTGCTTGGATCTGGTTAGAGAAAACATCTATTTTTATCTTACCATCGAAGCATAATCACATTTCATATATAAATCTTTATTCTCCATTTCATATTTTATGCACATTCTAAGAGCAATCACTTTTGAGAGAATATTAGGAGTTATAATTCTATGTTCTCATTTACGTCAATAGGAGGAAAGGTTGATGCATCTGTCAATCAAAGTCGGGGATCAAGAACATCCAGATTGTCTGGACAGAACTATCATATAATTGGAAGTTTGTTACCTCTTGAGGGATGCATTCCAAAGTTCGCTCAATTATATATTTATAATACGGACAATGAAGTGCAGAATAGAATTCATGCCGTAAGGTTAGTGTTTTCTAACTATTTGTGAGTAAAAATATATAGATAATATTTTAAATGAAAAGGCATATTTGATAATTTACATTTTATAATTCTTTGCAGTCGTGGTCAAGATATAAACAAACTTCATGCTACAATTGTTAGTGATCTAAAGCAAATGTTTGATAACCACAATGTTTTAGCTAAAACATTCAGAATGGTAAGAGACAGATTTCAAGAAGATAGAAGCTCCAAAGTCAGACTCAGATTAATAGGCAAAAGAGGCACCGATAAAAGAAGATATAACTTGCCAACGGTTTCAGAGATAGCTGTTTTGGTAGTAGGAGATTTTGAACCATCCAAAAGTGACAGAGATATTATTATTGAAAGTCATTTTGGACAGTTACAAAGAATTAATGAATTAAATGTTGCATATTTAAGCTTGCAGTATTCTTTACTTTTTTCATACGGTGAAGATGGCTATAGAGAGGACATCTCTATTACTATTGTTGAGGATAAAACACCCCGAGAAAGGCGATATGTTAGCAGACAAGAATATTTTGCTTACAAGATTTAAGATAAGAAGAATGAAGTTCCTCCAATTCTGTCTTTGAGAAGATTGTTTGAACAATTCTTGGTTGATGGGTATACAATGTTCAAATCTTTTCGATTGAACTATATCCGATTTAATCAAAAATGGTTGAGAGCTCATATGTATAAAGGGTTGGAAAATGCACTTTTGCGAGGAGAAATTGATCCATCTTCTCAAGGAAAAAGGGTAATTCTAGGATCAAGGTTCACAGGAGGTGCACGATACATGCTTCAGAATTATCAAGATGTTATGACAATATGCAAATGGGCTGGTTACCCTGATCTCTTCATCATGTTTACTTGCAATCCAAAATGACCAGAGATCTGTAGATTTGTAGAGAGTGGGGGCTTAAACACTGAGGATCATCTAAATATTTTATCCAGGGTTTTCAAAATAAAATTAGATCGCTTAATAAAGGATTTGCGAGACAAACGAATTTTTGAAAGAGTAAAAGCAAGTATATCTGATTCCTCACTTATAATTTTTATATACATATATTTTTCATATATTAATATATCTTTAAATATGAATTTCAACTATTTATTCATCCAATAAATTTGTTTGACGCAGTGATTTATACAGTTGAATTTCAAAAATGAGGATTGCCTCATGCTCACATTATACTTTTTCTTCATGAGCATAATAACCATCCCGCTGTTGTGGATATTGATAGAATTATTTCAGTAGAAATATCAGATGAATTGATCGATCCTTACTATTATCAAGCGATGCAGTTATTCATGATGCATGGGTCATGTGGTTCTGCTAGGAATTACTCTCCTTGCATGCAGAATGGTAGATGTACAAAGCACTTTCCAAAGAAAACTGTACAGTCAACCACAGTTGATGATAATGGTTATCCTATTTACAGAAGAAGGGAAGATGGTAGAACTATCAAGAAAGATGGTATTGATTTGGACAACAGGTATGGGGTACTGCTTAATCAATTTTTCGTATTTATGTAGAGTGCTCATAAAATATCTATTCCATTAATTTTTTGAATTAGAATTGGAGATACAATATCTACTCAAAGGAAGATTATAATTTATTTATTTTCTTATTGAGTTGGAACTGGTATGTGGTTCCGTACAATCGATTCTTATTGTTAAAGTATGGTGCTCATATCAATGTTGATTGGTGCAACCAATCCAAATCTATTAAGTACTTATTTAAGTACGTTAATAAGAGAAATGATCGTGTCACTGCTGCTTTTTCTCAAAGCGCAAATGAGGAAGATTCATCAAATATTGATGAAATCAACATGTATTATGATTGTCGATACATATCATCCTGTGAAGCTTCTTAGAGAATACTTGAATTTCCAATTCACTATAAGCAATCTCCGGTACAAAGATTAGTATTTCATCTCAAAAATGAACAAAATGTTATATTCTCTGATAATGATCCAATTGATGATGTTGCCAATAGGCCGAGTGTAAGGGATTCAATATTCTTAAGTTGGTTTGAGGCAAACAAAAAAAATTTTGAATCTAGAGAACTAACTTATGCAGAATTTTTGCTCAAGTTTGTATGAAAACAAGATGCAAAGAAATGGAAGAAAAAAGAAACTTCTGCATTTTCTATCTGGAGGATTTTTTTTGTTCCATCTGAAAGTGGTGAGTTATATTATCTTAGATTACTGTTGAATGTAAGGTGCAACAAGCTATGAGGATCTAAAAAAGATCAACAATTATGACCATACCACTTTCAGAGATGCATGTTATGCACTTGGCTTACTAGATGATGATAGAGTATATTGATGCCATAAAGGAAGCAAGTGACTGGGGAATGTCATCGTATCTTAGAAAACTGTTTGCAATATTGTTATTGTCTAATTCGATGTCACGATCAGAATATGTTTGAAAATTAACATGGAAATTATTATCAGAAGATATCCTCCAAGAAAAAAGAGTATTTCTATCTAATCCAGGTACAAATTCATAGTTAAGAATACTAATATTTCATATGTAGGTTTATATTATATGTTATGTTATTACCATTGTGATATTTATTTTCTTTCTGAGGCACAGATGACAAATGATGAATTGAGAAATCATTGTTTGCAAAGGTTGGAAAAAATTTAAAAAGATTGCGGAAATCTTTTTATGATTTTCCAACTATGCCAAGAGCTATTTACAATGAGAAACAAGTGGACAATAGTAATAGATTAATCCTTAATGAATTGCGTTATAACAGGTGCTCTTTGTTGGTTGAACACCAACAGTTAGTAATGAATCTGACATCTGAACAAAAAATGGTGTATGACAAAATAATGACAGCAGTGGATGAAGACAAAGGTGGAATATTCTTTTTATATGGTCATGGAGGAACTGGCAAGACTTTCATTTGGAAGACTTTGTCTTCTTGAATACGATCTAGAAGAGATATTGTGTTAACTGTTGCATCAAGTGGAATTGCATATCTTTTGTTACCGGGAGGTCGAACAACTCAATTGAGATTTGTAATTCTTCTCAATCCAACTGAAGATGCAACATGAAACATAAAGCAAGGTAGTCCTCTAGCAAATTTGATTGTCAAGAAAAAGTTGATTATTTGGGATGAGGTATCAATGATGCATAGATATTATTTTGAAGCTCTTGATCAGACTCTCAGAGATATTCTTAGGTTTAAAATCACATCCAGTTTAGATAAATCTTTGGAGGAAAAACAATTATTCTAGGTAGTGACTTCAGACAAATTTTGTCCGTCATAACCAAAGGAACAAGGCAAGATATTGTTAATTCCACTTTAAATTCTTCAGATTTATGGAGCCACTGTAAAGTCCTAAAGCTAACAAAGAATATGAGATTGTAAGTAAATCAGTTAGGCACACATTTGGAAGAGTTAAGAAACTTTACCAATTGGATTTTGTCAATTGGTGATGGAAACATTGGAAGCTCCATTGATGGTATTGGGACTATTCAAATCTCTGATGATCTTCTCATTAAGGATTGTGTCGATCCAATATCGAGAATTGTAGAGCGTACATATCCTGATTTCTACCGTCATTCCAGTGACTTAGATTACCTCCAGGAAAGAACAATTCTTGCTCCGACTCTAGACATGGTGGAGTCGATTAATAATTTTATGGTATCACTTAATCATAATCCTGAGAAGACATATCTGAGTTCTGATACAGTTTGTATGTCTGATTATTTTTTTACAGCATTGGATCATGTGCATACACTAGAATTCCTAAATAGTATCAAGTGTTCTGGAATTCCAAATCACTCAATTACATTAAAGGTAGGTGTACCGGTAATATTATTGAGAAACATAGATCAATCATCAGGATTGTGTAATAGGACGAGGCTGATTATCACAAGACTTGGAAATCGAGTTATAAAAGCTAAGGTTTTATCAGGCAAACTGGTAGGTGAAAAAATGTTTATCCCAAGAATGAGTTTGACACCATCTGATGCGAGAATACCTTTTAAGTTCCAGCGAAGATAATTTTCCATCGTTGTTTCATTTGCCATGACCATCAATAAAAGTCAAGGCCAATCATTGTCTCATGTTGGGTTATTTTTGAAGAAATCAGTGTTTACACATAGATAATTGTACGTTGCTCTTTCACGAGTGACAAGTAGGAAGGGGTTAAAGATTTTAGCCTACGATGATGAAGGATCCTTACACATAGACAATTGTACGTTGCTCTTGCACCGCGTGGACTAGATTGAGACGTATCCTTACTTTGAATCAAAGATAAATATGAGTGAAGAATGAAAAACTGAACAAGTCATTTAAGATAGCTAAGTAATAAAAACTTCTAATATTCTGCTAGAGCATGTAAGATATTTGATAGACAGAGAATATATCAAGAGGAAAAGAAACCTCGGTACACAACTCAAGACAACATAGTGCACCATATTTTGGAAAACAAAATACAACAACAACAACATATTCAGTGTATTCCCATAAAGTGAGATCGGGGAGAGTGGGGAAGAAAAAGTGACAAAGAATCAGCTAACACAACAGAGGAGATATCAAATGACTAACAACATTACAAAGGTAACATTTTTGCCCCCTTTCTCTCTCCATCTCTGTCATGGTTATTACCTTGAACTAATTTAGCATGCCACAAAGCAACACTTTGATAGAGTAAAAGAGTCAAGGTAATAACCAAAACTCTTTATTTACCTGCTAAAAATATTTTCAGTTAAGCAGGTAACTGTCAAATATGATTAACTCTTTATTTACTCTTTGTTTTACTGCCAGCTTTGTAATCAATAGAAGTAAAAATAATTCTCAACTGTTCAGAGAGAAGCTTAAGGTCTCTCTATGGAGATTACAGTTTTTGAGTCCACTCACCATCATGGGGTCCTTGAATTCAAATGCATAAACTTAAGATCAGGTGAACCCGTGGGAAGTTTTTTGGTCTTAAGGAACTTAAATGACTTCAACGAATATCCTGTTGCAACATCTTGAGGAGCTCTAAGCTCCACCTGTCAGAAAACATATGTTAGAGAAACATAAAACACACTTTTAACAGGATGAATAGCAAATTCTTTAAGTGCATGTATCCGACATTCACCTTTAAGAAAATGAAACCAATTCTTGCGACAAACGAATCAACATTAACACTAACAGAAAATTTAATAGAAGGATGTTTTTGGATAACTTTTAAAAACTTGAAGGATGTTTTCAGTTAACTGAAATAACATAAGGATGTGGTTAAAGCTTGAATGAAACAGTAAGGATGGTATTGGTCAAAAACTCTGCTTTGATGCATAGAAACCTCATCAAAGTTGGTTGGCTCTCCGGGAAAGGTCTTATTAGCTGGTGAATTTAGTATCTGCATTGAGTAACTGGTAACCAATTCTTATCCTATAACAATCATGATACCGATATTTCAAGAAAATGAAAAGGAAACAACTATAAAATAAGCTATTAGTTGTTTGCCACTACATACAATCTCATAGTGGTCCTTTCATTTTTTTCAGAAAAAAACAAATACTATGCAATCCTGAAAAGCTGCTAATGAATAAAAAAACAATACAATAGTTCACACCATATAGAAACAACAATAAGGAAGATAAGAAAGAACCATGTCAGGATAATGTTCTACATTATCTCTGTAACTATATACCAGAATAATTAAATCATTAAAGTTCAGTCCTGAAACTTAAAAAAAAATGCATTCTTGCAACTGAAACCTTAACAATTACGTTCTTTGATAGAGTAAAAGAGTCAAGGTAATAACCAAAACTCTTTATTTACTTGATAAATATTTTCAGTTAAGCTGGTAACTATTTTCAACCATCCTCCTAAATTATTAGCTTTCTCCAAAACCAGAAATAGAAGTAAAATTAATTCTCAACTGTTCAGAGAGAATCTTAAGGTCTCCCTATGGAGATTAGAGTTTTTAAGTCCACTCACCACCATGGGGTCCTTAAATTCAAATGCACAAAATTCAGATCATGTGAACCTATGAGAAGTTTTTTGGTCTTAAGAAACTTAAATGACTTTAATGGGCATCTTGTTGCAACATCTTGAGGAGCTCGAAGATCTACCTGTCAAGAAACTTGTGTTAGAGAAACATAAAACACACCTTTAACAGGACGAGTAGAAAATTCGTTAAGTGCATGTATCCGACATTCACCTTTAAGAAAATGAAACCAACTCATGCGACAAACAGATCAACATTAATACTAACAAAACACTTAACGGAAGAATGTTTTTGGATAACTTTTGAAAACTTGGAGGATGTTTTCAGTTAACTGAAATAACATAAGGATGTAGTTAAGGCTTGAGTGAAACAATAAGGATGATATTGGTCAAAAATTCTACTTTGATGTATAAAAACCTCATCAAAATTGGTTGGCTCTCTGGAAAAGGTGTTATTTGTCGGTGAATTTAGTGTCTTCATTGAGTAACTGGTAACCAATTCTTTTCCTGTAACAACCATGATACCGACATTTCACGAAAAAAAAGAAACAACTATAAAATAAGCTATTAGTTGTTTCCCACTACATACAATCTCATAGTGGTCCTTCTATTTCCTTTCAGAAAAAAAAAACAAATACTATACAATCCTAAAAAGCTGCTGATGAATCAAAAAGATAATACAACAATTCACTTTATACAGAAACAACAATAAGGAAGACAACAAAGAACCATGTCAGGATAATGTCTACATTATCTCGGCAACTATATACCAGAATAGACAGATATCTCAACACACATGTAAAGGATTAAATAGGATGATCAATAATGCAAAATTGGGGCTTATAGAGATTAGATAGTACCTGTATTAGACATAAATCTACGAATACGAAGATCTGCACCCGGTGAGAGCTTAAGGTGTCGAATGATTGCGTATTCAAATATTGGTTCACAGTAATCAAAATGTAAGCTCCAATTTTGAGTTGGTGTAAGAATGTGGCACAAGTTTCAGAAATAAGTTCATCAATTTCTTTGAATTTTCTCGGACTAAGTGGTGGTATTAGCTTCAATAGAAGCTCAATCCACTAATTTGAGACAAAATTAAAGAAAGAAATGGAACTTAACTGTCTAATCGGAAGTATATCTCATGCAACATGACAATGGTCACAACACTTTCAAAAATACTTTGTGTTGAACCGGCTTCAAGAGGACAAAGAAGAATCATCTCTATTTCACCATTGAAACGCATGTGGAGAAGGTGAATGAACAACAACTATGTTTAGGAAAGTTCTACAAACTATTTTATTTCCTAATTAGATATTGTATATTTGAGTTTAGAGTTAAGCTCAGATGGAAGAAAGAAATAACAGAATAACTTAGAAATGGTGAAAGGTTATCTGGCAAGATGAGATAGTTGACGACGACGGAGGATAGAACTGAAGATCGGAGATGTGAACAACAGTGACTAAACTTTCCACTTTTCCTTTTAGCTTAGACCCAAGCAAAATTATGATTAGTTAAGTCCACTGACTTTTGAAAAAGACTTGAAAACAGTCAAATATTCAAATATATTATTTTTTAAAATATTAAATTCATAGAGAAAGACATACATATTCTTTGTGGTAGGCACGTTTTTTCATTAAAATTTCTTTTTTATTTTTGAATTATTATGCATTGAATTCAAATAGGGGAATTAATTAGTAGTAGTTAATTACTATATGGTTTATTTGCTATTAGGTGTTTGGCTTTTTAATTAAAAAAATTAGATTGGGATGATTAATTAGTTGGAAAATAATGCATTTATATTTCAAGCCTCTAGAATATTTGCTATTCATTTTTCAGCATGCTTTCAAAAGAAAATTCAACTAACGAAGTTCATTTTTTTTTCTTTTTAGTTTTGCAAAGTAAACTAAAATCAAGATTTGTAAATTTAGAATAAAGTTATATATATATATATATATATATATATATTATATATCAATAATGTTAGAAAAAAAAAGAATGATAGTTATAAACACATGATAAATGAATAAATACTTATCAACGTTCGTTGTGTGTATACATGAAAAATTTGAGTATAAAAGATACATATCTTATGCTCAAATTTAGTTGATGTACATTCAGAGGGAGATCTAGAGGGTTGATTATGAATTTACGTAAACTCAATAACTTTTATCCAGACTCTGTATATACTAAAATTCATTAAATATCTATAAAATCAATTATTATTATAGTTATAAAATCTCATAAACTTCAAATCAATACTTTTTACCTAAAAAAAAGGCGGGTGTGAAAGGTGTTTAAAATTAAAATATGGTGATCATAAAGTGATCAAGGTGTGCATTAACTTTTTTTTATTTTGTATTTTCTTGACGTGAATGGTTGTGTGACATAATGAAAATCAAATTAATTTTTTTTTTGTTTGTTTGTTTGTTTTAGATAATGATCAAAACCAAAACTGAATTGCAACTTTTTCACAAGTTTCATATTTTAATTATAGTGGATTTTTTTTCTATATGAATTATTATCTTACCTGAATTATCAATATTTGTGTATTTAAACACATCTAATTGAGTAGTAAATGATGATAGTACAAATAAAAAAATCAATGACAGATAAGTTTTGACTTCTAAGATTTGTCTTTTTAGATTGTTTGGGCTTGGGTCATTGCCGGATCCAACTTTTTCTCATTTTATTTTTAATAATTAAAAAATGACCCAAATGACCACCTTTTTTTATTTTAAAAAAAGAAGTGATGTAATTAAAAAATTTAAATATCTTATTAATTCAAATGAATAAGTTAGTATTTTTTAATGATATTCGTAAAAAAAATATTCCGCACATCGTGCGGGTACTTATACTAGTATTTCATAAAAATGGTAAAATAGATACAAAATGATATGCTAACATAAAAAATTTGATTGACTATCGAAATTATATTAATGCACATAAATTTAGACGGTATAGGTGAAAAGTAACATATATTATTTAAAAATGAGATAAAATTATTGCAAAGCACAATAATTAAGAACTTAATATAAAAAAAATATATAAAAATATAAAAAAAAAGTTAATTGATTGTCAAAATTTTATCTGTGCCACATAGATTGAGACGGAGAGAGTATTCATATCTTATTGAAAAATTATGTAAAAAAATTATAAATCACATAATTAACAACTTAAATTTTTAAAAAGATATAAAATATTTGGTTAACACTCTCAAAATTACTTTAGTGTCACTTAAATTGACATAGAAGAAAAAATATTATAAATCACGATAATTATAAATTTAAATTATTTTAATAATTAATTATCTAAATTCTATTTGTGTTATATAAATTGAGATTTAAAAAAAAAATATATATTGGGCCCGTGCATGAACGGTCAATATCTAGTTGAAAAGAGAAATTGTACTTCAGGTTAATTGTATAGATGATCATAAAAGTTATAATCAAAGTGTAGCACTACTTTTAATTTCAAAAAATGTAGTAATATAGTATTATAATAATAATAATAATAATAACAACAACAACAATAATAATAATAATAACTAGTAGTAGTAGTAGCAACAACATTAGTAATAATAATAATAATAACAAGCCACTTGACAATTGTAATACAATGAATAATAATATTAAAATAAAAATTTTGAATTAAAAGATTTGATATTGATATTTGTATTTTAAAATATTAATAATTTTTAAAGATTATTATTAGCTTGAAATTAGGAACGTAATATTGAAGAGTTCTAAGTGAACTCTTACTATTCATAAACATATTATTTTCAAATATTATTTAATATATTTAATTAAATAAAATATAAATTATTAACTTAAATAATAATAATAATATTGATGATAGAAATAATAATTAAATAAAAATGAAAAATGAAAATAATTAAAAATAATTACAGTTGTAGTAGTACATAGAAGTAACAGTGCAGTAGCAGTCGTACGTAGAACTAATAACTAATACTAATAATTATAAGAAATAATAATATTACATTTAAGAAGATAAGGAAGAGAAATAAATTTATTCTTCTTTTATTTTGTTAGTATTTATTCTAAAAAAAATATGAATTAATCTCATTAATTTTAAATATTTCTCCTAATTCAAATATATATCTAAAATAAGCATGTCAAATTTGAAAAAGATAAGGATAAGGATATTCGAATTTAAATATATATTTAAGATAAGCATGTTAAATCTGAAAAATACAAGGATAAGAATATTTGAATTTAAATTTTTATATGAAAATTGATTTGGAATAAAATTCTTCTTCTTAATCTCTTATATATATAAATATATTCACTTTTATATGTAGTGTTAAGTTTTCTTCTCTCTTTGTTATTGATTGCTAATTAGTCACTCTGAATATGGTAAATGTAAAGGTATCAGAGAGGCTAGGTTGCCCACAAAGGTGCTATGGATCGGATGAGGAGAATGAGAGTCCTTAGGCGGTTGCTTCACAAGTACAGAAAGTCTAAGAAAATTGACAAGCACATGTACCATGACATGTACATGAAGGTGAAGGGTAATGTCTTCAAGAACAAGCGTGTGCTAATAGAGAACATTCACAAAACAAAGGCTGAAAAGGCTAGGGGGAAGATTTTGTCAGACCAATTTGAGGCAAGGAGGGCAAAAAAACAAAGCAAGCAGGGAAAGAAGGTTTGCAAGGAGGGAGGATGGCTCAGGGACCAGGGGAGAGGCCAGTACAATGAAGAAATCATAATACACATATTACTATTTATAAATTTTTGCACAAACGAGATGGAGGGACAATAGAATAAAAATTAAAATTATTTTTGACAATTTAAAATCTTTAAATTGTCAAAATATAATTAAAAATATGATACATAGAATTTTTTTTACAATTACATGATTATTTTTACTAATATATACTTAATTTTGAAGGAGAGGGGGGCGAGTAGAGATTATTAGCAATCCACCATCTTTAAATTGTGAATAATATTATAAAAAGAATATGAAACATAATTTTTATTTACAATTAGATGATTAGTTTTCCGAATAAATTTAATTACCAGTGGGGGATTGGGTGTGGGGAAAGAAATGGATGTGGGCGGAGGCGTGAGGGGAAACCGGTAGAAAAAATATTTATATTAAAAAAATAAATAAAATGATTGGAGAATGGAGGGAGGTCGGGTAGAAAAAGATTTTATTTTATTTTCTCATTATATTGAGAAATAAGATGATAAATGATTTTTCTTAAGATAATATAATTTAACAAGTTTGAACGAGACATTTCAATATGAAATTATCCGCGCATCGCGCGGGTATGTATACTAGTTAATTCTTATAATGAAATAATCACGTAACTTTCACTATGGTCTAAATTCTAGAATCAGGGCGACTCAACCCTTTTGGAAAAAAGGCGACCGCCTAAGGCCCCCAAAATTCGAGGGGCCTCATTTTTTTTAGTAATAATAAATTATAGATTTTAAAAAATATATTAAATACTATTTATAGAAAAAATAAACTTTTTATATAAAAAAATTTAAGAGTTTGATATAGCTAGTCCAGAAATCTATGTCTCAAGAAATTAATGAATTGATTATATTATTAATTAAAAAAAATATTAGAAGAAATCAATTATATAATTTTAAAAATAGACTTTATAAAAATAATTATTATTTTTTAAAAACGTAAGGCTTCCGTTCAATTTTGGCCTTAGGCCACGAATTCGCTTGAGCCGCCCCTGTTTAGAATATCAAGAAATTTTTCAAAAGAATTTTAACCAAGAACCTTATTAACTATTCCGTAGTTAAAAGAGTATCTATAATCTATAATCTATAATCTATAATATATTAAAAGTGTGAAGACCCTTAGAAAAGTGATTTAAACTTTTTACCCTTCATTAAAAGTCTCTGCAATAGACAAAATTGTCTTCACTTTAAAAAAAATATTATTATTTAATCAAATTAAAGACTCCTAAAAATATATGAATAGAAATTAAACACTCCAAAAATATATGGGATAGAAATTAAGGACTTTTGAAATATATGAAAAGAAATAACTAGTAGAATATATATGGAATCCTAATAAAATAAATATACTAAATTTTGATTATTAAATTTTTTAAAAGCCAGGTGATCCAAAATAGAGATTCAAATTCTTTTTTTATTATTAGTAAAAACCCACTAAGTAAAGGAAAGTTAATTTTTGTTGGAAGTATGGTGAGTTATTATTTTTTTTTTATTAACAAATATGGTAGCTTCGTTGGTTTTCTGATACAATTAAAAGGATTTGCTCCGGTTGGTTCTTGCATAGTCTTATAATCATATAATTACTATAATATATTTTAAGAGCATAAGTTTCAAAATTATTATTTATTCTTAAATTACCCTACAATGCTAAAATGCTCTATAATTTTACTTTGCAAAATTCTATATTTTTTATTTTCGTAATATTTTTTTTAAGTAGGAGTCTATTTGTCCCTTTCTTTACAACAATTTCATGTTTTAGCCTTTTGTAGGTGTTGGAATCTATAATATTTATTTTTTTAATTTCTTTTTGGTTTAGATAATATTTACTTCTTTAATTCTTTTTTTGGTTTAGGGTCTCCTATATATAAAAAAAAAATATTATTGCACAATCTCATTCATGAACTTTATCACTTTTGTATTTCTAGGTTTTCTTTCTTTACAAATTTTTCTTTTATAGATCTTAATGTTTGTCTTATTACTTTCTGTTATGTTTTCCACCATAAATATATGATTCATATTTTTTATCAAAATTGTAGATTCTTGAAGTGAATTTGTTCAGAGATATGTTTTCTAAAATTTCAGACTGATTTTGAAGTTTACAATAATAAATGAATTATTTTTTGATAAATAATTATAAATTGAGAAATTTCTTTGTGAGTTTTGTTTATAGTTTTTTCATATACAATTAGTGATTTGAAATTGAATTATTTACAATTTTGGACAGATTATTTAGATAGTCGCATTTTATCCCGAGAAATTGGTTGGTCATTCGAAATTCATGATAATTAGTAATGAGATTGAATTATTTATAATTTTGGATAAATTATTTGGATCGTCGCATTTCATTACGAAAAATTGATAGGTCATTCTGAATGCATAGTAATTAGTTATCTTATTAATTAAAGATTTTTTTATCTATGCCTTATGGTTAAAAAACTACATGCACTACTTTCTGAGGATTATTCATGGGATTAGGTTTTTAGGAAATTTGATTTTTATTTATTAATTGTTTGGCTTATCATTAAATTTTTTTAATCACTGATTATAAGTATAAATAGGCCATCAACAATTTTGAGAATTGCTCCTTTTGATTTGAGGTAAACTTGAGAATTTTTTCTTATTTTGATGTAAATTTGTATATATATCTTCTCTTTTTTTAATTTATTTATCCATTTTTTTTATTTTGGGTTTGATTTAATTTTCTTGCATTTATTATGTATTGTCATTCTTTCTATCTTGGATTCATTTTCCTCTTCTGATAATTTCTATGTTTCTTTTTCAGGTGAATATTTTTTAACAGAAAATTAAACGAAACAAGTATGTTTCTGTCGAATTAAGTAGTATATAAAAATCAAAGATTGGTAACTTGACTTTTTATAGTGTTTTTTCTTAATTGATTTCTTTTTCTAAATAGTGAATTCTATCCAACAATACAAATACAATATTTAATTGATTCGAACCTGAGGATTATCATAATTTAATTATAGATCATTAGGATGTTAATTGTTATTTTTCTAATAGATCTTATTTGCCTTTTTGTAGTTAGATACTTCAAGTTAATTGAGCACTGGAATGAGGCATGATAATGGTTATTTAGTTTGTTCCATATTTTTCTTAATTTTGAATATCGTGAATTTTTTTCATGTATTTTCATCTAAAGTTTTTTGAAAATTTTGTACTAATTGTGATTTAATCTTATTTTTTAAATTGAATTTTAGAAAAAAATATTTAGAACTTTGAAAGCAACAAAAAAAAGTTATTAAATCTTAATTAGCTAGAAAGCACTACAAATGTGTACCTAAAAGAGTAGTACTACTATTTTAAAACTCTATAAGACATGAAACCTAAAAACTCTCAAAAGTAAGAGTATTTGTTAGCTCAATCAATAATCGGTGTAAAAGAAATTATACAAAGAAATGTCTTCCTGTATACATATATACTCTAGCACGCAAATATCTTATTTCTTTAGCATACGAAAAAAATACACTAATTCGATTGTTTATTTTACCTTTTTTTAGTTCATTTCAATATCTTTTTTTTAAATACTCTATTTCTAAATTTTCATACAGTATATTTAAAACTACAAGATTAAAGTATATTTTAATATATTTCACATGTCTATAGTAATTAAAAGAGACATTAGAAAATATATGGTGAATTATCATGTTCTTCACATTTTTTATCTTAAAATTAATAATATAACATACACACAATAATTTATTTTTTTAATATTTATTTATTATTAATTAACTATATATACGTGCAAAACACGTACACCTAAACTAATAATATTAAAACAAAAAGCAAATGAACAAATTATTTTGTTTTCCTGAGAAGGTAACATAAGTCGATCAAACTATAAATCTTTTATCATAATAAATACTGCTAATAAATACTGGTTTAAATTATTATTGCAAACTAGTATCCTCTGACGAAGATGTCTTTGGTGGACTATGATGCATCCTCTGGCGAAGAAGAAGACCTTCACCAACAACCCCAAGGAGATAAGCAACTTACCAAAGCGGAGGAACCCCCCACCCTTTTGGATCCATCACCAACAAGAAATGACAATCCCCATCTTCCTCAACCGCAGCCGCAAAACCAGTAACTTTCTTTCCTTTGCATTCACTTCCATTTTTCTATTTCGGTCTCCACTAGGGTTTTATTCTTTCACTTGTTTCCTCCTTTTTTATCCCCCACCCCCACTGTTCTGTGCATCGAAGACAGCACCCTTTTTCAGATAACTTAACGGCTCATAATGTTTTTCTAGTGATGTGGGACTTATAATTTGTGGCCTTTTGTTGTTTTGCCTAGTGGGTCAAGATTTTTTCTTCTTGTAGTGTTCTCGAACTTGGATTTTGAGATAGAGTTTGTGGATTTTAGTTGTTTTGCCTAATGAGTCAAGATTCTTTTTTCTTTTTTTTTGTAGTGTTCTAGGACTTGGATTCTGGTTTGGTAATAAAAGGGGTGGAAATTGCAGAACCAAAACAAAATAAATAAATAAATAAAAGTTTTCATACATGATGAGCTATGAAAAGGGTTGTTAACTAATAGAACAAGTGTTACATCAGTGATCTCCGGTAAATTGAAGCAGCTAGATATTGACACTGGTTGGAATAAGAAAGTGTTCTTGCTCAAGCTTATAGTACTTGTGCTTGTTAATTTGTGCTTTTTAGTGCCTGCTGAACTACCATAAAGGAAAATATGTTAAGATAGTGAAGCATTTCTTAATTGAATGACTAATAAGGTGAAGGACTGCCAGATTGCCCGGCCAAAGGGGATGAGGACGACAGGGAAGGTTAACAAGAAGGAAGGACAGGGAAAAGAAAATGATTCTGGCCCCTTATTTTATACGAGGCGCATTCCCCAAACTACCATCCCTCATCCCCAGCTGATAAAACAATCCCCGTATTTCTGCATTTTCTGGAATAAAGCTAGTCCAAGTATTGTCCCACATACCACACAGCTTTCATACAAGGCTGACCAAGTATTGTACAGGGTTTGATAAAATAATAAGCTTGCTGCGATTTGTCTGAAAGTTTGCTTTCACATTTCTGTGTAAAATGTGCTTAGGCCAACCAGTAGCATGGGTTCGTTTTGTTTTTATTTTCTTGATAAGTTTGTTAGCATGGGATTTGTTAGTTTAACAGAATTTGAAGTTTGAACACCTTCAAGCACTTCAAAGGTAACAATGAAGTGTAGCTTACTGCATTAAATAGAATGGCTTTTGTTGGCTGAGAATATCCAAAGCGAATACTATAGACTAGCAGTCCTGTAGTGTGCTATAAATTAACAATTTGATTAGTTTGAAAGGGAAAGTATCTGAAGATCTGACTCATGCAGCTCAACTATAAATATAAATATAAGTATGCCACTGTTGATGATTAGTCGAAGCATATGATCTTATTTGTTCACATTTTATAGTCTAGTGAAAAGTGAAAACTATGGATGACATGCATTTAGAGGAGGATCTTTTAGTCAGAGAATGGTGAATTGCAAATTTATACCATGGCAATGCTTCAGCTTGCAAATTTATCCTGCTGCAAATGCTTCAATTATATTTCATTGCATATGCAGGAGGACTAGTTCGTCATTAAATAAAGAAGCATTACACTTGTCAAGTTTATCGGAGTCCTCCGAACTGAAACTCCCTGATGCATCACTTCTATTAGATTCACCCACGATGCCTGGCCATCTTGGACACAATACGGACCATTCTTCCCGAGTTGCAGCAGCCATGGCTGAAAATGCAACACGGAAGCGGGATATAAATGTATCAGTGTCCACTTATCCACGCAGTAAGATTCCTAAAGGAAATTTACCTCATATGAAGAATGTCCCTGAAACAGGAGGTGGTCTTCTGCTCCCACCTCAACTTAGCGGAAGGTCAGTTATTTGCTGAAATTTCGAGTTTTGTTGCATGCTCTGTATTAATTTCGTCTATTTATGCAAATCTTATCGTGCATCACTATCTGTTTTGTTGTTTGTTCTTATTATGTTTTGCCAAATCCTCTTGAAGTTGAATTTCCATTTCTCTTATTGAGTTGTTTGTGTATAATGTCCAATAAGGAAAGTGCTTTCCCTCATATGTAACAAAGTTACTGGGCCGACTTCTATTTATCGCATTTCAACCATGTCAATAATGGACATTCAACTTGTTTAATGCTCGAGTTAATTATCAAAAGAAAAATAATATAATAACAATTATAATCTGAATTCTGAGGCTCTATGTCTTTCACATTCCTTCAAGTGACCCCCCCCCCCCCCCCCCCATTTTTTCCCTTTTGTGTAATTATAAAAGAAAAAAGGTAACTTTGTCTTTTCTGTTCTTAATATATTTCTATAATTATTATCTTTATTTGTCAACGCATTCAGGTTTTATGCTCGTAATTGATCAGACATTACTAGCTACTTCGTTTGATTAGCCTCACAAATAGTTTATTTTGGTATTGTTGCATAAATTCAGTGCATCTTAGCTAGAATTAGGAGAACATCCTAAAGTCTTTGTATTTGGTAAGAAGGGAAAATACCGGTTCGTCATTGCAACAACAATCTAATTTAGGCTCACATGTGGGATTCTATTTTCTGCAATTGCCTTGTTGTGCATATTTTAAAGAACAACTGTGAACGCCACAGAAACAGGAATAAGTTGTATGCTTTGGGATTACACTTTCCATCAGGATAGTTGGCTTGCATATTTGGTGTAAGCAAGTAATGAAATTGCATTATGTGCATGCTTCATTATGGTTTTTGTGGAATTCTTGCAGCATAAACAATTTCAGGTCATAAACTTCTTCTAAAGTGTAATTTAATCAAATGTTGCATGTGGTTTTTACTTTCCTGTCATCAACTGGAAGAAATAGCAAAGAAATGCAGAAGGATATGGGAGAGGGGGGAAGAGAAAGCGTAGCTGTCCAATAGGTGCAGTCATGGGGAATTATTTTCCTCTGCTACAACTAGAGAGTAATGAAACAGAAGAAGAGTAGCAGCATATCTGCAAGGAAATTAAAGTGAAAATCGGACCCTATGGTAGGAAAATGTATTTCAGAAGCTGGCAAAATTAGCAAATGAGAGAAGTGCAAACAATAAAAAAGCAGAAGGAGAAAGATGAAATTATGGTAGAGGGCCCATTAAATTACTGCTCCTACATGGTTAAGGTTAGCCAGAAAAGGATGAATTATGGTAGATGATCCTTAAATTACTCTCCTTCGTGGTTATAGACTAGAGTAACCCTTAGATTCAACATTATTGTACCTCACTTGAGCCCAAAACTTAAAAAAGTCATACAGCTGTTTCCATGGTCAAAGTGGCACATATTGGGGGTCAATTAAACATCGGAATTGGTGAATTATAGGGGGTTTATGGTAGGCAACTGTGGCGTAACCATATGTATTTATGGAGTGTTAATTGACACACTTTTGCTGAAAAATTACATTGTGTAGATAGGTAATTTTTCTTTTTATGTATGTATACTATGTGTTGAATCCCCTTGATTTTTTTCATACATTTACTTTTTCATATTTTGACACTCCTTGGTAAAAGTTCTAGCTGGGCTGCTGGTAGGCAATGTCTGACAAAAGGTTTGAGCTTGAAAAGAGCGTAGCAAGATGAAAATCAAGGGTTGAACAGTGAGGGAATTAATCAAAATGAATAGTGGAGAGAAATGAAAATTTTAGGAATGAGATGACATCGTAATTTTCCTTGAGCATCATGTCTTAAGTTGGATTTGCATCACAACGTCTAAAGAAATTATTGTATAGCTGACCTAACCGATAGTCTTTCTAATGCCAAAAGCTGTATAAATCGTTTGTGGATTATATGATGTAATCGTTCTTTAATAGAAGATTCTTTAACCAACTAGGGAGCCATATTTTTATTATCTGCTAGTAACTGACGTTTTTAATTATGGTGGCTAATAGATGCTTTAATTTACTTGTGCAGGAGCAACATTGTTACAGAAGACATCAGCAAGCTATTTCGGAAGAAGACCTCATCTTAGTTGCACAAAGTGACAGAAATTTCTGTTGACCCAACAGTAGTTTTATTTCAGTAGATTCTAGTAGAAATTAACAGAATTGTTGTAAGATATTTGGTTGTATTGACTGGGATGGCTATCTATCAGCATTTCTGGTTGAGTTTGAAGTGATGGACTTCTTTTTGTACAGAATGTCTGCAACCATATATTCTTATTAGCGTGTTGATTGATTCTCGTAATGTGTACTTGCAAGACATCATCTGAGTGTGAAGCATTATATTGAATTGAATAACCTAGTTTACAGCTGCATTTAACCTTGGTTCTCCTAGGAATTGTTTGTATGCACTCGTTGAGAGGCTGCCTAAAGTTGTGTACAGGATGAATCATTCTATTTTTTGCTCAGTTTCGTTAGCCTTTGGCTGCCGGATCCACTGGTGTCTAAGCAAGATGTCGAAGGGGGAGGAAGAGCTAAGTTAATAAACACCGATAAGGCTGTGAGACAGATCGACTCCTGCTTTGTTCTATATCTCAACACTACTCTTTGATTCCTGTTTCAAGACCCCATTATATAACCTTCAGAACATTAGCGGTGTAAGTTGTAACTTGTAATAGTAGCATGAGTCATAATAGTTGGTGCATAAATAAGCTTTGTGGTTATACCGAACCCGACAGACAACTGTGGCCAACGACAAGCACGAAAGCCAGTTGTGCCATGACAAGCCAAGCAATAGACACCACTTAAGTGTCACGATCCGAATCGAGGCCCTGGTCGTGACGGACATCCCGAACTATGAAGGCCCGAGCGTCCTTTTCTATCTGGTAATCATACACAACGTTCATACAATGTAAAGAAATGCAGAATATTAACATATGGAAACATGGTCAATCTCTTAGTTCAATTGAACAATTTCAAAAGGAGTTCTTAACATTTAAAACACATGACACCAGTCTGTGAAATCTCTAACAATACAAGAACCAACGTACGTAATAAAACTGGGACAAGGCCTCCAGTCGGACCGTGAATCAAAGTAAAATAATAATAACTCATAAGTAGGCCTTTCAAAATAAGGGAGACTCACCAACTGCAACTTCTGACCAAACAATTCTACTGTTTAACGGGACTCCGGGACTGTGCCTCAGATCCTGAAATATAGGGGGGCAATACATATGTATTGGTACGCAGAACAATCCAAAAACAAAATATATGAATACTTATAAAACATAGGTGAGAACATTTCATAAATCACATGTTATCTTAAAACAGTTGAAAACACATGGGCACAATCTGAGTCTTTCAAAACACATTCTGCAAATCACAACTCTACTCTTTGTTTTACTTCTGAGCTAGATGGTACACCCTACAACTCTGCTATTCCACGGGCTATATGGAATCCGCCCTTGACTCGGCGGCCAAGCCCTCAACCCAAGTTTGCCGCAAGGGTTGGAGTATCTACTTATCTACTACGCCACAGGGTCGTTGCCAGCGTAAAAAATTTCCTTTCGGGTAATATAAACCCGTGTCGGTAAATCACGGTTTCGGGCAATGAGTCATCTGACTCGTGCCTTCTTCGGGTAACCATCTAACTCTCTTAAGCCCAGTTTTAGATTCTTTAAAACACATCTTCTCCATCTTAAAGTTATTTCTTTCTTAAAATCTTCGGGCACATTAAAATAGGGTATTGTCATACCCAAACTTGCAAGTCATGTCACAACATCTCTACTGCCCTTATCTTATTTCAAAAGATGTTTATTGACCACCCAAAAACTCTACTATTTGAACAAAAGTTCATATTTCAAAACAGTTGGAAAAAAATAAACCATTCTCAATACTTATTCCGCGGTGGTCTCCCTTTTCAATCACTTTTAAGCCAATCTAAATAAGAATCATGATCATCATAAAACAAGTAAATCACTCTTCCATTATCTCATGAAAACAGTTCAATGTATACCTAACAGGCTCAAACATTTAACAATTTGCGTAACCCAATCTCAACATGTGAAATCAATACAATTTCATAGCAAAAAAGAGAATTACATATCCCATGCTCTCATTTAAGTTCACAATCTAAGAATCATCATAGGCACACGAAAACAATTCAAGTTTAGGGCTTCATACCATAATTTTCACAACACTTCATCATAATGTAATAATTTCAACACAAGTTTATCAATGGTCTTGAAACAATTTCATATATACATATATATATATATCCTTTAAAATAAATTTGAAAAGCGAAAATCAATGCCCATGGGGTTTAGGATAATCTCACGTACCTTATATTGATTAGTTTGAAGATTGGAAACCTAATCTTGAAACCTTTCTTGAGAATCTTGAATTGAAAGACTTGAATTCTTGATCTTTAGGGAGGAGCTAGGGTTATGTTTTTGAGAGGATTTGAGATGTTTAATTGATGAAATAAGGGGAAAATATTGCCCCTTGAGGATTATCAGGCGTGGGTTGGGAGTTATAAGGTAAGAAAAGACTAAAAAGCCCTTAAAAATGCGGAACCAACAGCTGTAAACTAAGGGTGGACTGGAGCTGCGTCGCACGCTAATCGCGCGACCTCACTACCTCTCTCACAAAAATAACTATAACTTTTCACTCGGGTATCGGATTAAGGCGAAATTGGTATCGTTGGAAAGCCGACTCAATTATATACAATTTGGTGTGTCTTGAGCTTCAAAATTCTACTTGTATCAAAATTTATACACGTTCAAAGTAGATCCTTGTAAAATCGAATTCAAAGATTTAGCCGAATCAAAGGTTCTTAGCTCAACTTCGCTCTAAGTGATTCTTATGAATATTTTTTGCCTCGAAAGCATTTCAAACACGATCTTCTGCAAAATAAGCAAAATAACACGATCAAAGCAACCCGAATCAAACAAGCAAAATAACTTTAATTTTTTCACAATCTTTCGCTATTTTGTAAAATTAAAAAAAAAACAAATCCAATTCGATAAAATTCGAGCAAATTTGATATAAAACAAACAAGGGAACACAAAATCACACCCCAAAACAGTCCATAAATCACAACAAATCACAGACCAAATGGGGACCTCTGTCGGATTCGACAAACACAACAAGAATACAAGATATGTAGGTTTATTTGACACCAAAAATAGCAGCAACAACAAGAGATAATCAACAATATGATAGGAAGAAACAACACTATGATAAAAAGAACCAACGGTTACAAGATTACAAGAACAACAAGAACCAATGGTTCACTAGACAACACAAACTAAAACATGAAATGTAAAGATAGGAAGTGAGACATACACTACAATTAAGATCCAAGAACCCATAGACATATTCCATCTAAGGACCCCTAGAACTTATAATAGCAACACCACACTCTTACGAAGATACGAGAGGGATTCCACTGCTCAAGCACCAACGTTTCCATGCAATACACATTCATAAGTGTTTCCACACTTGCCATGCCCTAGTTTTCGGCCTAGAGAGCCTTCTCTCAAGTGTTCTTACATCAATATTCAGCAACCAAATGAAATAAACCCTAACATATTCTATTTATAAACTTATTACAATAATAGGCAAAAATGACAAAAGTGCCCCTTAATGTTAAATGAACAAAATGGCTCCCATGGAGTGCAATAGAGGGACGAATTTTGAGCCCTTTTCACACTCCAACTCATACACTCCGTAGGTTGCATTCAACACACTAAAAAACGTCCATTTTCATGATTGTACTCGTATCATCTTCTCCATCTTGAGAGGAATTTGACCTCAAATTCACGACACAAATCAAATGAAAATATTTCCAAAATAGCCCACAAAATAAGAAGAAACCGAGAACATAACTTCATTTTGCACCTCGATTTTCTCTCCATCTCGAGATTTGCCTTCAATCTCCTTCGGCTCAATTGAGTTTTATTCCCGGCCAAGATAGCACTAGGAACGTTGTTAGTCATTGTCGCTAAGAAGTTACCTACAAAACACAAACAAATTAGTTGTACAAGAAAGGTCCTCACACTCTCTCTTTATTTCTTTGCCTCTCGAATTCCTCACACTTTAATCTCATAAGTGTTGTAAGCTTGCTCGTACTCCGTGAGGTGTTGAGAGGTGAATCAAACGTTTACAACGACTCCAAATAATAAGAAAAGAAACACATAAGGACGTAAACACAAAGAACGGTTTCCAAAACCAACTCACAATCTAGTAAATGGTCACTAGTTTGTAAGTTGGTATTGGAATCAACAAACGAAACTAGAAAACAACAAATTGAAACTTAAGAGATCAAAATTTGAGATTAAAATTGTCGTGTAAACAGTAAATAATAACGTGGCAGCCACATATTGGTTGTGGTTTTTAAACAATTTGTTATTTTTCAATTTGGAAGTCTTGGTCAATTTTCAATTTGGATTGTTGTGATTTGGTTAATGAAGGGAAACTACAAGTCTTGAAACTCTTTTCAATTTTCAAACAAAAGTTTTGACTTGGCGAATACTATTCCCACAAAATAAGGTCCTTAAATCATGGAAGGTTGTTGGAAGTGGTTGTAAAGTCGGTTTTGTGTAGGAAAAGTCTTGAAAGACCTTAAAATTTGGAAGATTGTCGGAGAAGGCTTAAGGGTGGTTGACAAAAAGTCTTCAAGACTAACAACAATACCACTCTCTTTCTTCTTGGTTTTAAGATCAACCAACACCTTTTCTTCAACAAGTTATGAAGGTGGTGAAGAACACCAAGAACATCAAGAATACAACACTTGGAATTCTAAGGTTCATGTTGGGTTCTCCATCATCAACAACACATGTTCAACCTCAAATTTCCAATAACAAACAACAGCAACCCAACATCCAACTCCAAATCCACAATACAACACACGACCAAGCTTGAACAACAACAATATCACACGGCCACAACAATGTTCACAACAACAACTTTCAACAAGTTTAAGCTCAAGTTTAGATCTAGACTCAAAAGTGTTAGTGAACAAGAAAACTAACACTAGAAACGACAAAACAAACAACAAAACTACTAGATCTAGACACACAACAAACAAATCTCGGCCAAGACAATAAGAACACAATTTTCGGCCAAGAAACAAAAATGGACAGATTTCAACTTTTCTAGATTTTTTTCAGTTTTCAGTTTTTTTTTGTAGTTTTCAAGTCTTAAGCCCAAGATTGATCTTGTTATAACAAAATCAAAGATGGATTTGATACCAAATGATACAAAACAGATAAGGAAACACGAAATCACACCCCAACACAGTCCACAAATCGCAACAAATCGCAACAAATCGCGGACCAAATAGGGACCTCTCTCGGATTCGACAAACACAACAAGAATACAAGATATGTAGGTTTATTTGACACCACCACCACCACCAACAACAAGAGATAATCAACAATATGATAGAAAGAAACAACACTATGATAACAAGAACCAAAGGTTACAAGATTACAAGAACAACAAGAACCAAAGGTTACAAGATTACAAGAACAACAAGAACCAATGGTTCACTAGACAACACAAACTAAAACATTAAATGTAAAGATAGGAAGTGAGACATACACTATAATTAAGATCCAAGAACCCATATACATATTCCATCTAAGGAGCCCTAGAACTTATAATAGCAACACCACACTCTTACGAAGATACGAGAGGGATTCCACCGCTCAAGCACCAACGTTTCCATGCAATACACATTCATAAGTGTTTCCACACTTGCCATGTCCTAGTTTTCGGCCTAGAGAGCCTTCTCTCAAGTGTTCTTACATCAATATTCAACAACCAAATGAAATAAACCCTAACATATTCTATTTATAAACTTATTACAATAATAGGCAAAAATGACAAAAGTGCCCCTTAATGTTAAATGAACAAAATGGCTTCCATGGAGTGCAATAGAGGGACGAATTTTGAGCCCTTTTCACACTCCAACTCATACACTCTGTAGGTTGCATTCAACACACTAAAAAACGGCTATCTTCATGATTGTACCCGTATCAAAATCATAACCCAATTCATAATAATCCCCAAATCATAACCCCTAAATTCGAGCAAATCATAAACCCACAATTATAAACACAATCGAATTTTCTCGAATTGGATTTATGATTTGCTCGAGCAAATCATAAATGCAAGAAATCCCCAATTCAACTTTGTAAAATTCGATAAATTCATAACTCAATTCGCAAAATTCGAGAAACCGACTATGCAATTCAGTAAAATACAAGAAATTCAGAACTCAACTCGTGAAATTCAAGATACCCACAACTCAATTTTGTAAAATTTAAACAACCCACGATTCAATTTGATTTTCAACTACCTACAACAAAATATAGAAAAAAAGAAAAAAAAAGTTAAAAGAATAAGTATATGTGTAAACTCAGCGATGAATTCATGGAGGTTAGAGAAGAAATTGAGCTAAGAAATTAAAGATGAAGTTAAGAAAGAGAGAAGAAAAGATGAAAGAAGACAAAAGAAAAAAAGAAGAAGAGGAAAACACATAAAAAAGTAAAGAAAGAAAATAAAAACTATATAAATATTAAAAAAAAAGTAATTGAATATAATTAGTTGTTAAGATCCAATTGAATGATGACATGCGGACGTTTTAATAAGTTTTTGATTTTTTTGGCTTTTCACGTGCGTGTAGGAATGCGGATATCACTTTCTATGCCAGGTTAGTTACGAGGGGTAAATAGTTTTACTTTTAAATAGTATAGGTGTGTATTAGGTCGCTTCAATAGTTTACGTGTGTCTTCGACTTTTTGAGTATAGTATGAGATAATAATGATGACTTTTCCCTAGTCTTAAACATGTCTATGTCATGATACTAATAATAAAATCATACCGTCAACAATCAATAATGTAAAAGGAGAAGTTCAAAGTTAGTCCTTTTCAAATATCAAATTTATAAAAAGATAAAATATAAAAAATAATTTGGCATAAAATGGAACATAATGGAATAGGAAGCTAGGGTAAAAAGTAAAAGAGAAATTTAGTTAAAAATACCCCTCTACTTTAATAAATTGGTTAAATTTGTCCCTTGTTATCACTTTCGATGCCGCACTCGTGTCATATTCTCCAAAAAAAATACTAGCTTTGGTGAATTCGATATGCACCCTATTGATATTTTTGAAGAGTCCGAGCAACATAGGCCAAATATATCCTTAATGTCATACTATAGGGCCAAATATACCCCTCTCATTAGTAAAATTATCAAAAATATCCCTCTTTTTAACACTCTTCTATCATGGCAAAATGAGAGCCACGTGGATGAGAGTTTAAGGTTAGTGAAATGTTAAAAAATTTGACACTGCTATAGATGTTTTACTACTAGTGATAGTGATTATTTTTTTTGGATGCTAAATATTCACATATTTTGTTTGTTTTTAAAAAATAATAAATAAATAATTAAGTAAAAAAATTTGAAGCAAAAATATAAAATGAAGAAGGAAAAAATCAAATGCTGAGGTGACATGCCACCTAACATTCACCTCATTCAAATATCACGTCACGTGGCTTATATTTTACTATGATAAAAAAATATTAAAAAGAAGAGTATTTTTAATAACTTTGCTAATGACAGAAGTTTATTTAGTTTGATAATATAACAAGAAGGTATATTTGATTCAATAGTATAATGCAGTACCAACTTTGACAATTTATCAAAGAATTTAAGTTTTGCACTGTTAGTGCACAAAATATCCTAGTTAAACCCCTTTTTCCAAAGTAAAAATCTTCCTAAGACTCTACTTCTTCACCTTGTTCTAGGCATCTTGCTCCATCTCCTGCCCCACCCCCCACATAAAAGAAGAAAAGGGATCTTTCTCCTCGCACTTGACACACTAGAAAGAACAGATCAGTCGAAATTCTTTGATAAACACTCCCATTATGGATGCTCCAAACCTTGTCAACATACACGTCAAGCTCTTAGCATTCGATTTTCTCACTCTCAAACCAATCCCCCTCGATCCCACTTCCTTTTCTCGCAAGGGCAAGCGCCTCTCCCGTGCAGAAACAGTAGGTATTGTAGTAACCAGAGACTTCAAACCCAACAGATTCCTCAAATTCGACATCGACGATGGCACCGGTTGCATCCCTTGTATCCTATGGCTTAACCAAGAAACTTCGCCCCACTTCTCCCGTCGTTGCCCATCAGATGTTCGATTAATTTCCCAAATGGCCGCTGATTTTGCGTCCCAAGTTCAGCTTGGTGTTATTGCTCGTGTTCGTGGCAAGATTACTAGTTACAGAGGGAGCATTCAGATTACTGTTTCCGATGTTGTTATAGAGACGGATCCTAATTCTCAGATTCTGCATTGGCTACATTGTTTAAGGTTGGCTCGCAATTGTTATGACAAAGTTGTTGTTCCTCCTACAGCCTGAGTGACTGATCGTTTTGATAGTCAATAATCAACTAAACTACTAAAATTTTCGTTCCTTGTATTTTCTTGAACATTAACTGTTGTGTAAATTGTGCAGAATATTAGAAACATTCTCCATGAAGTTAATTTGCATTGGACATAAACTTTACTTATCCATATTATATGCCCATAAGAGACAGATGTTCACGTATGAATTGAATGGCAAGAAAAAATCTATGGTATTTAATTTACTGATCTCGTCTTATTTTTTAATAATCATTGATGAAAAATGTCACGATCCGAATCGAGGCCGTGACCGCGACGAGTATCCCGAGCTATGAAAGTGCGAGAGCCCTCTCTAACTGACAATCATACACATAATTCATATATTATCAAAATGCGAAAAAAAAATCGGAAACATGGTCATATCATTTCATTTAAATGATACAGACATAAGTTCATAAAGACCCAAAACCATCTAACATAAGTCTACGAAATTTCTACTAAACTGAAAATAGCATATGTTCTGAAATCAGGACAAGGTCCCCAGTCGGACCATGAACTAAAACCAAATGAAACATCATATGAACAAGGCCTTCCGAAATAAGGGAGGCTTACCAACTCCAAACTTCTGACATTGATCTATTGGTTAGCGGGACTCCGGATCTGAGCCTCAGATCTTGAAATATAGGAGGTCAATACAAAATGTACTGGTACGCAGAACAATTAAAAAAAAAATACTTTTATACAATATAGGTGAGAGCATTTCATAGAACATATCGGCATAAAACATTTGAAACCACATGGGCATAGCTTGATGAGCTTCAAAACATTCTTTCAATTATGGTACAATTCACTTTTGCATTACTGAGCTAGATAGTACACCCTACAAGTTCATACTTCCCCGAGCTACATGAAATCCGCCCTTGACTTGGCGGTCAAGCCCCCAATCCAGATTTGCCATCAGGATTGGAGTGTCAGTAAGGGGTACACGCAAGATCACAAAGCAGGGTGTCAAAATTCCCAATCAAATTAACATGTCTTGGTAGGGAACAAGATCACAAAGCAGGGCTCCTAACCATAGTCCCAATTCGAGAGGACATGAAACAAGGTACACAAGATCACAAAGCATGACACCATAATCCCGTGTCGGCAAATCATAGTTTCAACATAGAGTCTTTCAACTCATGCTTTCTTCGGATAATCATCTAACCCTCTTTAAGCCCAGTTTTAATCTCTTATACGAAAACATGCATCATATTTATAAACCATTCTTTTCTTATTCTATTAAGGACAATTCACAACGGGGTATCTTTATACCCCGACTTGCAAGTTATTCGTATTGTATCTTTCCATAACCTTTCTTATTCAAACCCCTTTATATGACCATCAACAGAATTCCATTCATTCAACACATGTATAATTGTTATCGAAAACTTTAATACTCAATAAATTATCATCATTTATAAACTAGCCCCAACATTTGTTAAACACAATTCTTATTGATCAAAAAGAGGGCTCTTAATCATGCTCTCAACAATTTACAATTCATGCCATACAAAGTTTATAAATATCATTATGGGATAAAAAGAGGTTCACAATTCACATTCGAAATCATCCTTCTAGTTCAAATCACATAGACACGAAATTATAAATCAAAGTT
Source organism: Capsicum pubescens (assembly GCA_030864215.1). NCBI lineage: Eukaryota > Viridiplantae > Streptophyta > Magnoliopsida > Solanales > Solanaceae > Capsicum > Capsicum pubescens. Next base: position 263,827,220 of record CM061538.1, read on the forward strand.
ATGAAAAGAAACCCTATGATCATCAAATACTTTCATCAAATTATTTTTCTCCATGCATGCTTTTAAAACAAATTTATCAAAATTCATAACATATACGTGTGTATGTATATACATTTAAGACTTGTAGAAATTATAGAATCTATGCCCATGTAGTTTAGGATAGCCCCACGTATCTTTTTGATGAAAAAGAATTTGAATTAGCTTGAAATCTAGCCTTGAAAGTATGAGCCTTGGAAGAAACCCTAATTTTTTTCTTGTTCTTGAGAGTGGAGAGGGTTATGAGATGTTTAAAACTGATTAGGTATCACGACCCGATTTCTCAAGTCGTGATGGCGCCGACCTTATTCCCTAGTAGGCAAGCCAAGTCATAGCCCGGAATAATATGTAATGGATTAATAGGTAGAAATCAGAAAAGATCGTGTATAATGATAGCAATAGTAATAAAAAGTAACAAACAAAAAGTAAACATTACTCATATACTAAAACGAGGGAAGGAAAATGACCAAATACACAAAAAAATTCCTCCCAAGACCTAGTAAGATCGGTACTAGAGCCACTACTAAAATATACCCAGAGTACTAGATAGAATCCCAAAATATACCCAATATACACAAGCAGTATCGAGTACAAAAGACTAAATCAGAGTAGATAGAGAAGGATCATCCTCGGACGATAGTAAACTCAACCTGCTCCGAATCAGTATTGGAAGGTAGGAATCACGTCAATATCGACTGCTACTACTCAGATCTGCATCAGGGAAAAGATGCAGAAGTATAATATGAGTACCAAAGCAACGGGTAATCAGTAGGCATCATCGACCGACTGAGCTCAATATAGAAACGGTATAACTACAATGCAAGGATGTAATCTAAGTCAACAGTAAAAAGGGACAGAAAGGTAAACAACTTCCAAGCTACGTCAATGAGATAAAGGAATAAATGTAAGCGATTAGAAAATAAATAACAAAGTAATTACAGACAAATAAAACATAACCTAATTGGGCCCCATAAGCCCGCTAGGCACACTGAAGAAGACAATTAACCCAACCGTACCCCCATAAGCCGGTGGGACACACAAGTAGCAATTAAATAAAATAAACGTAAATAATTTGTAACTGAGCCAATCCCAAGAAATCATGATAGACATTGAGAGGTGCACCGGACTTGAACCGACACCAATGGATAGTAACGAGAAGCCAGATACCGAACTCAAACCGGTAGTCATGAATAATAACAAGAGGACACGTGCCGGATTCGAACCAGGCATAGTGAGTAATAACAATAGGCCACATATATAATATAAACCAGAACTCATGATTAGATGCCGGATTTGAACCGGATCTCAAAGGAACCACAATCATAATCAGATGCTGGACTCAAATCAGAACTCATAGTAACCATAATAATCAAATGCCGGACTCGAACCGAAACTCATAGTAACCATATCCAACTGTAATATGAAAATCCATATCATACCATAACAATGTCAACGTGGTACAAAAGTTCATAATCAATAACAAAAATAAAGTATATGCTGAACCTGAACAGAATCTAAAATATGTCGAATTACCGTACACATGTCTTACTTCTAAAGGGGCAAATTCATGGTTTTGCAATTTAACTCCACGTCCTAAAGTGATAGATGCTATATTATATTGAAAGACAAATTATCAAAATCTACTAGAACGGGGTCCTAATTTGGATAAATAAGACATATTATATATATCAAATGATACGCAACTACAAACACTTATCCAAAGCTAGCATAATAGTTCACAATTTCAGTATATAAGCTCAATCTAAAAATAGAGTAAGCCTAACCTACCTGAACGCTAAAGCTAAAACATTTTTCTGCGAAGTCTTCAAATAATGCTATTAGAACCAGAGCATGGATAAACGAATGCGGATAATTACTTTTCTTTCCTAGACTTTTCTTCAACAAATGATTATGAACATATATATATATGGGTGAGTGCCATGCTTACAACATTATTTAAATTTAATGTATGATGTATCAACCAAAGAAAACCATTAACACGAATAAGTATATAAATATATATATACATGGCATGAATACATTCTGCCACACAAGGCTACATATGCCACTTATTAAGACATCTTTAATCATCTATGTGGCTTTGCAATAATTATAAGCATGCATGATTCTGCCACCTAAGGGTACACATACTACCTAACTTAATCAAATGGCATACTAAGCTTTAAAACAGCTCCTCCACTTCCACGTGGAAATGGTGTTGGAGATTTCCCATACAATCTTATCCTATTATGTATATATTCAGGTATTACATAGGTTAATGATAAAATAAATATAATATTATAAATATATTATAATTAATAAAAAATTATTTCTAATAAAACTTTTATTATATAATAATTATAATATTTTAATATTTTTAGATTTACTATCTCCACTTAAAATATTAATAGACTATAAAAACTACTATAAAGTAATATAAATATATCATCACTTAAAGAATTTTACCTATATCAAAAATATTCTAGAAGGGTACTAAATTATATTTTTATCAAATGATAATTTAAATTAAATATTCCACAATATATTAGATATTACTAAAATTCTGAAACGCACCGCCTGAAAATCGAGCTATCAGTCCCAACAAGTCATAAATAACTTGAGGCAGTTATAGAAAATCTCTGGATACCAAAAATGTATGAAAATACAAAAAAATGACCGTGAGGGTCATTACATTAGGGATGAATAATAACGCTTATGGTATGATTAAATTTGTGGGGGTAGGATTTTGGGGTGAGGAAAATACCAAAATATCCCTCCGTAGTTGAATAATTTTTTTTGAAATTTTCCTTAGTTGATGACTTGGCTGATGGCTTATCAACTTGGTTGATATCCTATCAGCCTAGTCGTCAACTCCCTTTCATGTTCTGCTTAAGGTTGACGACTTGGCTGATGGATCGTCAACTTGTTGATAACCTATCAGCCTAGTCGTCACCTCCTTCAGTCTTTCTGCCTAAGGTTATTGACTTGGCTGATGGGTCGTCAACTTATTGATAGCCTATCAACCTAGTCGTCACCTTGATGACAGAAGGATATGCTGAGGTAAAATGGGCATAACTTCCCACTCCGATATCGGATTAAGGTGAAATCAGATGCATTGAAAAAAAGACTCGAATATATTTCTTTTGGTATATAGTAGTCCACATAAACAATTATATACAAGGATTAATGATCGTTGAAAGTTGACCCAAGATGAAACGTTTACTAAAACTTAATCGATAGAAACGTTTTCAACTTGTCTTTGAGTGAGGAGATATTTGTGACCTCAATTCATATTCAAAGGTATTCTCACACTATAGAATTTATCATCACACATATATTAATAAGGAATCATTGGGTTCGGATCTATACGCGTTGGAACGATGGTTTGAATTCTAGCCTGAAAAATGCGGGGTGTTACATTATCTCCCCCTTGAAAACATTCGTCCTCGAATGATGGGTAGGATTTTTTCGAAGCTATATAAGTATGGACTAAAGAATGTAACCTCACATTAGGAATTCTATTTTCCACAGAAAAACATACGAAGGCATTCAAGAAGAGCTTCATGGCATCACCAGATAAATTGTGTAAGCACAAATCACGAGATAACGAAACTTGACATAGACATGATCTTGGCATGTGTTCTATGGAACATGATCATAACATTGTAAGGCATGATTTTTTCTAAGAATCCTTAGCCTGATTAGTATTGGTACAATACATAAGATGAGATTTTTGCGAGACATAAGAATTGACTAGAAATATTCTCTACCTCAAATGACACGTCTAATAACCTTTAAATTGTTTTGCGACGCTTCTCCACTAGGATTTCAACTATGAATACCGCATTTCAACATCTCAATCTTATAATTTTCCCGCTAAATACATAACTACAAGAGCTTGAGTCTAACTGTATCGTACATTTATGTTGAAGCCTAACCCGGAGTAAAAAAAAAATGCCAGCTTAAGCTATGAGACTCCATATTCTACATCCTTTAAGAATACTTCTCCATCTTATCACTATAATTGAACAACCTCATTCCTTAAATCTAGGAGTACTAACCACATAGTGCATTGGTTTTCATTTTCACCAATCCCAATATCCAATCCTATCATTACTACACACACTTTATGGATCTCTCCACTAAGACCGACAAATTCAATCACTCTCACAAAGATTTCGCCACATATTTCCTTCCTAACTATTTCACGTAACGAAAGTTCATTTCCTTCTCCCCCCTTCTCCTATAACTTTAGCTCAAGAAATCACATCAAAATTTTCACCTTCAAGAACATCTACTCCCCTACCTAAAATATTACTACGCTTCCATAACCACTATCATACTAACATACGGAAGGTCATTGAGGGACCCGAGCATAAGCATCATGAATGGGAGTAACACTACTCAATTATATCCCATATTTGTTATTCTACTTAAGGTAGGACATGCGGTGAATATGCGATACAATAGACATGAAGTACTTCATACATCAGATGTTTAGATCATGAATAGAGAATCGTTCGGGCATAAACATAACACAACATGAGTTCTTAGGAAAAACCACAGTGGGAAACATGAGCGCATATATCATGAGTTGTATAACATGAATGTGGAATTCATGAAGTTAACGATTGAGATAGGGATTGCTACTTAGAGATATTGCTTCTCATTTTCAGAGCTAAGATAGTCATGAGTTTGCATGCACCTTATCACTTTGGGCTAGACCCGACATAAAATGGATCGATAACATATATGAAGCATAGTTTCTTAGAACCAAGCATTATTTGAGATATGAATTTTATGGATCATGAGCAACATAACATAGAGCTTGGATACTTGGAATATTGTATCACTGAGGGACATTATTGCTTCTATTTTGAAGGTCGAAATATGACATGAGTCACATAGAGAACTCAGACCTTAGACATAGGCAGGACTTGAATACATAAGACATTGGTAGAATGACTTCTTAAATTGAAGTAGGAGAAATATGCTTGAATAGGAATAGGTTTATCATGACTCCTCCCCGCAACCTGCCACACTGAGAAAAATTTGGGAACTACCTTAATTCACCATCTCCCCCTTAGATCAAAGTCACAATCCTAGGCTTGAGGACATAACCTGTCATTAAATCTACAAGCACAACACTCAGCACAATGGGGTATCACCATACACATAAAAGCTAAACTTCCCCTGATAAACTATACTTTGAAGACATTGCTTTTCAAGAATGCTACTCTTAACTTTTGCTTTCCTCTGTAGCCATCACCCTACAATTCACACTCTTATGAGCATACACATCCACACTCTTTATCATACAATGATCCATTCTCCACTACTCAACACACTTACCTTAGATCTCTAATCATATAATTTACAACTTAACAAAATTTGTAAAACAATATCGAAGGCGCATATTTCCTACCTATATTTCCTCAATTCAACTCTAACGAACACCGTACAATAACTCACCAGACTTATCCATACTATAAATTTCAAGAAAAAAAACTAGGTATGCAAAACACTTATACACATAAAACTTTATCTAACAACATGCTACCTGGGGGTTTAACTTATTCTTATATATCCACGCTCTTATCCACTTAATGACTCAGCCACGATTCATCGTTCTACCATTTGTCTCATGTATATCTATATATATCATAATTATCCACTCCTTTTTCCATAAGTTGCCAACCTAGACTATTGCATACATCAAATCAAGCCTACTACTTACTCCCACAAAACATGCATCATTAATCTCAAGCTACTATTCTTACTACCACAATCCACATCTAAAGTTCAAGCCTATTGTCTAGAACTAACCATGTACCATCGATGAGGCATGATACATATTATACTAGTCCATCAAATTAGGATAGCAACCCAAATACCACATTTCACATAACTACGACCTACAATCACATCCCCTCCAAGATATTACTACTACACCCAAAAATCTACTACATACCTTCTCACATCCAGTACTAGTTTACAACTACTAGAGAAAAGACAATCAAGGGGGTAAAGTCACATAATAAAGATATTTGATCTTAATCTTATAATATAACCCATTACGATCTTACCAACATGTTCCACTTTCTCACATCATAGTTACTTACCCATGCATACATTTAGACTAACTTCAAATTCCATTAACACCAATGAGTCTATACCCATAACTTATTGACTAATCTACCCCTTTCTACTCACAACCTATAAATGATTTCTACAACCACCATAACTATCCATTCTGAGATCCTTCCCTATTTTGAATAAATAATAATCACAGCTTGTCACTTCCTTCATAGACTACCATACAATCTACAAATATTGTTACTACTTTAGTCTATCACTATAAAATGGCAACCCATCCTCCACTCAACGATTATACAACTAAAACTAGCTTATTAATGCAAAAGTCATCCTCACTCTAACTCCTAAAATTGAGACTCCATATCGCTAACTTTTGGACCATTTTACTACCAATAGGTCATAACACCCCATCATATACTACTACTTGGGTGGAAATAATGTTCCAACATTTTGCCACACATTATTACCCTTAAGCATAACATCTGCAACAAAGGTTTTAGAAAAGAAACTGGATACTCCATACCTCAGGCCCAAACACAGGACTGGAGTACATATGGGTAAAGGTTAAATCAATATACTTTAAAGAACTCATGGACTCCTCTCAAGTCCTTGTGCTATTTCATAATCGTTTATGACTCAATTAGAAATGACCACATCATTTAGACTCTAAGCTTCTACACTTGAATCGCCTCGACAATGAGACATATCTAATAATATTAGAGTAAGGAAAAAATTGGGATAACTTTTGTATGGATGACGCTATAGCAAGAACCAGAGTATGAAAGAGAAATATTCAGGCTCCACAGCATGAACTAGAACATAAAGAAAGAGAAACATTCCTAAATGTCTAGTAGCTTCCTCCTTATAAGTGTGGTGTGCTACACACCCATAAAAAGGACTCCACCCAACGCGACTTCACAGATATCCTGGGACCATAAATCGTGCTCTAATACCAAGTTTTTCATGATCCAAACCGAGATCCTGACCACGATGAGCATCCTGAGCTATGAAAGTCCGAGAGCCCTCTCTAACTGGCAATCATATACATAATTCATAGATTATCAAAATGCGGAAAACAAACCAAAAACATGGTCATCTTATCATTTTATTTAAACAATACGAACATAAGTTCATAAAGACCCAAAATCATCTAACACAAGTCTGCGAAATCTCTACTAAACTGAAAATAACATCTGTTCTGAAACCTGAACAAGGCCCCCGGTCGGACTATTGAACTAAAACCAAATGAATATCACATGAACAAGGCCTTCCAAAATTAGGGAGAATCACCAACTCTAAACTTTTGACAATGATCTACTGCTAGCGGGACCTTAGGACTGAGCCTCAGATCCTAAAATATAGGGGGTCAATACAAAATTTACTGATACGTAGAACAATAAAAAACAAAATATACTTTTATACAATATAGGTGAGAGCATTTCATAAAATATGTCGGCATAAAACATTTGACAACACATGGGCATAACTTGATGAGCTTCAAAATATTTCTTTTAATTATGGTACAATTCGCTTCTGCATTACTGAGTTAGATGGTACACCCTACAAGTTCATACTTCCACAGGATACATGGAATCCGCCCTTGACTTGGCGGCCAAGCCCCAATCCAGGTTATCCATCAGGATTGGAGTGTTTATAAGGGGGACATGCAAGATCACAAAGCAGGGTGTCAAAATCCCCAATCAAATCAACATGTCTTGGTAGGGCACAAGATCACAAAGCAGGGATCCTAAACTTAGTCCCAATTTGGGAGGACATGAAACAAGGTACACAAGATCACAAAGCATGGTACCATAACCCCGTGTCGGCAAATCACGATTTCAACATAGAGTCTTTTGACTCGTGCTTTCTTCGAGTAACCATCTAACCCTCTTTAAGCCCAGTTTTAATCTCTTATAAGAAAACATGCATCATGCTTACAAACCATCACTACAACATTCCAGTCCTACTGCCACCCTTGTAAAGTATGGCCTAAAGTAGCAAAAAGTGTGACCTTTGATCAAAGGCTACACTTTTGGACTTTAGGCAACACTTTTTGGGGGGTGGCCTAAAAAGGCGTAACCTTTGACTTTAGGACACATTTTTAAAGTGTTTTCATATCATCTACGTTTAAAAAACATGGCCAACAAAGTGCAAAGGCCACACTTTGCAACTTTTCATTGGCTACACTTTTATCTGATACAACTACACTTTTGAGTGTTGCCTTTACTTTGTTATTGGGCACGCTTTATAAGTGTATCCTTGTATAGCACCTCTATAACAATACTTAAAAAATGTGGCTTTTTCTTTATTAATGGTAGGGGTGTACAAATCGAACCATTAAGTCAAACTGAACCGATGAATCAAATCAAACCGAGGAAAAAACTCGACTTATGGTTTGGTGTTGGCAAAAAAAACCCGATCATTCTTGATTTGGTTTGGTATTAGCAAAAACAAAATCAAACCGAACTCAAACCGAACCGACATAATACATATATAATTTTATTTTTTTATACATAAAAAAATATTACTTATAATCTACTTTCTTATTACTTTTATTATTTTTTTATACTCAAAAAATAAATATATATTCTTGGACCTTTAATTATAATATTTGTCCATTAGTAACAAATTAATACAAAGTCAATATTAATATAAAAACCTAAAACTCTTCAATTGTTTCACTTTACATTTTACTTTTTAAGTTATGAGAGAGTTCTCATTATTTTCTCATCTTACTTTTCTCATTCTCCTCATTCGTCAAGTTGTGATTTAGGTTTGTTTTTCTTCTTTCTCCTTTTTTTATGGAATTATGTTATAGTTAATTACTTTATGGAGTTAGTTTTTTAATAAGTTGTCTCTACTTTTTCATTCTTTTGTATGCTCACATTTTATGTGAAGGGAACTTTCAGACAAGCTACCGTGACTAGTGACTTAGAAATTGAACCACTGGGTATCCACATAATATTACTTTGAGAAATAGTAGTTTAGACGTCTTAGTAATTTGTCAACTTAATTTTAATTGGAACTACTCTATGACCATTATTTTTTTTTAATCTTTTTAGTGAAAATATTTAATTTTTTTCTTCAATCACATTATAATTGTAAAAAAACCGAGAAAACCAAAAAACCAAAAAAATCCGACTAAAACCAAAATTAAAAAACCGATTGTATATTGATTTGATTTGGTTTATAGATTTAGAAAATCGACATTATTGGTTTGGTTATATTTTAATGAAAAACCAAACCAACCCGACCTATGTACACTCCTAATTACTGGCCGCACTTTTGAAGTGTGACAATATTATCTAAAATTTGGTAGTTCAAGACACATTTTACATAAATGGCTTTAGGCCAAAAAAATAATTATTTTGGTCCGAATGTATATATCACTAATCATATAACATATATTCATACATATTCACGCACCAATTAGCTAATAAATAAATCAAATGCATAGATTTGCAATGAACTTAAAAAAAACATGTCTTTTACTACACATATTAATTTGAAAACAACATTTTAAAGATTTGTACTAAGTTCCACACAAAATCAAATGTATTAAAACATATATCAGAATATAGCTCAAAAAGTTCTTCTTTATTCGTTTCAATCTAGATCGACTCGACTTGTTATGGATCCCATTAAAATTTTATCACCCCCAGTTTTCCTACACATCCAAAAGAAATAAACAGTTAGAAAAAAATCATGCTTGATAAATATCCAAATATTTATCCAATCTGAAATGAGAAAGTATGTGAATCCAAAATTTCTCTAATTCATTCAATCAAGTTAGAAATTCAGGAGTTAAGTTTCTTGTGAATTTGAAAGATAAAATACCTTTTCATGAATTGAAACATGAGTTAAGACGGAAGAATTATGAAGAATTTTACCTCTTAAAGCTTGTGCATTACTCGCATCGTGTGAACGAATGTTAGATCCGGCACTCCCTGGTATATCTTGAACTTTCAACCCAGGATTGTTTTACACCAATTGAGTAAAAAAATGTCACATTTCTTCTCTCATTTCACTTATTTCTTCGTTCAGAGAAGTGATTTCATTATCATGCTTTTGTTTAAGCATATTTATTTCCTCATCTTTTATCAAAGAACTTGCTATCACTAATCTACCATAGCCTCTAAGTCGACCAGGCTTCTCCTTTCCGAATACTGTCGTGAATGCATCACGTGGTGTTTTCCCAGAATTTTTATGATTCTGAAATTCAGACTGTCAAAAAAGTAAAACAAACAATAAAATAAAATAGTAAGTTCTATAGTAATGTTCGAACTTCCGTAACGAAACAAACAATAGCTATAGTTTGTTGGCTAAAGTAGGTGTATTTTACAAAGACATGGGGCCTGACAAATACGATTGGTTCTTGGAGGGGCTAGTGCCATGACAAAGCTTTAACTCTGCTGCTTCCTTTTGATCTAATCAATAACCCATAGATAAATAGGAAAAAATAAATGTCTCTTTACAGTTTAGTGATCCATCCTTTTGATTACAAAAAAATTGAAGAAAAATTTCAGCCAACTGGTACCTTCTGAGAGCCTAGTCTGTATTAACTTAAGTTGAAATGGACAACAATTAAAAAACAACGGTGAACTAATGAGGTACACACAGGTGATTTATGTGGTTTTAAGATTCTTCTAAACCATATTACTGCATTTCATATCTGCGCCACAAAATATTTACTTTCTCTGGTAAGTTGCATCAACAATCAAGACTGTTTTTTTAGGTTTTGAACTAGAGCAACTCAAGAAAACCATCAACTTTGTCTCATCACCCTTGTAATCAATCCATGAACTAATCAAATTCCTACTTTTCAAATCACTACCAACTAACATCACATTAGCAGTCTTAATCAAAGTAAGACTATCAATATCAAGACCAACATGATTATAATCAGGATCATTAAAGCGCAAATCTTCTTTAGTATCAAATGCAATAGCAACAAACTTGTTCTTAATCAACTGTGATGAATTCACCAATCCTAAAAACCCACCTCCACCTGGACTACCCAATGTCTGATTATCAGGTGAAAGAAAGAAAGCCAATCCATCACCATATCAACTTGGATTAATATTATACACAAAAAAAACAAATCTGTACATCTAGTATCATCCATCTCCATGCATGTAAATATAAATTATAAGCTCAAAAACTTACCCCTTAAGACTAAGCTCTATAGCACAATTTAAGAAAAAGAAGGGTAACAAATTCAGCATGCCCAGTAGCATCCTGCTTATAACATATGGATACAGATTGAAATGGAAATAGGAGGGCAGATGAAAAATATCATTGTAAATAACTATCGATTTGATGTGGTCATGTCTTTAGTTTTTTCTTTGCTCTTATATACTGATGCTCCTGAAGTTTTTATATAATGCAAGTATTAGTGACCTATTCTACATCCCAAAATCGTGACCACAAATACATAGTGATCTCAACACAAATTTGTTGTAGACATGTGAACACATTCATTAATGGGACTAAGAATAGTTATATCAATATACTACTCTTGTCGTTATTATAATCTTGTTGTACAGTAATAATAAGATAATGTAATGTACTGTAGCCATTTTATACACAGACATACTCAGATTTGCAGATATGAACACATATCAGTTCCAACAGACAATCTGTTGAGTATCACTTAATAGTACTACAACAGGCATCTCTAATACTTTAAATTTAATGCCAGATGAGTTATGCTCAAACATAACAAATCGAAGAAGTAAATCTTTCTAGTATCACTCGACCTTCTATTGAAAAAATTCACGTGGAATTTCAAAAAACCATATCTCTGAAAGGGTCAATCAAAATATGAGCCTATGATATATATCATGTCTTCTTCAAAGGCAAGATTGACTACTACTAAGATTAGGGTTGAGATAGATAAAATGAAACTTCATGTGGAGGAATTTGGATCGATTTCATGAATGCAAATGAAAAGCTTGAGTTAATAAATCAAAAGGTGGAATATGAGAATGTTCCTGAGTATTTTTGGCACTGCAAAATACAAGGACATAGAGATGATAAATGTAGAAACATCCTCCCAAAACTGAGAAATGCTTGGCAAAAGACTGAGACTCAACACAACAATAAAGCTCCCCCCAAATTGACAGGCGAAAGCTTTAAGGTTAACAAAACCCAACCCAACCCAACAGTGAAATGCAAGAGTGTACCAAACCAAATAATAGGAACCAAATGGTAGATATGATCATGAGTCTAATGGTGACAGATCATAATGTAGATGAGGAAGGATGGCAAAAGGTGACTAGAGGAAAGAGTGCAAACTGCTGCAGCGAAGAAGAGCAAAAACACTATGTACTATGAGATCTTAGGTGTTCCTAAGACTGCTGCACCAAAAGATATCAAGAAAGTTTACCGTAAAGCTGCTATAAGAATCATCCTGATAAGGGAGATGATCCTAAAAAGTTTAAAGAGCTTGCACAAGCTTATGAAGTTTTAAGTGATACCGAGAAGCGTGAGATATATGATCAGTATGGTGAAGATGATCTCAAGGAAGGAATGGGTGATGGAGGTGGAGGACACGAACCATTTGATATCTTCTCATCTTTCTTTGGTGGCAACCCATTTGGCGGAGTGGTAGAAGCAACCGAGGAATAAGAAAAAGAAGAGAAGAGGATGTTGTCCACCCTCTCAAGGTTTCTCTGGAGGATCTGTACAATGGAACATCAAAGAAACTTTCACTATCTCGCAATGTATTGTGCCCAAAGTGCAAAGGGAAAGGATCTAAATCAGGTGCTTCAATGAAATGTTTTGGCTGTCAAGGATCTAGGATGAAAGTCACTATCAAACAACTTGGCCCATCCCTTTCAAAAAGCCTTATGATCACTAATCCCATCCCATTCAAACTGATATACATCACAATTCAACACAAACAATGAGAAGAATCAAATGTTGCTTGACTTTAGAATATTTTAAAAAAACAATATCAGTTACTCCAAGACTTTGTTTCATCCAAAAGGGTAGCCTATAATCTGCTAAACTTATTCATGGAAAGTTTGCCTTGCATTTATAAAAACTTAATAAACCAAAGTAACTAACAAACCATACCTAAGTAGCATTCACTTTATATTACAACAGGACATGAATTGGCCCAAAAGAAGTGTTCAACAACACCCACAAATCCATTGGACCAAGCAAGATTTCAATGAGGAACATACAACCCTAAAAGCCCATAATCTAATCGCGAAACAAGCTAGCAGTTGTATACAACATAGTGGAACAGATAGAAAGCAAATTCCAGGCCAAGTTTCCTGCAGATTTCATAGTATGTGAACGACAATAATTGTGAAACTGAGCATCATAGAACAACTCTGTATAAAGAACAACCCCATAACCTCTCCTGTTTGTTCATCATACAGAACTTTACCTTTGGCAATAAAACACATATCTAAATTTCTATCCATTCACATTGTTATAGTTATTCGATGACTTGATTCAACTTCCACCCAATATTATGTAAAGTTCAAGCACATCCAGTAGTTTATCATCTCTAGTATAAAAGAGAATAAGCAAAGAATGGACAAAAACAAATAGCACAAATCAATTAGTAAAATAACAATCAAACTAGTTAGATAATCCTCCAAATATTCCAAGTTTAATCCTCAGATACTTAAATTAGTGACCCAAAAAATCATATAAATTTAAACAGATGCACGCCGATTTGAGTATATTATCTAATTCCTTCACCTCGTGAATCACTGACTCTACAACAACCACCATAGAATTATTTATCAATACATGTTTTATCAGTTGCATGACCTATGAGAAACAACCGGTTGTACATTATCTCGGCCGGCTGTTTCAATTGCTGCTGCTGAAGTAGAAACATCCGTTATTGCTGCTATTTGAATTTGTGCATTTGCTAAGCCTTTTAGCTTTACTCAGCTATCTTGTTTTCAATTTGAAGACAATGGGTATGCCCCTTTTCAATCTCTTATTTTTGTTTTATTGCATATCTTCAGTTTTTGCAACTAAAACATATGGAAGCATTGTATTTTTTTGGTTTTGAGTCTCTCTTAGATCTAGTTGTTTGGCTGTATTGGCTGAACTTCTGTTATGTTGGGGGTATTTTTGGGGTTTTGGAGTCTAAAGATCCAATCTTTAGATTTTTAAAGTGGTGTTATGTAATCTGGAGGTCACATGTTTAAGCCGTGAAAACAACCACTTGCAGAAATATAGGATAAGATTACATAAAATAGACTCTTATGGTCCGTCCCTTGCATAGCGGGAGCTTTAATGCACTGGGCTATCCTTTTTTTTACCCTTTTGAAGTTCATAGAAATGTTGCCATATAAGATGTTAGTCCTATAAATTATAAAATCATATGTGATTAATTGTGTTTCTCTGATGCTTGTTTTGAAGAAATGCATTATACTCAGTAGTTTGTGGATTCTACTGTGAATGACCTGTTATGTTGTTTTTGATAGGTTGCAGATCAATTGATATGACTAGATATGGAATTGGAATTCGACAAGTATTGTTCAGTAGATGGAAGCCCTACAACTGTGCTTCCCTCTCCGCGACACCGTCTAAATGGTAAAAGGAGAAAAAGCAAAGGAAATTCCAGATGCAACAAATAAATATTGATTGTAGATGGCGACTTCACTGAGATAAGCTTTCATCGTTATCATAGTGTGTCATGTAAAGATGTTCTATCAAGGAAATCATATTTGGGAGGAAATGATATCCTAAAAAGGGGCTCTGTCTATCAAAGTTCTAAAGAAATGAATGTTGGGCTGGATCGGTAACACCCTGCATTTTCGAACTAGAAATCGGACCGTCATTCCTACGTGTGTAAACTCTAATACCCTGACTCATATTTAAATTAATGTGTCATGATCTTTATCCTACTGTGTTAAGTGATTATGAGGTGAAAAATGTTCATGGAAATCACTTAGAGCAAAGTTGAGCTAAGAGCCTTTGAATCATCCAGAGTTTGGTATTCAATTCTACAAGGGTCAACTTTAAACTTGTTTAACTTTTGATCTATATGAAATTTTTTAGCTCAAGACCCACCAAATTGTAGATAATTGAGTCATATTTCCAACGATACCACTTTTACCTTAATTCGATACCCGAGCGAAAAGTTATGGCGCATCGTGGTGAGCTCCAAAAGCGGGATTCTGCTGAAAAATTTAATTCTGAAGGGAAATTTAGACTTTTCCCCATAAACCCAAGTCGTGTTAACAACTGATTAAAACGTTATTAGGGCATTATATGCCTAAAATTGCTCAAATCCATCAAGAATAAAACCCTAACTTCTCTCCCCAAAGATCAAGAATCCATCTTTAAGTTCAAGATTTCCAAGAAACAAATCAAGATTCGGGTCCTGTTCTTCCAGCTAAGTAATCTAAGGTATGTGGGACTACCTAAACTCCAGGGGCATAAGTTTTTCTTGTTTTTATCAAGTTCAAAGATCTATAATTTTGTTTACAAAATTTTTTTGATATTATTTCGAAAAACATGTATCATGGAATTATTTTGATGAAAACATGTTTTGTCTTGAACTGATTTTTGCGAAATTTAAATGTAATTATGTATATATATGATTTCGTTTGTAATGAAAGGTTTAATAGAGAGCATGATTTATAAGACCTCCCTTTCAATGTGGATTTTTCTTGATTTATGCGATATGTGGTATTCACTTGCATGTTTTGAACTTCAATGACCATTGATGGTTATCCAAACTTGAGTTGAGGTTGTTTGTGAATTGATGAGAGGGGGTCTTTTTGTCTTAACTATACCCATTGCATGAAAACGAAGAATTACATGATATCAAATAATTTACATGGCCACCGCATGTTTAAATTATAAACCTTTTGGGTGGTTATTTGTATGTTTGGAATGAGAATGACTGTTGAATTGATATGAATGACTTGCAAGCCTGGGTATGACGATACCCGGTGATAGCGTGCCCTTAATAGAATAAGTGTTGAATGTTGTGAAGGTATGAAAGAATGGTTTTAAGGAATTGAAAATTTAGGCTTAGAGGGGGTTAGATGGTTACCCGAAGAAAGCACGAGTCATGAGACTCAATGCTGGAAATCGTGATTTGCCGACACGGGGATACGATACCCTGCTTTGTGGTCTGGTGTATCTTGAGTTATGTCTTCCCAACTTGGGACTAAGGTTAGGAGCCCTGCTTTGTGGACTGGTGCACTACTATGACATATTGATTGATTAGGAATATGACACTATGCTGTGTGGTCTTGCGTGTCTCCCTTATTGACACACCAATCCTTGTGGTAAACTTGGATTAGGGGCTTAGCCGCCGAGTCAAGGACAGATCCCATATAGCCCATGTGATGATTAGGATTGTAGGGTGTACCATCTAGCCTCGAAATAAACAGAAAAAGAGTCACAATTTCCAAAAGATTGTTAAAGTTCTTATCAGTATGCCCATGTGTTTTTACTTATGCATTATGTTCATTGTTTTGTAAAAATGCTCTCATTATGTTGTATAAAAACATGTTATTTTGGGTTGTTTCACATTCCAGTACAATTGTATTAACCCCCTATATTTTAGGATCTAAGGTTTAGTCCCGAGGTCCCTTTAAGCAGTAAATTGATTTTTTCAGAAGTTGCAGTTGGTGAGCCTTTCTTATTTTGGAAGGCCTTGTTATTGGACATTGTTATCTTATTTTGGTTTATGGTCCGATCGGGGGACTTGTCCCAGTTTTAGACAGATGTTAGTTTCGTATTGTTAAAGATTTCCTAGACTGGTGTCATGTGTTTTGAATATTATGAACTAATTCCCGTATTGTTCAGTTGAAATAAAAGAATGACCATGTTTCCGCTTTGTTATCTTTTCCGCATTTCTTTATAGTATATGAATGATGTGCATGATTGCCAGATTGAAAAGGGCGCTCGGGCCTTCGTGGTTCGGGATGCTCTTCGAGGCTAGGGCCTCGGTTCGGGTCGTGACAAACTTGATATCAGAGCACGGTTCATAGTCCCAGGGTGTCTACAAAATCGTGTCGGGTAGAGTCTTTTTTATTGGTGTGTAGCGCGCCATACTTATAAGGAGGAAACTACTAGACATTTAAGAATGTTTCACTTTTCTTCATGTTCTAGTTCGTGCCATTGTGTTGTCCATTTGGAAGTTATCCAGATTCCTTCTTTACTCTAATTTTATTAGCTGTCTCATTGTTGAGTCGGTTCTAGTGCAGAATCTTAGAATTTAAATGAGGTTGTCCCTTCTAATTGAGTCATAAAAGACTATAAAAATGTACAAGGACTTGAGAGGAGTCCATAAGTGCTTTAAAGTGTATTGATTTAAGCTTATACCCCTATATATCAATCATGTGTTTGAGCCTTAGGTATGAAGTGTATTCATTCCCTTTTAAAATTCTTGATGCAGATATACGCTTAAGGGTAGTGATGTATGTTAGAATGTTGGAATGATATTTTCACCCGAGTAGTAGTATGTGTTAAGGTGTCATACCCTGTTGGTAGTAAGATGATCCAGAAGTTAGTGATATGACATCACAAGCTTAAAAGTCAGAATAAGGGTTACTTTTGTGTAAAGAAGCTAGTTTAGTTGTATAACCGTTGATTGAGGGATGGGTGGCCATTTGATAGTGATAGACTAATGTGGTAGCAATATTGTAGATTGTATGGTAGTCTGTGGAGGAAGTGTTTGGCTATGATTATTATCTATTCAAAATATGGGAGGAGCCTAGAATGAATAGTTATGATGGTTATAGAAATCCCTTATTGGCTGGGAATGGAAATGGATAGATTAGCCAATAAGTTATAGGTATAGTGTAATACCCCGAGAAATTTTTCGTTGAAATTTTGGGCGTAAACGTATTGGGTTCTATCTTCTAGAATGAATTATAAATTTTTCGTGCCGAATGTCTTATATTATGACCCACCATTGCGTAGAGTATCGAATAAGATTTCCAACGATATATGGATCATCCAAAACGGACACCCGAGCGACGAGTTATGAACATTCCAATCGAACCGTGAATAGTAGTGAACAGTAAAACATGCAGGAAAAAAAAAGTACTGAGGCCTGGCATATTTTTGCTCCAACTTTAAATGATCATAACTCCTTGTACATAATAAGCTGGGTGATCTACTATCTATCAACGGAAAGCTCTGCGAGTCCTGTTTCCGATGAAATTGGTTTCATCCAATTTGTCTATCGGAGAAAAAAGTTATGGTTGATCTACTTCAGCCTATCAAAAGTGAATTTTTGGGTCAACTTCAAACGATCATAACTCCTCGTACACAATGATATGGGTGAGATTCTATATATCAACGGAAATATATGAGATTCCTCTTTCTAATGAAATTGGTTTCACCCAATATGGATATCGGAGTAAAACGTTATGGTTGATCTACTTCAGACTATCAAAATAGTCCACCAAAAGACAGATGCGAGAATTATTTAATTTTTAGGGGCGTTTTGTTCATTCCCCCTCACCCAAAATCCGTCCAAACCCTATATTAAAGACTATTAGAAGCATTATATGTTATATTTCATCAAATTCCCTCAAAAAGAAAACCCTAAGCTCCTACATCCAACTTCAAGAACCTCCAAAGTTCACCATTAATTCTGCAAATTTATTCAAGATTCCAAGTTCCTAGTTCAAGAACTTCAAGAAACTCCAAAGTTCACCATTAATTCTGTAAATTTATTCAAGATTCCAAGTTCCTAGTTCAAGAACTCCAAGAACCATCATTCAAAGGCACAATTAACATCTCAAAAACGATTATCGATCTAAAGTTCATCATTCAAGGTATGTGAGGTTTTTCAACAAGAACAATCTTTCGTTCTTGTGCCCAAATTGATTTTTCTTTTATGAATATACATGATTTTACATGTTTTGATATGAATTTGAAGAATGAATTTATACCCTATATGATTTTACATGAGATTATGATACTCTCTATGTTTTGAAAGTTGAATTGAATGAGAATGATGACATTTTTGTACATAAAGCTGAATTTTCCAGATTTTAAAGTAAGTTATATATATTTATGATGAAAAGCATGAATCTTGAGAAAATTTAATATGATTTTGATGTATGAGACCTTGAGTCCTAATTGGAATTGTACTTTGAGAAATTATGTGCTATAAGCACAATGATATTTGAATCCCAAAGCTAATTTTCTTTACCAAGATGTATGATTATAAAGCTGAAATTTTAAGTTTTAAGTGATTATTTTTGTGCTTATATCATAAAGTATGAAACTTTGAAAGGTTTTATGGTGATATTGATGTATGGGTTTTTGAAACCCTATTTGAGATTATTATTTTGAGAAAATGTGTGCTATATGCACATTGATGTTGAATATTTGAGATGTTTTTAATGATTTGACCTTTTGGTCGTGACTGAGTTATTTTGAACTCGACTGTGAAAGAAATCCACGTTTTTATTGATTATTATTAAGGGGTAGCAAATTGGCTCCCGATGAAAATTGTTGAAGTGTTTATTGTGGATTTTCTTTAATGTGAGCTTGAGGCTGATTTAAATTTTTGAGCTAAGTCCGGGAGTAATCTTTAGCACCGAGTGGGAGGTATAAAGTGACCTTACTTCCCTAGAACTATGTGCCCCCGTAGGATGTGAGCCTGAGGCTGATTTATATAGTGATCACTAGTGTTTTTGAATTGATACTGGAAGTCCTACTCCGATGGAAAGGATAGGAAAACTCTCCCCAACGTGTGTTGTACGTTGGACTTCATGTAGCTCACATGGTTTATGTCGGTTATAGGATCTCCCAATGTGTGTGTGTGTACTCTTCTATCTGAGATGAAAACATATTTGCTTAAAAGGCTGAGTTTGAGAAAGTCATTATTCTTAAAAGATTTAAGGAATATATTCTAATGAGAATTGACATGAGATTTGATTGTTTTGATGATTTGAAATTGAGATGAAAGTGAATTGAGAACGTATTGTAATGACTCACTCGTTTTACTTTACATGTATTATTCATCCATGATTTTGATGATTTAATTCAAGCTAAGTGAGTCATCTATATCAGCATGCATAATTTTATAAACTGTGATGATATTTAGATATTATTTTATATATGCATTGCACCCCCATATGCTCGGTATCTTTCTATGGTACTGACCCACATATTCCTATGTGGGCTATATTTTCTCGGAATGTAGGTAAAAGGTATAGTTGCACCTCCGGATCCAGTCAGTTCGTGGTATCCAGTCAGCAGGTGATGAGTCCTTTTGATTCAAGGGCTTGGGTTAGTTATGCAGAGTTTATAATGTTGTATTTTCTTTATTCAGTTGAATTAAGTTGGGGTAGTCGGGAGTCATGACCCGACTACCTACAGTCAGTACTAGTAGAGGCTTCATAGACAGTCAGTAGAAGTTGATGTATTTTGTTTCAATTTTGGTTGTAAAGGCAGAATTGTAATCTTGTAAAATTCTATTTTTGTATCGATCAGATTCAGAAAAGAGTTAATTTCTGCTGATTTGTATGGATTTGTATTTTTATTCAGTTGTTTATGAGTTATGCCAGTATAAGGGTTAGCTTGGGGTCACTTGTGACCCTAAGAACCGTGTGACATCTCGGGACCCGATTTTGGGGCGTTACAAACTTGGTATCAAAGCACAGAGTTCAAGTGTCCTAGGGTGTCTATGAAGTCGTGTCTAGTAGATTCTTGTGGAATGGTACGGAGACGTCTATACTTTTCTTCGACCGGCTACAGGGCATTTAGGAAATATTTCCCTTCTTTCAAGTCTAAGATCGTGCTATAAAAAGGTTCTCCAAGAAGCTTATATAGATTCTTATCTTACTCTATTCTGGCCAACTCTGCCTCATTTTCAAGGTATCAGAAACAGTTAAGCTTAATTCTCCGTAGATAGTTATGGGATTGTAAGAGAGCTAGAAAGTATCCTGTCAGTGCTTTTGAGTTCCAAAGATTGAAGTACTTTATTCATGTTCATAAAAGTCGTGAACTAAGCCTAGGTTAGATGTGCTTTCAGATTCCTCCTCAGAATCTACAATGTTAATCTATACTTCTCCCTCTATGTATTATCTTTGAGATAACATGATTCGCAAGCTCCAGTTCTTCCCTAGGTAATGCTTCTATATTTTCTAGAAGAAATTTCAAAAGTTACACAAAGGGCTTGAGAGGAGCTCTCTAGTGTGTTAAGTTCCTTAAGTTGAAAGTTATGCCCTCATTCTTATGAGTTATTTAATTAAGACAGAGTAAGGTGTATTCTTAGATCGTTGAATGTTGTGTGTCAAGTTTCTATGTCTTGTATTATGTAATCTTGTTATCATTATGTTTGTGAAAAATCAAAGTCTAGTGAAGCCGTGTGGGGCTCTTTCGATTCACTAGCATAACTTCTTTGTTATTCATCTCATTTTCTTGTTCAAAATACAAACCAAAGTCTAGTGAAGCCTTGTGGGGCCTATTTCGATTCACTAGCATAGTTACTTTGTTATTCATATAACTTTCTTGATTAAAACACAAAACCAAAGTCTAGTGAAACCGTGCGAGGCCAATTTTGATCCACTAGCAACTTGTAGTTCATCTTGTTCCTTGTGCTGGCTGAAAATGTGGGATGTGGAGGTGTAGTAGTAAGAAGGATGGTAAGTGTGATTTGTTGAGCATAAGTCTAGCGAAATCCCTTTTTTCATGCAATTGGGTTAATAGGAAGTGATATAGTTTGTTCGAGGTATGAAACGGGTGTTAACGGTATTTGTATGACATAGAGTATAGGTTAGTTATGGAAGTACTCGGTGGGTAAGTGTTGTTAATCTAGGCGCTCTCCAGATTTCAAGAGGAAGTTAAGTTAAGACGTAGAGAGCTATGAACTATGTTAAGTTGTGTATGAAGGATAATAGTAGTGACGGGTGAAAGAAGGATGTGTTAATGGATTGTGAATAAGATAGGCTATATGATTAGGACCAATTATTATTGTTATGAAGTTTAAGTGGGCTAGTGTTCATGGATGTGTTGTTTTATAATCTTCACGTGGGAGTTATGCGTGAGATGGAGTTGTAAATTATGTGAAGTGTGAGACCTTAAGTTTGAACGATTGGTGATCATGAAGCCGAATGTGACGGTTTTCGGATTAATGGTATTAGTTGCCGGAAGTGACCTAATAGGCTTGAATAGTGTACACAAGAGTTTAAGTGTAGTTGACTTATAATTAAGTTTAATATTATATTATGATGAGAAAGTTCACCCAAGATATTATGGGACTGCTTTAATTTCGAGGATTAGTGTATGTGGTGTAGTGAGTCGTGCCATGGGATTGTTAGATGGATAAATACTAGTTAGACGATGGATGATGTTTTGATGGCTAAGTTAAGGCGAGGCGTATGATTAGAAATGTTGAGCCTCTTAAGTGTGATTTTGATTCTTATGGGTTAGAAACATAAGTTCATAGGCATGGTATTGGAAGGAGAAGACAGAAGTAGCATGGTCTATCAAAAGGTTAGAAAGTATTCAAGTTGAGCTAATAGAAATAAGAGTTGAAGCACTAGATGGTGTACATTTCGGCGATAAAGATGTTCGTGGAGATTCAAAATTGGTAAGCATTTGAGAATTTGAGTGGTGGCTTAAAGCTAAGGGGGAGATGATAGAACAAGTAGTCAAGTCAAGCTTTTACATTTTAGTAGAAGTACCAGTAAGTTGTAAATTTGCTGTGAGAAAGATCGGTGCTTGACCCAATGTTATTTCAGTATTTTCAGCTGACCAAAAACTTACTCATGCTTTATATTTCAGTTCCATGATCTTAATTCATGTTCATACACGTGATGGAAAATTACATACTCTTCTAGTTTCCAAAAATGAGAAATTCCAGTTCTTCTAGCAGTTGGAATCACATTCCATAAGTTATGAGCTCTAAATTTAGGGCATGCCGCCCATGACTCATATACTCAAGTTTTACAGTATGTTCAGTTCCAGTACTCAGGCAATACTCTTATTGATTAGTGAGATTAAGTTTCCGTTATGGGTGTCTTCAGTTTTGAGACCTTAATGAACTCATTGTATTTGATATTTTATTCCTAAGGCCTCAATAGAGAGAGTCAAGTTATTTACATTATTCCTTCATGTTTCAGGTCTTCATGTTTTAAAATTTTGTGACCTTTTCATTAAGTCAAGCTAATGGTGTTGAGCAGTTGTCTAGAAGGGAGAGAAGATACTTTCTTATCTATGATAGAAGGTGGTGTGCTCACGACAGTGAAGTGAAGTTAGATTGAGGCTAAGTCCTTGATACATGCCGTGGTTAGTTGAAGTTTTAAATGTTTATTTGGAAAGATTGTTGTGCGTTGGTTTTATGCACTTCTATGAGGTTGTAGGAATAGTAATACAGAGTTTTTGTGTATAGTTCAATTGGTTGAGAAAATGTTATGTGTGCCATTTAAAGAATTGACCAGTATGTGTGAATGATGTAGTTGATGGAATCTTAGAGAAAGCGAGGAAGATGCTTTATGAGTGTTTGTTTAGAGGTGCATGTGCGAAGTGCGTATGTGGTTATTCCCTAGTATAAGATTGTATGTGGTTGTTGGAGTAGCAATAAGAGTTATGTTTGAAGTGAGGAGTTGTGAGGCTCAGTGTGTATTGAGGTTTATGATATAGATTAATATTATAGTGTTATGTGGCGTATCTCATGAGTACTTGGAGTTAGGCTTGAACATAGTCGAGGGAGTAGTTGGGAAGTGTTGCTAAGTTTGGAAGCAAGGAGTTATGTTTCCCAAGACCTAGAAATTCCTATCTTAATTTATGCCATATGGGTCCTTGTTCCCATATGATAGGATTGTATTAAATTATGGTTCATTTTCTCCCCGAACAATGTCATTTGAATCTTTTGGAGGGAGTGTTGAGGGACGTTTCATTTGGGCACAAGTGGTCCTTCTTTTGATGAGATCCCCTTCGAGACCTTTGATTCTCAATCTCTGAATAAACCAAAGATATCGATTCCTTAAAATCAGTCTCCTTTGTTTAAGATCCAACTATGTGACCATTCTCATTATGAATCGCATGTTCTATGAAGTATTCGAAAGTTTGGAGTGAAGTAAGTGGATTGACTTCGTTATTCCAGCCTTTTGTCCTCATTTCTATGGTATTCTGTACTTATTCATCGACATTCGAGGACGAATGTTTCCAAGGGGGAGATGATGTAATACCCCGGGAAATTTTTCATTGAAAATTTGTGCGTAAACGTGTTGGGTTCTATCTTCTAGAAAGAATTATAAATTTTTCGTGCGGAATGTCTTAGATTATGACCCACCATTGCGTAGAGTATCGAATAAACTTTCCAACGATATGTGTATCATCCAAAATGGACACCTGAGCGACGAGTTATGAACATTCCGATCGAACCGTGAATAGTAGTGAACAGTAAAACATGCAGGAAAAAAAAAGTACTGAGACCTGTCGTATTTTTTCTCCAACTTTAAATGATCATAACTCCTTGTACATAATTATCTGGGTGATCTACTATATATCAACGGAAAGATCTGTGAGTCCTGTTTCCGATGAAATTGGTTTCATCCAATTTGTCTATCGGAGAAAAAAGTTATGGTCGATCTACTTCAGCCTATCAAAAGTAAATTTTTGGGTCAACTTCAAACAATCATAACTCCTCGTACACAATGATATGAGTAAGATACTATATTTTAACGGAAATATATGAGAGTCCTCTTTCTAATGAAATTGGTTTCATCCAATTTGGATAATGGAGTAAAACGTTATGGTTGATCTACTTCAGACTATCAAAACAGTCCACCAAAAGACAGATGCGAGAATTATTTGATTTTTAGGGGCGTTTTGGTCATTCCCCCTCACCCAAAATCCATCCAAACCCTATATTAAAGCCTATTAGAAGCATTATATGTTATATTTCATCAAATTCCCTCAAAAAGAAAATCCTAAGCTCCTACATCCAACTCCAAGAACCTCCAAAGTTCACCATTAATTCTGCAAATTTATCCAAGATTCCAAGTTCCTAGTTCAAGAACTTCAAGAACCTCCAAAGTTCACCATTAATTATGCAAATTTATTCAAGATTCCAAGTTCCTAGTTCAAGAACTCCAAGAACCATCATTCAAAGGCACGATTAACATCTCAAAAATGAGTATCGATCTAAAGTTCATCATTCAAGGTATGTGGGGGTTTTCAACAAGAACAATCGTTCGTTCTTGTGCCCAAATTGATTTTTTTTTTATGAATATACATGATTTTACATGTTTTGGTATGAATTTGAAGCATGAGTTTATACCCTATATGATTTTATATGAGATTATGATACTCTCTATGTTTTGAAAGTTGAATTGAATGAGAATGATGACATTTTTGTACATAAAGCTGAATTTTCCAGATTTTAAAGTAAGTTATATATATTTATGATGAAAAACATGAATCTTGCGAAAATTTAATATGATTTTGATGTATGAGACCTTGAGTCCTAATTGAAATTGTACTTTGAGAAATTATGTGCTATAAGCACAATGAGATTTGAATCCCAAAGCTAATTTTCTTTACCAAGATGTATGATTATAAAGCTGAAATTTTAAGTTTTAAGTGATTATTTTTGTGCTTATGTCATAAAGTATGAAATTTTGGAAGGTTTTATGGTGATATTGATGTATGGGTTTTTGGAACCCTATTTGAGATTATTATTTTGAGAAAATGTGTGCTATATGCATGTTGATGTTGAATATTTGAGATGTTTTGAATGATTTGACCTTTTGGTCGTGAATGAGTTGTTTTGAACTCGACTGTGAAAGAAATCCACATTTTTATTGATTATGATTAAGTGGTAGCAAATTGGCTCCCGATGAAAATTGTTGAGGTGTTTATTGTGGATTTTCTTTAATGTGAGCCAGAGGCTCATTTAAATTTCTGAGCTAAGTCTGAGAGTAATCGTTAGCACTGAGTGGGAGGTATAAAGTGACCTTACTTCCCTAGAACTACGTGCCCCCGTAGGATGTGAGCCTGAGGATGATTTATATAGTGATCACTAGTGTTTTTGAATTGATACTGGAAGTCCTACTCTGATGGCAAGGATAGGACGGCTCTCCCCAACGTGGGTTGTACATTGGACTTCATGTAGCTCACATGGTTTATGTCGGTTATAGGATCTCCCAATGTGTGTGTGTACTCTTCTATCTGAGATGAAAACATATTTGCTTAAAAGGCTGAGTTTGAAAAAGTCATTATTCTTAAAAGATTTAAGGAATATATTCTAATGAGAATTGACATGAGATTTGATTGTTTTGATGATTTGAAATTGAGATGAAAGTGAATTGAGAACGTATTGTAATGACTCACTTGTTTTACTTTACATGTATTATTCATTCATGATTTTGATGATTTAATTCGATCTAAGTGAGCCATCTATATCAGCATGCATAATTTTATAAACTGTGATGATATTAAGATATTATTTTATATATGCATTGCACCCCCATATGCTCGGTATCTTTCCATGGTACTGACCCACATATTCGTATGTGGGCTACATTTTCTCGGAATGTAGGTACAAGGTATAGTTGCACCTTCGGATCCAGCCAGTTCGTGGTATCCAGTCAGTAGGTGATGAGTCATTTTGATTCAAGGGCTTGGGTTAGTTATGCAGAGTTTATAGTGTTGTATTTTCTTTATTCAGTTGTATTGAGTTGGGGTAGTCGGGAGTCATGACCCGACTACCTACAGTCAGTACTAGTAGAGGCTTCATAGACAGTCAGTAGAAGTTGATGTATTTTGTTTCAATTTTGGTTGTAAAGGCAGAATTGTAATCTTGTAAAATTCCATTTTTGTATCGATCAGATTCAGAAAAGAGTTAATTTCTGCTGATTTGTATGGATTTGTATTTTTATTCAGTTGCTTATGAGTTATGCTAGTAGAAGGGTTAGCTTGGGGTCACTTGTGACCCTAAGCACCGTGTGACGTCTCGGGACCCGATTTTGGGGCGTTACATATAGACTCATTGCTGTATATGGAATTTTGAAGGTAGTTATGATGTATGCATAGGTAAGTAACTATGATGTGAGAAAGTGTAATATGTTGATAAGATCGTAATGGGTTATAAAATGAGATTAAGATCGACTATCCCTATTATGTGACTTTACCCCCTTGATTGTCTTTTCTCTAGTTGTTGTAAACTAGTACTACACGGGAGAAGGTAGGTAGTAGATTTTTGAAGTGTAGTAGTAATGTTATAGAGAGGATGAACTTATGGGCCATAGTTAAGTGAATAAGAGAGTTAAGTTGATATTTCTATTCTAACTCAACTCTTAGTTGCAAGCATGGGAAGTTTAGGATTTGAATTTTTTTTTGAAGTGTTGGGGGACTTAGGCATATTTTAAGCCTCTTAACTTCAAAGATTTTTTAAATTGGTCTTCCCAACCCAGAGACGTAGGTTTTTGAGTTTATTCATGTTCAGGAGTGTACGGAGCATATCTCGGGAAAGTTTTGGATTTTTCGAACGAGGATTGGGTCATGTTTGGATTTCGATTCCAAAACCTCACTGCCATAGTGGCGCATCACGGTGACCTTGTCATCGGCGTTCCAGTCGTGAATTTAATTACCAGAAGGGTAATGTAGTCTTTTCGTCTCTTTCCAATTTGTAAATGTTCAAAGTACATCATCAGTTAGGGCAAATATTGCCCATTAGTATAGTATATGGTATACTTCATATGATTGGTGTGGCTAGACTATAGACTTGAACTGTAGATGTGGATTGTGGTGATAAAATTAGCATCTTAAGATATATTATGCATGTTTTGTGGGTGTAAGTAGTAGGCTTGATTTGATGTGTGCAATAGCCGAGATTGGCAACTTGTGGAATAATTAATGGACAATTGTGATGTACATGCATATGTGAGAACGAAAGAAAAATGATGAATTGTGGCTGAATCATTAAGTGATTAAGAGCGTGAGTATATAAGAATAATTTGACCCTCCCCCCCCCAAGTTAGCATGTTGTTAGATAAGATTTATATATATATAAGTGTCATGTGTACCTAGTTCACAGTCTTGAATTTTGTAGTATGGAGAAGTCTGGGGAGTTGTTGTATAGTGATCTTTAGAGTTGAATTAAGGAAATATGGGTAGGCAACATGTGCCTTTGGTATAGTTTTACAAATTTTGTTAAGATTGTAAGTATATGAGTAGAGGTTTAACGTTGCGTGTAAAGTTGTGAAGAATGATTTATTATGTGATAAGAAGTGTGGATGTGTATGCTCACGAGAGTGAGAGTGATAGGATGATAGCTATAGAGGCTAGCGAAAGTTAAGAGTAGCATTTTCAGAAAGCAATGCCTTTAGAGTATAGTTTATCAGGGGGAGCTTAGAGGTTATGTGTATGGCGATACCCCATTGGGTTGAGTGTTGTGCTCATAGATTTAGTGAGAAGATATGTCCTCAAGTCTAGGATTGTGACTTCGAGTTATCTTTGCAACTTATGTTATGATCCGACCGCCAAACTAGAAGCAATGATGTCTCAGTAACCCAATATTTCAAGTATTCAAGCCCTATGCTATGTTGCTCATGATCCATAAAAATCCATGTCTCACATCATGCTTGGACCTAAGAAAATATGTTTCTATATGTCAACGAATCATCCTATGTCGGGTTTAGCTAAAATGATAAAGTTTATGCAAACTCATGGCTATCGTAGCTCTGAAAATGAAAAGCAATAGCTTCAAGGGGTAATCCTTGTCTCAGTCATTGACCCCTTGGGTTTTGCCTTCATCTTATACCGCTCATGATATATGCTCACACGTTTCTCACTGTTCCTAGACCTAGGAACTCATGTTGTGTAAGTTTACGTCCGAACGACTCTTTGTTTATGATACAGACACTATATATGGAGCACTGCGTGTCTATTGTATTGTATTTTCATCTCATATCCCTCCTTGAGTATTGCAATAAGTATATGTTATAATCGAATAGTGTTACTTCTTTTCTCGATGCATATGCTCAGTCCCTCAATGACTCTCCGAATGATAGTATGATAGTTGTTATGAAAGAGTAGTAGTCACTTAGGAAGGGGGAGTAGATGTTCTTGAATGTGGAAATTTTGATTTGATCTCTTTAGCTAAGGTTATTGGTGATGGGGGAAAAGGGATGGACTTTCATTATGAGAAATAGTTAGGAAGAAGATATATGGCTGTCACGCCATAAAATCATTCCTAGACGTGACTGGCACCCGCTAACACCACTTGTCGGGAGAATCAATCTTCTGTACACTTTACCAGTTAATAAGCAATAAGATAAGGTATGTGCAACTCCGATGTATAAATAAATAAAGAATAATAATTCAACAAAAATTCATGATTAATTTATAAATTCAACAATCACTCTTGAACTAATTCCCTATCCCTAATCCTACACTTAGACCATGGAGCATCTACAATAGAATTACATAAGTTCAACATTCGGCATGCTAACCCAATGAAAGGAAATATAATCCAAATAGCTAAAGCTGAAACGAAAGCCCCCACAAACAATGTGAAGGCTCACTTTAGCAATAGAATCCTTACGAAGAAACCGTCACCCACTAGTTTCATCTTGTGCGGTAGTATCTGCAGACATGTAAGTAAGGAGTGAGCTATATAAAAATATAACTCAGTAAGATCCTTGACCCGATACTTTAATACCCCTGGAACAAGTGTTAGAAAATACTGTTGACACCCAATTTTTGCTCTCCGTACTTAAAATTAATGTCTTCAGGCTTCCTGACCGTTAAAGGGCTCAAAATACAATTTTTACATATTTTTTTTACAATTATTAATAAATTATTGATATTCATCCTTACTTTAGAATTTTACCAATTTATTTTTTATATTTTTTACTTTTTATAATTTATTAATAATTTTTCTTATTTTAGGATTCTTATCAATTCATTATCATTTTTAACATTTTACAATCATCTGCATACGTGCATGACAGGATGTCACATTTTTTACAATATTTTCAAATCAATTAAATTTCAATGTTCTTTATATTTTTTCTGTAATTGTATATACCCGCATTTTTGCATATTTATTACAATCCTCAAAGTTGAAACGGTTTAAATATTTTTATTACACAAAGTAACAAATCAATCAAATCAATGTATTTTCACTTTTGCATTTTTTCACACCTATTTTCCTAAATCTAAGGAATAATGTTGGAAAGTGGAGATTTAATTTTTAAATGATCTCTTCACTATTACACACCCCAACGGACACATTTACACACTCCAACGGATATATTATACACACCAACGGATATATATACACAGTACCCACCACATAGAGAGAAAAAAACCAGGTCCTTTCTTTTCTCTCCAAAAAATCTAACACCTCTTCCTCTCTATTCTCTTCCCCGTTCTAGCTCCACCAACCAGCCGCCTCCTTTTTCCCTTCTTTCCCGCGCCGGCGAACCACCAGATTCGGCCACCAACCAGCCGACCACCACTCCCTTTTCCTCTCCTTTTCGCTGCTGGCTCGCCGGAAGTGATGACCGGCGAGCTCCAAACGCACTGTTACCGCTGCTACCCACCTGGAAATATGGTAGATCTAGCTGTTTTTGCGATTTCGGCATTGCTCCGGCAAAAGTCGTTGAAGCAATGCTACCAATAATCTTTGTTGTCTCCGACTTAATGATTTATTTGGTTACTATGCTTTATTTCCTTAAAAGAGATCTATGCATTTCTTTGCTCTAATGATGCTTAACTGATTTTGGGTTGCCTTTCAACTATTAAATATGATTTTTGATATTATTTGGCCAGGGATGTACATTTTTCGGTGAACTCCATGGATTCCGGCGGTTTATTTACATATCTTCTTTTGATTTTCGGGTTACTTTTATTTGTCTCTATACTACTGATATAACTTTTGCTATTCTCTGAGCTGTTTTGTTGATTTAAGGTCAATCTTGATTTGAGAATTTTACTTTTGCTGGTGACTCATATGTTGCCTTTACTTTTTGTTAATAATCATTTTTTCTTGTTCTTGCTTTGCTGAAAATTGTTGCATAGTCATGATTTTGGAAAGACTTTTGTTAGTTTGTTCAATGATGACTCTTTAATTTTGTGGCTTGGAGTCATTTTTGGACTTATTTTATTCTTCTTATTGCTTCGTCAGTTGGTTAAATTGATAAAAGAATAAGATATTGCACATTTTGGCCAATAAAAAAATTATTATTAATTTTGAGGCCTCCGTAAATAAAAGAGGGACTATTATGTATACATATACATAATAAAATAAATATTTTGGGCGATGATGAAACTTTATAACAACACAAGATTTTACAATTCATATTTTGTCAAGACGATTTAGGACGGCCAATAAATAGAGCAATCACTTCGTAGCAAAACGATTTAGGACGGCCAATTAATTGAGCAACCATTTCGCAGTCATGACTTTATCTGAGTCCACTTTTTAACAAAAAAAAATATTTTTAAATACTTATATGCATACATACTTGTTCAATTTATTTTGATTATTATTTATTTGTTACTAACATTTTTTACAAGTGTTTATACAGGTTATTTGGATTACTCATCGGAAGTTGCATTCAAACAACCCTTTTAATTTTGTATTGTATTTTATATTCTTATATTTGTAAAAATGCTATTATAGTGAAAACTTTATTTTTGGGGTATTGGGCTGGATTTTCTTTATTTATACAACTTCATCTCGCGTTTATGCAAACTTAGGCCGTTAATGTTTACACTAATAAACTAAATTAATCAATTAGTTTACATACTTTGACATCATAAACATTGTGATCTTTTCTGTTCAACTAAATCTTTTCATTTTTTTTCGTAAATTTAAAATCAAGTAAAAAATATTACTTTCAAATATTTTCTCCGCATGGCATATCAAGATACACTTCTTTTCATACATGTCACAAAATATTTTGTCTTTTCACATGTAATTTATTCATTTTCATACATATCTTTTACTTGTGTTTCAAAACAATTGATTTTTCAAAAGAACTATTTTGTACTTAACACATACAACTTTACATTATTTTAAATATTTATACCTCCTCCCTCTTTGATAAATTTAGTCTAGCCGGGTACCACACTTGTGGATTCTGAAGGATGCCTAAACCCTTCCCTTCGGAATAACTTGAACTCTTACCTAGAATCTCAATTGTTTTTTTGCAGACTAAAAACATTAATCACAATGCTAATAAATAAAGAGGTTTTCCTTATTTTTCTTAAAAATTAGGTGGCGACTCTGACAAATTTTCATTCTTTTAGAGTTCATAAGGTCGTGCTCATTTTGACCTCAGGTAAAAATAGGGTATGACAGAATGGCGACTCCGCTGGAGATTGACAACAGGTTCTAACCATGATTGAATCGATTTACAATTGAGGGAGGTATTTTTACATTTTTGTATATGATTAAATTCTTTGATTCCTTACCTATTACACTGCAAATTATGTGAATTTGCTCATAAATTCTTTACATTTTTTTGTCCTTATCATGCTTAGTTTAGGATTTTTATGCTTTATTATGTTATTTGTTTTACATATTTTTATATCATGCTATGTGTGAAAGTACGCAAGCCAAATCCAAACTTGTGTTCCTTATTTGTTTGAATAACACTACTTGTTACTGCTTTATCACTTGCATTTTCCTATCGAGTCTTTGGCCGTACACAATTCACACACTGTGGTACACGCGAGGAGTGTACTGCGCTCCTCCAAACCTTCTTTGGATTCCTTAGTTTCAGAATCGGTGCAGTTAGGTTAGTGAACCTTTTCACAAATATTTAGTCCCACTCTTGAACATTTAGGGAAAAATCCTACTCTAGTAATAGGTTATATTACATATACCTTAGGCGGGACGGTCCAAGGTATCGTCTTCGCAACTAGGAAGCCACCCTTTCGTCAGAAGGTTATGAAACCGTTATGACATATTTTGTGTTAGAACTGATTTAGGTAATCTAAAAATCGAACATTAATTGATCCAGAACAATCAAATTGGCCTTCTTTTACTCTTCCTTCATTCGACATCATTTTCACGTCAATAAACATAAAGCATTACCCAAACTCGCTAATATTTGACACCATTTTCATGAATACAGAGTGTTGTTAAAACTCCGCTTCACAAATATCTTTCTCAAAGTCCATGAAAGACGAGTGTTCTAAAAATGCTTTGCTTTCGTTCGACTTTCTCTTCAAGTCCGCAGATAGGGAATGTCACTAAAAAACTCCACCTACATCTAACTTTTTTTTGATCCAAACTAGAGTGGAATGTCGTCAAGCATTCTTCCAATGTTTGATTCCTTTTTCTAGTCAACAGACGTAGAATATTATTCAAAGCACTACAATTATTTGACACCCTTCTTTAAAACAATGAATGTGAAATATTATTCATCTTCACCCACTTCTAACTCTTTCCAGCCAATGAGCGTGAGGCATTGTCGATACTTCTTCTCCGTTCGATATCTCTACCACAAGATCCTCATTCATTAATAATGAGACTTGAGATACTCACTCTTTTAAAGGCATCATTCTAGCCCGCTTCTATCAATTCTTATCGACTATATAGGCCTCTTTTAGCCACCTTTGTTGGATACCTAAAATTGTTCTGAATCCAAAATATGTCAAAATCTAGATTCATCTATGACAGTTTATTTGAACGAAGGCCTACCTCTGGCAAAATGAGGCTCCACAATATAAGATGCGCTTACTTGATATTGTCTGAATGTGCTTGTCTATAGACATGAACTAACTCCTTAACTTCCATTTGTGTTGGTATTATCCCCCCGACAGAGGATAATTGTGTTGATCGATATAACTAGCCGACTTAAGCTATATATCTCAAGAATGAACACCAATAGAGTCGACCCGACCAGAAGTGTTCCAACGCTGGCAAACGTATCAGGGATTTTCAAAAGATAATATAATGCAGATAAAGATGAACGTATGCTTCTTTTGGAGCAACAACTTGAGACGTTAAGAGGAGAACTGCACCAAGGAAAGGATCCCACACATCCATCCACGGCTACTCTACCGCGCCCTTCTAATTTTTTATCCCTAGAAACTCCAATACGTAAATGCTATCAGTCAGTACAACCTCCCACAACGACTGTCGGTTTAACAAATCCATCATCCCCGTTCACACCCATCACCTCCCATAAATTTCCTCATTGCACCCCACATTCAAATATTATCACATCTGCTCGTGATATTCAATGAATAAATCACGCTACCTTTCAAGAACAATATATTTCTCCAATGTGTGTGACTGAGACACCCATTTTCACCATGCCTGCTAAAAGTAGGCTTCCGATAAGTGCAGGAACAAAAAAGGGGAATGACAAAATCGTAAATGAGCTTCGTAATCTAAAGCGAGCGATGAAACACCTACAAGAAACTTAGGTCAGCAAGCATTTGGACTACGAAGATTTATGTATCTATCCAGATGTTGATTTGCCAATTGAGTTCAAGCCACCTAAGTTCGACTTGTTTGATGGAACCGACGATCCTCATACTCATTTAAGAGCATATTGTGATAAATTGGTAGGGATTGGAAAAATGAGAAACTCATAATGAAGTTGTTTATTAGAAGTTTGTCTGGTGAGGATCTAGCCTGGCACACCAAACAAGACCCTCGTTATTGGCACAAATGGAGCGACATGGCTGAAGACTTTATGAATCATTTCAAGTTTAACACAGAAATCGCACCTAATTGACTTTCCCTCATCAACATACAAAAGAAGCCCTCTGAATCATTTCAGGAATATGCTCGACGATGGAGGTCTGAAGCGGAAAAAGTTCAACCACCAATGGACGAAAGTGAATTAATGAAGTATTTTATCCGCAGTCAAAAGGGTGTCTATTTCGAAAGGATAATGTCCACATTGGGGCAGAAGTTTGCTGATTGTGTCAAAACGGGAAATTTTATAGAAGAGGTGATTAACTCTGGAAAGATTAAATCGGCAAATAACTCAAGCGAGTCTACTCAATTAGAGTTCATCGAAGGAGCCAAGGTGGAGAATGAAG
Organism: Capsicum pubescens; assembly: GCA_030864215.1. Lineage (NCBI taxonomy): Eukaryota > Viridiplantae > Streptophyta > Magnoliopsida > Solanales > Solanaceae > Capsicum > Capsicum pubescens. The sequence continues at coordinate 263,862,332 of CM061538.1, forward strand.
AAGAAGTATCTGTTGTGATACCACACCACTTAATACCTGAATCATCCTAATCACTTCAAAATCCTAATAACGAACTGATGCAAATATCGAGTCAAAAACTACATCATGCCTACAATATCGAACAAAATTACTTTCAACCCCTAGCTCCCACATACCAAAATCCATCACAACTTTGTGTACCAATACAAGTGTCAATTCATCAAAATCACACACTTTTTGCACTAGGATAAAATTTAAAAGGTAACCGCAATCGAAGCCGCACTCAATTTGTTGAACCATTGACACTTTTGTTTGAAAGATTGAGAGCTGTAAATTTATTGCAAGCCGAGCTGGGGAAGATTCCTAACCCATTGCCTAAATGGTTTGATGAAATAAAGAGATGTGCCTTCCACTCTGGAGTTTAGGGGCACGATACTGAAGATTGTAATAGGTTAAGACACAAAATTGAGTGCTTTATCAAGGTCAGGGCAATCTAATATGTCGTAGTGCAACCAAATGCAAATAATGATCCGCTGCCAGTCATGAAAATAGAAGATTATATATGACATAAGGGACACCATCCTCCACGTCGAGCCAACAAGGCTTTCATATAAGCCACTCTACAGAGAAGTGTTAACTTTAGTGGGAATACAATAGTGATAAATCCAAGTTAATTGACTCAGAAGCAGTCAATATAGTCCTATATTTGAGGGCATAGGATTCCCCTCCGATTATCATTTAACAGAACTACGTTCTGACCTGATTTCTCATGGTGAGATACGTAGGCAATCCTTATCAGGTTCGTTCGTACTTAAGTAGAATAAATCCCTTTTGTAATTGGAACTACGTGTGACCTGATTTCCCTCGGTGGGATATGTAGGCAGCCTATATAAGGCTCGGTCCCTTTATAATACAAAAATCTATTTTACCTAACGACGAGCGAAACTTGAACACGATGGTATCCAAAAAACCCAAAACGATCCATCAAGACTATCCCAGGATACGCAATAAAGAATCATCGAGAAAGTCTCTCCAAGAGATTGGGGCAAAATTTTGAAGAACGCTTCAAAAATCAACGAAGGCTAGGACGTTCAACTTGGAAATGTTACAATCAAGGTTGATTTGTACCAAACAACGCAAGTCATCACAAAAGTTGCAAGATATCAACATGGGACAAGTTATCTATAATATCGAAGAAATGCACCAAGTGTCAATACCAAAGACACTCCCACCACTTAACCAAAGATCTTCTCTACAAATACTGTTAAAAGATACTATCAATCCAAACGCTTTGGGATCATTTCGACGATCAATGCAATTGACTACACTCATTACGTCAGTCATAAGAAGGTCAACCAAATCTTCAGGTGGCATATGCTTATAAAAGATCCAAAAGTAAGTCCACGTAACGAGGAAAAATAATCTATACATACAATTCCAGGAGGATTTCCAAAATATGCTCAAAAATATTCAAGCTTGGATTATGACTAATACATCAAATCGAGGATATCAACATTCAATATCTATTGACGCGCGAGATATCATACGTTAGCATTGAGGATATCTCATCATCATATGAATTAGCATCTGAATTGCTTAAAAACACATAATTCAAAGGTACGTCTTTAATTCGTCATCTGAAAGCAAACGACATATGACATTCCCTTGAAATTGACAATTTAAGAATCATCTATAAGTTATATTATTTGAAATAAGATAGTGTGCAAGATTATCTCTGAGTTGATAGCCCATAGGTCATCCGTAAGATGTAATAGCATCCTAACCGGATAGTATGGAAGGTTACCCAAAATTGATAGTCCAAAGGTTACCCATAAGTCGCAACTAAATCCTTATCGGAGAATATGCGAGATTATCAAATTGGTATGTCCAAGGGTTCTATATAAGCCGCGTCATATCCAAGATCTATTATGTGCAGGATTACCCAAGGACTAACAATTTGAGAGATATCTATAAGTCATATTGTGTCCAAGGTCGGATGATGTGCAGGAACACCTGAAAGCTAGCAATTGGAGGGATATCTGTAAGTCATCTCTTATCCAAAGTTGGATAATGTGCAGGATTACCTAAAGGCTAGCAATCAAAGAATATCTATAAGTCGCCTCGTATCCAACATCAAATAATGCGCAAGATAATCCAAATATTGACGATTCAAGAGGAATCTATAAGTCGTATTAATACAAAAGATGCGCAAGACTTATCTGAGATCATATGCGAAGAATTATTGGCAATAACTAGAGAGGTTATCATTCCACAAACATTATAGGTGACTCAAAAGGATTGCCTCTTCAACACAAGATTACACCGCCGCAGGGACCGTTCTGCATATAAAGTGTCATCGATGTCCAAAAGGGACACCCCGCTTTGAAGACATATTCATCTGACAAATGATTATGCAACAACCAAAATGGTTGTTGTGTCTGTTGTTGCAACTTATTTCCTTCCAAATAGCTATACGAAAAGACGGCTGTAGTGGAACCAAAAAGAGTTCATATACGAAGAAGCCCAAAAGATAGGGAGACTGTCAAGGAGGCGTCTAAGAAATATTCAGAGTTTACGCAGAGAAGACTCGTACATGTACCCAAGCGTTATGCTTCCATAAAAACGCAAGTCAGTGAGACTACATATGAAGATAGCTTACATAATGCATTCACTACTCTCCCACTTAAAACCCTAACACGAAAAACATTGAGATGCAAATCTCAACGCTTGATTGACTCCAACAACCTACAAAAACATCAATCATAGAATGCTTTGATGCTAATCGTTCGAACAAGGAAAAAGCGATAAGATATTGAAGACTTACATGAGAGACATCGGTCAGAAGCGACCAAATGACCTTTGAAGGCAAACTCATCATTATCAACCTTACCATTCTTCACCCACCCACCCTTGTGGCCAAAATTTCTTAATTCTCCTCACGCGGAACTACGTTTTGACCTGATTCCTAATCTAGGATAAGTAGGCAGCCCGAGATAGGCTCGATCATATCAACAACATAATCCTTCTATATTTTCTATTTTTTTTTTATCACCTCAATCCATATCAATCTTGTTGCTTTGACAGAAGCCGAAAGAAAGGATAAAGACAGAGAAAGTCCCCTCTATAAGATATACCATTATGAGCACATCATTTGGGATTAGGAGACATCACTACTCCAAATCCCGAATAGATTTCCGATTGTCAGAAGATTAAAGAACGAGATAGCTGTTAGGCCAAGTTCTCGATCAACACAAAATCAACACCCCCTCCCCAAACTAAGAAACTTTCTTTGAGAGCAGGTACAACGTCACTATAACAAAGGTTCAAATATCTTGGAAGCCTAAATGCTGCCTCACCATCACAAGCTGAGAATCTAGGTCGCATTAAAAAGATATCCCCATTAAGACCCGGTCATCAAGCAGTAACAATCGTTCAAAAAACTCTAACATAACACAGGGTTGTCCGCCCCAAATAATAGGATAGGGTTGTCTGCCCCGAACAATAGGATAGGGCTGTCTGCCCCGAACATAACACAGGGTTGTCTGCCCTAAACAATAGGATAGGGTTGTTCGCCCCGAACAATAGGATAGGGCTGTCCGCCCCGAACAATAGAATAGGGCAGTACGCCCCGAATAATAGGATAGGGCAGTCCATCCCGAACAATAGGACATGGCTGTTCGCCCCGAACAATAGGACAAGGTTGTTTGCCCCGAACAATAGGACAGGGAAAGTCTGCCCCGAACAATAGGACAGGGCACGCCCGCCTCCAACAATAGGGCATATAATACAACTTTCACTTCCTCAACAAATATTTCAGCCTACGGAGGCTATTTACATTTCAACCGACGGATGCTATTTACATTTCAGTCGATGGAGGCTATTTACATTTCAGCTGACGGAGGCTATTTACATTTCAGCAACTGCTCAGCCGACGAAGGCTACTTACATTTCAATTATTACTCAGTCGATGGAGACTTTTACTTTCAAGCAACTACTCAGCCGACGGAGGCTATGTTATTGCCCCACCAGTCGGATTGCCTTCACAAACAGAGACAATACTAGAATATGCAGTACAACGTGGAACTATCCTCTTAGCAGCAAACTGGGGCAAGCTAGCAGAATATCAGGCATTCCTAGTTACGTCAGGAATTTCGACAAAGAAACTGAACTCAACTCGACCCAAAAATCTCATTTTTATAATCCTTATTATCATCACTTAGTGTCATCTTAATCCGATACTCTGGGCAATCTTTGAAAATTCGCAATCTCCTTTTCCCTCAAAGCCCTCAACAAATATTACTTACGACATCTCCTTATTCCCAGCTACTCAAACAACTAATTTTGGAACATGCACCCATATTTATTTCATTCGTGTTAAAATCTTTGCTATCATCCTTAAAGAAACCCAGTGTCATCATAACTACACTGGGGTAAATTTTGATATTGCTATGATTCGAATTATAGTGATCTGATTCTCGTAACACTCGAGATATGTAGGAAGCTCTATGCAGAATTCGGTTATCACGACCATAATACTCTCTCTCCCCAGCAAGTACACAATCTTGCATCTCCAGTATCTCATAACTTGATGCTGGGGCAATTTTGAAAGGAGCATCGGGAATAGATGAACACTTCTGCTCCCAAATAGTCCTTTTTTATAATCATTTTCACACGGTGTTTCACCATTAATACCAAGGCAATTTGCCTAATCTTTTGAACTACACCCGACCAGATTCTGACCTGATCCTCATACAACTCGAGGTATGTAGGCAACTCTAAATTAAAGTTCGGTAGAAATTTTATCAAATTATTTTTGTCGAGCAAAATTGGCAACACGTCAACGTTTTAGTTTGAAGACTTCTACAACGCCTTCAAACGAAAAGGGGCAACTGTTGACACCCAATTATTACTCTCCGTACTTAAAATTAACGTCTTCAGGATTCCTGACCGTTAAAGAGCACAAAATACAATTTTTACATATTTTTTTACAATTATTAATAAATTATTGATATTCATCCTTACTTTAGAATTTTATCAATTTATTTTTTATATTTTTTACTTTTTATAATTTATTAATAATTTTTCTTATTTTAGGATTCTTATCAATTCATTATTATTTTTAACATTTTACAATCATCCGAATACGTGCATGACAGGATGTCACATTTTTTTTACAGTATTTTCAAATCAATTAAATTTCAATGTTCTTTATATTTTTTCTGTAATTGCATATACCCGCATTTTTGCATATTTATTACAATCTGTAAAGTTGAAATGGTTTAAATATTTTTATTACACAAAGTAACAAATCAATCAAATCAATGTATTTTCACTTTGCATTTTTTCACACTTATTTTCCTAAATCTAAGGAATAATGTTGGAAAGTGGAGATTTGATTTTTAAATGATCTCTTCACTATTACACACCCCAACGGACACATTTACACACTCCAACGGACATATTATACACACCAATGGATATATATACACAGTACCCACCACATATAGAGAAAAAAAATTAGATCTTTTCTTTTCTCTCTAAAAAATATAACGCCTCTTCCTCTCTTTTTTATTCCCCGATCTAGCTCCATCAACCAGCCGCCTCCCTTTTCCCTTCTTTCCTGCGCCGGCGAACCACCAGATCCAACCACCAACCAGCCGACCACCACTCTTTTTTCCTCCTTTTTTCGCTGTTGGCTCGTCGGAAGTGATGACCGACGAGCTCCAAACGCACTGTTACTGCTGCTACCCCGCCTAAAAATATGGTAGATCTAGCCATTTTTGCGATTCCGGCATTGCTCCGACGAAAGTCGTTGAAGCAACGCCACCAATAATCTTTGTTGTCTCCGACTTAATGATTTATTTGGTTACTATGCTATTTTCCTTAAAATATATCTATGCATTTCTTTGCTCTAATGATGCTTAACTGATTTTGGGTTGCCTTTCAACTATTAAATATGATTTTTGATATTATTTGGCCAGGGATGTACATTTTTCGGTGAACTCCATGGATTCCGGCGGTTTATTTACATATCTTCTTTTGATTTTCGGGTTACTTTTACTTCTCTATACTACTGATATAACTTTTGCTATTCTCTGAGCTGTTTTATTGATTTAAGGTCAATCTTGATTTGAGAATTCTACTTTTGCTGGTGACTCATATGTTGCCTTTACTTTTTGTTAATAATCATTTTTTCTTGTTCTTGCTTTGCTGAAAATTGTTGCATAGTCATGATTTTGGAAAGACTTTTGTTAGTTTGTTCAATGATGACTCTTTAATTTTGTGGCTTGGAGTCATTTTTGGACTTATTTTATTCTTCTTATTGCTTCGTCAGTTGGTTAAATTGATAAAAGAATAAGATACTGCACATTTTGGCCAATGAAAATATTATTATTAATTTTGAGGCCTCCGTTAATAAAAGACGGACTATTATGTATACATATACATAATAAAATAAATATTTTAGGCGATGATGAAACTTTATAACAACACAAGATTTTACAATTCATATTTTGGCAAGATGATTTAGGACGACCAATTAATTGAGCAACCACTTCGTAGCAAAATGATTTAGGACGGCCAATTAATTGAGCAACCATTTCGCAGTCATGACTTTATCTGAGCCCACTTTTTTTACCAAAAAAAATATATTTTTAAATACTTATATGCATACATACTTGTTCAATTTATTTTGATTATTATTTATTTGTTATTCACATTTTTTACAAGTGTTTATACAGGTTATTTGAATTACTCATCGGAAGTTGTATTCAAACAAGCCCTTTTAATTTTGTATTGTATTTTATATTCTTATATTTGTACAAATGTTATTATAGTTAAAACTTCATTTTTGGGGTAATGGGTAGGATTTTCTTTATTTATACAACTTCATCTCGCGTTTATGCAAACTTAGGCCGTTAATGTTTACACAAATAAACTAAATTAATCAATTAGTTTACATACTTTGACATCATAAACATTGTGATCTTTTTGTTCAACTAAATTTTTACATTTTTTTTCGTAAATTTAAAATCAAGTAAAAAATATTACTTTCAAATATTTTTTCCGCATGGCATATCAGGATACACTTCTTTTCATACATGTCACAAAATATTTTTTCTTTTCACATGTAATTTATACATTTTCATACATATCTTTTACTTGTGTTTCAAAATAATAGATTTTTCAAAAGAACTATTTTATACTTAACACATACAACTTTACATTATTTATAATATTTATACCTCCTCCTTCTATGATAAATTTAGTCTAGCCGGGTAACACACACGTGGATTCTGAAGGATGCCTAAACCCTTCCTTTCGGAATAACATAAACCCTTACCTAGAATCTCAATTGTTTTTTCGCAGACTAAAAACATTAATCACAATGCTAATAAATAAAAAGGTTTTTCTTATTTTTCTTAAAAATTAGGTGGCGACTTTGACAAATTTTCATTCTTTTAGAGTCCATAACGTCGTGCTCGTTTTGACCTCAGGTAAAAATAGGGCATTGACAAATACAACAAACCATGAGTACATAAATTATATGCACAACATATATCTAACAATATAATGCTCAATAAGGTCCAACAAATGTTTCAAAAGTTATTATATAACTCTTAACTCCATCCACTCTCACGGCTTGTCATAAACGGCAATGAAGATGATCAGCCTAGCACCCCGACAAGGCCACAGAAGCATACACAATGCCCACAAAGTATACTACGACAACATGTACAAGGCCCCTAACATATTACGATAGCATACAAAATGCCCCTAACATATTACGGCTGCTATATATGCCCCTAGTAAATATATAACGACAATAAGTACAAGGCCCCTAACATATTACGGTAGCATCTGTACGTTAGTAAATATGTCCAATATCCCAACATCACCTCACAACTCACTATCAAATCATTCTTAATATACTTAATAAAATACATATTTGCTGTTGATCCAAGACCACCGATTATACCAAGCACACGCTTGTCCCAACACATGGATTAGGGAGAAATATATATATTTTTTTCTAAAGCAGGTTTGAAAAGCAAGCACCAAAGCTTAAAGTCTCACTAACCTTGCTAATGACAAGTTTTACAATCTTTCAACAGGTAGAACATCAACAAAACAACCTTGAATCGCTTTAATCTATGCAAAAATATCAATTAACAATATCAATTATGCTAGTTGGGATTATGTCTCAATTAGTGAAGCCACTATCAAAATACTACTTGATTGAATTCCTCTTACTACTCCACTGAATTCCTCTTACTACACCACTGAAAAAAGTGAGAATGTGTACAAAAAAATTATTCACAGAGGATAGCTAAAAATAATTTTCATTGACTTATCATGGTGTTCACTTGCAATTTTCCTAATTTTCAACAAGAACAACAAAATCCAATTGCCTATTTATTCAATTAACATGGTACTAGTAATTAACAATTTAATACCCTAATCATTATTGTTATTAGATCATATGTCTTTCCACTATTGCGTCACCATTGCTACTCCCACTTAAACAGACATACACAATAACTAAATAGATAAAGATTATGATCAGAAGTTATTTAAAGAAATTTTGATTTGTTAATCACTTGCCTAAAGAATTCACTAAAAGCAATTTACATTTTAAGACACTATATGTTAAGGAGATAAAGTAATTCACAATACCTGAATATTATATTGGAGTATTTCTGCTAGTTTGTATGGCTGCCCATAGAAAAAGAACAAAGCACTGCTTCTCTCAATAGAAAAATATAGCTAATAGAAACAATTGACCTAATATTCTACTACTTTTGTAACTGAAACTTTGAAATGCTGAATAAGGGAGAGGGTTTTGGCTTTTGGCTTTCTCACCTTAATTCTATTAATTAATATTAATAATATAATCTAAATTACTCATTTACCCCTCATTAAAAAATATGGGTTATTACATTCTCCCCCACTTAAAACAACGTTCATCCTCGAATGGGTCTTGAATTATGTAGAAAATACCAACTACTATATGACCTTTCCATATCCATTTTGGTAGTGATATCTCTGTCAACTCTATATACATAATATCTCTAAAAGACTTTTATTGAAGTATGCTCAGTCAATTGAAGAATGCACTCTTGAAAACAATCATTGATCTTTAGAGCATTCTAATATATTATCTTAAGGAGTTAAAGTTATTTATCTAGTGGACAATCCAAACATCACATAAATCTCAAACTACATAGTTTGCGAATCATAGTTTTCAGTTGAGAAACCTTCTTCCGGCCTAAGTATCGGAAAAGTACTACCAATATCATGGACATTTCTCATATGCCAAAACTTTTTATCTAGTTCCAATCCCTTAAGCTGGATTTTTTTTGCTATACTCACAAAAATATATCTAACTATAGACACATGGAATAAAAGCAGACTGAACAACAAAAATCTCGAAGGTAAAGCAAGTCTGTATTGATACCCAAATCGACTTAATGCAATTCTCATCCGAACCAACATATTTATTAAGCTTAGTTCAATTTTTTTTAATAGCTTGTTGGGACCAACAACTGACAAATGACATCAACACCTATATAGAGACAAAAATTGCATACCAAGTTAGTAACAAAGATGAGGTATAACCCATGTCAAAAATAGCTAATCACAAACCACACAATATGATATATTCATTCGGCTAGTGTTGATATCGAATACTCTCTTATTTTCTCCTTTTTCAAGAACACATTTGAGTATCACAATCACAGTCCTATAGTGGAACACGTCCTTCGTACTTACATATGCTAGTGTTTGACTATAAAAATAAATCCCAAAATATAAAACTCACGTAAAATGACAATGGGACACATTTTTATGCCTCTACATCTTGATCATACATAGTGTTATAATAACACATTCTTACACCCCTACTTAACACTCATGTACGACAGTGTTCGAATACATCTATACACCCCTACGTAATTAACTTTTACTCTCTTCACACATGAAAACATTCGCATTTCATGCCTTTTCACTATTTTTAAAACATATCAACACATAGGCTAGAATAGAGTGTAATAAATACAAACTAAATTAGGTTCTCTATTTCACTAGTCTTTGCTCCCTCATCATGCTTGTTGACAATTCATTTCTCTATCCTCCGAGCACTCAATAGGAAAATATGTCTATCAATATTATCCCAGCTACGATGACTTTTAAAAAAAAAATTAATGTGTAAACTAACCTCAAAGTCTATAACAATTTTTGTTTATTTTTTTTTCTCAAAGATAACTATGTTTACGATGAATTTTTTTTTTTTTCAATCTTCCTATTTAAAATATGAATAGTTTAAACATTGTAGGGCAACATGTGCAATACTCTGTATCACTCTATGATGTTAGCTCTAATTTTTTGATCTCAATACATATTTATGAATCACAAATGTGCCGACTATTGAAAAATATTTTAATCTTTTCAAGTACAAATCTCCTTAAGTCAATCATCACAAGTGCATATATATTGAACCCTCTAATTGAAATGCTCTCACTTTACTCACTATTAGAAACTATCACTAGCTCCGAACACTATCAGGAGTTTTATCAATGAGTTAGCTTACTTGTAGAATTACACATTGAATCTATCACATAGAATACTAGGCTCAACTGAAATGAAAACTTCAATAGTATTTCTTGACAATCAAACACAAGACAACATCATTCGAGTCCAAACAAAAGATAACCTCAAGTTTGATTATTCTCAGTTATAATAATATGTAAGTGTATCATCATGCTAACTTGTGTCCACACATACTCAACAGACTGCTCAATTATAGTAGGCTCCCTCACTTGAAAAGACATCACAAATGATACATCTAAGCACTCAATTTATTTTAATCTCCATATTCATTGGCTCAAATTTCTTTTACCTTCATAATTCACATCTTATTCCTTAATTCAATAACTAGTCATGCCACACTACTCTGAGTATCATACTCAACCATATTCGTCCATAAATTCTTAGGCCGAAGTTTTCTATCCACTCTCACAAATCTTGAATTTCCACGGATCTGCTCCATGAACATATTAAGTATCTTGAAGCGTCACTATCACTCATAATTAATATACTTAGAGTATGTATTTTCACACCAGGTTCACACCAATGACATCACCATCACAACATTGCTAATTGTAGCATTTATTTTTAAGAAGCATTAAGCTTAGGACCATACACACAATATCCTTAAAATATGTTTCACCACTAAATCAACAAATTTAAACATGGGTAAGCGCTATTACTCTTATTTTTTTTCAACACTTCTTTCTTTTTCTGGTTTGACTTATACTGAAAGTTATACCTATAACCTCAAATTTAAATTAGTCATTCTGACACAAAAAATATATCATTTTATCATTCTTTTTCTCCATCCACATAATTTTTTTAACTGGTAAATCTATATTGAAAATAAAGTAATCCTAAGATGTAACCACTTCAATCTCAACCAACATCAATGCACACATATTTTCAGTAATCAGTGTCGCTCTTAATCACACATGTATAATTAAATACATCAAAGTCAACTATGCCATCTTGCAGAGGAGGATGTGTATCTTAGCCATGTTAAAAAAAATTAACCATGATACGTCTTAACGCACAAATGATGAAAGAAAGAAGGAAAAATATTCTAGATGTTTGGTAACGTCAAGGTCATAAGTATGGATGTCTACATACCCATGAACAAGACCCTACCAAACACTGCTCCATAATCTAGGACCTAAAGCCTAGGCTCTGATACCAACTTTGTCATGCCCCAAAATCATTCCTAGACGTGACTTGCACCCACTAACACCACCTGTCGGGAGAACCAATCTTTTGTACACTTTACCAGTTAATAAGTAGTAAGATAAGGTATGTGCAACTCCAATGTATAAATAAATAAAGAATAATTATTCAACAAAAATACATAATTGAATTATAAATTCAACAATCACTCTTGAACTAATTCTCTATCCCTAATCATACACTAAGACCATGAAACATCTGAAATAGAATTACATAAGTTTAACTTTTGGGCATGCTAACCCAATGAAAAGAAATATAATCTAAATAGCTAAAGCTGAAATGAAATCCCCCACGAACAATGTGAAGGCTCACTTTAGCAATAGAATCCTTACGAAGAAACTGTCACCTACTAGTTTCATCTTGTGTGGTAGTATCTGCAGATATGTAAGTAAGGAGTGATCTACATAAATATATAACTCAGTAAGATCCTCGACCCGATACTTTAATACCCCTGGAAAAAGTGTTAGAAAATACAACACACCACGATTACATAAATTATATGCACAACATATATCTTACAATATAATGCTCAATAAGGTCCAATAAATGTTTCAAAAGTCATTATATATCTCTCAACTCCATCCACTCTCATGGCTTGTCATAAATGGCAATGAAGGTGATCAGCCTAGCACCCCAAAAAGGCCCCTGAAGCATACACAATGCCCACAAAGTATACTACGACAGCATGCACAAGGACCCTAACATATTACGGCAGCATACACAATGACCCTAACATGTTACGACAACTATATATGACCCTAGTAAATATATCATGACAACAAGTACAAGACCCCTAACATATTACGGCAGCATAGGTATGCCCCTAACATATTACGGCAACGCATGTATGCTAGTAAATATGTCCAATATCCTAATATCACATCACAACTCACTATCAAATGATTCTTGTAATGCCTCAAATCTGGTACCCAGACCACTACACGGTGCTTATGACCTCGAGGACCACAAGTTAACCCATGACTGATATTTGTAACTGAGCACTGAATAATATACTTTAAATGTACGAAATTAAGCTGTAAGGCCATAAGGTTCAAAACTGTACTAATACTGAATATAAAACAATGTCTATAGTGGGGTATAACAATACCCAAAACTGAAATAAAATGTCTGAAATATGTTGTAGCTTGAAAGCCTCTAAACTGTCTTAAAACTGTGGAGTTGATGGGACATGTCCCCAATTAACTCTGAACTACTGAAATAATAAAGTAATAAAATAATTATGTTATCCTCGAATGATGAGGACTCATCGTAAGTCTGGCTGCTAAACGTCTGATCTACTAAGGATGTTCGGGAGCTCGTGCTTCTAAACCTATGGTATAAAACACCAATAGCATAAATACGTTAGTACGTTGAATATACTGGTATGCAAGTGAGGTAGGTTGAATGCAATGGTTCATATGCATGAACAATGCTAACTGACTGAATAACATGAACGAGAGAATACATGCATGAATAAGAGACTGTAACTGAATTCGTGATAACACTGACTCATGAATTCTAATAACATGGTTTTACTGATATCTAAGTGCTAATACTGGGATACTGAATAACTGAGTCTATAGAGTACTAATGAACTGATGTTATATTATTAATAATGAAAAGATTATTTCTGACAGTTCTGATTATGAAGAACTGGTCTGATTGACTGTATTTGACAGTCTTGAAACTGAATACTGATAATATGGGTTTCGTATAATTAATATACTATTGACTGAGTTCATAATAACATGATTACTGAGTTTGAGTACTGATAACATAATATACTGATAACTGTATAATTGAAATAATTGATATTGAGCGACTGTATCTAACAGTCTAGGTTCTGATGGAACTAGCTAAGTTCCGTACTTTCTGAGTTTACTGTATTTGACAGTCCTGAAATCTGAAGAACTATCTGAGTTCTATTACTGAGACTGAATGACTGTATCTGACAATCTTGATTCTGTAACTGAAACTGTGGGAAGTAGTCATCTAACCGATATGCCCCTAATACGCCATTATGGCTGAGTTGGGGTCCAATCTGTGACCCCAATTGGAAGGGTGTTAATATCGCGCCACTGGTAAGGACAAACTGTGAGTGACCCTCATATAACAGGTTATTCTAATGAGAATGGTGGGACCCTTATATAATAGGTTAAACCACCTCATCTTCCCTCATATAATAGGTTATGATGTCTCAACTACGCTAGCTATGTAGTTCTGGAGTGTAAAGATTGCATCACACCCTCTAAATAATAGGTGATTTCCCATCCTTGTGCTCACTCAGTGCTAACTCCTACTCCCATCTGAAGAAACACTGAACATGACTAACTGAACTGAACTGGACTGAGTTCATGGAGTTCTGATGACTGACGGAATACTACTGAATTCTGTTAACCAACATAATGCTACTGAGTTATGCTAGCTGACTGAGTTTACCATGGTCCAAACTAAATACTACTAGGATATGATGATTGACTGAGATCACTGAGATTCCTGAGATTACTGAGATTACTGAATGGGACTAGACTGATACTGAGTTTACCTAGTTTTCCTTAGTCACATGACTGACTAAATTCTACTGATCATGGCTTGGCTGAGAGTATCGTGAAAACATGACACTTGCTCTAGGCACACAACTAAATTGTCGGGTACAAGTACCCCCGGGACTCAATAGCATAAAACTGACAGAACATGACACTTCTTGAACACATGACCAATATCAACAATTCATAATACATCAATATCATGTAAGTCATTCTTGGTCATAGGGTAAAGCATGCATTTATCACTTGGGTCACAATTAAGATATATTGCATAATTTCTATTCTCTTAGGTATTTTATCAAACACCTAGGATGCATGACTTAGGGCATAGGCATGACCATCAAATTAATACAACAAAACTCCGTATTTCAACTCAATTCCACACGTTTCATACCAAATACTATCACAGGTTCATGAACAACACATAAAGATTGCAACTTGAGAATCATACAACCATAATCACATGAACATAATCAACCCACAACAAAATATTCAAAATACAAGATTTAAAACTTGATTCTTGGGCTTCATGGATGAAAGGAATCCATGAATGAACACTGTTCATACCTTAGTTCTTGATTCTATGAAGACTGATGGAGAGATTCTTGAATTTGAGTATTGAATTTGAATCTCCAATTGAAAACCCTAGATTATTTTTGAGAGAAACTTGAGAGAAACACTATGTTTTGGGTGAAAAATGGCTGAATCACGTGTTATTGGGTTTAAAAGGGGGTGGGAAATTAACCCTTTTAACCCTTGGATGCGTATCTTAATTCTTATGAAAATTTCTCAATTTTCATACTTGGAGCACCGCGCCACTATCACGCCAAGTCACTGGAACTAGACAATTGGGAATCTGCATGGTGGCGCGACGCGGAGCTATCGCGTTGCCACATTGTTTGCGACCTAGAAGTTTGCCGCGACGTGGAGACATCGCACTGAGACACTGGAAAAAGAACAATTTTGAATTTGAGCCATAGAGAGATGCGACATAATCGCGAAGACTCACTGGATTTTGACGATTGCCATTTTGGCCTGCTCCGCGATGCATTGATGGCTCATGTGGCACACTGCCTTACTAAAAAGGCTCTAACTCTTCGCCCAGGTGTCGGATTTGGGCGAATTTGGTATCGATAGAAAGTTTACTCAATTTCTCACATTATTAAAGTAAAAATCTTGGAAATACCACATGTATAAAACTAGATTCATCTTTAAAATAAGTCTTTGACATCTTTAGGATAAATTTAAGCAAGGTAGAAATATGGGGTATTATAATTCTCAATATACTTTACAAAATACATATTCACAGTTGATCCAAGACCACCGATTCTACCATGAACATGCTTTTCCCAACACATGGACTACACAGATTTTTTTTTCTAAAGCAGGTTTGAAAAACAAGCATCAAAGCTTAAAGTCTCACTTACCTTGCTAATGATAAGTTTTCCAATCTTGCAACATGTAGAACATCAACCAAACAAACTTGAATCGCTTTAATCTATGCAAAAATATCAATTAACAATATCAATTATGCTAGTTGGGATTATGTATCAATTAGTGAAGCCACTATTAAAGTACTACTCCATTGAAATCCTCTTACTACTCCACTGAATTCCTCTTACAACACCACTGAAAAAGGTGAGAATGTGTACAAAAGAATTGTGCACAGAGCATAGCTAAAAATAATTTGCATTGACTTATCACGTTGTCCACTTGCAATTTCCCTAATTTCCAACAAGAACAACAAAATTCAATTGCCTATTTATTCAATTAACATGGTACTAGTAATTAACAATTTAATACCCGAAGCATTATTGTTATTAGATCATATGTCTTTCCACTATTGCGTTACCATTGCTACTCCCACTTAAACAGACATACACAATAACTAAATCGATAAAGATTATGATAAGAAGTTATTTAAAGAAATTTTGATTTGTTAATCACTTGCCTGAAGAATTCACTAAAAGCAATTTACATTTTAAGACACTATATGTTAAGGAGATAAAATAATCCACAATACCTAAATGTGAAATTGAAGTGTTCCTGCTAGTTTGTATGGCTTCCCGTAGAAAAAGAACAAAGCACTGCTTCTCTCAATAGAAAAATATAGCTAATAGAAACAATTGACCTAATATTCTACTACTTTTGTAACTGAAACTTTGAAAAGCTGAATAAGGGAGAGGGTTTTGGCTTTTGGCTTGCTCACCTTAATTATATTAATTAATATTAATGATATAAGCTAAATTACTCATTTATCCCTCATTAAAAAATATGGGTTATTACATTCTTCCCCACTTAAAACAACGCTCGTCCTCGAATGGGTCTTGAATTATGTAGAAAATACCAACTACTATATGACCTTTCCATATCTATTTTGGTAGTGATATCTCTGTCAACTCTATACACATAATATCACTAAAACACTTTTATTGAAGTATGCTCAGTCAATTGAAGAATGCACTCTTGAAAACAATCATTGATCTCTAGAGTTTTCTAATATATTGTCTTCTGGAATTCAAGTTATTTATCTAGTGGATAACCCAAACTTCACATAAAATCTCAAACTACATAGTTTGCAAATGATAATTTTTACTTGAGAAACCTTCTTCCGACTCAAGTGTCGAAAAAGTATTACCAATATCATGGACATTTCTCATATGCCAAAACTTTTTATCTAGTTCCAATCCCTTAAGCTAGATTTTTTTTGCTATCATCATAAACATATATCTAACTATAGACACGTGGAATAAAAGCAGAAGGAATAAAAAAAATCTCGAAGGTAAAGCAAGTCTATATTGATACCCAAATCGACTTAATGCAATTCTCATCCGAACCAACATATTTATTAAGCTTAGTTCACTTTTTGTTTAATAGCTTGTTTGGACCAACAACAGACAAATGACATCAACACCTATATAGAGACAAAAATTGCATACCAAGTTAGTAAAAATGATGAGGTATAACCCCTGTCAAAAATAGCTAATCACAAACCACACAATATGATATATTTATTCATCTCGTGTTGATATTGAATACTCTCTTATTTTGTCCTTTTCCAAGAACACATTCGAGTATCACAATCACAGTCCTATAGTGGAACATGTCCTTCGTACTTACATATGTTAGTGTTTGACTATCAAAAAAATCTCAAAGTATAAAACTCATGTAAAATTACATTGGGACACATTTTTATGCCTCTACATCTTGATCATACATACAGTGTTATAATAACACATTCTTACACCCCTACTTAACACTCATGTACGACAGTGTTGGAATACATCCATACACCCCTACGTAATTAACTTTTACTCTCTTCACACATGAAAACATTCGCATTTCGTGCCTTTTCACTATTTTTAAAACATATCAATACATAGGCTAGAATAGAGTATAATAAATACAAACTAAATTAGGTGCTCTATTTCACTAGTCTTTTCTCCCTCATCATGCTTGTTGACAATCCATTTCTCTATCCTCCGAGCACTCAATAGGAGAATATGTCTATCAATATTATCCCAGCTACGATGACTTTAAAAAAATAAAAATTAATGTGTAAACTAACCTCAAAGTCTATAACAATTTTTGTTTATTTATTTTTTCTCAAAGATAACTATGTTTACGATGTATATATATTTTTTTCAATCTTCCTTTTTAAAATATGAATAGTTCAAACATTGTAGGGCAATATGTGCAATACTCTGTATCACTATATGATGTTAGCTCTATTTCTTTGATCGCAATACATATTTATGAATCACAAATGTGCCAAATATTGAAAAATATTTTAATCTTATCAAGTACAAATATCCTTAAGTCAATCATCACAAGTGCATATATATTGAACCCTCTAATTGAAATACTCTCACTTTACTCACTATCAGAAACTATCACTAGCTCCCAACACTATCAGGACTTTTATCAATGAGTTAGCTTACATGTAGAATTACACATTGAATCTATCATATAGAATACTAGGCTCAACTGAAATGAAAAATTCAATAATATTTCTTGACAATCAAACACAAGAAAACATCATTCGAGTCCAAACAAAAGATAACCTCAAGTTCGATTATTCTCAGTTATAATAATATGTAAGTGTATCATGATGCTAATTTGTGTCCACACATATTCAACAGAATGCTCAATAATAGTAGGCTCCCCCACTTGAAAAGACATCACAAATGATACATCTAAGTACTCAATTTTTTTTAATCTCCATATTCATTGGCTCAAAGTTCTTTTACCTTCATAATTCACATCTTATTCCTTATTTCAATAACTAGTCATGCCACACTGCTCTGAGTATCATACTCAACCATATTCGTCCATAAATTCTTAGGCCGAAGTTTTCTATTCACTTCACAAGTATAGAATTTCCGCGGATCTCCTCCATGAACATATTAAGCATCTTGAAGTGTCACTATCACTCATAATCAATATACTTCGAGTATGTATTTTCACACCAGGTTCACACTAATGACATCACCATCACAACATTGCTAATTGTAGCATTCGTTTTTAAGAAGCATTAAGATTAGGACCATACACACAATATCCTTAAAATATGTTTCACCACTAAATCAAACAATTTAAACATGGGTAAGCTCTATTACTCTTCTTATTTTTTTCAACACTTCTTTCTGTTTCTGGTTTGACTCATACTGGAAAGTTATACCTATAACCTCAAATTTAAATAAGTCATTCTGGCGCAAAAATTATATTATTTGATCATTCTTTTTCTCCATCCACACAATTTTCTTTTACAGGTAAATCTATATTGAAAATAAAGTAACCCCAAGATGTAACCACTTCAATGTCAACCAACATCAATGCACACATATTTTTCAGTAATCAATATCGCTCTCAATCGCACATGTATAATTAAATACATCAAAGTCAACTATGCCATCTAGAAGAGGAGGATGTCTATCCTAGCCATCTGTGAAAAAAAAAATAAACCACGATACGTCTTAACGCATGAATGATGAAAGAAAGAAGAAAAAATATTCTAGATGTTCGGTAACGTCAAGGTCATAAGTATGGACGTCTACATACCCATGAACAAGACCCTACCAAAAATTGCTCCATAATCTAGGACCTAAAGCCTAGGCTCTGATACCAACTTTGTCATGCCCCAAAATCATTCCTAGACGAGACTGGCACTCACTAACACCACCTGTCGGGAGAACCAATCTTCTGTACACTTTACCAGTTAATAAGCTATAAGATAAGGTATGTGCAACTCTAATGTATAAATATATAAAAAATAATAATTCAACAAAAAATCATAATTAAACTATAAATTCAACAATCACTCTTGAACTAATTCTCTATCCCTAATCCTACACTAAGACCATGGAATATCTAAAATAGAATTACATAAGTTCAACTTTCGGGCATACTAACCCAATGAAAGAGAATATAATCTAAATTGCTAAAGCTAAAACAAAACCCCCCACGAACAATTTGAAGGCTCATTTTAGCAATAGAATCCTTACGAAGAAATCGTCACCAACTAGTTTCATTTTGCGTGGTAGTATCTGCAAACATGTAAGTAAGGAGTGAGATATATAAAAATATAACTCAGTAAGGTCCTCGACCCCATACTTTAATACCCCTAGAACAAGATTAGAAAATACAACACACCAAGATTACATAAATTATATGCACAACATATATCTTACAATATAATGCTCAATAAGGTCCAACAAATGTTGCAAAAGTCATTATATATCTCTCAACTCCATCCACTCTCATGACTTGTCATAAATAGCAATGAAGGTGACCAACCTAGCACCCCAACAAGGCCACAGAAGTATACACAATGCCCACAAAGTATACTATGACAACATATACAAGGCCTCTAACATATTACGGTGTCATACACAATGCCCCTAATATATTACGGCAGCTATATATGCCCCTAGTAAATATATCACAACAACAAGTACAAGGCCCCTAACATATTATGGAAGTATAGGTATGCCCCTAACATATTACGGCAGCACATGTACGCTAGTAAATATGTCCAATATCCCAACATCACCTCACAACTCACCATCAAATGATTCTCAATATACATAACAAAATACATATTCGCGGTTGATCCAAGACCACCGATTCTACCAAGAACACGCTTTTCCCAACACATGTACTAGGCAAAAAAATATATGTTTTCTAAAGTAGGTTTGAAAAGAAAGTGATAACGCTCCACTTACACGTCAATTTAGTGCAAGACGATCGTCGTCAATAGATTTACTCAACTTTGGAGTTGGGGTAGAATCCATGAGGAATAATGCGAGTGTCGATTAAACTAATTTGAAACTATAGATATAAGTTGAATTCAAACAAATGATACGAAATGATAAAATGGGGGTTTTGATGATCAAACAAATGTTAAAGTTTTAACTTGCTTCAGAGCTCAAAACTAAAATTTCAATAGTTAAAATCAGTGATAGAGAGGAACTAGGGTTGTGATCGCTATGATTATTAATCCTCATTAAATAAAAACTATAGTATTGGGTTCTTATGACGTGGAAAACACCAAATTATCAGTTTCGATAGTCTATCTAAGTGTTTCTCAACCTGCCTAGATGTTGAACTCCCTAATTCTCTCGAACTTAGGAAATTATTCTATTCATACTGATTTTATCTCAAGTTGATAAATCTTGTGACAACATTAATCATTAGATGGGAGCTTAACCTTCCCAAATTCTTGTTGATAATTCGCTACCTTTAGTTTATTTCTTAGTTCGAGAAAATCAACATAAGGCAGGATTTATTGTTTGTAACCAATAAATAACAATCATAACAAAAGAATTATCAAGATGTCCCCACAATCACTCAAACCCTAACCAACTATTAAATCCATAGGGGAATAATCATAGATCCCACAACCCTAGTTGTGGGTTTTAGTTCCACAGGAGAAAGAAAGAGATAGCAACAATTGTAATCATCATTCAAAGTAATTAAACTTACAAAAGATGAAGTGTGAAGTTGATTCTCTTCTAAGTTCAAGAAAAATTTCCCACAACCAAATCAAAGAGTTGAAAATTGAATTCTAAGTTTTGAGCCCCAAAAAGAGGTGTCTTTGCCTTTCGAATAAGTTTAAGATGTTCCGCCCCTTTTTTATGATTAGAAAACCCTAACATATGCTTTAACTACTTCATCCTAATTATGGAAACAAAATCACAGTATTTTCTCAGACAGATGACGATGTGTGTTACGTTTTATCAAGAGTCTAATGCCTTATCAAGAATGTCGTCATCTCCTATTCACATTTGAACAAGTTCTGTCTTCAGCTGACGATGAAGCCTGATGGCTTATCAGACATGTGACGACTTATCAGAATTGTCGTCGCTTCTTCACTTCAAGTTCTTAAGCAATGCCTAAGTCTGACGACGAGCCTGATGGCTTATCACAACTCTGACGACCTATCACAGGTTGTTGTCATTTCTTCTAGCTGAATCTTATTCTTTGTCTAAGGCTGACGGCAACTTTGATAGCTTATCACAAGTCTGACGACTTATCAGACAAGTCGTCAGCTATACTTCCCTCTATACTTTTTCAAAAATCAACTCTTTTACTTCCATTATTGCTGGTTCTCTTGCATCTCTATTTTTACTGCAATATAAAAGAGAAAACAATCAAAAACAACAAAAGTTGCTTAAGACTTTGCAATTATTCTCAGTTAAAAGCCTCAAATGTATTAGCATCTGCTCATACATCAACACCCTTAACTTAAAACAATTGCTTGTACTCAAGCAACTAAAACATAACTAAGAGGATACAAAGCACATTCAGCAGTCAATCATCCATTTTAGCTCAAAACACCTTCACCATCTCCAAGGTTAATTAATTTTAAAAAAACAACTATGCATATTATTGAAGAACAACAATGCGACACACAGGAATCAAGATATGGCATCAATTCAGCAACAACAACCATGCATGTACCAAGATTACACTATCCAAACAAGTTTAGCAACTAGCAACGTAACCAGTGTGCCCTTACAACAAAGAGGTCCCTCCTCACTCATATATGAACTCAAGCATGTCAATGCAGGGACGGTTAAGAGACACTCACTCTTAGAAAGAAGTTCCAGTCAATGTATGCCAAATAACATAAGCTTGCCCTTATTTTCATTACCGAAGCTTTCAGACAGTTAAGTTAGGATCACTATAGGATTTATCTTAATGTAGGCTTAGGGCTGGTATGATACACAAGGATATTTAAAGTAACTAATCCTCCTTATCACTACACTATTTTTGGGGTCTCACATATCAACCTTTACCTTATTTATCCCTTTCTTGATTAAAGCACATTCAAGCTGGGTGCAGTTTTTATTTATTCATTTTTTTGCACAACTTTTCTTTTCTCATTCTTTTTCTACCACACCTAACCTTGTATTTTTTTTACCCTTCTTCATACTCACTTTACATCACGCACCCCTATGATAGCCACCTTCAACTTAGGCTATTTGCCTAAGTCAAAGTTCACAATGTCCAAGGAGGACCAACGCCAAAATAGGTTCATTGTGATACAAATGGGAAGGTGATAGGTATAATAAAAAGAATCGACATTCAGGCTCACAATTAGGATCAAGGGATATTATTCACACATGGAAGGTCATTTAGGCTAAAAGTGTACTAATATCAACAATGGCCTATGATCCTTTCCTAACCGCTATCCTACAACCAAGGCAAGACCAACCGGGAAAGTTCTAGATTTAACACACAATGGAAACTAGGTAGTATCTCACACACACATGGCACAAAGGTACATCACAAGCTACTACCCATTCAGTTCATGCAATTGTTTAGCAATGGTTATCATGTCACTAGTACTAATGACATAACAAGATGCACAATGGTCATACATAAATGCTTATCACACAGTTATAAAACAGACCATTGGAGAGGTGTTCAAAAATCAACCAAAACATGTTAAATGCCTAAGGTACTTGTATTTCTCCTAGTCAACTACAACATTTTACAACAAATCACTATACGCTAAATATGCTGGCTCTATTAGGAACAAGACTCCGGGGAAAAGAGGCACGACAACAAAAACCCCAAGAGGACATCAACACCCACAAGTATCCCCACCCTTAACCTAAAATCATGCAATGTCCCCAATGCGTCAAACCAAAACAAGAGAGTTAGAAACATACCTGTGGCACCATGGGTGCAAAGATCTGATGTCAATCATATAATATGAATACAAACAACAAAATACCTTGGGTTGCCTCTCAAGCAGCGCCTGATTTAATGTCGTGGCACGACTAGGTTATCTTGACTACTCAGAATTCATCAAGATACCTTAAAAGTGCTTCATCCTTTATCCCTCCACTTAGATAATTTAAATCGTTGGCCCATCTTTAGATCTTTACATATTTTAGGTGCGTTGGGAAAATGTGAGAGCATGATAAGGAAAGTTCTATCATGCCACTTTGAAGACTTGAACCGCTTGCCCAATTTTGCACCAAACTTTTCTGTGGGCTCATTTGGCAACGGTGAGAATCTTAAAAAGCCACTAAATGGACATCGATCTTTAAGCTTCTTGGCCTTTAAAATTGGGGTTGTATTATACCCTTTCGGTATGACAAACTCTAAAATGTAGGAATTTTTCTCCTTATTTCCAAAATTCATCATTTGCTTGGGTGATTCGACTTTCATCACATCCACCAAGTATAATGTTGAAAAGTGATTCGAGTGAGGTCTTCTCCCTAATTTTGGAGTTGCATCCTTCTCGACCTCTTCACCCCGAATTGGGCTAGAGTCTTTATAAGAGATTGGCTTGGTTTTTTTTACCTCTAGCACCATTTCCTCAATTTTCGCATCATCTCTCATGGTTGGTTCGGTTGGTTGGAAAATCACTGAGGGTTGCTCATCTTCAAGCTCAACATCAATATAGGGTTCTTACTCCTCATCTTTACACTCTTCCATTATTTTAAATGATTCCACAAACAAGATATCATCTAAACATAATATAGAATAATGCTTTGAATGATTGACCTGTATATCTATCTCCTCATGAATGATTGGCTTCATGTCTTGACGCATATAACATATGATATCATATGTTTTTTTTTGGAGATCCAATATTCGTTGAAACATAGCTTCAATGTCACTCTTACCGGTGCTTCGTTCTTTCTTTTCTTGACCATAAGACCTATCAAACTCATAAGAAGAACTAGAATTTGGGTTAGCGCAATAGGGGGAGGGGGAATTTGGGCAATCACTCCAATGTCCATCTTGACCACCACATAAAGAACAATCATACTCCCGGTAGGATGGATATGGTGCACACATCTCTCTCCGGGGAGCATATCTACAATCTTACCAAAAGTGAGGTCCATCATAATATGGACATAGATCATCAAGATAAGATTTCCAACCACCAAGCTCATGTTCATTCCACAATGCCATAGTAATAAGTAAACTAAAATAAAAATCTACCTAACATAAGAAATAAAAGAAAATGAAAAACAAGTATTTACAAGTTTGAATTCAAGCAAGTAGGCTAAAATTCTAAACCAACTCAATACATCAAATTGTTCCCCGATAACGGTGCCATTTTTGATAACGCTCAACTTACACGTCAATTTAATGCAAGGCGGTCGTTGTCAATATATTTACCCAACTTTGGAGTTGGGGTAGAATCCATGAGGAACAATGTGAGTGGCGATTAAACTAATTTGAAACTATAGCTATAAGTTGAATTCAAACAAATGATACGAAAAGATAAAATGGAGTTTTTTGATGATCAAACAAATGTTAAAGTTTTAACTTGCTTCAGAGCTCAAAACTAAAATTTCAATAGTTAAAATCAGTGATAGAGAGGAACTAGGATTGTGATCGCTATGATTATTAATTCCCATTAAATAATAACTGTAGTATTGGGTTCTCATGACTTGTGGGAAACACCAAATTATCAGTTTTGATAGTCCATCTAAGTGTTTCTCAACCTTCCTAGATGTTGAACTCCCTAATTCTCTCGAACATAGGAAATTATTCTATTAATACTGATTTTATCTCAAGTTGATCAATCTTGTTACAACATTAATCATTAGATGAGAGCTTAACCTTCCCAAATCCTTGTTGATAATTCGCTACCTTTAGTTTATTTCTCAGTTCGAGCAAATCAACATAAGGCGGAATTTATTGTTTGCAACCAATAAATAACAATCATAACAAAGGAATTATCAAGATGTCTCCATAATCACTCAAACCCTAACCAACTATTAAATCCATGGGGGAATAATCATAGATCCCACAACCCTAGTTGTGGGTTTTAGTTCCACAGGAGAAAGAAAGAGATAGAAACAATTGTAATCATTATTCAAAGTAATTAAACTTACAAAAGATGAAGTCTGAAGTTGATTCTCTTCTAAGTTCAAGAGAAAATTCCCACAACCAAATCAAAGAGTTGAAAATTGAATTCTAAGTTTTGAGCACCAAAAAGAGGTTTCTTTGCCTTTCGAATAAATTTAAGATGTTCCGCCCCTTTTTTATGATTAGGAAATCCTAACATATGCTTTAACTACTTCATCCTAATTATGGAAATAAAATCACAAATCACAGTATTTTCTCGGACAGACGACGATGTGTGTGACGACTTATCAAGAGTCTGATGCCTTATCAAGAATGTTGTCAGCTCCTCTTCACATTTGAACAAGTTCTGTCTTCAGCTGACGATGAAGCCTGATGGCTTATCAGACATGTGATGACTTATCAGAATTGTCGTCGCTTCTTCACTTCAAGTTCTCAAGCAATACCTAAGCCTGATGACGAGCCTGGCAACTTATCACAACTTTGATGGCCTATCACAGGTTGTCATCACTTCTTCCAGCTAAATCTCATTCTCTATCTAAGGCTGACAACAACTCTGATATCTTATCACAAGGCTGCCAACTTATTAGACAAGTCGTCAGCTATACTTCCCTCTCTACTTGCTCACAAATCAACTTTTTTACTTCCATTATTGCTGGTTCTCTTGCATCTTGACTTTTACTGCAATATTAAAGAGAAAACAATCAAAAATGACAAAAGTTGCTTAAGACTTTGCAATTATTCTCAGTTAAAAGCCTCAAATGTGTTAGCATCTTCTCATACATCAGCAAACACCAAAACTTAAAGTATCACTTACCTTGCTAATGACAAGTTTTCCAATCTTGCAATAGGTAGAACATCAACCAAACAACCTTGAGTCGCTTTAATCTATGCAAAAATATCAATTAACAATATCAATTATGCTAGTTGGGATTATGTCTCAATTAGTGAAGCTACTATCAAAGTACTACTCCATTGAATTACTCTTACTAATCCACTGAATTCCTCTTACTACACCACTGAAAAAGGTGAGAATGTGTACAAAAGAATTGTTCACAGAGGATAGCTAAAAATAATTTTCACTGACTTATCACGGTGTCCACTTGCAATTTCCTTAATTTCCAACAAGAACAACAAAATCTAATTTCTTATTTATTCAATTAACATGGTACTAGTAATTAATAATTTAATACCCCAATCATTATTGTTATTAGATCATATGTCTTTCCACTATTGTGTCACCATTGCTATTCCCACTTAAATAGACATACTCAATAACTAAATTGATAAAAATTATGATAAGAAGTTATTTAAAGAAATTTTGATTTATTAATCACTTGCCTAAAGAATTCACTAAAAGCAATTTACATTTTAAGACACTATATGTTAAGGAGATAAAGTAATTCACAATACCTGAATGTGAAATTGGAGTATTTTTGCTAGTTTGTATGGCTGCCCGTAGAAAAAGAACAAAGCACTGCTTCTTTCAATAGAAAAATATAGCTAATAGAAATAATTGACCTAATATTTTACTACTTTTATAACTGAAACTTTGAAAAGCTGAATAAGGGAGAGGGTTTTGGCTTTTGGCTTGCTCACCTTAAATCTATTAATTAATATTAATAATATAAGCTAAATTACTCATTTACCCCTCATTAAAAATATGGGTTACTAAAATGGCTAAAATCTTTGTGAAAGTAATTGAATTTGCTGGTCTTAGTGGTGGAAATCTATGAAGTGTAATGATAGTCTTGAATGTTGTGAGTGATGAAAACACAACTCGTGTACTATGTGGTTAGTATTCCCTGAATTAAAATCCGATGGTGTTTGAAGGTAGTGATAAGGTGAAGTAATATTCTTATATGGAGTCCCATAGCTTAAACTAACACCTCTTTTCTCCGAGTTAGACTTCTACCTAGAAGTACCATGCAGTGGGACTCAAACTCTTGTGGTTAGATGTGTGATGGTAGAAATGTAAGATGGAAAGGATGAAGTATATAGAAAGGATGAATTATGTTGTTTAATATTGGGGCATAGATGAGTAGGGTCTTTAAGTTTAAGTCTATTTTTTTCATCATGAAAGGTGGGGAATGCTTCTATCCCTATCTTCCGCGAAACCTTATTTCATGATTAGTACCAATGTAAATCAGGCCTATTATCACCAAATCAACTCATGCCTTATGCTGTGATAATTATGATTCATAGAAATCACGTGCAAGATCATCCCCAAGTAAAGTCTCATTACCTCATGCTTTGTGCTTACATGTTTCACTAAGGGTTATCATGAAGCTCGTTTGATGCCTTTGCATATTCTGTTGAGGAAAAATGTTCAATGCAAGATTACGTTATTATTCTACACTTTTAGAGCTTCAACAAGTCCCTACCCATCATTTGGGGATGAATGATCCCAAGGGAGAGATAATGTAACACCCTGCATTTTTGAGCTAGAAATTAGACCGTCGTTCCTACGTGTGTAAACTTTAATCCCATGAATCATATTTAAATTCATGTGTCATGATCTTTATCCTAGTGTGTTAAGTGATTATGAGGTGAAAAATATTCATGGAAATCACTTAGAGAAAAGTTGAGCTAAGATCCTTTGAATCGTCCAAAGTTTGGTATTCGATTCTACAAGTGTCAACTTTGAACATGTATAACTTTTGATCTATGTAGAATTTTTCTGCTCAAGACCCATCAAATTGTACATAATTGAGTCAGCTTTCCACTGATACCAATTTAGCCTTAATTCGATACCTGAGCAAAAAATTATGATCATTTCCATCAGAACCAGTAAGCCACCGCGATAGTGGCACGTTGCGGTGAGCTCCAAAATTAGAATTCTGCTAAAAAATTTAATTCCGAAGGGCAGTTTAGACTTTTTCCCATAAATCCAAGTCGTGTTAACAACTGATTAAAATGTTATTATGGCATTATATGCCCAAAATTTCTCAAATTCATCAAGAATAAAACCCTAGCTTCCCTCCCAAAAGATCAAGAACCCATCTTTAAGTTCAAGATTTCCAAGAAACAAATCAATATTCGGGTCTTATTCTTCAAACTAAGTAATTTAAGGTATGTGGGACTACTCTAAACTCTATGGGCATAAGTTTTTCTTGTTTTTATCATGTTCAAAGATCTATAATTTTGTTTAAAAGAATGTTTGATATTATTTTGAAAAACATGTATCATGGAATTGTTTTGATGAAAGCATGTGTTGTCTTGAACTGATTTTTGCGAAATTTAAATGTAATTATGTATATATATGATTTTGTTTGTAATGAAAGGTTTAACGAAGAGCATGATTTATGAGACCTCCCTGTCAATGTGGATTTTTCTTGATGTATACGATATGTGGTATTCACTTGCATGTTTTGAACTTCATTGTCCATTGATGGTTTAATAGAGGTGTGCATCGATCGATTCGGTTTAATTTTATATATTATCGGTTCAGTTTATCATTTTTTAAATTTGCTAAACCAATAACCAAACCAATAAGATATTTTTTATCGGTTTTTGGTTTATCGGTTTTTAGTCCTTATTGGTTCATTTTTCGGTTTAACCGATAAGAAAATACTCATAAAATAGAAATAGTAGTAACTAACATGACAAAAAAATTGAATCTTAGTTGCAACCAAAAATCCTACATAATGTGTTTTAATTTACAAGAATCTTCAAGTCT
The DNA here is from genome assembly GCA_030864215.1 of Capsicum pubescens. Classification (NCBI taxonomy): domain Eukaryota; kingdom Viridiplantae; phylum Streptophyta; class Magnoliopsida; order Solanales; family Solanaceae; genus Capsicum; species Capsicum pubescens. The sequence continues at coordinate 263,891,687 of CM061538.1, forward strand.
GAACTAAATATTGTTAGGAGAAATTAAGAGTTTGTATAATTGAAATAATAGGTTTATTAATTGGTAGAAATTAAAGAGAAATTAAGAGAAATATATAATAAGTCATACATACATACATACATATATACATACATACATACATATATATATATGTATATATTCTAATTGGGTTATCGGTTTACCCAATAACCCAATAAGAAAAAATCGAACTGAACCAATAACCCAATAATTTTTTTTATAAAAAAATTAACAAACCGTTAACCCAATAAACCAATAACAATAAACCAATAACATTTTTATCGTTTCGGTTTATCGGTCGGTTTGGTTTTTGCACACCCCTAGATAGTTATCCAAACTTGGGTTGAGGTTGTTTGTGAATTGATGAGAGAGAGTCTTTTTATCTTAGATATACCTTTTGCATGAAAATGAAGAATTAAATGAGATCAAATAATTTACATGGCCTCTGCATGTTTAAGTTATAAATCTTTTGGGTAGTTATTTGCATGTTTGGAATGAGAAGAGTCGTGAAATTGATATGAATGACTTGCAAGTCTAGGTATGACGATACCCGGTGATAACGTTCCCTTAATAGAATAAGTGTTGAATGTTGTGAAGGCATGAAAGCATAGTTTTAATAAATTGAAAATTTGGGCTTAGAGGGGGTTAGATGGTTACCGAAGAAAGCACGAGTCGTGAGATTCAATGCTGGAAATCGTGATTTGCCGACACGGGGACACGGTACCCTACTTTGTGGTCTGGTGTACCTTGATTCATGTCTTCCCAACTTGGTACTAAGGTTAGAAGCCCGCTTTGTGGACGGGTGCACTACTATGACATGTTGATTGATTGGGAATATGACACCATGTTTTATGGTCTGGCGTGTCTCCTTTACTGATACACCAATTCTTGCGGCAAACTTGGATTGGGGGCTTGGCTTCCAAGTCAAGGGAGGATCCCATATATCCCATGGGATGATTAGTATTGTAGGGTGTACCATCTAGCCCAAAAATAAATAGCAAATGAGTCACTATTTTCAAAAGATTGTTGAAGTTCTTATCAGTATGCCCATGTGTTTTTACTTATGCATTATGCTCATTGTTTTTGTAAAAATGCTTTCATTATGTTGTATAAAAACATGCTATTTTGGGTTGTTTCACATTTCAGTACAATTGTATTGACCCCCTATATTTCAGGATTTGAGGTTCAGTTCCGAGGTCCCGCTAAGCAGTAGATTGATTTTGTCAGAAGTTGCAGTTGGTGAGCCTCCCTTATTTCGGAAGGCCTTGTTATGGGAAATTGTTATCTTATTTTGATTTATGGTCTAACTGGGGGCCTTGTCCCAGTTTTAGACAGATGTTCGTTTCGTATTGTTAGAGATTTTTCACACTGGTGTCATGTGTTTTGAATGTTATGAACTAAATCCCGTATTGTTCAGTTGAAGTAAGAGAATGACCAGGTTTCCGTTTTGTTATATTTTCCGCATTTCTTTATAGTATATGAATGGTGTGCATGATTTTCAGATAGAAAAGGACACTCGGGCTTTCGTGGTTTGGGATGCTTGTCGCGGCCAGGGCCTCGGTTCGGGTCGTGATAGGATCTTAACATAATTTACCTCATCATGTTTCTATATTTAAACACAGCTGGCTACATCTCTTTTATTCATATTTCTCAGGTCACAACATACCCTGCCTCTTCAAATAATCCTTAACCTCAAAGGTTTCCAGCACAATGCATTAAAGTGTTTGTTAAATATTTCTAGCATTCGCTATACAGGAGTCTGGAAAAAGGAGTCCTACCCTATATTTTTTTGAAACCAGAGGTTTTCAAATCTTAAACTCTAAACTACCTAAGAAGTGACATCAACTTTATCGATTACTCCCTAAAGCTACGAATATCACTAAAGAGTAAGGTTCACCTTCTGTCTGGTATAAGTACAATATGAAGGTCCATGTTTTATCGATACAAATACAAAATTAAGCTAATCCAAACAGGCTATAAGAGTGCAGGGTCCCAGTCATCTACCTCATTTCTGCTCTTTCATTTCCTCTTTCGTTTATCTAAGAACCACATCACACTATATGATTTCTTTGTAGATATTGCTAACTGGCCAAACATGTGTTACATATGTTGCATGGTGTAACACCAGTTCATCCAACTACATTCTATTACGGAATTCCATTTTACTATTTGTTAGATTTCATTGGCTTGTTTGTCAAATTAACTGATTTAAAACCTTATTTTTGAGATCTTTAATATAGTTGTATCAAAAATTAATTCCAGGAGGTATTTCTATTTATCTCGACCTAGACTGATCTTTGACATTTCACTTTGTCTCTTACAATTATCACACCAAATGAGAAGTTGGGATCCAAAACTAGCCTAAAGCTGGTAAGATAGCTACAATTGTTATGAGAACAAAGAAAAACATGAAGAACAATATACTCGAACAACTTTCCAATTCGCTAATTGAACCTGACTCATACACAATGATATTTCCATTTTTAGTAGGATATTTTTCAAACAAAAATCACCTAAAAATTGCACAAACAGAACACAACTAAGCTCATTCAACTTGAACATTGAAAACATCTTTCTAAAACAAGACATTGAGCAGCAAAATGATTTATGGATCCATTATTAGCCATTAATAAAAGAAAGGTATAAAATTGATGTCATTGCTTTATTTACTATGAGACTTCCAAATTTTGATAACAAATTGTACGACAATCCACATCACCTAAAATCCCAAATAAATCAAATCCTAAATTTTAATTTTTCACTTAATTTCAACATCAATGGCAATATATAATGGAAATTTGAGGTTTCAACAATAATCAACACCCAAGATATGCTTAATTTAAAGAATGACAACCAGCACCATTAATTTTACAAATTTAATTCACAAAAATATTCAACAATTATGCTTGAATTTAAGCTCAACATAAGTTGCTAACCTTCAAGTGAAAAAGTCATGCAAACTAGATTTGATGGTTGCTCAAAACAACAATAGTAACTTCTTAAAAACTTGTGTTCGAACTGAACAACTTGAATACCGAAGCATTTAAGTCTTTAGCAAAAACATTTGTTTAATGCCGGCTGAGAGGTTTAAACTCACACTCACTTATGTGCACAAAGTAAGCAGAATTTCCGATCAAATAAAGAAATGTAGAAGAGTGAATATCCCGATCCACTAACCAAGGTGAATATGTATGTGACTGCGGCTACTAAATAGATTGATGGGTTATTTCTCTTCAAAATGTTGGGACGGTGTAATTGAGAATCAACCCTAATTGTGCAATATTTCATCAGCTGAATATTATTATGTTTTATTATTTTTTTGGATTATTAGAAATTTGGGAGAATAAAATATATTGGAGGGAATATAATATTTTAGTATTATAAACATTGGAGGGAATATCATATTTTGATGTAAATTTTATAAAAAATATAAAGCAACACTTATAAATTGTTGTTTTAAAATATAAGAATAGCCACATTCTAAAAGTGTGACAACTTTGTAAAAGATGTTGCCAATTATATAATAATATAGAAACACTTATAAAGTATAGTCTATATCATTGAAGAGCACGCTTTATGAGTGTTGTTAAAATTATTGTGGATTAAAGCAAAAACTTAAGGCTACATTTAACAAGCGTGCCCAAAACTATTTTAGGCAACACTTTATAAGTGTTGTCCAAATTTAGTGTGGCCTTAGGCCAAAAATATTGTAGTGCATTCTTTTTTTATTATATTAAGGGTAATTCACAAACGGGTATCGTCACACCCCGACTTGCAAGTCATTCGTATCGTATCGTATCTTACCACAGACTTTCTCATTCAAACCCCTTTATATGACCATCAATAGAATTCCATTCATTCAACACATGTATAATGGTTATCGAAAATTTTAATACTCAAGAAATTGTCATCATTTATAAACTAGCTCCAACATTGATTTAACACAATTCTTATTGACTAAAAAGGGGGCTCTTAAATCATGCTCTCAATAATTTACAATTCATGCCATACAAAGTTCATAAATATCATTATGGGATAAAAAGAGGTTCACAATTCACATTCAAAATCATCCTTCGAGTTCAAATCACACATACACAAAATTATAAACCAAGGTTATGAAAAGAAACCCTATGATCATCAAATACTTTCATCAAATTATTTTTCTCCATGCATACTTTTAAAACGAATTTATCAAAATTCATAGCATGTGCATGTGTATATATCTACATTTAAGAATTGTAAAAATTATAGAACCTATGCCCATGTAGTTTTGGATAGCCCCACGTACCTTTTTAATGAATTTTTTTTTGAATTAGCTTGAAATCTAGCCTTGAAAGTATGAGCCTTGGAAGAAACCCTATTTTTTTTGGTTCTTAAGAGTGGAGAGGGTTATGATATGTTTATAAAACTGATTAGGGATGAAAAATAACACTTATGGTATGATTAAATTCGTGGGGGTAGGTTTTTGGGGTGAGGAAAAAAACAAAATGCCCCTCCAGAGTTGAATAAAATTTTCTGAAATTTTCCTTAGTTGATGACTTGGCTGATGGATTATCAACTTGGTTGATAACCAATCAACCTAGTTGACAACTCCCTTTCATGTTCGACTTAAGGTTGACGACTTGGCTGATGGGTTGTCAACTTATTGATAACCTATCAGCCTAGTCATTACCTCATTTAGTGTTTCTTCCTAAGGTTGACGACTTTGCTGATGGGTCGTCTACTTGTTGATAACCTATTAGCCTAGTCATCACCTTGATGACAAAAGGATATGCTGAGGTAAAATAGGCATAACTTCCCACTCTGATATCGGATTAAGGTGAAAACAGATGCATTGGATAGAGGACTCGAATATCTTTATTTCGGTATATAGTAGGCTAAATAACACATTATATACAAGGATTAATGGTCATTGAAAGTTGACCCAAGCTGAAATGTTCACTAAAACTTAATCGATAGAAACGTTTTAACTTGTCTTTGAGTGAGGAGATATTTGTGACCTCAATGTTGGGTTCAATTGGTGTGAATGAAAAATGGAGGGACACAACCTTTGAGGAAAATACATATTATTTTTGAAAAGGAGTGACTGTTCAGATAGTTGTGTCTGCTCAGAAAAAGACACAATGTTTCGAATGAACAGACATGACTCTTCTAAAGGATACACCTTTTCGAATGAACCATTCCCACCTTTATGAAGGGGCACTTTATGGCTATATAAACCTGTATTTTTTCCACAGGTTTAGTATGAAAAATTTCTGCATAAGAAAAATATGCTCTTGCTTCTAAAAACTATGTGTGATCATCTCTCGTTGAGTGAGTTTGAATTAAACCAAAAAGTTTGAGGTACCGCTACATTATGGATGTGAAGCCATTTTATTCTGGGAGGAAAATTCTGCAACCTCGGGTACTTGAGGGGAATTATTTCCTTAAGGACACTCCATGAATTCGGAGGACTTGGCTTTTTTCAGCTTCATATATTTTTCTTTAAGAAACTGAAAACACACTTCTTTGAAAGATCATTTTGATCTTGTGTTGAAGGTGTTGGACATCTTCATAAGTGTTCTTGATTTATTCTTGAACTTGTGTTGAAGTATTGTTGTGAAATTACAGATTTTGTGTACCCGAAAAACAACAATGTTAAGGAAATAATTTTGGATTTTTTTTTCTTTTTGCTTGTTTGGTGAAATTTTCTTTTCACCAAAGTTTTTTTTTCGAAATCTGTATTGCTTGGTTTTTGGAGATTAAAACTTTTAGCTTTCTACTCTGTTTGAACTTAACTAGTGATTTGAAAACATAAAATCTTTATCACAAGTTAAAGATCACTCGTTTGACGATTGAAAGTCATAAAAACTTCAGCGTTAAACTAGAAACAAGAGGTGTTTAAAGTTACTACAACTTTATTAATAGTATTTTTATATACTAAAGTTACTATCTTGTTGTGATAGGAAAATGACTATGGATAGTCAAGTGCATGATGTTGCAACGACTGTGGCAGTAACTAGTGTTACCACAACGAGTCGTACGAATGCTCCGCTGATGATGGCACCAACAAAGAAACCCAAAAAGTTTACGGGTGTTGACTTCAAAAGGTGGCAGCGGAAAATGTTTTTATACCTTACAACTCTTTGTCCTCAAAGGTTCACATTTGAGAAAGCTTTAGAGGTGCCCGAGGGAACCTCTGAACAAGAGAGATTTGTGATTGTGGAGGCTTGGAAATACTCTAATTTCCTTTGTAGGAACTACATCTTAAGTGGTCTCCTAGATGATCTCTACAATGTGTATAGTGGAACAAAGATAGTAAAAGAGTTGTAGGGAGCACTAGAACGAAAGTACAAGATAGAGGATGCAGGAACTAAAAAGTTCTTCGTTGTAAGATTCCTGGAATATAGAATGATAGACAACAAGTCTGTTGTCTCCCAAGTGTAGGAACTGTAAGTAGTCATCCATGATGTCCTTGCAGAAGGTATGTTTTTGACAAATACCTTTGTTGAACAGTTTAAAAATGTTCTTAGTATTCACATAAACTTTATTGTAGGTTTTATCGTGAATGAAATATTTCAAGTAGCAACAATAATAGAGAAGCTACCACCCATGTGGAAGGACTTCAAGAACTATTTGAAACACAAATGTAAGGAGATGTCTGTCGAAGATCTAATCGTAAGATTGCACATTGAAGAAGACAATAAGGCTGCGGAAAGAAGATCAAAAGGAAATTCTACAATGAATGGAGCAAATATTATAGAAGACGACCACAACTCCAAAAAACACAAGAAAGCTGGACATGAAAGCAATCAACCCAAGAAGAAATTCAAGGAAAAATGCTTTAACTATGGCAATATTGGCACAAGTCCATAGATTTTTATGCCCCAAAGAAAGAGAAGAAGAAGTACCAAGAAAATGTTGTTGAGTCCAAGAAAGAAACAGATGATCTGTTTGCTATGCTGTCCGAAGTAAACTTGGTGGGAAATCCTCGCGAATGGTGGATAGATTTCAGTGCCACCTGCCATGTTTGTGTTAATAAGGAGTTATTTGATGATTTTGCTCTGGCTCAAGGGGAAGAGAAGATATACATGGCTAACTCTGTTACTGTAAAAGTAGAAGGAACAGGAAAAGTACGCTTAAAAATGACTCTAGGCAAAGTGTTGACACTCAACAATGTCCTGTATGTACCATATTTAAGAAAGAACTTGATTTTTGTATCACTTCTAGACAAGAACGGATTCAAATATGTATTTATTTCCGAAAAAATTGTACTTAGTAAAGGAGAAGTGTATGTAGGAAAAGGCTACCTCACAGAGGGCCTATTCAAATGAATGTAATGAATGTTGAAATCAATAAAAGTTCTGTTTCTTCTTACTTACTTGAGTCTTATGATTTGTAGCATGAACGATTAGGCCATGTTAATTACAAAACATTACGAAAACTAATTAACTTAGAAGTTTTGTCAAACTTTGAGTGCAATAAATCAAAATATCAAACGTGTGTGGAATCAAAGTATGATAAGCATCTGTATAAGTCCATTGAAAGGAATTCCAATCCCTTAGACTTAATCCATAGTGACATTTATGATATGAAGTCAACACAATCACATAATGGAAAAAAGTATTTTATAACTTTTATTGACGATTGCACTAGATTCTGTTATGTCTATTTGCTAAATAGTAAGGATAAAACAATAGATGTGTTTAGGCAATATAAAACTGAAGTTGAAAATCAGTTAGAGAAAAAGATCAAAACGATAAGAAGTGATAGGGGTGGAGAATATAAATCTCTCTTTGCGTAAATATGAGTAGAGAATGGAATTTTCCATCAAACTACAACCCCGTATTCACCTCAATCTAATGAAATTTTGGAAAGAAAAAATTGAACCTTGAAGGAAATGATGAATGTCTTACTAATAAGTTCAGGTTTACTGCAAAACTTGTGGGGAAAGCTATCCTTACGGCTAACCGAATACTAAATAGAGTACCCCATAGTAAGACACAATCAATTCCATATAAAAAATAGAAAGAAAGGAAACCCAACTTGAAATATTTCAAAGTGTGGGGGTGTCTAGCGAAGGTCCAAGTTCCTATGCCTAAATAGGTAAGGATAGGACCTAAGACGGTGGGTTGCGTGTTCATAGGATATGCTAAAAGCAGTAAAGCATGTTGATTTTTGGTTCATAAATCCAAACATCCAGATATTAATGAAAATATGGTAATTAAATCAGATAATGCTAAAAATTTTAAATACATTTATCTGTATAAAACTAGACATGAACAATCTAGTGGGGGTCTAAACGACCTCGAAATGAATCAAGTGAGGATGTACATAATGATGCGAATCAAAGACGTAGTACACGTCAAAGAATGTCAACTGCGTTTGGATCAGATTTTGTAACTTTTCTCTTAGAAAATAAGCCTCAAACATTTAAGAAAGTGATGGTGTCTTCAGACTCATCCTTTTGGAAAGAGGATGTCACTAGTGAGATTGATTCAATTTTAAGCAACCATACGTGAGAATTGATTGATCTTCTTTCAGGAAATAAACCTTTAGGTTCTAAATGGATCTTCAAAAGAAAAATAAAAGTTGATGGTACTATTGATAAGTACAAGGCAAGACTTGTTGTAAAGGACTTTAAACAAAAGAAAGGCCTTGATTACTTTGATACATACTTGCTAGTAATGAGGATAACGTCAATTTGGATGTTAATTGCCTTGGCGGCAGTATATGATCTTGAAATCCATCAAATAAATGTGAAAACAACATTCCTAAATGAAGAATTTTAGGAAGAAATTTACATAAAACAGCCTGGGGGTTTTGTGTTTTCAGGAAAAGAAAATAAGGTGTGTAAACTTGTTAAGTTACTTTATGGAACAAAACAAGCACCTAAACAATGACATTCGAAGTTTGACCAAACCATGTTGGCAAACGGGTTCAAGATTAATGAATGTGATAAATGTGTTTATATTAAAGACACTCCAAATCACCAAGTCATTGTTTGTTTATATGTGGATGATATGTTGATCATCAGTGCAGACATTTCTGACATAAATGCAATGAAATGAATGATCGAGAGCAAGTTCGATATGAAATACCTTGGAGTTGCGGATGTGATCTTAGAAATAAGAATTCATAGAACTCCACAAGGGTTGACATTGTCACAGTCTCATTATATCGAAAAGGTACTTGACAAATTCAAGTATTTGGAATTTGGTATTGCCAAGACTCCATTGGACGTGCGCTTTGCACTTCAAAAGAATGAAGGTGAAAGTGACTCACAGTTGGAGTACGCAAGAGTGTTGGGATGTTTAATGTATATCATGAATTGTACACGACCAGACATAGCATGTGCTATTAGTAAATTGAGTTAGTACACGAGTAATCCCAGTAAAACTCATTGGATGGCAATGAAAAGAGTTTTGGAGTATCTTAAATACACTCAAGACTATGCTTTGCATTATAATAAATATCCCACGATACTTAAAGGATATAGTGATGCGAATTGGATCATCGAATCGAACGAAGTAAAATACACAAGTAGATATGTATTTACTATTGGTGGAGGATCGGTCTCTTAGAAATCATCCAAACAGACATATATTGCTCGCTCTACAATGGAATCTGAGTTTATCGCATTGGATAAAGCCGGTGAAGAACCAAAATGGCTCCGGAATTTCGTGGAAAATATTCTTTATTAGCCCAAACCAGTGGCACCAGTATGTATACACTGCGATAGCTAAGCGGCAATAGGTAGGGCAGGGAGAAAGATGTACAACAGTAAATCTCGTCACATAAGACGAAGACTTAATACCGTTAGAGAACTTCTCTCTAGTGGAATTATCACTATTGACTATGTTAAAGTCAAAGTATAATGTGTCGGATCTACTTAAAAAAGACCTGTCTAGAGAAGGAGTTGAGAGGACATCCAAGGAAATGGGTTTACGGCCTAGGACAAGTCAGCATGACGGTAAATTTACCTAGCAGACTGGAGATCCCAAGAGCTAGGATCAAGGAGAACAAACAAAGTTGTGTCTGACAGGTTCAACATTGTCAATATACCCAACCCATTCTCATGATGTGGACAATTTTTAGTAAATAAGATAAGACTGATGGTGTGAAGTCTTTTAATGATTATCTAAATTTGGCAGATTTGACAAAATAGTTTAATCTACAGGATTGAATGTTTAAAAATCACTTATGTGAGGGCGAAGTCGAAGCCGTTTCAAGGAGAATGTTAGTAAAGGTCTATTCTCTAAGCTCTCATGAGACCAGGACGTGTTCATGGCTGAAATGAACAAAATCGTGAGAACCATAAACGGTAAAAGGCTGGTTGTGTGACATGTGTTGTCTAGGTGTACATTAAAGCTCGACGGTTCAAAGATATCAAATCTGCCGATTGACCGAGTGCATCCGACGCATGTTCACTACGGCAAGTTCAAAGAGAAACCCACTTATCCAGATGCAATCAGTCTTTGGTTGATGATCACATACTTGTCCGTAAAGTTTTACAAAAAATAGTCATTCCCCATACATGTGGGGGATTGTTGGGTTCAATTGGTATGAATGGAAAATGAAGGGACACAACCTTTGAGAAAAAGATATATTGTTTTAGAAAAGGAGTGACTGTTCGGATAGTTGTGTCTATTCAGAAAAAAGACACAATATTTCGAATGAACAGACATGACTCTTTCAAAGGATACACCTTTTTGGATGAACCATTGCCACCTTTCGGAAAGGACACTTTATGGCTACATAAACCTGCATTTTTTTCACATGTTTAGTATGAAAAATTTCTGCATAAGAAAAATATTCTCTTGCTTCTAAAAACTGATCTGTGTGATCATCTCCCGTTGAGTGAGTTCAAAGAAAATCAGAAAGTTTGAGGTACCGCTACATTCTGGTTGTGAAGCCATTTTATTCTGGGAGGGAAATTTCGCAACCTCGGGTACTTGAGGGGAATTATTTCCTTAAGCACACTCCATGAATTCGGAGGACTTGGCTTTTTTCTTCTTCATCTATTTTTCTTTAAGAAACTGAAAACACACTTCTTTGAAAGATCATTTTGATCTTGTGTTGAAGGTGTTGGACAACTTTATAAGTGTTCTTGATTTATTCTTGAACTTGTGTTGAAGTGTTGCGAAAATACAGATTTTGTGTACCCGAAAAACAACACTCACTTCATATTCAAAGGTATTCTCACACTATAGAATTGATCATCACACATATATTAACAAGGAATCATTGGATTCGGCTCTATACACGTAGGAACGACGGTTTGAATTCTAACCCGAAAAATACGGAGTGTTACAAAAAAAAGTAATATAACTAAAGTAACATTTGTAAAAGGCTACAAATTGAAATCTTTCGGTTGTGGTTAGTAAAATAGTTGTAAAAATCAGAGTTATGAATTCACATTCTTTGAAAATGAAAGACTCTAGTTCTGCGAGTTATAAATTATAATTTAGCTAAGATCTCTAGAGGAGAATACTTAAGACTAGAGGCAGCGGGAGTATTATAATTTAGCTAAGATTTATAGAGGAGAACACTTTAGACTAGAGGCAGAGGTAGACGTCGTGACGTGAGTTTGACCGAACATGTGACTTTATTCAAATATTGGTGTATAGAAAATTCATTCCATGTGTACACACGTTATATTTAGAACACAATTACTATAAAATTTTAAATTGTCTTGCTAAAATTCAAAATCCTGACTTTGCGACAACCATAAATAAATTGTGATCTGTTTGCTAAAATTTTACCCCAGAATTTCATATGTATAGGAATCAGGATTACCATTACCCTTTCCTATTCGCTGCAAATTGACTATCCACATTTAGAGGTCCAGGTCATGTAGGCTGTGACCTAATGGTGAAATTATGTCATGCTATTTGTCGTATATTTCAAAGAGAAGAAACATGTTGACCTTATTACATTGCAAGCTATAGTATATATTAGTACTAATTGCTAGTAGTACTAGTACATTAAAGTTTGTACTTCAAAAGATAATAAACTACTATATATCATATGTAAGGCACTGGAATTCAAAGTGTTTGTATGTTGTTATCCAAAATTCATCTTCTCACAAGATCAAGTATTCCTTAGAGCTTGGATCACACCACTAAATAAAAGAACAACAACGTATTTATTCTTTGTACAAAACAGGAATATAATATATATACATACCACTGTAGTTTTGGGAGGACGACACACCTCCAACGTTTAATTACAGGTCAAAAATAAACCACAATTTAAAGAGAATTCGCATAACGAAAATAGGGGTTAAAGTATAATTTCTGAATTTTATTACTTATAACAGTAAAGTAATCCAACTATTTTTCAAAATATCAACAACAAAAAATAGTTCATGACTTTAGTGATATAAGTAGTAGATAAAGTTCAGAGCACACAAAAAAAATTAACCTGAAAAACATCAAAGTGACAAAGTTCTTAGTTAACCACCACCACCACCACCACAACCGCCGCCACCACAACCTCCGCCACTGCAACCACCACCATCACCACCGCCGCCACCACCACCACAACAACAACCTTGTGCAACGGCAACAGTTGCCTCAGCAGCAGGTTCTAAGTCAACTGTAACTTCATCGCGCTTACGTTCATCATCAGTCTCGGTGCTGTTTGCTGCCACGGCTGTTGCAACAGCAGCACCGGCTCCCGCTAAAACAACCATGTTTCCATCTCTTATTCCAGATTGACTACTTGTTTGCTGTATTTTCCTTCCACGGTATGGGTAGAATAACATAATACCAGGAAAGATAAAGAACCCAATACTATGATAATAATAACGCGTGTTTCCCTCTCTATATTAAAAGCAATTGACCAAGCAACTAATATATATATATGTGTGTGTCATTTAAAAAGGATCGTCATTCTTCACATATTATATAAATTACCAGTCAACTTAATTTACCTTAGTTGGTTTGATATTTCAGGTATTTGGCATGTTGTGACCTATTCCATTCAACGTTTATTTTTTAAGAAAATTATCCAACAAGGACGGCATAAGGAAGCTTATTCTATTGGATATTTGCATGCACATATGACATGCAATCGACGTTATTTTGTAGCACCGTACGTGTTTTTCTTTCTAGGCATATTCAAGTATTCCTTCCATATTAATTTACGTATCTTACTTTTTATATAATAACTTTTTAATTTAAAAACTCTCAAAATCAGACAAATAAAAGAGTATCAAGTTTGTATATAAGCCCTCATTCTTAGTTAAACATTGTTGGAACCTTGAAATTTTGATGAATGACAATATGAATGAAACAAGTTGATATGAGTTAATTCAATGCAACTGGAAACTTCGACTTACTGATCACATGGGGAATAGAACAAGTTGAATTTGATTCAAACACTTGATGATAAGGGAAAACAAGTTGAGTTGAAAAAGGAGTCCTATGTGTGGGAGGAGAAAGATTCTGATAAATTAATATGTGCTGATTTAAATAATTGGAATTTGACTACAACACCAAGGAGACAAGAGTTTGAATTGAAGAAGGAGTCTCACTTAAAGTAAAACTCTATGCAATGAGAGTTTTGATTAAATGAGGAGTTTGAAATAAAGAATGACTCTTTGGAGAGCTGTGCTTAAATAGAAGATGCAGCAGCCAGAATAATTCACGCACTTAAAAAAGCAGAAAAGATCAATCGATAGATTGACTTCATGAAGTGCTACTCAATCACTGAAGAAACACGTTGAAGAACCTGGTCCTCAGTACAAAATCCAGCTAAGAGTTTTAGCGTTGATTTTTAGAGTTGTTCATTGTGTTTGAGCTATTCATGTAATGTAATATTAGTTTCAGTATGTTATAAACTGAATTAGGAGCTAGTCTTCGAGTTGGAAAAAACTCAGAGACTTTGGGAACACATACCTTAGGAGGTGTGTGTGTAGTTAGGAATTAGAGTTTATAATTCCTAGTTATTGAGTTATAGGGATTAGAGTTTATAATTCCTAGTTGTTAAGTTATAGGAATTAGAGTTTATAATTCCTATTTGTTGGTTACAAAAGTTTTGTAATCAGTCGTTGTTGAGGCTCAGAGTTTTTAGTGAAGTTGGGGTTAAATCCTGTAGAGGTGTGCAGGTCGTGGTTTTTTACACCTTTTGAGCCGGGTGTTTTCCACGTAAAAATCATTGTGTTCTTTACTTTTTGTTTACTGCTTCCTTGAAACACGTCAGTGGAACACGTCAGGCAACACAATCCATCGATAAGCAAAATTTAGGCGAAAATAAGAAAATCAGTAGGGCACGAATTCTTAACAAGTGGTATCAGAGCGGGTTATCTTGTGAAGGCTAACACCTTAAGATAAGTTCCAAGCTGAATTCTACACCACCTACTGGATACTACGAAGGACAAGACATCAATAGGCCTCCGTTGTTCAAGGGACAATATTACTTAAGATGGAAAGAAAGGATGAAAGATTTCCTTCAGGCTGTGGACTACGAACTATGGAATATAATTATCAATGGACCTCAATACCCCATGAAGAAGGATGTTGAAAAGAAGGAAGTATTAAAGGACAAGAACGAGTATGATGAGGCTGACTTTAAGATGCTTGGAAAGAATGCTAAAGCCAAGTATATTCTTACTTGTGGACTTGGAATAGATGAATACAATAGGATCTCAGGTTGTACCTCCACAAAATAAATTTGGGATACTCTTGTGGATAGATATGAGAAGAATATGGAGAACTTCAAAAGAACGAGGGAACCAAGGATAAGTCACCAGCATTAAAGGCGTTTGACAAAGAAAAATCAGATATAGATGATAAAAAGCTTGTCAAGAACTTTAAAAAACAATTTAAGAAAGACAAGCGTCAGAACAAGAAGGGAACAAGTAGAAGGTGTTGTTCCAATGATAAGTCCCAAAGTGGTTGCTTCAAGTATAAGAAGATAGATCACATGATCAAAGATTGTCCAGTCTGGGAAATAGGATGGAGAAAGGAAATGGCTGAAAAGGAATTGAAAGAAAAAACCAAAAAGAGTAAAGAATATGCAATGGTAGCAGCTTGGGGATTTGACTTAGATGATGATGAAGTTGATGAAGCAGCACTCATGGCTCTTGGAGATTCAAACTTGGAGGAAGAAGATGATGCTTCTGAGGTAAGTATACTTGAACTTAAAGAAAAGTTGCATTTGTTTTCTAAAACAAAACTTATTTCATTGATGAGTGAACTAATTGATGACTTCCAAGAATCAACTTCTGATAGGGATGAGTTGTTCAATAGTCTTGCAAGCATCAAATTTGATTTTATTGATTTAGAAGCTTGCAAGAATATTGTCGAAAAGGAAAACTTCACTCTCAATAAACATGTTGAGCAACTTGATTCTTCAAACAATGATCTTAAGTCAAAAGTTCTAAAATTGACACTCTCTGAAAAGGGAAAAAAGGCCATGAGTAAAGATCAAGAAAATGCTGAACTCGAGCTAGTTAGATACAAACAAGAATGTCATGATCTAACTGAAAAAATGAATAAGTTGAGCCAAGAAGTTTCTAAACTAAAACTTGATCTTGAA
This sequence comes from Capsicum pubescens, assembly GCA_030864215.1. Taxonomy (NCBI): domain Eukaryota; kingdom Viridiplantae; phylum Streptophyta; class Magnoliopsida; order Solanales; family Solanaceae; genus Capsicum; species Capsicum pubescens. The sequence continues at coordinate 263,907,230 of CM061538.1, forward strand.
AGGGCAAATAGGTGGACAAACTTCTCAAGAATTGTTCACAAATTGGGGGAAAGAAATTACAGTGAAAAGGCAGGATTAGGATTCCACAAAAAGTTTGATGTTCCTAAAGATTTATGTTATATTTTTGGTAACCTTGGACATCCAATCACTGAATGTTCAGTTGCTGCCAAAAGTAGATCTAGTAGTCTAAATCTGGAAAATAAACTATCTAGACCAAGAAAAGGATAAGTAAACCTAGTCAGAGAAACAAGTCACGTAACCTGTTTCCTGCATGGGCTAGAAGAAATCTGATTCATCCATTTACTCATAAGAAAGGACCCAAGCTTGTCTGGGTGCCTAAATTTAACCCCTAATTTGTTTTGCAGGTGAGAGTGAAAGGAGGCAAGCAAAATTTGTACATGGATAAGGCTTGCTCAAGGCATAAGACTAGAAGAAAATAAAGTTTCTTTCACTCACCACATTTAAAGGGGGAATGGATCATTTGAAAGATGACCAGATTTGTAGTGCTCGTGTAAGGGGGAAGCAAGGGAGGTTTAAAAAAAAAAAGATGACTGTGAAACTGATGTGCATGCACAGTAACATGTTGTACCAACTGGTTCAACTGTTGTATAGACTGATGGCATATTGACAGGGGGAACAACAAATAAAAAAATGGATGCATCAATAAAACCAACACAAGTTGCTGATAATTTTGTTAGTAGTTCATAAAAATTGGTGTTGTCAAAAGAATCTTGAGATATCTCATGGGAATCAATGGCTTGAGACTATGATATCCAAAGGAAAATAATTTCACTCTTGGGGGCTATAAAAATATTGACTATGTGGGTTACTTAATTGACTGGAGAAGCATCAAAGGCATTAAGTAGAGAGCATTTTGAAAGGAATAGGTTAGACTTGGGGATGATTAAAATTGCATGAACTTCCCTCAATGATTGACTATAATAATCATTTTTTTAATCTTATTAGCTAAAAAGTTATTCTATTCAGTCTTGCACATTTAGTTGTGTCTCAATTCCAGATTTTTAACCTTTTTAACCTAATTTTGTATTAGATTGTGCAGAAAAATAGGTACAAGCAAGCAATTGTGACCACAAAGTTCTTCTTATCAAGTATGTTCTACACTGACATAAGCATAGACTGTCTAAGTTGAAACAGTTGAGCACACCTGTTAAATTCCACACACTTCATCCTCTCATTTTCTAATAAAGCTAATGAATTATTGACCAAACTTTATTTGATTCTCTCCAAATGGGTGTGCACAAGTGTGTTAATCCTATACCAGAAATTACTTCTTCTTTCTCAACCAAAATATCAGTTGTGTACCATGGATTTGCCAAGCTTGATCATCAATCACATGCAGCATATGTTTCTGAAGAATGAAAAGGGTCATGCTTTCCCTTTTAGTTCCTAATTGGTAATTTCTTTTTGGGCTTCTCAGTCCTAAATCAAGTTTGACTTATAAAAAAAAAGAAGATGTTCTTGAACAGATGAATCATGTTGCTCTACCCGTTTCAATAAGGAGGGCTAAGACTCATTTGAGAAAAAAAATCTGAACTATAAGGCAGTCATGAAGTTGAATAAGAGGTATTTAAGGCTAGGATCATGACTTTGAAGCTTGACCTTGATTTATAGAGGGATGAAAATGTTGAAGTCATTCATCAATTGACACAGTTGATATCACCTGTTCCACCATCCTCATCAGCTCCTCACTATTTGTATCCTTAGCCATGTCCCACTTTTATATCAGATTTTTTTAATGCTCAATTGTTTTGCTTTGTTCAGTACTAGCTTAGGTTTAATGTGGCACATACTCTGTCAGTTAAATGGAATGGTTATCTTTGCTAAATTGACTCATATTTTTGCTCTCTTTAATACATTACTAGGTTCGCTAAAGTCTTTGTCTGATTGTTTTGGTGATAGCCCCAGTGGCCATGAATAGCATAACAAATCACTTTGGCTAGTATGTTATTGCATTGAAATGTTTTTTCGATGATGCCAAAAGGGGGAAGATAAGAGGCTTGTGTAATGTTTAAAACCCATTGACTAACTTGTTTCATTCTAGTGTTTTATACTTTAGTGCCTACAGGTGAAGATATTTGAATGCACAAAGACAAGAGGTTTGTCATCATCAAAAAGGGGGAATTTGTTGGAACCTTGAAGTTTTGAAGAATGACAAATATGAATGAAACAAGTTGATATGAGTTAATTCAATGCAACTGAAAACATCAACTTACTGATCACATGGGGAATAGAACAAGTTGAATTTGATTCAAACACTTGATGATAAGGGAAAACAGGTTGAGTTGAAAAAGGAGTCCTATGTGTGGGAGGAGAAAGATTCTGATAAATTCATATGTGCTGATTTAAAGAATTGGAATTTGACTACAACACCAAGAAGACAAGAGTTGAAATTGAAGAAGGAGTCTCACTTGAAGTAAAACTCTATGCAATGAGAGTTTTGATTAGAGGAGGAGTTTGAAAGAAAGAATGACTCTTTGGAGAGCTGTGCTTAAATAGAAGATGCAGCAGCCAGAATAATTCACGCACTTAAAAAAGCAGAAAAGATCAATCGATAGATTGACTTCATGAAGTGCTACTCAATCACTGAAGAAACACGTTGAAGAACCTGGTCCTCAGTATAGAATCCAGCTAAGAGTTTTAGCGTTGATTTTTAGAGTTGTTCATTGTGTTTGAGCTATTCATGTAATATTAGTTTTAGTGTGTTATAAACTGAACTAGGAGCTAGTCTTCGATTTGGGGAAAACTCAGAGACTTTGGGAACACATAACTTGGGAGGTGTGTGTGTAGTTAGGAATTAAAGTTTATAATTCCTAGTTATTGAGTTATAGGGATTAGAGTTTATAATTCCTAGTTGTTGAGTTATAGAAATTAGAGTTTATAATTCCTATTTGTTGGTTACAAGAGTTTTGTAATCAGTCGTTGTTGAGGCTCAGAGTATTTTAGTGAAGTTGGGGTTAAATCCTGTAGAGGTGCAGGTCGTGTTTTTTTAAACCTTTTGAGCCGGGTGTTTTCCACGTAAAATCATTGTGTTCTTTACTTTTTGTTTACTTCTTCCTTGAAATACGTCAGTGGAACACGTCAGGCAACACGTTCCATCGATAAGCAAAATTTAGGCGAAAATAAGAAAATCAGTAGGGCACGAATTCTTAACAAACATTTAAAGCAAGCGTAAAGACAAACAAGCGTGAAAACGGAATAAAAATTGTTCAATAAGTTCTCATGTAATACTTGAGTGCTCAAAGCCTCAAACTTATTTACCATGAATTCTCAAACTGAAAAAAGAAATATTAACATAATAGTCGTTATAGGACTTTTACAAATTTTGGTCTAATTTCATAATCATTTCTCTTTGTCATTTACTCCTACTAATTAAGTAACTTAATACTCTTTATTTCATTCTCTACAAAATAAAAAATACTCCATCCCTTTCCTTTTTATTTGTCATAGTTTCTTTCTTAATATAAACTTTAACGAATATTTTAAAATTTATTTTTAATTATACTGAAAAAAAGAAGAGTTGCAACTTATAATATTTTTTATATAATTTTTGAATATCTAAATTTTAATTTTAAAATTATAAATTACTATAATCTAGTTTAGCTTTAAAAATTAATCAAATTGACTTTTAAAAAATAAAACAAGACAAAAGAAACGGATCGGAGGAATATGTAGAAAGCAGCAATGTGACACTCCTCGCTTTTGGATGCCTTCTTCATGTTTTATTTTCTTGAAAAAGAATTTGCTCTTTTTTTATTTTCTTTTTCCTTCATTTTCGTTTTTTGTTTTAAATTAATTCCTTTTAACATTACTCTGGATAATCTATTCCAAAAAAAATAATTATTTGTTTTGTACTTAGTTTCCTAATAGGTGACTCACGGAGAGGCATAAGCCTCAAAAATATTTAATTTGTAATATTTGATGAACTATTAATATAAGCATATACAAATATGCTAACATGTGCATTAACAATATAAAATTTATTTTTCATACTTGTGTTAGCACACATAATAGTTACATATTATGTATTTACATTTACTTAAAATTGTATAGTTTATCTCTTATAGAGTTGGTGTTCAACTATACTTTGTATAACATCTTGTATATATTGAGGAAGAATTCCTCCGTGATTAATCATTAAGATTCATATCTTCACAAACCTTTACTTTGTATCGGAACCTTGCGAAGACTCATGTCTCACAATGGCACTTCCCTCAATTACCAACATCACCTCGCAAACCCCTTCCCAAAATTTTTCATTGCTCGCAACCAACGTTAATCAGTCTCATATTCTCAAATTAGACCGTCATAACTATATTGTGTGGAAATCACAAATTCTCCCAGTTCTAAGGGGTAACGAACTTGAGAGATGTGGATGGTACGCACAAGCGCCCTCCAAAGTTAACTCCAAATAGCTCTTCTGAAGAAACCTCAACTGATGTGGTTATCAACCCAGCGTATAGTTTATGGATCAAACAAGACCAAATTTTATTGAGTTAGATTCTCTCAACCCTCACCGAAGGAATTTTAGCCCAAATAGTCAATTGTACAACATCTCAGGCTGTTTGGCAGGCACTTGAGATGATGTTTGCATCGCAATCCAAGGCTAGGATAATGCAACGAAGGTTGCAATTACAAACCACAAAGAAAGGCAACTCATCCATGGTAGAATATCTTCAAAAGATAAAGACTTGTGTTGATAATCTTGTCGTTGAGGTACACCCTATCATTGATGATGATCTTGTGTTATATATTCTTGGAGGACTTGGGACAAGAATATGATGTCGTGGTTGTCTCGGTCACTACTAGCTATGAGTTAATTTCATTAGCCGATCTTCATGGCTTGCTTTTAAGTCAAGAGTATCATTTGGAGCAGATGGAAAGTATAGAACAAAGACTAAAGTCAATCCAACTTGTCAACTAGACAATCCAACAATACTAAGAATGATAATTCCTTTAAGAAGCCTACTAATGTCAATAACAATCAGGCTTATGGTGGCAGATCTGGATGAGGACGAGGTCGAGATTGCAACACTAACTCATTCAACCAAAATCAATGTCAAGTTTGCCATAAGTTTGGTCACTCTGCCCTGGTTTGCTACCATCGTTTTGACCATTCCTATCAAGCTTCATACAAATCGCACATGGCTACTCTCATTGCACAACCTTCTACGGTTGGAGACTTGAATTGGTATCCAGATTCTGGGGTTACTCATTATTTAACTAATGATATACAGAATATGGCGATACGAGAAGAGTATCTGGGAAGCGATCAAATTCATGTTGGTAATGGCACAGGTTTGACAATTTCTCACTTTGGTAATACTATCTTACCTATAGTTAGTCGACCTTTACATTTATCTAATGTATTATTGGTGCCTAAAATTACCAAGAATTTGCTTATTGTAGCAAAGTTCACTTCTGATAATGATGTTATATTTGAGTTTCACCCTCATTTTTGTCTTGTGAAGGACCGGGCAACGGGGAAAGTACTACTGCGTGGGACTCTTGAGCATGGCCTTTATTGTCTCCTTGCAACCCAGTTACTCGGTCAACCTTTTTCCTCAAATAAATCACAGGCTTTCTATGTCTCCAAGTCATCTTTTGTTCTATGGAATAGTAGTTTAGGTCACTCGTCTCTACGATCAGTCAATAGTATTATTAGGAGTCTTTTTTTACCTGTCAAATTGAATCCTCGTTCTAATATTTGTTCTTCATGTCAATATGGCAAGAGTCACAAATTGCCATTTTCTTATTCTAGTTATAGTGCTAGTTTTCCTCTTGATTTGATCCACAGTGATGTATGGGGTCCTGCTCCACAATTGGATAGTAATAAATTCCGTTATTATGTTTCTTTTATTGATGGCTTTAGCAAATTTACATGGATATTTCCTATGAGTTCCAAAAATAAAGTTTATACAATATTTTTACGCTTTAAAACTCAAGTCGAGATGTTCTTTGAGTGTCATATAAAAGTGGTACAATCTGATTGGGATGACGAATATAGGAAATTATCCAACTCTTTTGCTCGAGAGGGGATCGTTCATCACTTATCTTGTCCTCATACCCATGAACAAAATGGTGCTGCCGAAAGCAAACATCATCATATTGTTGAAATGGGTTTAACACTTCTTGCACATGCATCTCTTCTTCTCACCTTTTGGGATCATGTTTTTTCTACTGCGGTTTACACTATAAATCATATCCCAACGCACTTGCTCAATAACATTTCACCTTATGAGAAGTTGTTCAAATAAATTTCTGATTATCATTTCATGAAAATTTTTAGCTGCGTGTGTTTCCTATTCCTTCGTCCCTTTAATTCTCACAAATTAGCCTTTCGATCATTAAAATGTATTTTCTTGGGGTATAGTGAAAATCATAAAGGATACCGGTGTTTACATGTCCCTAGTGGCCGAATATATAGCTCTCGACATATGGTTTTTGACGAGTTACAATTTGTCTTTTCTAGTTTATCTTCAACTTCAAATAGAGCACTGACCACCAACTCTACTATCATGACCTCGTTGCCCGTCATTGATCCTTGTAATTCTTCTTCACAAATCACTTCCACCAATAATAATCCCATAGGAGTTGCTGCCTCTCCAATTTCATCATTAAACTAGTCAAATCCTTTTTTACCAAGTCCATCGTCAAGCTCACCAGTGTGTTATTCGGTCCCATCTTATTTGTCTCCATCTTCTATCCCTGCTATTAACCTTAATGTTGATCTTCTAGTAACTATTGATACTCTTATCATTGATAATAATTCTCCACCGCCAGTTGCTCGAGCCACATCCTTTGTACCTCATCCTATGGTTACCAGGTGTAAGACCAAATCACAACTTCCCCAAACTCATATTTTCATAAAATATCCTTTGCCTCCATCTACCCTTCCACCTGAACCTACATGTTTTACCCAAGATAATAAGGATCCAAAATGGAAAAAGGCTATGCAAGAAGAGTACAACGCCCTCTTGTAAAATGGTACTTGGTCCCTTGTTCTATCCTTCGCGACAAAGTGTTGTTGGGTGCAAATGAATTTTTAAGTTAAAACTCAATCCTAGTGGCTCCATTGAGTATTACAAGGCCCGTTTAGTGGCAAAGAGATTTAGCCAAGAGGATGGAGCAGACTATTATGAAACATTCAGTCGTGTGGTAAAGCCTACAACTATCCAAGTAGTTTTGTCTCTAGCACTGTCCAAAGGGTGGTCTTTAGGCAGCTCGATGTCATAAATGCATTTCTTCATGGGAAATTACACAAAGAGGTATACAAGTCTCAACCCCCTAGATTTACTGATCCAAGATATCCCAACCATGGGTGAAAGCTTCACAAAAACCTTTATGGCCTTAAACAATACCTTGGTCATGGTTTGAGAAGCTCAACTCGAAATTTCTTGAACTCAATTTTGTACCTTCTAAATCTGATACGTCTCTGTTTATACGTAATTGCGAAGGACATGTTACTATTATCTTGGTGTATGTAGATGATCTTATTATTACAGGAAGCTCTAATGAGTACATTGCAAGCCTTGTTCTTCAATTGTCGAATGCTTTTGTTGTAAAAGATCTCAGTAAGCTACACTACTTTCTTGGTGCTGGGGTCCATTATCAGTCCACTGGATTTACCCTTACTCAATTACAATACATTAGAGAACTCCTTGCTCCTGCTAATATGTATAGTGCGAAGCCAATTGGTACACCTATGGTCACGGGACTTCAATTGTCTCAACATGGGAGTTCACCGTTCTTGGATCCATCATTTTATCGCACTTGATAGGAGCACTTCTATATATAACCATCACATGTCCAAATGTATCATTTACTATCAACAAATTATGTCAATTCATGCATAAAACTATGGAGTCTCATTTCATTGCCATGAAATGCTTGTTTCGATATTTAAAGGAAACCATAAACCTCGGCTTGTATTTTCCTTCCGCTAGCTTCTTTCTACTTCAAGCCTTCACAGATGCGTCCTGGGCTAGTTTCCCAGATGATCAGCAATCTACCAATGGCTATTGTTTATTTCTTGGACCCAATTTAGTGTCATGGAGCTCAAAGAAGCAGCGAATGGTTGCACGATCTAGTATTGAGGTTGAATATAGGGCCTTAGCTGCTGCTACTGCTGAAGTTACTTGGATGCAACAACTTATTCAAGAGCTGTATGTCTCTCATCCCCAAGCTCCCACACTATGGTATGATAATCTGTCCGCTATCTACCTCATTTCCAATCCTATTTTTCATTCCCGGACCAAACATATTGAATTATATTTTCATTTTGTTCGAGATAAAGTGGCCTCGAAAAACCTGAGCATTCGCTACATCAGTTCCTTGGATCAATTAGCAGATATCTTCACTAAGAGCCTTTCTTCCCGTTGGCTTCATCTCCTGCATTCCAAGCTTGTAGTTTCACAACCACTGCTCAGCTTGCGGGGGCATATTAGGACACTATAATAGTCACATATTATGTATTTACATTTGATTAGAATTGTATAGTTTATCTCTTAGAGAGTTGGTGTTCAACTATACTTTGTATAGAATCTTGTATATATTGAGGAAGAATTCTTCCGTGATTAATCATTAAGATTCATATATTCACAAAACCTTTACAACTTGAAAAAGTGAATAATGAGTACTAAAAGATGTATTACAATTTACACCTGTAGCATGGTTACGATGAGGCACACTTATAAAATTTACGCCCCTTCGGAGATATAGGGGCGACGAATCTCGTTCTTTCATAGGTGTTTTCCAAAAATATGTACAACTACAATAGATAAAGGTGTTGGGTTTGAAATTGAGAGGACGTCATGCAGAAGCTTAAAGTTCACAAATCAAGACGGTGATAATCCAGATGATAAATAAAAGTATACTAAAAAGACATATTATTGATATTATTTGACCATTTGGCCTACATATGAAACTAATATTAAAGAAAATATAAAATTGTTGGGAGAAAATCTCAAACGACTACATTGTGGATGCTACTGTGTTATGGTATGAGAAGGGCGTCTTCTATTTATAGAGTTCCAAAACCTTTCCTCCAAGATAAAGGTTCACTAAATATGAAAAAATTAATATTTTCCTTTCAGAAAAGTAAAAGTAATTATGGTATTACTTTTATTTTTCTTTCAAGAAAAATAAAACTTAAAATAAGTAAGGAAATCAGGGCAAAAACCCTAACAAAAGGATGGTCTGTTTGCTAAAATTTTACCCCGGGATTTCATATATATACAAATTTGTATTACTATTACCCTTTCCTATTATTCGTATATATCAAAAATAAGAAACATGACTATAAATGGGGACTGTGTGGATGTCTACTAGAGAACCTGCAACACCTTTTCTTCGAGTGTAGCTAATCTACTGAAGTTTGGCAGGTCATACTATTTTGATTCAAATGGTAGAGGAATATATTAACATAGAAGCAGAGAGTACAAATGGATTTAGCATGCTAGTAAATCCAAGGCCCCTCGAGGGATATTACTTCGGGCAGCACTTACGGCCGTGGTCCATGGTTTGTAGAGTGAGAGAAACTCTAGAATCTTTAATTCAAAATGCAGAACAACGAAGGAATTTATCCATGAGATGAAAATCAACTTGGCCATAAGAATTCGGAACAATATTAAGCTCTTTGATTATATTAGTTCTTTGTAGTCTCGGGTGATACATGATTGTAGTTATAATAGATAATTGAGAGAACAATCAAGTTTGATGTCACGGCCCGAGCCAGGGCCCTGGCCGCGATGAGCATCTCGAACCATGAAGGCCTGGGCACCCCTTTCTATCTGGCAATCATGAACACCATTCATATACAATAAGGAAAAATGCGAAAAATAATACAAACGGAATCATGGTCACTTTAATATCCCAACTGAGTAATACGGACATAAGTTCAATAAAACCCAAACTATCTGCTACACGTCTGCAAAATCTCTACTACAACTGAAAACAACAATCTATCTGAAAACAAAACTAGGACAAGGCCCCCAATCAGACCCTGAATTAGAAAAATAACAATGTTTAAATAACCCCAGCCTTCTGGAATAGAGAAGTCTCACCAACTGCACACTTCTGTCTGAAGATTCTATGGCTTAGCGGGACCCCTGGACTGAGCCTCAGACCCTGAAATATAGGGGGTCAATACAAAAGTACTGGTACGCAGAGCAATCCAAAATAATGTACTTTTATATATAACATAAGTGAGAGCATTTCATAAAACGTCATGCATGAATAAATTTTAAACACATGGGTAATCTCAAATAATCTTGAAACAATTCTGCAGATGCAATTCCTTTCTTTGTATTACTTCTGAGCTAGGTGGTACACCCTATAAGTCTAACAGTCCACGGGATATATGAAATCTGCCCTTAACTCGGAAGCTAAGCCCCCAACCTAAGTTTTCCACAAGGGTTGGAGTTTCTGTTCTAATACGCCATAGGGCACTAGGCCAGCGTATAATTACTCTTTGGGAATGTAATAACCCGTATCGGCAAAACACGATTTCGAGCAATGAGTTTCCTGAACTCGTGCCTTCTTTGGGTAACCACCTAACTTTCTTTAAGCCCAATTTTAGCCTTTTCAAAAAATGAATCATTCTATGTTTAAAATCTGAAAATCTGAATGAAAATCTGCATTCTGTTTTGTTCTGTGTTACCATAGCATAATTTGTATTGGTATCGTCATATCAAGACTTGCAAGTCATATTTATAAGCCATACAACATCATGTTACAGTCTTCTCTTTTAAACATTATTTTCAGACCACCAAACTAGTCAAACAGTAGAAGAGGATATGAATAGTGAAATTCATGAAAACAGAGTCAAGGATCCTTAATTCAATTCACAAACACATGGTGGTCAAGTGTCTTGTAACAAATTATTCACTTCTCTTTAAAATCATCACTTTCATTTATTCAATTAAGAAAGACACCCTCTCTTCAAACAATCATCAAAACCAAGTCAATAAATAATATTAAAGATATTTATATCATGCGTTTCAATATGAAATCGAGTAGTGCATAAACAATAGTAAAATCCTTGGTTCATGCTTTAAGACATGCAATTTAGTAAATAAAAACTTGTACATCAAGAATATAACATAATAAGAGAGGGAAATTCCTTTTTTCATGCTCTCAATTCATATTTCAAAATGGAAAACACATATATATAAGGACACGAGTAAAAATTTAAGATTTAGGGAAGGCCTCGAGACCAAAATGTTCACAATGCATATTTCTTGATGTAATTCGAAACCCTTCTTAAATATGTGATTTCTCAACATTCAAAACATTAACATAAATGATTTAATCATGCCCATGTAGTTTAGGAAAACCCCACGTACCTTAGTTGCGAAGAAATAACGAAGAAATTTCGAAAAGATTGAACCTTTAAGCTTGATTGCCCAAACCCTAGTTGTTTTCTCCTCTTGTGCTTTGGAAGATGATTTAGGGATTTTTGAGGAGTTAAAACATTACTAATGACCTTAATTTTGTTAAAGGATGATTAGGGATGATTTTGGAGTGTAAAAAGACTTGGTTGCCCTGAAAATGACTTAAAAACAAAGTTTTTACGCCCTTGGGCCATAGGGTATGCGACGTATTGCCTATGACCTAAGTTAGGCAGTGCCACACATTGTCTATCGCCCAAAATAGGCTGGGTGTCTCATTTCTCATTGCCCAAAATGGTCTGGGCGACGCACCACCCATGGCACAACATTTCCAGTAGCTTTAGGCGATTTGCTAGGCGACACACTCCACTTTGGAAAGTCATAACTTTTCGCTCGGATATCAGATTTAGGTTAAATTAGTATCGTTGAAAATCTACTTAGCAGATCTTTCATTTGATATAGAGTAGGCCCTATACTTCATTATAAACAAGAAGTTATGGTCGATGTAAGTTGACTCAAGTTGAAACATCCACTAAGACTTAATCGATAGACATGTTTTCAACTCGTCTTTGAGTTTGGGGATTTTTGTGACCTCAATTCATAGTCAAAGGTATTACCACACTATAGGATTGATAACCACACATATATTAACATGGAATCATTTAGTCCGGGTCTATACGTGTAGGAACGAAGGTCTAAATTCTAGCCTGAAAGTGTGGGGTGTTACATTATCTCCCCCTTGAGATCATTCGTCCCCGAATGATGGGTAGGGACTTTTTGAAGCTCTAATAGTGTAGAATAAAGAATGTAACATCGTATTGAACATTTTTACTCAACAAAATATGTGAAGGCAGCCAACGAGCTTCATGATAACCCTTAGGGAAATGTGTAAGCACGAAACATAAAATAACGACACTTGACGTCGACATGATCTTGGCATATGTTTTATGGCACATGATCAAAACATTGTAAGAAATGAATTTTCCTAAGAATCCACGGCCTGATTAAGATTGGTACGATACATGAGATGAGATTCTCACAGGACATAAGAATATTAGCATTCTCCATCTTACAAGATACAACGAAAAGACTTAAACTTAGAGACACTACTCATCTATGCCTCAATATTAATCAACATACTTCATCTTTTCCAACTTACAATTATCCCATAACACATCTAACCACTAGATTTGTGTCTCGCCATATAATACTTTTATTTTCAAGCCTAACTCGGAGGAAAGAGGTGCTAATTTAAACTACGAGACCTACACTCTACATCACATTAACAAATCACCTTACCTCATCACTATAATTCAACAACCTCAAGTCTTAATTCAAAGAATACTAACCACATGGCATATAGGTTTGTGTTTTCATCAATCAGAACATTCAAGCCTAATCATTACTACACCCACTACATGGATCTCCCCACTAAGACCAACAAATTCAATCACTCTAGAAAATATTTTCGCCACATTTCTCCTTCTTAGCTATTTCACACAACAAAAGTTCATCTCCTTCTTTTCCCTTTCACCCATAACCTTAGCTCGAGAATCACATCAAAATTTTCACCTTCAAGAACATCTACCCCTCCCCCCCACCTAAAACACTTCTACACTTCCATAACTACCATCATACTAACATACAGAGGTTCATTAAAGGACCTGAGCACAAGCATCATGAAAGGGAGTAATACTATTAGATCATAACTTATACTTATTGCACTACTCAAGGAGGGACATGAAATAAAGATACGATAGAATAGACATAAAGTGCTTCATATATAAAGTGTCTGGATCATAAGTAAAGAGTCGTTCAGTATAAACACGATGCAACGTGATTTCTCAGGAAAGACTATAGTGAGAAACATGGGAGCTTACATCATGAGTCGTATAACATAAGTTTGGAATTCATGAAGTCAACAATTGAGACAAGGACTCATACTCGAAGCTATCACTTCTCATTTTCAAGGCTGAAATAGTCATGAGTTCTCACAACTTTATCATTTTTAACTAATCCCGGCATAAAATGAATCTGCAACATATAAAAACATAGTTCCTTAGAACCAAGCACGATTTGGGATACAAATTTATGGTTTATGAGCAACATAACATAGAGCTCGAATACTTAAAATATTGGATAACTGAGGGAAATTATTGCTTCTAGTTTGGAAGTCAGGACATGACATGAGTTACATGGAGAGCTCAAACCTTAGACATAGGCTGGGTTAAGTACATAATACATTGGTAGAATGAACTCTTAAGCTGAAGTAGGAGGGACATGCTTGAATAGGAATAGGTTTATCATGACTCTTCCCTAACTTGACACAATGGGAAAAATTCGGAAACTACCTTAACTCACCATCTCCCCCTTAGATCGAAGTCACAATCCTAGAATTGAGAAAATAACCTCCCATCAATCTAGAACCACAATACTCAATACAATAGGGGGTATCGGTATACACATGAACACAAACTTCCCTCAATAATTTAACATAAGGACACTAAATTTTTTCTGGGATATCCCCCTCAGAGATACTAATCATAACTTCCTCTAACCCCAAAGTCACCAAATCATGACTAACATTATCATGGGCATAGACATCCATGCTTCTAAACACTTAACACTCTATCTTAAACTCCTTAGAATACTCGCATTACACATCTAATCACATAACTTACAACTTAACAAAATTTGTAAAACCATACCCCAGGATCATATTGTCTACCAATATTTCCTCAATTCAGCTCTAGTGAACACCGTACAACAACTTACCAGACTTCTCCATACTACAATTTCAAGAACACAAACTAGGTACTCAAAACACTTATACACATAAATGCTAAACTTTCTCTTTTTAAGCATACTCTAAAGGTATTGCTTTCCCAGAACGCTACTCTTAATTTATTTATTTTTTAGTTGCCTCTATCGTCATCAACCTAGAATTTGCAATCTCATGAGCATACACATCCTCCCTCCTAATCACATAAAAATCCACTCTCCACTACTTAACCTTCTAATATTAAACCGTTAATCACATAACTTATATCATAAAATCTTACCCAACACCATACTACCTGGAGGGTGCAACTTATTATTATATACTTACGCCCTCATCCACTTAATGACTCACCCACAATTCTTCATTTTCATACTAGTCCTCATATTTACATATACCTCACAATTACCACTTAACTTTTCATAAATTATCAACCTAGGCTCTTTGACATATCACATCAAACCTACTAATTCATTCCCACAAAAGATACATCATTAATCTTAAGCTACTATTCTTACCACCACATTCTACATATAAAATTCAAGCCTATAGTCTAGCAATAATCACATACCACCGGCGAAGCATGCAACATATTCTATTAGTCCATTAAATTGGGAAATCAACTCAAAATACTCATTTCATTTAACTACTACCTACAATCACAACCCCTCCATGACATCACTATTACAACTCAAAATCCACTACATACCTCCCCACATGAAGTACTAGTTTAAAACCACTAAATAAAAGTAGGTCAAGGGGGTAAAGTCACATAATAGACATGGTCAACCTTAATCTTCTATTATAACACAATACGATCTTATCTACATATTCTACTTTCTCACATCATACTTACTTACCCAAACATACATTTAGACTACCTTTAATTTCCACATACAACAATGAGTCTATACTTATAACTTATTGGTTAATCTAACCATTTTCATTCACAGACTATAATGAATTTCCGTAACCACCATAACTATCCACTCTAGGCTCCTTCCCTATTTTTGAATAGATAATAAAAAGTCAAACACTTCCTTCACAATTACCTTAAAATATATAAGTCTTGCCATAATATTATTCAACCACCATAAAAGAGAGAGAGAACCACCCCTAAATCAAAGGGTTACGCAACTAAAACTACTTATTTACGCAATAGTAACCCTTACTCTGACTGCTAACCTAGTGACTTCAAGTCACCAACTTCTAGATCATCTCACTACCATTAGGTCATGACACTTTAACATATACTACTACTCGGGTAGAAATACAGTTCAAACATTATGTTACACAGCATTTCCAGCAACAAGAATTTGGAAAGGGACTAGATACACTTAAATACCTCAGGCTGAAAAGCACAATTTTATCAGGATCAAAGTTTGCACTAGAATCAATACACCTTAAAGCACTAGCGGACTCTTCTCAAGTTCTTGCACAATTTTATAATCTTTTGTGACTCAATCAGAAAAGACCATACCAACTAGATTATGTACTTCTGCACTTAAATCACCTCAACAATGAGACATATCTGAGAATAAAAATATAATTGGGATGACTTTACTTTCGTATGGGAGACACCATATCACGAACTAGAGTATGAAAAAGTAACATTCTGACTCCATAGCACGAACTAGAACATGAAAAAAGAGAGATATTTCTAAACTCCTTGTAGCCTCCTGCTTATAAGTATGGCGCACAACACACCCATAAATAGGACTTTACCCGACGCGATTTTGCAGACACCCTGGTACCATGAATCATACTCTGATACCAAGTTTTTTACGACCAGATCCAGGGTCCTGGCCGCTACGAGTATCCCGAACTATGAAGGCCCGGGCGCTTCTTTCTATCTGGAAATCATGAACACCATTCATATACAATAAGGGAAAATACGGAACATAATACAAACAGAATCATGGTCACTTTAATATCTCAACTGAGTAATGCGGATATAAGTTCAATAAAACTCAAACTATCTGATACACATCTCCAAAATCTCTACTACAACTGAAAACAACAATCTATCAGAAAACAAAACTGGGATAAGGCCCCCAGTCAGACCCTGAATCAGACAAATAACAACGTTTAAATAAACGCGGCCTTCCGGATTAGAGAAGGCTTACCAACTGCACATTTCTGTCTGAAGATTCTACAGCTTAGCGGGACCCTGGACTAAGCCTCAGAACCTAAAATATAGGGGGTAAACATAAAAGTACTGGTACGTAGAGCAATCTAAAATAATGTACTTTTTTATATAACATAAGTGAGAGAATTTCATAAAACGTCATGCATGAATAAATTTTAAACACATGGGCAATCTCAAATAATGTTGAAATAATTTTGTAGATGCAATTCCTTTCTTTGTATTACTTCTGAGCTAGGTGGTACACCCTACAAGTCTAACAGTCAACGGGCTATCTGGAATCCTCCCTTAACTCGGCAGCCAAGCCTCTAACCCAAGTTTGCCGCAAGGGTTGGAGTTTATGTTTTGATACTCCACAGGGCACTAGGCCAGTGTATAATTCCTCTTTGGGAATGTAATAACCCATATCAGCAAAACACAATTTTGGGCAATGAGTTTTTTGAACTCGTGCCTTCTTCAGGTAACCACCTAACTCTCTTTAAGCCTAGTTTTAGTCTTTTCTAAACATGAATTATTCTAAGTTCAAAATCTGAAAATCTAAATGAAAATCTGCATTCTGTTTTGTTCTGTGTACCATGGCATAATCTGTATTGGTATTGTCATACCAAGACTTGCAAGTCATATTTCTAAGCCATACAACATCATGTGACAGTCTTCTCTTTTAAAACATTATTTTCAAACCACCAAACTAGTCAAAAAGTATAAGAGGATATGTATAGTGAAATTCATGAAAACAGAGTCAAGGATCCTCAATTCAATTCACAAACACATGGTGGTCAAGTGTCTTGTAATAAATCATTCACTTCTCTTTAAAATCATCACTTTCATTTATGCAGTTACGAAAGACACCCTCTCTTCAAGTCATCATCAAAATCAAGTAAATAAATAATATTAAAGATATTTATATCATGCTTTTCAATATGAAATCGAGTAGTTCATAAACAATAGTAAAACCCTTGGTTCATGCTTTAAGACATGCAATTTAGTAACCCATAACTTGTACATCAAGAATATAACATAATAAGAGAGGGAAATTCCTTTTTTCATTCTCTCAATTCATATTTCAAAATTAAAAACGCATATATACAAGTACACGAGTAAAAATTTAAGATTTAGGAAAGGCCTCAAGACCAAAATATTCACAATGCATATTTCTTGATGTAATTCGAAAACCTTCTTAAATATATGATTTCTCAACACTCAAAATATTAACATAAATGATTTAATCATGCCCATGTAGTTTATGAAAATCCCACGTACCTTAGTTGCAAAGAAATCACGAATAAATTTTAAAAAGATTGGACCTTTAAGCTTAATTGCCCAAACCCTAGTTGTTTTCTCCTCTTGTGTTTTGAAAGATGATTTAGGGATTTTTGAGGAGTTAAAACGTTACTAATGATCTTATTTTCATTAATGGATGATTAGGGGCGGTTTTGAAGTGTAAAAAGACTTGGTTGCCCTTAAAATGACTTAAAAATGAAGTTCTTACGCCCTTGAGCCATAGGGCATGCGGTGCATTGCCTATGGCCTAAGTTAGGCAGTGCCACGCATTATCCATCTCCCAAAATGGGTTGGGATTCACATTTCCAATCTCCCAAAATGGGTTGGGTGACGCACTACCCATGGGACAACACTTTCAGTAGCTTTAGGCGATTTGTCAAGCGATGCACTCCATTTTACAAAGTCATAACTACTAACTTGGGTATCGGATTTAGGCAAAATTGATATCTTTGGAGAGCTACTTCAAATACCTTTCATTTGATATATAGTAGGCTCTCTAATTCATTATATACAAGAAGTTATGGTCGATGGAAGTTGACTCAAGTTGAAACATCCAATAAGACTTAATCGATAGAAATATTTTCAACTCGTCTTTGAGTTTGGGGATTTTTGTGACCTCAATTCATATTAAAAGGTATTCCCACACTATAGGATTGATCACCACACATATATTAATATGGAATCATTTAGTTCGGGTCTATAATTGTAGGAACGACGGTCTAAATTCTAGCCTGAAAGTGTGGGGTGTTACTTTTGATTAGCTCTGACTTTGTACTGATGCACTGATGATTAATAAAATGAGATGTTAATTGTCAATAAAAAAGAGAAGAAACATGTTGACCTTATTATATTACAATCTGTAGTATATATTACTAATTGTTATTAGTAGATTAAAGTTTGCACTTCAAAAGATAATAAACTATTATCATATGTAAGGCACATTCTTGAAAGGTACAGCCAAATAAAAAAATATAACTAGTTAAGGTGTGATGAAAATGTTAGAATTATTTATTTTATGTGGACTTAACATTAACTTTTTATTACATTAAAGTAAAACGGGCTGATGTTATTAGTTGGTGGACAAGATACAGGTTGTGTATTCATGCGGATTCCATATGGGCCTGTATCTATTTCATGTTATTGGTGTAGGATGTCAATAGTGTAGTCCTGTAGTAGACCTGTGCGCCCATAATGGGGGTGCACTAGGTTAAGGCTTTTAAGCCTATAAATATAAGGCTAGGTTCCCTCTCCTGGCTTTAACATAAGACACATTCTCATAAGCTGTTAGCCGTTATAAGCAAAGGAGAGGAAGACTTAGCCTAGTTCATCTTTAGTTACGTGTAAGCAATGGTGGACAAAAGTACGCACCTTTCCTCCCTCATATTCCGTCACTTATAGGTGTTCTTGGTTTATGTGAATCTGTGGTGTGTTTTGCTATTAATTTAACACTTGGTGTCAAGAGCTTTTCACATAGATCTTGAACCCTATGATTGAATACTATGATGTATTTTTTCGAGAACCTCAACAAGATTTGAGTTTTGAAATTTGTTTAATATTATCACTAATTTAATTTTCTTTTCCGCTGCGTTTCTCGGTGATAAAGTGTTAATTTTATTTATAATATTTTTAATTATGTGGTTACGTACTGTGTCACATGAGCAAATTAAGCAATGACATGTTGAATCCCTGAGATTGAATTTGTTTTATAAATTAGGGTAAATAGTGTACACCAAAGTGACCTATTTGCTTTGCTTTATGAAACTTGTTTAATCCATTTTGAGGAATATCACTAAGTTAGAACATACAATGATTTGTCTAATGGAGATTTATTGTGTGTTTTAAATTAGTATTGTGATGAGCCCCATTATGTGAAAATATTTTGATTTTAGCACATTTATCTGCCTAAAGGAGATAGGTTTCTAATATTAAAAATATTTTCTTGCTCTGCCCAAAGAGGGGCTACTTATCGATGTTGTGGGACTCATCATTGTGATAAGATTATTATTCTTATGCCTTTCTATTTTGACAAATTCATTCATGTTGTGTTGTGAACATTTACCATTTATTTGAACAATAACAATGCTGAAGTTGTGGTTCTGTCGGGCTCTAACTTTAAGCGATGGAAAGAAGATCGTGAATTTTCTTTGGGCATGGTTGACATAGATCAAGCCTTGCGTGAGGATGAGCCTCCACCTCTCATTGATCTAGTACAACTACTGAAAAAGAACTTTATGCTAAGTGGGAGAGATCTAATAGGCTATGCATCCTTTCCTTTAGGAGGCCAATTGCTGAGCACCTCAAAAGTGTCTTGCCTGAAACTATCAATACCAAAAAGTTTCTTGCCCAAATGGAAGAAAGGTATCTTGTATCCAATAAGGCTGAGACTGAAGATCTAATGAATAAACTTGCAGGGATGAGGTATGACTTTATTGGGGGTGTTAGAGATTACATACTTAAGATGGTCCACCTTTAGTCAAAATTGAAAACTCTTGAAATAACTCTTCATTATGCTTACATTGTTCACTCTGCTCTTAATTCTTTGTCAGCTGAGTTTAGCCAAATGAAAACTGCCTATAATACTCAGGATGAATCTTGGCTAATTAATGATCTCATCTCTAAATATGTTGTTGAAGAGGGAAAATTTTAAAAAGAGAAGGGTGAGGTTGCCATGTTAGCTTCTCATGATTCCAAATCAAGCTCTAGCAAGGGGCCTAGGAAGTTTTAAATATCTAATAATTATACTTTTAGGAAAGGTCAGGACAATAAAAGGCATGGTAAATATCAGACTGATTATCCTGGGACCAATAACATGGGTTTTAAGAAAAATAATAATTGCTTCTTTTGTAAGAAACCTTGTCACCAACAGAGAGATTGCACCAAATTTCATTCTTGGATAAAAAAGAAGGAGTCAAAAGAAGGTAATCACCTAGCTCTTGTTTGTTTTGAGTCACACTTTGTAGATGTCCCTATTAATTCTTGGTGGTTTGATAGTGGAGCTACTGTTCATATTTCTATTTCCTTGCAGGGGTTCAAAAATAAAAGGAAGCCAAAGGAAACAGAGTCAATAATTAGAGTCTCCACAGATGTCCAAGTTGAAGTAGAGTTCATAGGAACTGTAGTTTTAGACTTAAAAACTAGCTATAAGCTTGTTCTTGAAAACACTCTTTATGTATCATCTTTTAGAAGGAATTTAATTTCTATTCCAGTTTTAGACAGATTTGGTTATGGTTTTAATTTTCTTAATGGAAAAATTAATTTGCTTTTGAACTCCCGAGTTGTTGGTCATGGAATCCTATCTGATGGTTTGTTTAAAATTTTCTTGATTTCTGATTTTGAATACAACTCTTTTAATTTTGAAATTGTTGGGTCTAAACGACCAATTTTAAATGAAAAATTGGGCATGTTGTGTCATAGGCGTTTAGGTCATATCTCTAAAAATAGAGTTGATAGATTGGTTAAGTCTAATATTTTACCTTCTCTTGATTTGGGGGACATGGGAACATGTATTGATTGCATTAGAGGAAAGTTGACTAAAATAAGAAAAAAAAATGTTACTCGTAGTTCTGGTTTGTTGGAAATCATTCACACAGATATAAGTGGTCCGTATTCTACTACAATATGTGGTTCAAGTTATTTTATCACCTTTATTGATGACTTTTCTTGGTATGGTTATGTTTTTCTTATTAAAGAAAAATCATATTCTGTTGAAATGTTCAAAGTATTTAAAACTGAAGTAGAGAAACAATTAGGAAAGGTCATTAAGATAGTAAGGCCTGATCGTGGGGGTGAGTACTATGGTAGATACACTGAGACTGGGCAACAGATAGGACCCTTTGCCAAATATCTACAAGATTGTGGCATAGTTACCCATTACATCATGCCTGGAAGTACTGACCAAAATGGTGTAGCCGAAAGGAAAAATCGTACTTTAAAAGATATGATGAGAAATATGATGAGTATATCTAACTTACCTGAGTTCCTTTTGAGTTGTGGACCAATAGAAAACCCAGTTTAAGTCATTTTCGAGTTTGGGGATGTCCTGCGGAGGTAAAGATATATAACCCTTCAGAAAAGAAAACTGAACCTAGAACCTCGCGTTGTTTTTTCATTAGTTATCCAGCTCATTCTAAAGGATACAGGTTCTACTATCCTACAAGGGGAACAAGAATAGTTGAATATCAAAATGCAAAATTTCTTGAATTTGATATTGCAGATAAAGACTGTTCTCAGCATATTGCTCGTGAGCCAACTAAAGTATTAAAGCTGTCAGAATTCCTCTTACTATTACCTCAGAATCATTTATGTCTGCACCTATACATGATGAACCTCATATACATGGGCAAGCTGATGACTTTGTACCTGTAGAAATTAAGGTGCCTATTGTTGAAGAAGTGGTTCAGGCACCTGTTGTTGTTGATCAAGAGGTTCATGTTAGGATCGATTTGCGTGCACACACTAAATCTATGGAGATGATGAAGAAAACTAGAGAGAGAGTTCTTGAAGAGAGAGAGAAAATTAATTTCGTGGTAACACTCGTGGGTAACCTCCACGGTGGATGGGCTATTTATATTAATGATTCAGAGTATATATAGTTACACAGAGAAATGAGAATAAAAGGTACAACCTAAAATTTAGGTCGGGGCTCCGCCCCCAACCCCACCTTCGGGTGGAGGGCTCTGCCCCCCACACCCCAGCAACCTCACCGCAGAGGTTGAACCGCATGAACATTAATATATAACAGTACATCACATATTAATTAGGCTCCGCAACCTAATAATTAGACTTTAAGGAGATCAAGTAGACCAAGACGATCGTCGCTATCGGATGATTATTTAGTATACCTAGCTGAAGGTGATATTGTTGATCTTGTAACCTTTTCTGAAGCTTTATCATGTGCTCAATTAAAGATATGGCTTGATTCTATGTCTGAAGAGATGAAATTCATGAGTAGAAATAATGTGTGGGAGCTTTCAGAGCTTTCTAAAGACAGAAGGTTGTTGGATGTAAATGGGTTTTTAAGACAAAGAAGGATTCAAATGGAAATGTTGAATGATTCAAGGTGAGATTAGTTGCTAAAGGATTCACACAGCGAGAAGGGGTTGATTACAATGAGACTTTTTCACCAGTGTCACCTAAAGATTCTTTTAGGATCATTATGGCATTGGTAGCCCATTTTGATATTGAGCTACATCAGATAGATGTAAAGATAACCTTTTTGAAGGGTGATCTTAATGAAGAGGTTTACATGCAATAATCCCAAGGTTTTGTTGGTAAAGGCAGTGAGCATCTTGTGTGTAAATTGAAGAAATCTATTTATGGCTTGAACCAAGCTTCTCGATAGTGGTACTTGAAGTTTAAGGAAATAATCACTTCTATGGGATTTTTGGAGAACAAGATTGATCATTGCATCTATCTCAAGATCAGTGGGAGTAAGTTTATCATTCTCACTCTTTATGTTGATGATATTTTACTTGCTAGTAATAATTTGGGGTCGTTACATGAAACTAAACATTCATTGAACAAAATGTTTAATATGAAAGATCTAGGAGAGGCATTATTTGTTCTGGGCATTGAGATTCAATGAGATAGATCTCGTAAGTTATTAGGGCTTTCACAAAAAACCTATATTGATCATATTTTAAAAAGATTTCAAATGGAAAATTGTAAGCCCGGTGATGTCCCTGTGGTGAAAGGTGATAAGTTAAGCCTAGACTTGTGTCCCAAAAATAATCTTGAGAAAGATTCTATGAAAGATGTGTCTTATCCAAGTGTTAGTGAAAGTCTTATGTATGCACACGTTTGCACTCGTCCTGACATTGGTTTCATTGTCAATGCTCTTGGACGTTATCAAACTAATTCAGGAAGAAGTCATTGGGTTGCTGCTAAGAAAGTAATGAGGTACTTGAAAAAGATAAGAGATTATATGTTAGTGTACAAAAGGGTTTACGATTTTGAGGTAATTGGTTACATAGACTCAGACTTTGCTGGGTGTCCTGATGATTTCAGGTCCACTTCTGGCTTTAACTTTATGTTTACAGGGGGTGCGATATCTTGGAAGTTTATGAAGCAAACTCTTACAACATCTTCCACTATGCAATAAGAATTCATAGCTTGTTATGGTTCAGCTACACAAGTCATTTGGCTTAAGAATTTTATTTCAGGACTTGTGGTAGTTGATTCCATCTCTAGGCCCTTGAAGATTTATTGTGACAACAAGGCAACTGTGTTTTATTCAAAAAATAATAAATCTTCTTCAACTTCTAAGCATATGGAAATAAAATACCTGGCTGTGAGAGATATGGTTAAAGGGGAGGACATTGTGATTGAACATATACCTACCGATTTGATGCTTACTGATCCACTAACCAAGGGGCTAAGACCCATAGTTTTTATGTAACATGTTCAGAATATGGGTGTTGTTGAGTCATTTGATTTGTTGGGTTAGAGAGAGTATTTAATATAGTTATTTATTTGTCATTAGACTATTCACCTTATTATTTCGGGCTTATGGTGATATTATCTCTTGAATTGACATTTATGTTATGGTAGATTTTGCTATTATTTATGTTGTTGATTATTATTGTGCACACTTTAATATTATTTTATTATATTAAGGCTTTTTTTGCTTTACGTGTTGGCTATGTCTCATATTGATAAGATCATGTTTTTGTTTTATTGGATCTTTCTTTTGGAGACATATATGGTATATCATTCTATCTTGTGCATTTTCTGGTTGTTGCACCATGTAATATGTTGCACATGTTGAACCTTGAAAATCAAGATTTTCTGGTGGAGCACATGTTATTTTAGTGTTCACACATGTTGTTACATAAAATTGCGGTGACGATTTTTCTATGGTACGCATGTTGATTTTAAGCGTACATGTTGATATGAAAAATCGTTTGAAGGACTAACAATGAAATAGCCTTGATTTGGAGTTCATGTTGGCTATTTCTTGCTACACTACCACATCATTTGATTTATGTCTGCAAAACTTCAGTGTTAGTAATTGTGGACTGGTCTTGTATCGTTGGTTGATGCAAATACTGCTGCAGTTCGACAGTGATGTTTTGCTTGACTGAACTATGTTGGAAATGGCGTTCCACCACTAAGTATTTATGGTCACTGTCTATTCAGTCCGAGAGTCATTTTCATAAAAAATAAGTTTTCCAAAACTTTTCTTTAAAAGTTAACGTTGTCCAAGTGGGAGAATGTTAGAATTATTTATTTTATGTGGACTTAACATTGACTTTTTATTACATTAAAGTAAAACGGGTTGATGTTATTAGTTGGTGGACAAGACACAGGCCGTGTATTCATGCGGATTCCATATGAGCCTGTATCCATTTCATGTTAATGGTGTGGGCTGGCAATAGTGTAGGCCTGTAGTAGACCTGTGATAATGGGGGTGCACTAGGTTAAGGCTTTTAAGCCTATAAATATAAGGCTAGGTCCCCTCTCCTGGCTTTAACATAAGACGCATTCTCATAAGTTGCCAGTCGTTATAAGCAAAGGAGAGGAAGACTCGGTCTAGTTCGTCTTCAGTTACAATGTAAGCAATGGTGGACAAAGGTACGCACATTTCCTCCCTCATATTGCGTTACTTATAGGTGTTCTTGGTTTATGTGAATCTGTGGTGTGTTTCGCTATTAATTTAACACTTGGTATCAAAGAGGGCGTGTATGTTGTTATCATCTTCTCACAAGATACAAGTTTTACTTAGAGCTTGGATCACGACACTAAATAAAAGAACAACACCGTATTTATTTTTTGTATAAAACAGGAATATAATGTATATACATATCACTGTAGTTTTGGGAGGGCACACCTCCAACATTTACAGGTCAAAAATAAACCACAAATTAAAGAGAATTAGCTACCAAAATCGGGGTCAATGTTAAGTATAATTTCTGAATTTTATGACTTATAACAGTAAAGTAATTGAACTATTTTTCAAAAGATCAACAACAAAAAATAGTATCATGACTTTAGTGATATAGTAGATAAAGTTCAGAGCACACAAGCAAAATTAACCTGCAAAACACCAAAGGGACAAAGTTCTTAATTAACCACCACCACAACCGCCACCACCACAACCGCCACCACCACAACCTCCGCCACCATCACCACCACAACTACCACCACCACAACAACAACCTTGTGTAGCGGTAGCAGTTGCCTCAGCAGCAGGTCCTAAGTCAACTGGAAATTCGGAACGCTTTCGTTCATCATCAGTCTCGGTACTGTTTGCTGCTGCAACGGCCGTTGCAGCAACAACACCGCCACCAACAGCAGCAGCAGTAGCACCGGCTCCCGCTAAAACAACCATGTCTCCATATCTTATTCCAGATTGACTACTTGTTTGCTGTATTTTCCGTCCACGGTATGGACAGAATAATATAGTATGACATAATACAAGAAAAAATAATGAACCAAATACTATGATAATAATAACGTGTGTTTCCATCTTTATATAAAATGCAAGTGACCAAGTAACCACTATATATATCTGTATCCTTTAGAAAGGATCGTCATTTGCTTCACATATTATGTAAATTAACAGGCAACTTACCTTAAGTTTTTGGTTTTATATTTATGTATTTGGCACTTTGTGACCTATTTCATTCTCAGTTTGTTTTAAAAAGATTATCCAACAAGGCCGGCATAAGGAAGCTTATTCTATTGGATATTTGCATGCAGACGATCATAATCAGCAACGCGTAGCCAACATTATTTCGTAGCACTATATGCGTGTTTTTATTTCTATTGACGTATATTTAAGTATTCCTTCCATATCAATTTATTTGTCTTACTTATGCCGTTTCAGAAAGAATGTCTATTTTCCTTTTTAACAATTTTTAATTTCAAAACTTTCAAAATCAGAATTCAGAGCCCTCACTCCTAGTTAAACATTTAAAGCAAGCGTTATGAGAAACAAGAGTGATATCTTGGATATGAGTTTCAATTTCAGAGTGTTCATTTGTTGCATAAGCTTGAAACTTTTTCAAATTAGAATATTGTTCAGTAAGTTATTTATGTAATACTTAAATACCCTAGGTCATTCATTATAAATTCTCAAACAAAAAAAATATATTAACATAATAGTCGTTGCAGGACTTCTACAATTGTTGGGTCTAATTTTATAATCGTTTCTCTTTGCCATTTACTCCTATTAATTAAGTAAATTAATACTCTTTGTCTCTTTCTCGACAAAATAGAAAATACTCCCTCCCTTTTTATTTGCCATAATTTTAACCAATATTTTAAAATGCATTTTAAATTATACTGAAAAAAGAAAATCTCTAACTTGTAATACTTTTCATATAGTTTTTTAATATTCAAATTTTAATTTTAAAATAGTAAATTAATATAATCTAATTCAATTTTAAAAATTAATTAAATTGACTCTTAAAAAACAAAACATGGCAACCATAAAAGGACAGATCGGAGAAAGTATAAAGCAGGAATACACTCCTAGCTCGCTGTTGGATTCCTTCATGTTTTATTTTCTTGGAAAAGAATTTGCTCTTCTTTTTACTAATTCTTTTTTCTTCATTTTCGTATTTTTTTTAAAATTAATTTCTTTTAATATCTGGATACTTTATTCCAAGAAAAAATTATTTGTTTTATACTTACTTAGATTTATTATTTGTTTTATACGTAGTTTCCTAATAGGTGCGAAAGTGAAATGAAGCATACTCCCGGTGAGGCATAAGCCTCAAAAATATTTAATTTGTAATATTTGATAAACTATTAAGATAAGCATATACAAATATGCTAGCATGTGCATTAAAATTATAGTAAAATTTATTTTTGATACTTGAAAAAATGAGTACTAAAAGATGCATTCCGATTTATACACCTCTAGCATGGTTACGATGAGATACACTTGGAATATACGCCCCTTCAGAGATAGGGGCGATGTAGCTCGTTCTTTCATAGGGTTTTTTTCAAAAATATCTGCAACCAAACACAAAATGTTATACCAACTTAGTCATATTTTTAATT
The DNA here is from genome assembly GCA_030864215.1 of Capsicum pubescens. Taxonomy (NCBI): domain Eukaryota; kingdom Viridiplantae; phylum Streptophyta; class Magnoliopsida; order Solanales; family Solanaceae; genus Capsicum; species Capsicum pubescens. The sequence goes on from CM061538.1 coordinate 263,934,852, forward strand.
TATAACCGCATAGCCTAACTTTTTGGCAAGAGTATCTATACACACGATTTATAACATTATACAACTTATTGTAAACAATATATAAACTTTATATAAAAGTATATAATAGATGTTTATATATACACACTCTTACATTGTTATGCAAACTTATACAACAATTGGTATTAGACTTGATCTCCTATATATGAATAATGAACTTCAACTACAAAACTCCATCTCAAATGTGTCTATTTTTTATGAATAGCTTCAATTTAACGACAACTTCGAAATGGCATCCCAACAAACTACAATCATCAATTTGTTAAAAATGTTACAAATACAAACTTCATTTGTGAATTTTCAAGTTTTTCAAGAACTCCAACAATGTAATTTTTATTTTTTCATTTTAATTCATCCAACAATATTCTAGTTTATAATGATAAACATGAGTATCAATCTCAATCAGTTTCTAAACATATGAAAATCATAATCACTTTAAGTACATTAGATAGCAACAATGCAATATCAATTTACGCCCAAATACATTTTGTAGTGACGTATCTAAAAAACTAGATATAACCTCTAAAAAAAAAAGATTTTCACATAATATCTAAAGATCTTAATATAAGAATCATGGGAAAATAAAAATAAGAAAAAAGAAAGACAAAAAAAAAAGCAGCAAAAGTTTGGGTCTTCGCAGGATCAAATTTAAGATTATTTTATCCAATTTTTTTGACACAATAAATTATTTTAAAAATAATAATCTTACGATTATAATACCGAAATATTATAGTCAACGAGAACCGATATACAAAATATCAGCTCGGTGAACTGATGGTGAAGCAGTTCAAGAATAAAACATATATAGAAAGAATTTAAGTTTGGTGCACCGTCGATGTATTTTTTTTACACCATTAGATAACTTTTATCTGCTGTAGTAGGTCATTCATTTTTCAAGTAAAAATGTAAAAATGGATGATCTGCTATAATAGGTAAAAGTCACCTGATGGTGTAAAAAAAATGTAGTGAAGATGCACCGAACTTAAAACGAACTAGAATAAGGAAAAAAAAAGTGAAGAAAAACAAATTAAAGGTTATGCTGTAATAATTTAATGCATGCTCCTCAAAACTTTATTCAATGACCACCATGTAAGACATTAAACACACACACCAAAAAAATAAAATTACAAGGCCTTTAATCTCCACCGCAACCGCCACAACCACCACCATCACCACCACAACCGCCACCACCACAGCAACAACCTTGTGAAGCATTAGCAGTGGCCTCAGCAGCAGCTCCTAGGTCAATAGTTACCTCACCGCGCTTACGCTCATCATCAGTATTGCTGCTGTTTGCTGCAGCTGACGTTGCAGCAACAGCACCAGCAGCAGCAACACCAGCTCCTGCTAAAACGACCATGTTCCCATCTCTTGTTCTTTTTCGAGCTTGAGCATTTTTTAGATATAATTTCCTTCTGCGGACAAAACACGATATGCAACAAAAAACAGTAAAAACGAGAAATATTATGGCAATAGCAACGCTTGCATCCATGGTCTTAATATGCAAATATCCTGAAATACTTCACCAAACAATTAAAGAATTGGATCGAGTAGATCCATATATATACACTCATTTTCCTCGTACATATTATGTTCAAGAAGTAGATGACAAAGTGAGGTGACGTTCGAAGACTTTGATGTCTTAATTAGGTCTTTCATGTTTTGCTTCTTGTGGCCTATCCCTTTCTCAGATATATTTTTTTAAAATTAAAATAAGAAATTATCGAAGCTTCTATAGCTGTTGGGATAAAAGGATATTCTCTGTAACCTAGTTTTTTGAAGGATGGCAGATCGATAAAGACAGGAAAATAAATTCCTTCAACAATCAACAGTACCTGAATTGCTCACATATTAAATAAAAGGGATATCATTATTATCATCAGCCAATTAGGAAATTGTAACATATAATATATTAGTGGTCAAAAATTATACATTAAAAAGGGCTGGGACTTTTCCTAGCTTTATCTTTCCAAATTATTCGGACGTGTGAAGAGAAGGTGAGCGGATGTGTCAGTAAAAGGTGTGAATGGCTGACTATAGCAGGAGTTAGGAGAGAGTGTAGTTTGTATTATCATATTATATTTTCATCCCATGTAAAGACTATTTATTATATTAAGAAAATATTTATTTGAATAGATCATTGTGTTAACATGTGTGTCATTTGCTTATATAGTAGACAATTTTGTGTATGGAGTATTTTAACTCATGCACGGAAGATTAAAATTGTTGGTTCTTATAAGTAATAAATTAACGTTCACAATCAAAGATGAGGTAAGACAAACATCTTGATGATTGTAGCACAAGATTAAATATAATTTGATCTTAATTACGGGAGTGGTAATATTCCAACTTCTTGTGCTAGTACATTTCCTATGTATTGAACAGACCAATTAGAGATATTCATTTATGTTCTGAATATTAATAAACAATTTCTCTAGTCCATTACATGTACTTATACTCTTAATCTTGATATAATTATTACGATCTATGTGGTTTGTTTGCCGTTTTAATCTATTAAAAGGTGAGACTCTTTTGTGAGTCAACATATACCTAATAGGTTGGATGATGACAAATCACTTAGTAAAATATTAATTAGTTGATAGAACCATGTCTCGGACTTGAGATGGAAGACACCCCTTTATGGTTGCTTATAAGTTTTCATGTGAAAACCCTGCAGGTGGATTTTGTATCCGTCATGTGAAATAAGTTAAGCATTGTAAATAAAGAATTAAATTAACCAATGAGTTAAATTTCTCAGAAATTTAATTTAATTGATTGGTGTCGGTAATTCTAACATGGGGAGTTAAATAAGATGTAATGGTAGATTTCGAAATTAAATCGAGGAGTACAATAACAGATTTTTAGTGGAATAATTTATAATTTTTTGTGATATGGTAATTCATTCATTTGCGAATTAATATCATAATTGAAAACCTCACTTAATAAATCTGTGGTCCCTGTTATACTTGATTAACTAATCAATTTTGGAAAAGAGAAAGAACTTACTAGAAGAAGTAATATTATTTACTGGTCTTCTATAAGGAAAAAAATATCTTTTGATTTTAAACAAGAAAACGTTTTGGACAATGAAAGGGCACAAAACGTTTTGGATAATAAAGAGGCAGAAAACGTTTTTGACAACTGAAAAGACAAAAACGTTTGCCTCTTGGCTTTCCCCTCTTTACGAGAAAATAAAATTAAATAGGGGTTTTTGTTCAGAAGATTATGATCTCTTGACATATTCTCTTTGAATCTAAAAGTATGAACAGTAGTGGTAAGCCCTAGCATTGCAGGCAGCCCTGCTGACCCTCGCAACAGCCTAACCAATAATTGTCGATTTGGTCGGTTTTGAAGTTTTTAAATTTTTTGACAAACTCTGAATGACTTAAAATTTGGTAAGTTTATTGAAAATGACCCACTGAATAATACTCACAGTTATCCGTGATCTAGGCCCCTTTTTGGCCATTCGGGATCATTTTGATGGATTTTTTTGGGGTTTTATTTTTACGAAAAAATTAAAAATTCTGAAAAAAATTATTTTTCGCAAACCAGTGGTGATAGGGATCATTCCTTATGATTTTCAGTGATTAATAACAGTAAATAATATGAATTTACATGTTGACATCGGTTATCTTCCCCATCGGATAAACTCGTATATTGTAATACTGTTTTATAGTCTCTTGTTTTTTATGACTTGTATTAACTTTCCAACTAAGTTACATGTTAGTTCAATGGTACAGAGACTTATGAGATGTGATAGTTATCTAACTTAAATCAACAGTTTACTCTCTAACTGAGTTGGTTCTATTTTATTTAAGAGATAAAATATCTTACATTACATGCATATTTGCTTAAATGGTTAAGTTTCACTAACGATTTGTAACACTCCGCATTTTTGAGCTAGAAAGTGAACCGTCATTTCTACGTGCGTAAGCTCTAATTCCATGGTTTATATTTAAATTCACGTGTCATGATCTTTCTCCTAGTATATTAAGTAATTATGAGGTGAAAAGTGTTCACAAAAATCACTTGGAGCAAAGTTGAGCCAAGAGTCCTTCATTCATCCCAAGATTGATATTCAATTCTATAAAGGTTTACTTTGAACGTGTATAACTTTCGATACACATAGAATTTTTCATCTCAAAACCCACCATATTGTAGATAATTGAATTAACTTTCCAACAATACCAATTTCACCTTAATCCGATACCCGAGTGAAAAGTTATGGCATTTTTTGTGTGAGGCAGTAAGCCGATGCGATCTTGACGCGTCGCGTCGACTGCGCCCCGACACGAAACCTGACGCGAATCTAAAGTGGTTTTACGCATTATTTCAATTCCTAAAGGGTCTAGGGGCACTTTGGTCATATTTCCTCACCCAAATTTCGTCCCTAATCATCCTTAAATGAAATTAAGCTTATCAGTAACATTTTAACTCTCTTAAGATCCCCAATTCATCTTTCAAGAACACAAGTGGAGAAAACAACTAGGGTTTGAGAAATCGAGCTTAAAGGTCAAATCTTTTCGAAATTCCTTCATGATTTCTTTGCAATTAAGGTACGTGGGACTATCCTAAACCTCATGGGCATAGATTTTGCTATTTTTAAATCAGTTTTAAAGTATATATATCTACAAATGAATTTTGTTTCAAGATTGTTGATGATTATGCGTCAAGGATTTCATATTGTTATAAAGAAATTGTGGAGATTGTGATGAAGTGTTTTCAACTCGAAATACTTTCATGTGATCTTGTGATGTCAATATTGAGAAGTTAATGAGAGCATGAGACTTGTGATTTCCTCTTTAACTACAAATTTCATTGGATTTACATATTATCAATTGAATTTACAAACTGTTGAAAGCTTGGATCTGTAGATGGATTATTACGGATGAATTGTACTAGTTGTTTTCTTGAAGTAATGAAAGAGTGTTTTTACTTGTTGTATAATGATCATAATTCTTATTTAGAATGGTTTTGAAGTGATTGAAAAAGGGTGACCACCGCAGAATAAATATTGAGAATGGTTTGATTTTTCAACTATTTTGAGATAAGTTAAGGGTAGTAGAGATGTTTTCACATGACTTGCAAGTCTGGGTATGACGATACCCTATTTTTAATGTGCCCGGAGATTTTGAGAAAGAAATAACTTTAAGATGAAGAAGTTGTGTTTTAAAAAATCTAAAATTGGGCTTAAGAGAGTTAGATGGTTACCCGAAGAAGGAACGAGTCAAATGACTCATTGTCCAAAATCGTGATTTGCCGACAGGAGTTTATGATACCCGAAAGGGAAATTATACGTTGGCGACGTCCCTGTGGCGTAGTAGAATAAGTAGAAACTCCAACCCTTGCGGCAAACTTGGGTTGGGGGCTTGGCTGTCAAGTCAAGGGCGGATTCCACATAGCCTGTGGAATAGCAGAATTGTAGGGAGTACCATCTGACTCAGAAGTAAGATAAAGAGTCGAGTCATGAATTGCAGAATGTGTTTTGAAAGTTTTGGATTATGCCCATGTGATTTCAAACTATTTCAAGATAACATGTGATTTATGAAATGCTCTCACCTATGTTTTATAAAAATGCATATTTTGTTTTTGGATTATTCTTCATACCAGTACATCTGTATTGACCCCCTATATTTCAGAATTCTGAGACACAATCCTGGGGTCTCTTTAAGAAGTAGATTGACTTATTAGAAGTTTGCAGCTGGTGAGCCTCCCTTACTTTGAAAGGCCTGGATTAGAACTTGTTATTGTTATTTTATTTTGATTTATGGTCCGACCGGGGGTCTTGTCCTAGTCTTCAGACAGAGGTTATTTTTAGTTAGTAGAGATTTTGCAAACTAGTGTTAGATGTTGTTGATCTTTATGGACTCATTTCAGTATTGAGTAGTTTGAAATAAAAGTTGACCATGATTCTGTTTTGTTATGTATTTCAGCATTTCCTCTTTGTATATGAATGGTGTGTGTGATTGCAAGTTAGAAGGGTTTTTGGGCCTTCATGGTTCGATATGCTCGTCACGGCTAGGGCCCCAGTTCGGGTTCGTGACACGATTCTAACAGTTTATGTGCATGGTTATATATGTGATATGTTTTTTAAGAATTTTATTATTCTGCAGCATGTCTAATGATATGTTTTTAATTGGATTATATAAAAGATTAACTATGTCTTCGTTCAATCCCTTATCTTCTATCCTGAATCAAAATAAACTGGAAGGCCCTAACTATGTGGACTGAAAACGTAATTTGGATATTGTTCTTATTGCTGAAGGCTTTAAATTTGTGTTGGTTGAGGAATGTCCTGTTAAGTCGGTTGAACCCACTGATGATGAGATTAAAGCCTACGATAAGTGAGTTAAGGCTGACGAGATGGCAAGATGCTACATTCTTGCCTCCATGGAAAATGTGTTACAACATCAACATCAATCCATGACTACTACTTACGATATGCTTGAATCTCTCAAAGAGATGTTCGGTGAGCAAAATCGTACTACAAAGCAGACGGCCATGAAAGCTCTTTTGACCACAAAAATAGTTGAAGAAACTTTGGTAAGGGAATATGTTCTTAAAATGATGAGTTTGTTGAACGAGCTGGAAATTCTTAGTGTGGTTATTGATAAAGAATCTTAGGTTGAGATGGTCCTACAGACTCTGCCAGATAGTTTTCAGCAGTTTTGCTTGAATTATAACATGAATAAGATTGACTTATCTCTTGTGAAACTGTTGAATGAGCTGCAAGCGGAAAAATTTATCATTAAGCAACAAGCTCCTCCTACATATTGATGGTTGACAAACCTCTGTCTTTTAATTCTAAGCTGAAAGGCGAAAAGAAAAAAAAGAAGAAGAATCGTAATATTTCAGGTGCTAATGGTGGTGTGGCTAAGCCTAATGTCAAGTTCTATCATTGCAAGAAACCTAGTCATTATAAGAAACAATGTCCCGGCTACATAGCTAAGATGCAAAAACAAGGTACATCCTTTTCATATGTCGTTGAAATATTTTTAGCGGTTGTTTCTACCCAACTTTGGGCTATAGATTCGAGAGCCACTAATCATATCTGTACATTTTTTCAGGGATTTCAAGAAATACGATGTCTAAGTGAAAATGAACTGAATGTGTTTCAAGCAAATGGGGGACCAGCACCAGCCTTAGCTATAAGAAATATTTCCATTTCGTTTAGTAGTTATAGAGTTTTGACTTTGGATAAAAAAATTTACATACCTTCTATAAGAAGGAATTTTATTTTATTTTCAAGAATAATGGATGTTGGTTATAATTTTTATTTTGCTGATAATTGTACAATTATTAAGTTTAATAAGAATTTTATTATTTCTGCTCCTAGAATACATGATTTGTTTTGTATTTGATGTTTTCCATGATATGCTACAAACAATGGAAAAAAATAATGTTGATCAATCACATAAAAAAATACATATTTCGAAATTGAGTGAAATATACTTATGGCACTTGCGTCTAGGTCATATTAATATAAATAGGATCTCACAGTTGTTTTCTGATGGACTTTTGAGTTCATTGAAAGTGGAGGCGCTTCCAACTTGTGAATCCTGTTTAGAAGGTAAAATGACCAAGAGACCATTTCCTTCAAAGGAAATAGAGCCGGTAATAAGTTGGAATTAATTCATATTGATTTGTGTGGTCCTATGAATATACAAGTAAGAGGTGGTTTTGAGTATTTTGTAACTTTCACAGATGATTACTCAAAATATGGATACATTTATTTGTTGCGCCGTAAATCTAAATGCTTTGAAAAATTCAAAGAATTTAAGATGGAACTGGAAATGCGACATAACAAACATATCCATACATTATGATCTGATCATGGTGGGAAATACCTTTTTGCAGAATTCATTAAATACTTATCAGAATCAGGAATTATATCTCAATATTTTTCTATGGGAACACCACAACAAAATTGTGTGGCAGAACGACTAAATAGAACTCTTATGGAAATGATTAGATCAATGTTAAGTTATTCAGATTTGCCCTTTTCTTTTTGGGGTTATGCATTAGAAACAACAAATTATATTCTAAACTTGGTTCCTTCAAAATCAGTGTCTTTAACCCCATCTGAATTGTGGATTGAGCGCAAGCCTAGTTTATGACATATTTGGGTTTGGGGTTGTCCAACACATGTGCTATAAGGAAAAATTAATAAGTTGAATCTAGGATAGAAGTGTGCGTTTTTATTGGATATCCAAAAGGAACAAAAGGGGGTTTATTTTATTGTCCTAAGGAACAGAAGGTAATTGTTTCGACAAATGCCATATTTCTTGAAGAGAATTCTTTAATGAATCACGTTCCTAGAAGTAAAATTGTTTTACAGGAATTGAGCAATAGAATAATGAATAATGAAACACAAGAACAAATTCCAAAAACTATTATTGACATACCATTGCATCCACGTAGTGGAAGAAATGTCAATAGGCAAAAGGTTGCACAAAAACAAATACTTGACATTACACTACCTCAAAGTAGTGGGAGTAACGTCGAGCAGCCTGCAATTATGGAGGAAAACATTCAGGGTAATGTAAAGGAACCTGTCATAGTGCAGGAAGACATTCAAGGTGTTCAAAATTTAGTTCCAAATATAGCAGATCTTGTAGTGACTAGTCGTCACAGTGGGAGAATTATTAAAAAAACCTTTGTGGTTTGCGCACTTGGGAGAATCATACGACAGAATCCCTGAGGAGCCTAATACAGAACCTTTTAATTACGCCGAAGCACTACATGACAAAAAGGCTAAAATATGAATTGCTGCTATGAAATCTGAAATGGAGTCTCTGTATTTCAACAAAGTCTGGGAACTTGTAGAACCACCTGCGGGAGTCAAATCCATTGGTTGTAGATGGATCTATAAAAAAAAAAGAGGTGTGGATGGAAAAGTGTAAACTTTTAAGGCTAGGCTTATTGCGAAAGGGTTTACTAAAAAAGAAGGAATTGACTATGAGGAAACTTTTTCACCAATACCTATGCTTAAATCCATTAGGATTCTCTTATCCATTGCAGCTCATTATGACTATGAGATTTGCCAAATGGATGTCAAGACAGCTTTCCTAAATGAAAGTCTTGATGAGTGTATTTATATGGAACAACCAGAAGGTTTCATGGAAAGTGGTAATGAACATAAGTTTTGTAAACTTAAGAAATCCATTTATGGGTTGAAACAAGCATCTAGGGCATTGTAGACACCTAATTTTGTCCCTCCCAAAACCCAATTTATCCATCTTTTCACTTCTTGTTATCATACACTCTCACCCACGTGATTATACCCTATAAAAATACTAAAAGTAACAACTCTATCCTAACCAACTTTACACCTCATCCTAACAATCTACCCCACCCCATACCTCTACCCACCTACCCTACCTCACATCATGTACCCCCTTCATATTTTCTTCTTGGTAACAAACCATAACAGAATAAAGGACACATACACATTGAGGAAAAAAATAAGAAAAATAGAAAAATGTCCCACTGGAATTGATCTTGGAGAGCAAGAAACAATACACAAAAAAGCTCTCACAATACAACACATATACATACAGCATCTCACGTACACCAGGGAGTTCCTTTTTGCTTCTTCTTCATCATCTTTACCCGAGAACACCCAGAAAATACACCAACACTCTGATTATCCATCTTCTCTTCCACACAATCACCCACACACCTTTGTCCACACACTATCACATATACTCACCTGTACACACCGACCCACCTGAACCTCACTTCAACACACTAATACACACTTCACTCACATTAAAAACACACACAAAAACTCACCGTCGCTCTAAAACAAAATACCTGCATGCACATGAACATACACGCATACAGAAAGGAGGAGAAAAGAGAGCACAGTCGAGAGACATAGTGGGTAGAAAAAGAGAAAGCCGATAAGTATTGAAGAGATTCGGATTGGAAAGGGGAGAAATTCAGAGATGTTGAGGATAGAGTGAAAGATCGAGAGAGCCGGGTTGCATTGAGTTTTTCGGTGAGCAAATCCTCATCAGATTTTGTGACACAGATCGGGAATCGAGTACGCCAACCAAAGATAGGCAAATAACAATGGAAATCCCTTAACAACGATCTTATTTTGGTTCGTTCTCCGGTGTAGTTCTGGGCAGAAATCTTAGTTGGATTTTTTTTCGGTTTGTTTTCATTTCTCTGCTTCAATTCGTTCAATACTCTAAGTGTTTGTTCTTATTTTGTTCGACCCGGGCTAAATTTCTGCGTTCGTTGCTTCAATACCGAGGTTGGAGTTTGTTCTTCGTGGGAGTGTTCTATTCGGGATTCTAAGTACGGGCCTTCTTAAATCTTATTACCAATGAAATCGGTACTTCAAAGGTCTATCTCTTAACTCTACTTTTTTTTATTATATCGAAGTTGGTTAATATTGTGATTTGTGGTGTGGTTTTGAATATTTTGAACAAATGTTGATTGTTGTTGTGTATATGAATGATCGGTATGCTTAAATGTTTGAATCTTCATTCGGGTATGTGTTTGATGTTGGTTTTGGATTTCGAAAAGTGATTTGATAGTCGAATTGGCTTAATCATGTGGTTAAAAAATAGATTTGGGGGGCGAGAATCGAAAACTTGATATAATTGGTGATTTTGGTTAGTTTGATTTCATTGTTTGTTTAAATTGAAATGAACGTTAATTGAACTTGGTAGTATCATGATAGGCCAATTGGTTTAGGCAAACATAGGTTGGGTAGGCAAATATTTAGAATTGGCGGCTTTGGTTGAATGTTGGAAATTTCATGGAATGTTTGAAATTTTGTTGAATAGTTTGATTTTCTCGCACTAAAAATGTATTCATTTGGCCAGGGAATGCCTCGAAGGATTTGTATTGATTTATCCAGGGAATACCCCAAACTACCTTGTACTTGGAAGATGTTCGTGGTGAAGGCCCGAGGCGTCGGTGAAGAAGTGGAGCGTAGTATAGGATTAGTCTAGGGTAGAATAGTTTTATATTTCCGCATTATTTATTCCTGGACTGTATAATTTGGACTGGACATTATTTTAATTTTGAATTTTTGTTTGATTTATTTGTTTGTTTGTATTGCGTGTTTGTGTGGTTTATACATCCGTAATGTTAAATTAGCCAATACACTTTGTCAAGCGATCGTGGTCAAACCACGGGACCGAGGGGTGCCTAACACCTTCCCCTTAGTCAACACAATTCCTTAGTCGAAATCTCTGTTCGCAAATCAGTTTTAAAGAGTCAAATTATTTTGAAATGGATCTTTCAAAGGTGACTTGGCATACCAAATTATGTCAAGTGGGGACTCTGAATAAAAATGTAAATAATCCTTTTTTGAAATAATTTTTCACCCTTTGTCACTTTGATAATAAAAACCCTTTCGAAACTTAAAATTAAATCTTTTTTGGAGTTAAAAAAGAGGTGTGGCAGCTCTAGCGACTCCGCTGGGGACAATTTCAGAATTCGACCTTATTTTTTTGGAGTTGCATCGGCTTAGTTTGGCATTATGGGTGTATAGACGTTGTTTGTATTTTTTTGTGTTATTATTTTTTTTCATTGTTGAGTGTCTGAGTGCTCTTTGTTTATAGTTTTTATCTATGTGTTACCTCTTTATATCTGGCATCATGTGCATAACCCGATTCATTCTTTCTGCAACAAGTCTATAGTGCACGCTGTGTACATGACCTCTAGTTGAGTCACCCTTATCTTAGGAGGGGGAGCCGTCGACTGGTATGGAGTGGGTGGAAAGCTAAAGCAGCCACTATCGACCATACGCTCCTTCGAACAAGCTTGTTAGTGAACTCCAGTGTAGGTCAGCCTTTAGGCAAGAAATTGTTGAAAAAAGGGAAGAAAAAAAGAGTGGAAAAAAAAAGATTTGGTAGTTTTTAGGGTTCTTTATGACTTTTGTTTTTCAAAATTCAAAAAAAAATATTTTTTTACTTTTTGCACTCATTTCTCCAAAAAGTAAAAACGTATTTTCCTTTTATTTCTTTAGTAAGTATTCACAATTCGAAAAATCCAAAAAAATATTTTTTCCTTTCAATAGGAGCTTTGTACATTTTTATATAATGAAAATATCAAAAAGATTTTTTTCTTTCATAGTTGTTGGTGTTAGTTTCTAATTAAAACCCCAAAAAATATTTTCTTTCATCGTCTGTCTATAATGGCGTCTTTCAAGTCAAGTGTTAGTTTGTTTTAATCCTTAATTATCCAATCTGAATAAACTAAGCACCCCTGATTCTCCTCTTTCGGGAGTGAGATACGTAGGCAGCCTATTGTTGATTCGGGGATCTTATTTGAAAAATCCAAAAAGATTTTCATCACTCTTTATTTAGAGTAAGTGTTTCATATACATCTTTAAAACAAAAGTACAAAAAGATTTTTTTTTCTTTAATAGGTTCAGGTTTCGTTTTTCATATGAAATTCAAAATTTGAAAACCCAAAAAGATTTTTCTTTGGTAATCATAGGTTTCATTTTGTATAGGTATTTTAAAAGTGAAAAGATTTTCGTCAATTCTTTTGACAATTTGTTATTTTTGTTTTCTTTTTAAAGTTTCAAGAAAAAGAAAAAAGAAAGGAAAAGAGTTTAATTGGCCATTTTGGCAAAACTTCACGAACTATACACACCTGATTCCCTCCTCTCGGGGGTGAGATACGTAGGCTCCCTTCCAAGGTTCGGTGATCTTTTCAAGAAAAAAAGAGGTTTTGAAAAATTGTTGAACTCTAACGTATTTGCTATCTCTTGTCCGGTTAGTTTAAGGTGGTTGGTTTGTGGCATTTTGGCTGGTCCTCCATATTTCTCTAAGTCATAGAGAAAGTTATGGCCAATAAGGATACCGAGTTAGTTTTCATTAATTAGATAGGGAGTTTAGGGAATGAGAATATAGGAGCTAATAAAGAGATTCGGAAATTAAGGCAACAAATGATAGAAATGCATCGAGTTTGGGCTAATAGGTTGCCGCCTCCTCCATTTCCTACTGATAATCTGGAATATCTTTCTAGGTCACCTCCAATGTCACATGCACAATTCCCTATTTTGGTCGACACGCCACAACATGCATCAGGATCTACTCCGGGGCAACAGTATCCAAACACTTCCAATATTTATTTCCTCACTCCTCAATACAAAATTACCACATACTCGGCTCCGCTTGCTATTCATGATTTTGCAGCCCTATTCTCATCCGAAGCTCCTGCTTTTAATGTCATTCCAATGGTTGTAATTCCTTACTCTACAAGCGACCCTGCATTGAATATTTTTAGTGATCAGCATTATACTCCGGAGCCCATATTTAAGTCGACTGGTCCTTAAAACTGCACTCAACCACCTGAATTTCCTCCTAACACTGAGAAGCCTGTTATGACAGAAGAACAAGGGAAAATGGCCAGAAAATTGAGAAGTTTGGAAATGACTATGAAAAACTTGCAAGGACTTGGGGGGTGCAAAAGTGTCTCATATAAAGATCTGTGTATGTTTCTAGGTATACATCTTCCTCTTGGTTTTAAAATGCCGAAGTTTGAGAAGTATGATGGATATGGCGATCCTGTAGCATATTTGAGACGTTATTGCAACTAGCTAAGGGGCGCTGAAGGGAAGAAAGAATTACTCATGGCATATTTCGGTGAGTGTATTTCAGGTCTAGCTTCAGAATGGTTTGTTGACCAAGACATTGACAAGTGGAACAACTGGGATGAATTGTCTAATGAATTCATGCAACAATTTCAATACAATATGGAGCTGATTCTTAATGAGAAATCCCTGACTAATATGAAGAAAAAGAGTACTGAGACTTTCAGAGAGTATGCGATTAGATAGCGTGAACAAGCTGCTATGGTGAAACCATCAATGAAAGAAAGTAAGATAGTGGAGGTATTTATTCAAGCATAGGATGAAACATATTATCAACACTTGTTACCTGCATTAGGCAAGCCATTTATTGAGGTCCTCAAAATGGGGGAGATGATAGAGGATGGAATTAAGACCGGCCGCATTGTGAGTTTTGCAACATTAAAAGCGACTACTCAAGTAATTCAAAAAGGTTCGGGAAGTGTCAGAGGGAAGAAGTATAAGAAAGATGCATCTTCCATTGTAGTTGGACAACAGGCACGGGCAAAAGGACCACACCATCGTTACCCACAGGCTCAAACCCAAGCTTATGCCCAAGCTCCACAGAATCTTTCCCAAAATCCATTATACTGTATTCCCCCACCTACATATCTAATATTCAATGCACAACCCTATGGTAAATTCCCTTCTTACCCACAATGGTGTGCACCAACTCTTCAGAGTCATCCTCAAACTCCACAAACATACCAAAGCCCTTCTAGGTTCGATTTTCAATCCAAGCCAAATAATGAAATGAGGTAGAAGTCAAGAGATAGCTTTACACCAATTGGAGAGTCGTACGCCACTTTATTCCAGATATTGGTACAGTAGGGCATGATCACTCTTCTCCTTGGGTATACTCCTGACCCACATTCAAGAAGTTTTTATGCTAATGTACGATGTGCATATCATTCTGATGTTCAGGGTCACAGTATTGAAGATTGCCATTCTTTGAAAAGAGAAATAGAAAAGATGATTCAAGATAAATCAATTATGGTGAAAACCATTGACAGTAAGGAAAGATCTAGTCATGTTGATATTCAAACCAGTGGCTAAGATGTCAAGCTGAGCAATTGAGAAGTCACCCCTCTCCCTACTAGGAAGAGGTACGGTAGTGTGCTTTGTTTTATTTTCTGTTGTCTGAATTATTTCAGGGTTGTAGTTCGGGATCTATCTTGTTTTGTCCCTTTATCGTTATATTCAAACCCTATGTTTTATTTTAATTAAATAGAGTGTCCCTTTTTCCTTTATATTTTAAATTTATGTTGTTTGTTTGTTTTCTTTACATAGCATATTTTATGTTGATTCTAGTGAAATGACATGCTAGCGGAATTTTCAGCTAGATCTTGAAATCCAGTTTAAGTATGAACATTGAATCAGAGGTTTGAGTTAGTAAAAGAGAACATCTGAGGAAATAGGTAGAGTGCTAAGACATTTGGTGACAAGTTGAAGCCTTCTTTGAAAATTAAGGCACTTATTTTGAGAATCACAAGAATAACTTGGTCATCAATTGAAAAACATAGCTTAATTAGGTCAAAAAGTGTCTCCGTGATCCTATCAAGAGGAACAGAAAGAAAATCAACTCCACGAAAGCATGATGAGTTATTCAATGTGAGGGATGTATAACAAATGTGGAGTTGTATGTTTGACAAGTATAGAAAAAGAAGTGACACACATGTTCGGGGCAAGTTAGTGTTGTAAAACATGTCATAAATAATGTTGATCCTGCACTTTCACATTTTATGTTATGTACTAGTATTTTCAAGGATTGATATAATGAAGGCATTTCATTCATCTATCCAAACATTGTTTCATCCTTTATTTACCCCATTTGAGCCTTAATTTTATTTTCTTTCATACACCTCTTTTGGAATCAAGATAGAGTCAGCAAAACTCAAAAAAAAAGTATCGAGCAAAACAATAGAGTCAGAAAGTTTCCAAAAAAAAAAGAAGAGGAAAATGTGTCCAAAATAGAAGAAAAGAGTGTCGAGAAAATTAGAATCAGAAAAATCACAAAAAAAGTCAAAAGACAAAAAAAGAAATCATAATCAAGAAAAATAAGCAGCTAAAACTACGCATGACCTGATTCTCCTCTCTCGGAGGTGAGATACGTAGGTTACCCTACTAAGGGCTCGGTCTAACCAAATAAACAATTTAGAGTCACCCAGTCAAAAGAAACTGGGGCATAAGTTAATCCTCATTGTTTGAGTCGATTCCAAAAGTTGTAAGTCCTACCCCACTTCAAGTGTTGTTTGGGACCCAAGCCATTCTTTCTTTCTAACCCTATCCAAAAGCCAAGTTACTGTAACACCCCAATTTTCTGTACTGGAATGCTACCCGACGCTCATGACCCCAAAGGACCACAAGTTAACCCATGACTGATATCTGTACCTGTATACTGCATAATATATCATAAAATGCGGAAACATAAACATGAAAGGCCATAAGGTTCGAACTGAATAAACGTCTGATAACAAAATGTCTGAAAAAGGTATAACAATACCAAAATATCATAAATACTGAAAATAATAAGATCTGAATATCTAATCTGACATCTAGTCTGAAAGCCTCTAACTGAACTAAATAAGGAGTTAAAGGAACATGTATCCAACTAACTCTATCTAGCAACTAAATAGTAAATATAACAATAATCATATCATCCTCGAATGAGAAGGACTCACAGCAAACTCTGAACACTGGAATGCTACTGCTGATCTGGATCTCGTGCCTCTGAACCTATGGTGTAACATAAAAGAAAGCACCATAGTGCAACTGCGTCAGTACGTCTGAATGTAATGAGTATACGAGTGAGGTAGGATAAATGCAAAGGGTTATATGCATGAACAATACTGACTAGTATGAATGTGAGAATACATACATGCATACATAATTGTAACTGAACTCGTAGAGATACTGACTATTGAGTCTGAATAATGACAACATAAGTGTACTGATACTGAGATACTGAATAGATGAACAACTATTTCTGACAGTTTGAATTATAAAGAACTGGTCTGGTTGACTGTGTCTGACAATCCTAAAGCTGAATACTGATATCATGAATTCTGATAACTGATATGACTGATACATGAGTTTAGAAAACTGATATAACTGATATAACTGTGATGATCGACCTAACCGATATAACTGATACTGTGCGATTGTATCTGACAGGCTAAGTTCTGATGGAACTATCTGAGTTCTGTTTTATATAGAGTAACTGAATTTAAGATCAGTACTATCTAATGGGTGATCTTGAAGTCTATTTATAATGATAAGGATTGATTGTCTCTGACAGTACTGAATCTGTACTACTGAACTGAGTTGACTGTATCTGATAGTCCTGAATTTGTAACTAAAACTGTGGGATGTATTCATCTAACCGACATGCCCCAAGCTAAACTGACTGGGGTTCAATCTCTGTCCAGACTGGAAGGGTGTCAATACCGCGCCACTAGTAAGGACAACATGTGAGCAACCCTCATATAACAGATAACTCTAGTGAGAATGGTGGGAACCCTCATATAACAGGTTAAGCCACCTCATCTACCCTCATATAACAGGTTGCGATGTCTCAACCTATGTTGGCTACATAGTTCTGGAATGCAAAGATGACTGCTAAGAATCACACCCTTATATACAGGTGAGTTCCCATCCTTGGGTTCACTCGGTGCTAACTCTTACTCCCATCTGAAGAGACTAAACTAAATAACTAGGCTAGACTAAATAACTTAACTGAACTGATTTGCTGGACTGATACTGATTAACTGGACTGAAAATAGTGGTATTATTTAACAGAGCTAAAACTGAGTTTACTGGATTCTGATGACGGATGGAATATAATGAGTTCTGAGGACTGAATAAGAGTACTGAAGTTATTGAGATTTACTGTGATTACTGAGGTTACTGAGATTACTGAGAATACTAAACTACTGAGATTACTGAGTTTTCCTGAGTCACATGACTGATTGAATTCTACTGAATCATGGCTTGATTTTGTATATCGTGAAACATGACATGGCTCTAGGCACACAACTATAGTTTTCGGGTACGAATACCCCCAGGACTCGATAGAAGGAAACTGGCACACATGACATGACTTGATCACAAGATTTGAGTCCACCATTCATAATATCATAAGTAGGGGATATCATATTTCATATAGTTATTCAACATCTTAAACATTGTAGGGAATGCATGGGTATATTTTGTGTACATATTGTATATCTCCATTATCTTACATGTTTCATACCACCACGATAGCAACACATGAAAAGCATGGGATTTATATTGAAGTATAAAGCTAACATGGACTTGTCATTTAGACATCATAGAACCATACAAACATGAATTTATAGCATCCTAAGCATTTTATCAAACACCTTGCATGCATTGCCTAAGGCATAGGTGAGTTTCATACTTGCACCATATTAAACCACCTAAAGTTCATGGTTTTCAATTAACAAACATATATATATTCCATGAAAACACCTTTAGACATCACATTGAAACTTAAACAACAATCGTCAACATGTACATACTCATATCACCACAAAAAGTTTACAAAATAATATTTAAAACATGGTTCTTGAGCTCTATGAACGGATTGGATCCATAGATGAACACTACGCATACCTTAAAGCTTGATCTTGAAAGAGATCTAATGATTCTGAAGGTTCCTGAAGAAATCCTTAGGCTTGCCATTGATTTTTCTTGACTAGGGTTTAACCCCTTTGGGAAAGAATATTCTTGTTCCTAAGGAGATGATCTTGAGAGGAAACCCTAATCTTGTGGTTGAAAGCGTAAGAGAGGGGTTTTAAGATGCTTAACTGAAGAAAAATGGGAAAAAGTATGCCTCTTTAGGGTTATAAGTCGTGGAAAGTGAAGAAAAAATACCAAAATATCCTTATGAAATAAATTCCCAGTTGCTGAAAATAATAGCTGACGACATTTGTGACAAGGCATCAAAAATGTGACAAGCCATCAAAAATATCATCACACAGAAGCCGAATTCTGCCTAAGGATGACAACATTTGTGACATGGCATCAAAAATGTGGTAAGACGTCAAAAATGTCGTCATACAGAAGATGAATTCTTCCTAAGGCTGACGACATTTGTGACATGGCGTCAAAAATGTGGTAAGCTACCACGAATGTCATCTCTTAGGAGCTGGTTTCTGCCTAAGGCTGACAACCTTCATGATAGGGACTCACAAATATGGTAAGCTACCACGAATTTCATCACTTAGGATCTAATTTCTTCCTAAGGCTGACGACCTTCGTTATAGGGCATCACAAATGTGGTAAGCTACCACGAATGTCGTCACACTGTTTCAAGCATGACATGCTGGAGTAAAATAGGAATAACTCTTTGCTCCGATATTGTATTTAGGCTAAATTGGTATCGTTGGAAATATAATTCAATTATCTATATGTTGATAGGTCATGAGCTCAAAAATTCCAAGTATAATGAGAGATATGCTTGTTTGAAATTAACTATGCCAATATCCTTCTCAAGAATTCAATCGGTAAGGAATGTTTTGATTCCTCTGATAGCTGGGAGTTATTTAAAGCCTTAATATACATATAACTTACTCATAAAAGTATAAAAGAACCATGATGCACTATGCATTAGCTTGGTACATGGCTCTAATATTGGTTTGAATTTTTTGGGGTATTACAATATCTCCCCCTTGGAAACATTCATCCTCCAATGATGACTTCTTGAGAGGGGAGAAAAGATAAAATGACGCATATATAACATGAATGAATGATCATGATTTCATGGAAGACATGACTGAAAACTGAGCATATCATATTGTACATGCATATCTGATGCATGGGTAGCTGATTTATGAATGTAGGACTGAGTGTTCCGATAAACTGAGAATGCATATATGATGCATAACTGATATGATGAATCCATGAATATTTGATGCATGATTATATGACTGACATGATATTGAATACATGATTGAAAGTACTGGTAAGCCGATCACGCATATCTGATGCGGGAATACATAACTAAACTGACTTATGAACATGTAATGGTAAAGATACCAAGTTTAATACTGAAATATAAAGATGATAATGAGTAAGCTCAAACAAGACTGCTACCATGAACTGAAAAGACTGATGAGTCTGAGATTCATTACTCAATATGCATGAGAGGAAACATAAGAACATAACTGAGTCTGGAACATGATACCTAAACTGAACTGAGTCTATAATGCGTGACATGGACATAATATCCAATCGTGGCTACACTGAGCCATTGAGTACATGGCTTACTACTGAGTTTTGAAGCTAGAGGGTCGGCTCATAAGTAACACTTCCTCCAAAATAGATTTATTAAAAAAAACTACATGTTTAGATCAAGAAAGTTTGGGGGCTATAGTGTATCTCCCCCTTGGGAAACTATGTCCCTTGAAGAATGTTGGACTGACCTTGCTGAGATATTGAGTAAGTTGAGGTGATGCACAAGGCACCTAGGTACGAAATCGTGACTAATTATCTGAGATCTGAAACTGAAGCGTGATGCACGAATGCATAGATATACTGACTTATCTGATTAACTGAGTAACTGGTAACTGAATGTTGGGTATGCAAGACTGAATTGGACTTAATCTGAGTAGCTGGGCTGAGGCCATAAAGTATTATACATATGAGAAGGGACTGACTGAGTAACATGAGGTAACTGATCATGGATTTCATGAAAGCTATATTGTCTGAAAATGCAGGACCAAGCGTATTACATGATTTGGAAACATTCCATAGACTGAGGTATTGGAATACCTATAACTGAGTAGCTGATAACTGTATGCTATGGTCAAGAAAATCTAAAACTGAACTAAATTTCTGAGATGAATACTGATCTAAAGCTGACACTATAACTTAAGACTGTAACGGGGATCCATACTAGATCTAAATGCTGGGTCCTGATAACTGAATACTAAAACTGAGGTTTAACTGATACTGAAGTGCTTAATTCTGAGACTGAATACTAATTACTGAGTACTGAACTATAACTGAGATAGAAACTGAGTTGTGATAGTTACACAATGAAGGCTGACATAAGTCAATGATCTGAATATATATTCACACTCTGGATTTTCCCAATTTCTAAGTACTACCTCTCTATAGCTCCTTGCTTGCATACTAACAGGATATTCAAGCCTATCTTCGTATCTACACCCTCGTATAAAACATGCATGAAATAATTTGCTCTTAACATGAAACATTAACTCTCTCTTATTTAAGCAAATTCTCAACAATACACTATTCTCACAAAGAGGGCTCGCTGAAAGGTTAAATTAGGAGAACCTGAAATACAAATGGATACTGACTGAACTTGATACATGACTAAAACCTGAGAAATAGAATATCAATAACATGGACTTACCAAAAAGGTCTGAATTGAGTATATACATGATATATCATGAATTTATCTGATCAGTGAGGGCGTAGCATGAGTCATGGAAACTGAGTATACTATAAAGTACGATATGTGTACATGAGTCATGAGCCACATGACCTGAGTCTGGAATTTCTGAGTTCGTGGAACATGATTCGTATCACTGATTGAGCTGGAACTGAACTCCCTATGCTGGGAACTAAAAACGCACACGATTATATGGAATACTTGTGAACATAAGTTGTATTCATGGAATCTGAGACATGAAGCATGCATAGGCATTATGCCAACTAAAGTACGAAGCTTTACGCTGAGATAAGGATGGGTCGGGAATCGTCTTCCCTAACTATTTTTCTGTACATACTGGCACTACTACTGGAATCTAAGAACCTGACTTGGGTACTTGATCTACCATCCTCACTTGGATTTAATCCATCATCATAATTCTGTGAGCAATAAACTAAACTCTGAACTGAATTGCAATCATCATCACATACTTACACTTTGATTAACACATGCTTGCCTTACTAAACACATCATCTGCCCCTGTTTCCCTCACATACTACTAGTATCACATTTACACCTTCATGCTTAATTTTGAGTCAATAAACTTAAATTTCTAACTCACACTGTTCAAGCCTACTGATTTATTCCGGCACAACTATCCCCATGAATACATATTATGTTCAATCTGGATATCATTATCCCCATGAATACATAGTCTATTCAATTTGGATATCATTATCCCAACTCTACTACTGCTAAACTCCTGGGTTTATGCTTCTAACTCTAGTCATATGCTATCATAGGATTTTGAGAAGTGATCTGCTGGCATATCTAAATCTGGTTTTGAGAACGAGTTCTCATGATCATGAATGAGATCCGTACAACTTTGGGACATAACTGATGGGATACTATTGAGTATGAGGGAAATCCCATAGCTATCTGTAGGGACTACTTGAGAAAGCCCTATTTGTAGGACTTGAGCTTCACTACTTCTATTACCTTGAAAGTAAGGTGAAATTAACATGAGTGAAGCATGATGAGAATATACATGAGTTTCTTAGAGAACCTTGCTATAGCACGATCTGAGACATGAAAGAAGGAAAACCATTACTAAAACATCTCATAGCCTCCTGCACATAAGTGTGGTGCACAACACACGCATGTACAAAACTCTACTAGATGCGGATTTCAGACTTCCTAGGACTCTATTAAACCTTAGGATCTGATACCAAGTTTGTAACACCCCAATTTTCTGAACCGAAATGCTACACGGTGCTCATAACCCCAAAGGACCACAAGTTAATCCATGACTGATATCTGTACCTATATACTACATAATATATCATAAAATGCGGAAACATGAACATGAAAGGCCATAAGGTTCGAACTGAATAAACGTCTGATAACAAAATATCTGAAAAAGTATAACAATACCAAAATAAGTCATAAATACTGAAAATAATGAGATCTGAATATCTAATCTAACATCTAGTCTGAAAGCCTCTAACTGAACTGAAAAAGGATTTGAAGGAACATGTCTCCAACTAACTCTATCTAGCAATTGAATAGTAAATGTAGCAATAATCATATCGTCCTCAAATAAGAAGAACTCACTACAAACCCTAAACACTGGAATGTTATTGCTGATTTGGAGCTCATGCCTCTGAACCTATGGTGTAACATAAGAAAAAACACCAAAGCGCAAATGCGTCAGTACGTCTGAATGTACTGAGTATATGAGTGAGGTAGGCTAAATGCAAAGGGTTATATGCATGAACAATGCTGACTAATATGAACTTGAGAATTCATACATGCATACATAACTGTAACTGAACTCGTGGAGATACTGACTACTGAGTCTGAATATCGACAATATGAGTGTACTGATATTGAGATACTGAATAGATGAATGACTATTTCTGACAGTTTGAATTATGAAAAATTGGTCTGGTTGACTGTGTCTGATAGTCCTGAAGCTGAATACTGATATTATAAATTCTGGTAATTGATATGACTGATACATGAGTTCATAAAATTGATATAACTGTGATGATCGGCCTAACCGATGTAACTGATACTGAGCGACTGTATCTGATAGTCTAAGTTCTGATGAAACTATCTGAGTTCTATTTTGTATAGAGTAACCGAATTTGTGATCAGTCCTATCTAATGGGTGATCTTGAAGTCTATTTATAATGATAAGGATTGATTGTCTCTAACAGTACTGAATCTGTACTACTGAACTGAGTTGACTGTATCTGACAGTCCTGAATCTGTAACTAAAACTGTGGGATGTATTCATCTAATCGACATGCCCCAAGCTACGCTGACTAGGGTCCAATCTCTGCCCTGACTGGAAGGGTGTCAATACCGCACCACTGGTAAGGACAACATGTGAGCAACCATCATATAACAGGTAACTCTAGTGAGAATGGTGGGAATCCTCATATAACAGGTTAAGCCACCTCATCTACCCTCATATAACAGGTTGTGATGTCTCAACCTATGTTGGCTACATAGTTCTGGAATGCAAGGATGACTGCTAAGAATCACACCCTCATATACAAGTGAGTTCCCATTCTTGGGTTCACTCGGTGATAACTCCTACTCCCACCTGAAGAGACTGAACTGAATAACTGGGCTGAACTAAATAACTTAAGTGGACTGATTTGTTGAACTGATACTGATTAACTGAACTGAAAATAGTATTATTGTTTAGCGGATCTAAAATTGAGATTTACTGTGATTACTAAGGTTATTGAGCACTGAGATTACTGAGAATACTAAACTACTGAGATTACTGAGTTTTTCTGAGTCATATGACTGACCGAATTCTACTGAATCATGGCTTGATTTTGTATATCATGAAACATGACATGGATCTAGTCACACAGCTATAGTTTTTGGGTACGAATACCCCCAGGACTCGATAAAAGGAAACTGACACACATGACATGACTTGATCATAAAATTTGAGTCCACCATTCATAATATCATAAGTAGGGGATATCATATTTCATATAGTTATTCAACATCTTAAACATTGTAGGGAATGCATGGGTATATTTCGTGTACATATTGTATATCTCCATTATCTTACATGTTTCAAACCACCACAATAGCAACACATGAAAAGCATAGGATTCATATTGAAGTATATAGCTAACATGGACTTGTTATTTAGACATCATAGAACCATACAAACATGAATTTCTAGCATCCTAAGCATTTTATCAAACACCTTGCATGCATTGTCTAAGGCATAGGTGAGTTTCATACTTGCACCATATTAAACCACCTAAAGTTCATGGTTTTCAATTAACAAACATATATATTCTATGAAAACACCTTTACACATCACGTTGAAACTTAAACAACAATCGTCAACATATACATACTCATATCATCACAAAAAGTTTACAAAATAATATTTAAAATATGGCTCTTGAGCTCTATGAACGGATTGGATCCATTGATGAACACTACGCATACCTTAAATCTTGATCTTAAAAGAGATCTAATGTTTCTGAAGGTTCCTGAAGAAATCCTTAGGCTTGCCCTTGATTTTTCTTGACTAGGGTTTAACCCCTTTGGGAAAGAATGTTCTTGTTCCTGAAGAGATGATCTTGAGAGAAAACCCTAATCTTGTGGTTGAAAGCGTAAGAGAGGGTTTTTGAGATGCTTAACTGAAGAAAAATGGGAAAAATTATGCCTCTTTAGGGTTATAAGTCGTGGGAAGTGAAGGAAAAAGACTAAAATACCCTTATGAAATAAATTCCCAATTGCTGAAAATAATAGCTGACGACATTTGTGACAAGGCATCAAAAATGTGACAAGTCATCAAAAATATCGTCACACAGAAGATGGATTCTTCCTAAGGATGACGACATTTGTGACATGGCGTCAAAAATATGGTAAGCTGTGAAAAATATCGTCACACAGAAGCTGGATTCTTCCTAAGGATGATGACATTTGTGACATGGCATAAAAAATGTAGTAAGCTACCACGAATGTCATAACTTAGGAGTTGGTTTCTGCCTAAGGTTGATGACCTTCGTGATAGGGCGTCACAAATGTGGTAAGCTACCACGAATGTCGTCACACTGTTTCCAGCCTGACATGCTGGAGTAAAATAGGAATAACTCTTTGCTCTGATATTGGATTTAGGCAAAATTGGTATCTTTGGAAAACTAATTCAATTATCTATATTTTGATAGTTCATGAGGTCAAAAATTCTAAGTGTAATGAGATATATGCTCGTTTGAAGTTGATTATACCAATATCCTTCTCAAGAATTCAATCGGTAAGGAATGTTTTGATTCGTCTGATAGCTGGGAGTTATTTGAAGACTTAATATACATCTAAATTACTCATAAAACTATAAAATAACCATGATGCACTATGCATGATCTTGGTACATGGCTCTAATATTGATTTGGATTTTTCGGGGTATTACAGTTACAACCAAAGAAAGACCTTTAGATAAATCTTTGAGGATGTTAATGCTAAGAATGCAAGGAATATGATGAAGCATTTTGGGAACTACTTTTCTTCCTCAGCATAAGAAATCAGGAGAGAAGTAAAAATGAGAGAGTCTTATTGGTGAAAACCCTCACGGGCACCATAAGGCGATGGTAAGTCGAGAAAGATAAAAATGAGAGAGTCTTATCAGTAAAAACCCTCACGATCCCTGTAAGATGACTGTGAGTTGAGAAAAATGAAAATAAGAGTCTCATTGGTGGAAAACCCTCACGGACACCATAGAAAAATGGTGAGTTGAGAAAAATGAAAATAAGAGTCTCATTGGTGAAAACCCTTCACAGACACCATAGAAAAATGATGAGGTGAGAGAATGAAAATAAGAGTCTCATTGGTGAAAAACCCTCACAGACACCTTAATACAATGGTGAACTGAGAAAAAGATAATGAGAGAGGCTTGTTGGTAAAAACCCTTCAAGGTATCACTAGCCGAATGAGGTCTTAAATGCAATTGACCTAAGGAAACAACTCAGTTTCATGGCCATTAACTCAAGAATAATTGGTAGAAAGTTTGGATGGAAAGATCAGGCAGTTTAATCCAAAATGCATGGCATAATCATTAGAGTTGCCTGTCATTTTTAGATAAATTTTTCATTTCTTTGTTTCAAATAGGGACATTTATTGTCTTTTCTTTCTTCTCTTTACTTTTATTTTATTTTTTCTTGAGTCAGTTGTCCAAATAAAAGCCATTGTCATTTTTTGTTGTCTTTGAGTCAAGTCCATATCAAAATAAGTGAGAAAAGATTTCAAAACTGGCTACCAGCTTCTTCAATTACACAAAGCAAGACAAAAGGCCAACACATGAAAGAGACATGATTGTGAGCCGAAATAAGGCATGCAGAAAGTTTTGTCAACAGACAAGTCTGGGAATTTATGGAAATATCCAGGTTCAAAGGGTTTATCTGAGAAGCATGGTAAAGTAGAAATAATATGTTTGTTTCAGGGTCACTCTTAATAATCTGAGTTCGGATCAATGATGTAGCGAGTCAATGACATATGCTAATAGTTGAAAGCAAGATTAAATATGACAGGGGCAAGAGCGATTGCCGCGAAAGCTAAAGCCACAAACCAGCCACCATGTTTTTAAACTCACAAGTTTTCTTTGATGAAACTGGAAACATGTTACCTTCAAATCAAGGACTTCAGAGTCAAATATCAAAGGTTGTAATGCCTCATTTCCACAAATGCAGGAGACAAGGTTGTTGCACAGGTTTGGTAATCAAAACCATGGTAAAAACTCATCATCCAATATTTCTAGGAGACACACTTCCTTGTCCGGATGATTCAGGTCCATTTATTAGGTGATGCACTTCCTAAATTGAACCTTCACTCCTAGAAGTTACACTTTCTTATTTGGGTAATTCAAGCAATATTTTTAAGGAGACGCACTTTCTTGTTTGGGTAATTCAAGAAACATTTGTAAGGAGATGCACTTCCTTGTTTGGGCAATTCAAGCAACATTTGTAAGGAGACACACTTCCTTGTTTGGGTAATTCAAGAAACATTTGTGAGGAGATGCACTTCCTTGTCTAGATAATTCAAGCAACATTTGTAAGGAGACACACTTTCTTGTTCGGGTAATTCAAGCAACATTTTTAAGGAGACACACTTCCTTGTTTGAGCAATTCAAGCAACATTTTTAAGGAGACGCACTTCCTTGTTTGGAAAATTCAAGCAACATTTGTAAGGAGACGCACTTTGTTGTTTGGGTAATTCAAGCTGCATTGGTAAGAAAATGCAATTTCTTATTTCAATAATTCAAGTGGCATTTGTAAGGAGACACACTTTCTTATTTGGGTAATTCAACCGGCATTTGTAAGGAGAAGCACTTCCTTGTTTGGGTAATTCAAGCAACATTTGTGAGGAGACGCACTTCCTTGTCTAGATAATTCAAGCAACATTTGTAAGGAGACGCACTTTCTCATTTGGGTAATTCAAGCAACCTTTTTTAAGGATAAGGAGACGCACTTCTTGTTTGGACAATTCAAGCAACATTTTTAAGGAGACGCACTTCCTTGTTTAGCTAATTCAAGCGGCATTATTAAGAAGATGCAATTTTTTATTTCGGTAATTCAAGTGGCATTTGTATGAAGATGCACTTCCATGTTTGGGTAATTCAACCGGCATTTGTAAGGAGATGCTCTTCCTTGTCTGGATAATTCAAGAAATTTTTGTAAGGAAGACACACTTCTTTGTTTTGATAATTCAAGCAACATAGGAGCCCGCTCAAAGCACAGGGCGAATAAATGGAAAGTCAAACAACAAGGTGAAGAAATTAAAAGTCAGGTAAAAAATTAAATAAATTACAAGTCAAGAGCCCGCCTGAAGAATAGGGTGATGAAACTCAAGTCAAAAATCCAAAATAAGCTGCATAGATAGGGTTTTTGTAATTTTATTTATGTTTTAACTTGTAATTTTTATTTTTGATATAATGACAGAGCCGCAGACCGGAACCTCAATGGAACCTCACTTGACTCTCCAACTCGGTATAGTCCCTATCCTTCTAATCCTTTGAGATACCTGTGACTTGATTCCCTTATAACTTGGCTAGGTAGGATGTCCTAAGTCAAGACCCAGTTGCCCTTCTTTCTTTTGTTTCTTTCCTTGAATAATGGTCGGGTCAAAATTTGGTCTCGTTGTCTACTCTTTTGTATGAAAACACTTTGTATTTACACCCAAAAAAGGGCATGATGTAAACACCTAATTTTGTCCCTCCCAAAACCCAATTTATCCATTTTTTTACTTCTTGTTATCATACACTCTCACCCACGTGATTATACCCTACAAAAATACAAAAAAAAAAATAACCCTATCCTAATCAACTTTACACCTCATCCTAACAACCTACCCCACACCATACCCCTACCCACCTACCCTACCCCACATCACGTACCCCCTTCATATTTTCTTCTTGGTAACAAACCATAACAGAATAAAGGACACATACACATTGAGGGAAAAAAAACAAGAAAAATAGAAAAAGGTCCCACTGGAATTGATCCTGGAGAGAAAGAAACAATACACAAAAAAGCTCTCACAATACCACACATATACATACAACATCTCACATACACCAGGGAGGTTCCTTTTTGCTTCTTCTTCATCATCTTTACCCAAGAACACCCAGAAAATACACCAATACACACCATCTTCTCTTCCACACCATCGTCCACACACCTTCGTCCACACACTATCACATATACTCACCTGTACACACCGACCCACCTGGAACCTCACTTTAACACACTAATACACACTTTACTCACATTAAAAACACACACAAAAACTCACCATCACTCTAAAAAAAATACCTGCACGCACATAGAACATACACGCATATAGGGATGAGGAGAAAAGAGATCACAGTCGAGAGATATAGTGGGTAAAAATAGGGAAATCCAATGAGATATTGAAGAGATTCGGATCGGAAAGGGAAGAAATTCAGAGATATTGAGGATAGAGTGGAATATCGAGTGAACCGGGTTGTGTTGAGTTTTCCAGTGAGCAAATCCTCATCGAATTTTGTGACGCACATCGGGAATCGATTATGCCAACCAGAGATAGGCAATTACCGACTGAAATCCCTTAACAACAATTTTATTTTGGTTCATTCTCCGGAGTAGTTCTGGGCAAAAATCTTAGTCGCATTTTTTTTTGGTTTGTTTTCGTTTCTTTTCTTCAATTCTTTTAATACTCTGAGGGTCTGTTCTTATTCTGTTCGACCCGGGGTAAATTTCTGTGTTTGTTGCTTGAATACCGAGGTTGGAGTTTGTTTTTCGTGGGAGTGTTCTATTCGGGATTCTAAATTCGGGCCTTCTTAAATCTTATTACCAACGAAATCGGTACTTCAAAGGTCCATCTCTTAACTCTACTTTTTTTATTATATCAAAGTTGGTTAATATCGTGCTTTGTGGTGTGGTTTTGAATATTTTGAACAAATGTTGATTGTTGTTGTGTATATGAATGATTGGTATGCTTAAATGTTTGAATATTCATTCGGGTATGTGTTTGATGTTGGTTTCAAATTTTGAAAAGTGATTTGATAGTAGAATTGGCTTAATCATGTGGTTAAAAATGGATTTGTGGGACGAGAATTGAAAACTTGATATAATTGGTGATTTTGGTTAGTTTGATTTCATTGTTTGTTTAACTTGAAATGAACGTTAATTGAACTTGGTAGTATCATGATAGGACGATTGGTTTAGGCAAACATAGGTTGGGTAGGCAAATGTTTAGAATTGGCGGCTTTGGTTGAATGTTGGAAATTCCATGGAATGTTTGAAATTTTGTTGAATAGTTTGATTTTCTCGCACTAAAAATGTATTCATTTGGGCGGGGAATGCCTCGAAGAATCTGTATTGATTTATCTGGAGAATGTCCCGAAGTACCTTGTACTTGGAAGATGTTCGTGGTGAAGGCCCGAGGCATCGGTGAAGCAGTGGAGCATAGTATAGGATTAGTCTAGGGTAGAATAGATTTATATTTCCGCATTATTTATTCCTAGACTGTATAATTTGGAATGGACATTATTTTGATTTTGAATTTTTGTTTGTTTGCTTGTTTTGTGTGTTCGTGTGGTTTATATTGAACAGAGATTTCACTCGCATTATTTGTCAAGCGACCGTGGTCAAACCACGAGACCGAGGAGTGCCTAACACCTTCCCCTTGGTCAACAGAATTCCTTAGTCGAAATCTCTGTTCGCAAATCAGTTTTAAAGAGTCAAATTATTTTGAAATGGATCTTCTAAAAGTGACTTGGCACACCAGATTATGTCAAGTGGTGACTCTGAATAAAATGTAAATAATCCTTTTTCGAAATAAATTTTCACCCTTTGTCACTTTGATAATAAAAACCCTTTCGAAACTTAAAATCAAATCTTTTTTAGAGTTAAAAAAAGGGGTGTGACAGGCATGGAATACTTGTTTTGACAATTCGATTAAGACTTTTGATTTTGATCAATATGAAAATGAGTCATTCATCTATAAAAAATAGGACGGGGACAGAGTAAGATTTTTTATTTTGTACGTAGATGACATTTTGCTCATAGAAAATAATGTGAGCATGTTTAATTCCATTAAGGAGTGGTTGTCCTTGCATTTTTATATGAAAGACTTGTAAGAAGCGGCTCATATCCTTGGGATCAAGGTTATACGAGATCGCAAACAAAGGATGTTAGTCTTATCTCAAGCACTTTATATTGATACTATTCTTGCAAGGTTTAGCATGCAAAATTCCAAAGAGGAATTTCTTTCTTTTAGGCATAGAATTACTCTATCAAAAGATCAGTAACCCAAAATGATTGATGAGATAGAGAGAATGAAGGCGGTCCCTTATGCTTCTGCTGTAGGGAGCCTCATGTATGCTATGCTGTGCACTAGACCAGATATTGCTTTGCTGTTGGCATGGTTAACAGATTTCAGTCTAATTATGGGCAAGAACATTGGACTTCGATTAAGCATATAATCAAGTACCTTAAAAGGACTAGGGATTACATATTTGTCTATTACTCTGGGGATCTTGTACCTATTAGGTATACTGATTCAGATATTTAGTCGGATAAAGATTCTAGAAAATCTACTCCAGGATACGTGTTTACTTTAGGAGGTGGGGCCATTGTTTGGAGGAGTATCAAGCAATCATGTGTTGTTGATTCCACCATGGAAGCCGAATATGTAGCTGCCTCTGAGGCTGCCTCTGAGCCGGCTAAAGAGGTTATTTGGCTCGGTAACTTTCTAAAAGAGCTTGGAGTTGTTCCTTCATTTCAAACACCACTACCACTTTATTGTGACAATAGTGGTGCAGTTGCAAACTCGAAAAAACAACGAAGCCATAAAAGAAGTAAGTATATTGAGAGAAAATATCACTTGATTCGAGATATAACTCAAAGGGGTGATGTGAGAGTTTTGAAGATTGAGTCGAAAAAGAATTTGGCGGACCCATTTACAAAGAACTTTAACCCAGAAGGTTTCTGATAAGCATGTGGAAGAAATGGGTGTTAAAATTATGCATTCATGGTTATGAGTCTAAGTGGGAGATTGTTAGGATATACTATTAACCATGTAGTTTGTGTTATAATATTATATTTTCATCTCATGTAAAGACTATTTATTATATTAAGAAAATCTTTATTTGAATAGATCATTGTGTTAACATGTGTGTTCTTTGCTTAGATAGTAGACAATTTTGTGCATGGAGTATTTTAACTCATGCACGGAAGATTAAAATTGTTGGTTCTTATAAGTAATAAATAAAACGTTCACAATCAAAGATGAGGTAGGATAAACATCTTGATGATTGTAGCACAAGATTAAATATAATTTGATCTTAATTATGAGAGTGGTAATAATCAACTTCTTGTGATAGTACATTTCGTATGTATTGAACGGACCAATTAGAGATATTTGTTTATGTTCTGAATATTAATAAACGATTTCTCTAGTCCATTACATGTACTTATACTCTTAATCTTGATATAATTATTATGATCTATGTGGTTTGTTTTGTCGTTTTAATCTATTAAAAGGTGAGACTCTTTTGTGAGTCAACATATTCCTAATAGGTTGGATGATGACGAATCACTTAGTGAAATATCAATTAGTTGATAGAACCATGTCTCGGACTTGAGATGGAAGACACCCCTTTATGATTGCTTATAAGTTTTCACGTGAAAACCCTGCAGGTGGATTTTGTATCCGGCGTGTGAAATTAGTTAAGTGTTGTAAATAAAGGATTAAATTAATCAATAGGTTAAATTTTTCAGGAATTTAATTTAATTGATTGGTGTCGGTAATTCTAACATGGGGAGTTAAATAAGATGTAATGGTAAATTTCAAAATAAAATTGAAGAGTGCAATAACAGATTTTTAGTGAAATAATTTGTAATTTATTATGATATGGTAATTCATTCATTTGCGAATTAATATCATAATTGGAAGCCTCACTTAATAAATCTTCGGTCCCTGCCATACTTGATTAACTAATCAATTTTGGAAAAGAGAAAGAACTTACTAGAAGAAGTAATATTATTTACTGGTTTTCTATAAGGAAAAAAATATCTTCTGATTTTAAATAAGAAAACATTTTGGACAATGAAAGGGCACAAAACATTTTGGATAATAAAGAGGCAGAAAACATTTTTGACAACTGAAAAGACAAAAACGTTTGTCTCTTGGCTTTCCCCTCTTTAAGAGAAAACAGGAATAAATAGGGCTTTTTGTTCAGAAGATTATGATCTCTTGACATATTCTCTTTGAATCCAAAAGTACTTGCCTACACAAGTTTGATAGCAAAAGTTAGTAGGATATAGTAGAAGACTATAGCCTTGGAGGTCAAAGTAGTGAACGAATTGTGTGAAAGCTTCAACAGGTAAGTAGCTTTTCAATTTCGTTTGATGATTTATGTTATCTAGATTATATGTAAGTTATATTGATCCTGTAGAATTATTGCTTCCACTGTGCATGTTCTAATATAGAGGTAGGTTGAAGAAGAGCTATAGCTTACTACGTCATGACCCTAAATAGGAAGGTATAGTTTCCTCTCCTCTCCTCATTGGTAGTACTCCCTCCGTTCCTAAAAATGTAAATGATGTTTTTAGCTTGGACACACCCCTTAAGAAACTGCACATTCTTAGAAAATAAAAAGTGTTTTTACTAACTTACCCTTAATAAATACTTTGAAAAAGATAATAACTCTTTCTTAATTATCTATAGCTCTCTTTATTTAAAGAATGGTGGGTATTATTGGAAAAATACCATTAATGTCTTGTTGATTAATATCTAAATCATCACTAATTTAGAAATAAAATGAAAAAGCTAAAATATTGCTTATTTGGAAACGGAAGGAATAGCTAGTATTTAATCATGTAGTTTCATATTCTCCAATGTGTATTAGTGCATGTTACTTTATTTAGTTTGTATCTTGCCATTTTGCTACCATATTTTATTACAATCCTACTTCAAATACTTCTCTCTGGAATTAAGGGTATATCAAAAATCACCTCATTCAATTCTTACTCCCACAAAGATAATGATAAAATCTACTTACATCCTATTCTCCTCAAATTTCATCCGTGCAATTAACTAAACAGATCGTATTTTTCCTATGGAAACACTTGTTGTATTTCATTATTACTTGGGACATCATTACTATGGTGGTATTATAGACGTGTTGGATATATAAATCATTTTGTAAGAAAGGGAAACGATGAAGAAAGTTCCTTAGTTGACGAAACATGCACATTCATCCAAAATCTGCACATATAGAATTAAACAAGAATAAAATTAGCGTTTCATAATTATGTAACTCCTGACGTATATTTGAGATCGAAATATTGTCATGGACTATGGTCAACGACTAGGACTTTCCAGTTGAAAAAAGAAAACTAGGACTTCCCGATGATACTTCAATCACAAGTAATTTATTATGACAGAGACATCTACTTTGTCTACTAATTTAATTTTTCAAGTGATAAAAAGTTTTCAAAGTCTTTTTTTCCAATTCTCAAGATTATTTATAGTTTTTTCTAACTTCACAAGATAGGAATAAAGCCATCAATACAATTAATTAATAACATAGGAATAAAGCTATCTATATAATTAATCTGTTAAGAACTTATTTCTATAATTACCGTTAGTATGTTATTGCTATTGCATAGAAAGGATAGAATTCCAACATACGTATGTTTTCTTGTAACTATTCTAAAAATTTGTATTGTTTTTTGTAAGATGATTATGCTTATGGTATTAATACTTTGGATCGGCCTTATAACGGTGTCGGTGTGATTAGTCGACGCATAAATCTCAGGAAATTCTTATTTTTATTATTTTACTGATTTAATATAATAAGAAATAAATATTAAAAGAAGATAAAATCATAGAAATTTCTAAAAAAATATATAAATATTTCGGACTTGTATGTGGAATTGTTTCAATCTTAAAACGCTAATTATAATAAGCAATTTCTTAAAAGCTAATCAAAATTGGTTCAACTAATTAGCCTTTGAAGACTTTTCGAAAAAAAAGATATGCATATTAAAAGGAACCTACTCCCAAAGTCAAAAAGGGTCAAATTAGAGTTGATAGATGACGATAGGGCTGGGCATAAAATACTAAAAATTGAATTACCAAATCGAATCAAAAAATTTGGTAATTAGTGTTCGGTAATTCGGTATTTGGGAGTAAAATTTCAACATTTCGATATTCGGGATTGGGTTTGGTACAAGATATTAATACCATTTGGTATTTCGTATTTACCGAATATCGTATTTGATATATATGTATGTGTGTGTGTGTATACATACATACATACATATATATATATATATGTATGTATGTATGTATGTCTAACCAACCCAATACACAATAGTATTAGTAATCCCAAAGAATCTCTTGGACCTAGGTAATATATTCGTAAAAAGCAACAAAAAGAATACTAAATAAGGTTTTTAATAAATATATTCTTTGAAGTTTAAACGTACATTTGCACATCTCCAACTTTAATATGCTATTACCAAATACCGTACCGAACCAAAGTTTAATTTACCGAATTACCGAACCGATGTTTATAAGTATAGTATGTGGTATTTACGTTCAAATACCGATTACCGAATTATCAAATACTAAACGTCCACCCCTATATGACGATGCATTTTGCTTAGAATTATTGATTGCTGTTTTTGAGGTAAAAATTTTGTATTAAATTAATTACAAGAAATTCAAACACAAGTTCAAATAGTTTATGAGTCATCAAAATGAAGTTTAAATTATTTTCTTGAAAATAGAAAAACCATCAAGAATGAGATGAAGAAATGAAAGAATCAAGTCCACCAAATTCACGGTGTGTCTTTAAGAAATTTATTCCCCTTAAATACCCAAAGTTAATGGAATATATCCTTATCGAATAAAATGATTCACTTTACCAAATAATAGTACCTCAAATTTGCCGACTTTGAACACACTCGACGATTCATAAATCACACTCTAGTTTTTTAGGAGGAAGTAGAGTTTTTTAACTTCCAAATTTTGCACCAATATCTGAGTAAAAATTAGGTATTTATAAAGGTGTTGTTTCTGAAAAGAAACAATGATTCATGAAAAGATGAATCTTTTTGAAACATCAGGATGACCTGCGGTCACAGATGGAGACCCGCGGCTGCAGGTCATTTTTTTCCCTGAAACAACAGAAAGTTATGTCTCATCTGCGTCCACAGGTCAGTTTCCCACTTTCAAATAGTGCCTCGAAGGGTCGCGTCCCTTTGAGGTGCTTTGTGACATGTGTCCGCACATGTTCGTGTGTGTTCGGAAATGGAGAAAAATTTCATAGCGAATTTTTGAATTAAAACATTACTAATTCTCAAGTTTTAAATGAATTTTTTTCCAAAAGGATAATCTCTTAATCATTTTATAAAGACAAAGCCGAGTGAGCAGCGACGACGGTAAGATGTCTTCTTCTTGACTCACCATCCATATGAAGACATGCTTCTATATTTAAGCATGGAGAAATTTCTTTCTTTCTCTTTTCTTAAAGTTCAATTCACTTTCTCTTCATTTTCTTCACTTAATTTGTCTTTCACTTTTATTACTTAGAACCCAACAATCATCATATTTCCCTTTATCTGGAGAACAAATAAAAAATAGGACCAAGAATTAAAAAAATTAAGTTGTAAGCTTTTAAATTTTTTAGAACTTAAAAACATCCCGACTTATTTTAGTAATTTTAATTCAAATTCAAATTTTTTTTTATGTATTATGCCCCAAATTAAATGAAAAAAAAAAACCTCACTTAATACCTGAGCGTACCCAGAAGAATGGACCTTAAACCTCACAAACTTTCACCCTCGTAGATTGCTCCACTATGTTTCTAATGTGTTTGAAATTCGCTTCAAAAATGTTCTTGAAATCCACCATCTGTGGCGCTCAGTCATGAGGTTGTTGCATTGGCCTTATCTACTATGATTTATATATTTTATATGATTTTCGAATTATTGTACAATGAACATGTTACTACAAAAGTACAAAGTGTTCACCATAAGGACAAAAATTGTGATAGAGGTTGTGAGTTTCTAAAAAAAGAATACTGTTAGAAATGTATTTACATTATAGTGAATGTCTATCAAGATATAGTTGATATCTATCAGGATTTGAAGTATCTCTCTTTTAGTGAGAAACTAGGAGTAAATTTTTCCTATAAATAGAGGGAGTTTTATTCATTGTAAATCATTCTTAATCTCCCAAGATAATCCCTCAAGATAAATAAGAATTACTCTCTATTTTCTCTGCTCTTCTTCTTTATTCTTTGTTTTGTCTTTCATAACACGTTATCAGCACGAGACTCTGCCAAATAAGGTGAGATCATAAATATAAAGATACTTTCAAGGTTAGTAATTTCTTATGCTATTTATCTTTTGCTACTAATGATATAATTGTTGGATTTGAGGAAAAATAATTGGTTTGAAACCATTTATGTTTTAAATTTATTCCTGAAGAACAATATTATTAAAAGGGATGATAATATGTTGGATTCAAGTCCTATCGATTTATTACCTAAGGTGCATTTATATGAATAAGACGTTGAGTTTGAATATCAATGCATCATATTTATGATATAATGATGGTTAAGGTAAAATAATGTCTTTGATGAAAAGATATGAAATTTGTCCCATTTAATATGCTTCATTCCCTGAAGTGAATATAGTAGTAGTGCATAATATGTCTAAAAGAAGACAAACCGATTGAATGTACGAATATAAGCGTGAAAGGATAATATGATATTGATCATCAAAAGTGATGATATTTTCACACGCATATTATGATCATAAGATATGTTAGAAAAAAATTCTCTACATTATATGTATGCCTTGATTTCCTCCTGAAGTAGCAATATCATGTAAAAGGTTTTAAGCTATCGTAATTTGATAGGCTTATGTCACAATTATATTCCATTCCTAGAGAATGAGAACATTATTAATGCAAACGTGCACTTGATTATGATGGTATCCCAACTCACCTCCAAATGAGGTAGGATAATTGAGAGGAGTTATTTTGAAATCTACTTCTGAAGTAGTAAATCTGAAATTTATTTATCTAATAGTAAATCTAAAATTTACTAAAGAAAAAAAATACATGTCATGGTAAACTTGGAGTTTACTACTATAAATAAGTTAATAAGTTGACAAGAACGATTGTGACATCTCGAATATGTGTATATTGAGTATTAAACATGTATTGAATAACTAGAAGATTCTTCAAAAATTATTTATATCACTTGTTCTCCTGATAAGTTGGTTGGACCAACTAACTTTGGGATTGAATCCCTTAAAGTCTGAAAAGTATAAAAGGTGAATAAGGGCCCGTTCACCTATATATTTTGAAAAGATGCATCAATAAGATGATCACATGTACACTTATTGTCAACTTTCAGTTTGACATTCATAAAGTTGATTTCTCAATAAAATTGAGTTAAGAGCATAATTTTCAGATTGTTAATCAAGATAATTCATCTTGATGATGATGGTTTAGCATTGTATGTGTTTGATAAATAGTTGAACTATTGCGAATGATAACAAAGCTTCATGTGTTGGTCTGAAATATGATATGTTGCATACAATAGTACTTGTATGCATTAGACCAATAAATTATAATTATTTCTTCCCTCTCAATTGGTTCAAGATCAGGAACCAACTATTTCATCTAATAATTTTGATGTGCGGTATACAATTAATGAATATACCATAATACACAAAGATGGATTCCTCAAAGAAGATGGGGGATGTATGTTAATTTTCCTAACATAAGGGGGAGATTATAAACAAATAAGAAATATGTTAGGAATTATCATCAGATCCTCATTCAAAAGATAATTCAAGTCAAATGCTGAAAGCATCTCATATTTAAGCTGCAAATTCTCCTATTTTGTGTCCCTAAAGGACAAAGGCTATGCATGCGTGAAGTGTGGTAGACCAATCGATTCCAAATAAAATAATCCTTGAAAAAAATAAGGAGCAAATAATCATAATAAAAAGGCAATATGCTCTTGAAGAGCCTATGACATAACACTTCATGAAACCTTATGAGAGGTTCAGGTACCTGAAAATAATGAAGTGGTGAGATCTCAAAATGTTATGTCACAGTGTGAACCAATACAAAATGATATATCATCAATATCTTTGATACAATATTGGCGCAATATTGTGAAAGATCGTAAGGATCTGAATTCTATGTTTATTTAAGCATGCTAACGTAGAAATATTTATCAAGTGACATAAAAGGATGCATCTTGGTAAGTATAAAACTTATTTAATTTACAGTCCAGACACTTGAAGATGTCACGTATGAGATTTGATTATTTTCACTTGACAAAATTTAAATGAAAACTTTCTAAGGATTCAAAATGTTTGAAGCATATAAAAGTTTCTGGAAAACTTATTTATAATCCTTATATTGCATAAGTTTATAACTTGAAAATTACTGAAATTCTTGGAGAGTTTTCAAAAGCAATATATTATTTGCTGAAATGAAAAATATGAAGTATCATATCTTAGTGAAATTGGTGCACAACACTAATGTATCTTGAAAATACTACAAGGCCTGATATAGCCTTTTAAGTCAATTTGTAAGCAAGGTATATTTCAGCTCCTATTAGGAGACATCGAAATGATATAAAAGACATGAGCTTATTTTATTCTAAAGTTTGTAGTCCCGATCATGTTGATTATGCTGATGTATGGTACTTATCTGACCTGTATAAAGTTCGATATTAAACAGGCTATGTGTTCATATGTGGTGGTACTATCATATCTTGGAGATATACAAAGCAGTCTATCGTAGCCACTTCATCGAATCATGCTGAGATAATAGCTATTAATGAAGCGAGCCGAGAATGTGTGTGGTTGAGTTCCATGATACATCTCATTCGAGAAAAATATAGTTTGAAATGTGACAATGTACTCACAGTTTTATACAGAGATAATGCAGCATACATAGCACATCCTAATGAAGGATCCATAAAAGGAGATAGAATAAAGCATACTTCATCAAAGTTGTTCTACATACATAAGCTCCAAAAGAATGATTATATTAGCGTGCAACGGATTCATTCAAATGACAATGTGGCTGATTTATTCACCAAGTCTCCTCCAAGTGCAAGTTTTAAGAAGATGGTGTACAAAATCGAGATACAAAGGCTCAAGGACATTCTCATTAGGGGGAGTTATACGCGTTGTACTCTTTTTTCCTTATGAGGTTTTGTCCCACTGGATTTTTCTTGTAAGGTTTTTAATGAGGTAGTATATATGTGTATTGTTAGGGATGTATACTCTTTTTCCTTCTCTAATTTTTTTTCCCACTGAGTTTTTTCAAGTAAGGTTTTAACGAGGCACATTATCTATCAATTAGACATTTAAGGGGGAGTGTTATAAATGTATTTACATTATAGTGAATGTCTATCAAGATCTAGTTGATATCTATCAGCATTTGAAGTATCTCTCTTTTAGTGAGAAACTAAGAGTAAATTTTTCCTATAAATACATGAGGTTTTATTCATTGTAAATCATTCTTAATCTCCCAAGAGAATCCCTCAACAGAAATAAGAATTACTCTTTATACTCTCTACTCTTCTTCTTTATTCTTTGTTTTATATTTCATAACAAATACGGCTTTAGATCCAATTTTTGTACAAACTTACATGGAATATACATGCAATACACGTATATATAGAGAGACCAGTAGAATTATATTCACTTACTCCCTAGTCCCTTCGTTCCTATTTATGAGGCACCTTCTGGATTTTGAGATTCAAATAAGTTTATCTTTGACAGTATCTTTTTTATATGTCTTATAAATGTTTTTGAATTGTCAATTATTGTTACTTATAGTACTTTTTATGTAGTTTTAAATATATATAAATTTCATTTCAAAAAATTTATGTACAAATTCATGGTTAAATTAAATTATTGACTTTTGAAAAGCGAAAAATATTACATCAATTGGGACAAGGAAAGTATTAATACTCGGGTTAATATTTTACTTAAATGTCGAATGCATAAATATCACAAATGTAAAGAATGTTTATTTTTATTTTTTAATTCCGTATTATTTTAAATAAATTAGTGTCATATAGAATGGATCAGAGGGAGTAATACAATTCGTTCCGCCTCCACTAATGAGACACATAATATCAGCTTGACCATGAACTTATGAAACAATCCAAAAGTAAAGCATTACAAAAAAGAAAACGTCAATTATTTCATCATCTAACTTTATTCATTATCACAATAAATAACTGAAGTATTTCTACAAATTTAGACTTTATTGTAATAGTAAATAAAATTCAATAAGCATGTACGAGATTAATTAAAGACAACATACAAAAATTGTAGAATTTAAGTTTTCTCCACTGTCAATGTATAAAATATTCTACATTATCAGTAAACTTGATCTGCTATTGGTATTGCATGTTATCCAATTTTTTCTTTTTCAAATTTTATATGAAAATTGGATAACCTGCTATATCGGGTCAAGTTTACCTGTATAATATTTTATACATTGTCAATGCATAAAACTCAAATTGTAATAGTAAATAGGTGACAAGGCTTTTAGTCTCCACTGCAACCACCACAACCACCACCATCACCACCACCACCACAACCGCCGCCACCACAGCAACAACCTTGTGATGCATTAGCAGTGGCCTCAGAAGCTGCTCCTAAGTCAATAGTTACCTCACCACGCTTACGCTCATAATCAGTACCGTTGCTGTTTGCTGCAACTGACGTTTCAGCAACAGCACCAGCACCAGCAACACCAGCACCGGCTCCTGCTAAAACGACCATGTTCCCATCTCTTGTTCTTCTTCGAGATTGATCACTTGGTCGCCGTGAGTTCCAGTTACGGACTAAATACCATAAGAAAGCAGAACAAGTAAAAGCCAGAATTATTATGGCAGCAGCACTACCTGCATTCATGGTCTTAATATGCAAATATTCTGAAGTGCTATACACTGAATAATTAAAGAATTTGATCAGGTAGATCCATATATATATACTCATTTTTCCTCGTACATAGTATGTACAAGAAATATAGGTCATGTGACTTTCGAAGACTTTGATGATGACTTATTTAATTAGGTCTTTCATTTGATATTTTATGTTTGGCTTCTTGTGACCTATACCTTTCTCTGTTGTAGTTCTTAATTAAAATAAGAAATTATCCAGGAAGGCCGGCAGAGGAAGCTTCTATATCCTGAGATGTTGGAATAAAAGGATATCTTCTGTAACCTTTGTGTGATTCAACATCCATATGGTGAAATACAACAGATACCAAAATATCATGTAATCTTGTGATCTTAAACATGTCATGTGAAAAGTTAGAATGAAAGAGTTACCAAAAAAGAAAATTATCAAAAACATACTTAAACTGTTAGAATCATGATGGTTGATCTTCATCATCTCATCCTCACTCTCATTCTATGGAAAGAC
This sequence comes from Capsicum pubescens, assembly GCA_030864215.1. Lineage (NCBI taxonomy): Eukaryota > Viridiplantae > Streptophyta > Magnoliopsida > Solanales > Solanaceae > Capsicum > Capsicum pubescens. The sequence continues at coordinate 263,976,925 of CM061538.1, forward strand.
GAAATGAACGAGGTGTAGCCTCTAGAAGCTGTCAAAGAGATGTTCAACATTTGGGCTTTATAAACAAACAACGCATAGGTGGCCCAATAACAATTCAGCATCAAACAAGAACATGGCCCAACTACTGCTGAATGATTTCTTTCATTGTTTAACTTAGAATAGAAGGTTCTTTTCTTTTCATGGTTTAGCTTAGAAGAGAAGATTCTTTTCATTCCATTTGCTTGTATAAATAAATGTGATTGGCAAGGAATATACAGAGAAGAAAATTCCCAAATATTGTCTCTTATTTTTACATGGTATCAGAGCAGTAGGTCGTTGCATACAAGTCAACTTCTCGATTATCAATTCCTTCATCTAACCTATATCTACAATGGTGGATGGAGTCACTACTTCTTCGACATCCTCTGGCTCTACTACCAGGACTCTACCACCTATGGATCCTACTTATGTTTATTATCTTCACTCTTCAGATTAACCTGGAATGGCCTTGGTTAACACTCCATTAGATGGAAGAGATCATCAACGATGTAAGAGATCAGTGCTTATAGCACTGTTAGCCAAGAACAAGCTTGGTTTTATCACTCGTGCTGAAACTTCACCAGATGCTCAATCTCCAGATCTATAATCTTAGGGCAGATACAATGACATGGTAACATCTTAGCTTCTTAACTCTCTTTCCAAGGATATTGCTGATAGTGTGATATACTCTAGGACTGATAAAGATTTATGGATGAGTCTAAAGCATAGATTTGGACAATCTAATGGAGCTAAATTATTTCACCTGCAAAAGAAACTAAATAGGTTAGTTTAAGAAAATAATGACATTGCAGGATATTTCACTAAACTTAAGAGACCCTGGGATGAGATGGAATCTCTCAAGTCTGATAAGTGCACCTGTGTGTGTAATTATGAAGGTAAATTGAAGCTAGAAAAGTCTCTTGAAGATGAGAAACTTATACAATTTTTTATGGGTCTAAATGATGTGTATGCTCAGACAAAAGGAAACATCTTAATGATGAATCCTCTGCCCAACAAAAATGTTGCTTATTCTCTAATTTTACAAGATGAAAATCAGAGAGAAACCTATATGAGTGGCTTGATCCCAACTTATTCTTCTTCTTTTATGGTCATCAAAGTGAATCAAAACAAATTTGACAAGAAAGTCCAAAAAAACCCTTGCGATGCCTAATTTTTGAACTAGATTATATTATTCAATTATCCAAGGTTGAACAATCATCAGTAGTTACCCAAATACACAAGGACAAACCAACCACAACAAAAATTTAGGGTTAAGAAGAAGTATAATCCTAATGTGTCCTGTGATTTTTGTGGTAAGACTAGGCATGTTGATGTGATTGCTTCAGGTTACATAATTTTCTTGAAGATTTTGAATTCACAAACAATATAGGTGGACAGGTTTAGATCAGAGGAAATGTTGTTATATATAGATAAGAAGGTGACAATGAATATATGATTGACATGGATTTGATCAATCAACATTTCACCAAAGAAAAATTCAAGCATTTCATTCAAATGGCAAAACAGAAATCAACAGAGGGATCATCTATGAACAAAGGATTTGAGATAAATGATAATGAATTTGATAGTAATGTGCTTAAATATATTGGAACTTGTCTTTCAGTCTTTAATTTTGGAACTTGGATAATAGACTCAGGTGCTTCTGAGCACATGTGTTACAACTCTAGTTCTTTTCATTCTATGAGAGCTCTTAAAATTCCTATTAACATTAATTTACTCAACTCTCAATCCATCATTGTGACTCACATAGGAAGTGTTGTAATTCCTAATAACCTCACACTGCATGATGTTCTTTATGTTACAAGTTTTAGATACAATCTGCTCTCAGTTCATAAATTTAATGTCCAATACAGTTATACTCTATCCTTCACTTCTAATAGTTTTGTCTTGCAGGACCCTTTAATGAAGAGGCCTCAAGCTTTTGGTGAAGTAAAGAAAGGTCTATACTTGGTTCAAATTATTCCTAAGGAGTCTAGTGGGAACCAAGAGATTTACAAGGATTCTAAAGTATTTTTTAACTTTAGCACTACTGTTTCTAGTCCCAGTTCAGTTTCGCATTGTTTTTCAGTCTATTTCAACGCTAATTCTAATGTAAGGTTATGGAATATAAGACTTGGGAATTTGCATGCCTTATTCATCAATGAAAAATGTCCATTTCCTTACAATTCCCTCTAATTATGATTGTCTTGTGAAATCTGTCCTTTAGCTAGGCAAGCTAGATTACCTTTTCCTATCAGTAAAGTTACTTCTCAATCCATTTTTTATCTAGTTCATATAGACACTTGGGGTCCATACAAGTCACCTACTCATAACCATTATAGGTATTTTTTGACTATAGTAGATGACTACAGTAGAGGGACCTGGACATACTTGCTAGCAACTAAAAGCAATGCATTTTCAGTTATTCAATGTTTCTTGAAAATGGTTGAAAGATAGTTTCACAAAAAGGTAAAGATTATCAAATCTAATAATGCAATGGAGTTGCATAAGAGTACAGAGGCATCAAATTCTTTAACATCTCAAGGAATCATACATCAGACATCTTGTATTGCTACCCCACAACAAAATGGGGTAGTTGAAAGAAAGCACATACACTTACTTGAAATTGCTAGGGCTTTGATATTTCAATCTAAAGTTCCTATCATCTATTGGGGTGAGTGTATACTTTCTGCCACATTTCTAATCAATAGGTTGCCTTCCAAAGTTCTTAAAGGTAAAACACCTTATGAAATTCCATTTGGCAAAACACCTTCTTATTAATTATTAAGATGTTTTGGTTGCCCATGCTTTTCTAATTCTTTATCTCATGGAAGGATTAAATTTGATCCTAGAGCCACTAGGTGTATCTTCTTAGGATACCCAAGTGATCAAAAAGGGTACAAACTTCTTGACCTGACTTCTAAGAAATTTCTTGTGTCAAGAGATGTTCATTTTGTAGAACATGTGTTTCCTTTTGCTCCTGACCATTCATATATCCCTACTCCTACTTTTACTATCCACACAAAAGAAGACCATTTATTTCACTCCACCATCTCTCATTCCTTCTAACCTTATTGAACCAGATTCCAACTTACCACCTTCTAACCTTTTTGAATCAACTCTTGATCATTCAAATTCTTCTGCTAAAACCATCACACCATCTATTCCTTCGGAATAAGATGTTTCATGTCATGACCCGAGCTGAGGCCCTGACTGCAATGGGCATCCCAAACCTCAAAGGCTTGAGAGATCCCTTAGCATACTATCATAAGCATAAGTCATATGAAATAAAATGCGAAAGATAAACGAAAACCAAAAATCCCATAATAAAACTTAATTATTTAGGATAACAATCTATGACAAACCAAACCCAGTCTACATCCATCTACGAAGCCTTTACTGAACTGAAAACACAAGTCTGACTAGGCCGGGACAAGGCCCCTAGCCGGACCATAAAACTGAATGAAATTAACATTTAGATAGAATGTCTTTCGAAGTAAGGGAGGATCACCAACTCTGAACATCCAAGGGTACTCTACTGCTGGACTAGACTAATGGACTGTTTCTCAAAACCTATATTATAGGGGTTCAATACTTAGAGAGTATTGGTATGCGGAACTAACCAAAAATAACATATATTACAACTAACATAATAGGAAACATTATGAAAATAGTTCAGCATGATTTATATATATATATATATACAAGTAAACTCATGGGCGAAATCAATGAGTTTTCAAAACATTACTGCATAAGTATTGACTCTATTCTTTGTGTTAGTTCTGAGCTAGATAGTATACCCTACAATTCTAATTACCCATGGGCTATATGGGTCCGCCCTTAACTCAGCAGCCAAGCCTCCAATCCAAGTTTTCCACAAGAATTGGAGTTTCCATAACAAACTCAGAACATAAAGATGTGTTGAAGACACATACCTTCCGCATGAATCCCAAGAGCAAAAAAAAATACGGATACTTGGACTTTATGTCCTCCTCCACTTCCCATGTAGCTTCTTACACCTTATGGTTCTGGCACAGAACCTTAACTGAAGCCACATCCTTGATCCGCAACCGACAAACCTGCATATCCAAGATCTCAATCGATACTTCTTCATAAGACAAAGAATTTGAGATACCCAGTCCTTCCAAAGGAATAACAGAAGAGGGATCACCAAGACACTTTCTCAACATGGAAACATGAAAGATCAGATGAATCAAGCTTAATCTAGAAGGCAACTCCAGCTCATAAGCAACATTACCAACTTTTCGTAAAATCTCATAAGGACCAATATACCAGGGACTGAGCTTCCCCTTCGTGCCAATCCGCACTACTTCGTTCATAGGAGATACCTTGAGGAAAACCTTATCCCCTACCTCAAGCTCCAAGTCTCTACGCCTAACATCTGCATAGGACTTTTGGCGACTTTGGGCAGCCTTAAGCCTATCCGAAATCACTTTCACCTTCTCCATAGTTTGGTAAACCAAGTCGGGACCAAACATATCTGCCTCCCCAAGCTCAAACCAACCAATAGGAGATCTACATCTCCTACCATAAAATGCCTCAAAAGGGTCCATACCAATTCTAGAATGATAGTTATTATTGTAAGCAAACTCCATCAAAGGTAGATGCTTAACCTAATTGACACCATAATCAATCACACGAGCCCGATGCATATCCTTCAATGTCTGAATAGTTCTCTCTACTTGCCCATCCATCTGCGGGTGAAAAGTAGTACTCAGACTCACCTTAGTCCCCAACCCCCTCTGAAAAAATTGCTAAAAGTGAGACGTAAACTGCGTACCACGATACAAAATAATTGAAATAGGCACCCCATGCAGCTTTACGATTTCCTAAAGATACAGCTTTGCATAATCTTCCACCAAGAAGGTAGTTCGTATTGGCAAAAAGTGCGCAAACCTAGTCATCCTATTACTATGACCCAAATCGAATCATATTGATTCCGAGATCGAGGAAGAACAGTAATGAAGTCCATATTGATCACTTCCCATTTTCCCTTGGGAAAATTAACTTCTTGATACAACCCTACTGGCCTCATGTGCTCAACCTTAACCTGTTGACACACCATACACTTGGCCATAAAATCAGCCACATCCCTCTTCATGCCATTCCACCAATAGATCTCCTTAAGATCATGATACATTTTAGTCGAGCCGGAATGAACAACATAGAGTGATTCATGTATCGCAGCCAAAATCCTTTGTCACAACCCATCGACATCAGGAACACACAACCTCTCTTGGTACCGTAAAGTACCATAACCACCAATCTCAAACACCACTACCTTTTTCCCATCAACGTCACTCTTTATTTTCATCAAGATAAGATCTAGTACTTGCTTCTCCTTAATATCTACACCAAGAGATGATCGAATCACTCCTTGCACCACAATACCACCATCCCTAGATTTCCAGAGGCGAACTCTAAGATTAGCCAAGCGGTGAATATCCTTCACCAATTCCCGCTTTCCTTCCTCCACATGAGCCAAAATCCCCGTGGATAACTTGTTATGATCATCACAACTACTTTAGCCTTACCTAGGTGGTAGTGAAGACTCATATCATAGTCCTTGAGAAGTTCAAGCCATTTCCTCTGCCTGAGATTAAGCTCCCTCTAAGTGAACACATACTGTAGACTCTTATGATCAGAAATGATATCTATGTGAACACCATACAAATAATTCCGCCATATTTTCAAAGCAAACACAACCTCCAACAGCTCCAAATCATGAGTAGGATAATTCCTCTCATGCACTTTCAACTGCCTGGAAGCATAGGCAATCACCTTCCCATGTTGCATCAACACACAACCAAGCCCTACCCGAGATGCATCACAATAAACTACAAACCCATCATTACCTTCCAGCAAGTTCAGAATTGGAGCAGAAGTCAACTTATCCTTCAACTTCTCGAAACTCCCTTCACAAGCATCCAACAAGAAAACTTGACCTTCTTCTGAGTTAACTTAGTCAAAGGAGCAGCTATCGACGAAAAGCTTTCCACAAACCTCCTATAATATCCAGCTAAGCCCAAAAATCTCTGAATGTCGGATGGAGTCGTGGGTCTAGGCCACCTCTTTACCATAATAATGTTTTTCGGATCAACCATGATCCCTTCACTAGAAATACTATGACTCAAGAAAATTACCGTGTTCAACCAAAAATCACACTTGGAGAACTTGACATACAACTGTTGTTCCTTTAAGGTCTGCAACACCATATGGAGGTGATTAGTATGATCCACCTCACTCTTTGAATAAACCATGATGTCATCAATGAACACAATAACGAAGAGATCCAAATATTAATGAAAATATTTGTTCATCAGATCCATAAATGTCGTCGGAGCATTAGTCAACCCAAATAACATTACCAAAAACTCAAAGTGCCCATACCGAGTATGAAAAGACACTATAGGGACATCCATCTCCCTAATATTTAGCTGATGGTACCCAGACCCAGACCGAAGATCTATCTTAGAAAAGAACTTGGCACCTTACAACTAGTCGAATAGATCATCTATCCTTGGAAGAGGATACTTATTCTTGATTGTCACCTGGTTCAACTACCTATAGTCAATGAATATCTGAAGGGAACCATCCTTCTTTCACACAAACAACATTGATACATCCCATAGAGATACACTAGGATGAATAAACCCCTTATCCAGAAGATCCTTAAGTTTCTCCTTGAGTTTCCTCAACTCAGCCGGAGCCATTCTATATGGAGAAATAGAAATTGGATGAGTGTCCAGAACTAGATTAGTACCAAACTCTATTTCCTTATCTGGAGGAACACCAGGAAGATCATCCGAAAAGACCTATGAAAACTCATTAACCATTGGAACTGACTGGAAAGAAGGACCTTCTGAGTTAGAATCTTTAACCCGAACCAAGTGGTAAAGACAACCTTTGGAGATTAACCTCTGAGATCTAAGATAAGAAACAAATATCCCCCTAGGAGCTAAAGAACCACCCTTCCATTCTATAGTTGGTTCACCAGGAAACCTAAAGATAACCCTACGGGTCCGACAATCCAAGGAAGCATAGCAAGAATGCAACCAATCCATACCCAGAATGACATAGAAATCCACTATAACCAACTCAAATAGATCTACCAAGGTTTGTTTGCCACCAATAGATACCACACCCCTTATAGACTCTTTTAGCAATAACCGAGTCACCTACAGAGGTATAAACTAAAAAGAATTTGAAATAACTTTTGAATCAAAACCAAAAGATACAACCACATAAGGAGTCGCATATGAGAGAGTGGACCCCGAATTAAGCAAATAATATGCGTCATAAGAGAAAAGTTGTAACATACCAGTAATGACATCAGGTGATGCCTCAGATTCCTGTCGGGATGCTAAAGTATACAACCTGTACCGATCAACACTGGAATCAGGAGTAGTAACAGAAGTAGATGCCACACCACCAGGTGTAGGAGCAGAAGATGAAGCCACAGGAATCTTATCCGCCCTTGTACCAACCTTATTAACCGAATAATCCCTGAGTCGATGACCTACCTGGCCACACTTGAAGAATTTATCCCTTCTTTCATCACAACAACACCAATAAGGACGACCACAGAACCGACAAGGAGGGCATGAAGAAACTGACCGACCTCCATTTGCCTAAGATTAGGCACTTTGTGTCCAAAAATTGTCACCGCCTTGATGACGCCTGTCGCTCGCCTGGTAAGAAGCACTAGTAGAAGAGAAGGAACCAGAACTCCCCTACTGTTTTTCTACCATTTTCCACTATCTCAACCACCATGGGACTGAGCACCTCCCTTGTTAAAAAAAACTATTTCTTTTACCCTATCTATCCCCAACTCTGCCTTGTTTTCACTTCTCATCCTCTACCTGCTGCATATGAGTAGTCAACCTAAAGATGTCCATATCTTTAATCAACAAGGCAGTATTGCTCTCCAAAATCAAATCTCGATTCAACCCAAAAGCAAACTTTCTTATTCTCACCCGCATGTCAGCAACTACATCAGGGGCATACCTTGACAATTGGTAAAACTTCAAGGAATATTTTTTGACAGACATCCTCCCCTGCTTGAGGTTTACAAACTCCTCCATCTTTGCTTCCCTCAACTCTTGGGGAAAGAAAAGATCTAAGAAGGCCTTAGAAAAAGTATCCCACAAGACTGATTCTTCCACATCACCCCTATCCATGTCCCACTCTTCATACCACTGATATGCAATATCTTTGAGCTGATAAGATGCAAAGTTCACCCCCTCCACATTGGTAGCCTGCATTACCCAAAATATCTTTTCCGTTTCATCTAAGAAGCCCTGTGGATCCTCCTTCACCTTCACTCCAAAAAAGTGGGAGGATCTATCTTAATAAATTGGTCAACCCTTATGGCTTCAGCAGATAAAGCACCAGTCGCACCCCGTTCAGCTTGAATAGTGACCATCTGAGCCATAAGATGAATAGACTGATAAAATTCTGCACTAATCACCTTACCTTGAGGAAGACTAGTATCAATCGGTGAAATTCCAAAACTATCAAAGATAGAATCGTGAGATCGAAGATGAACCCCAGAAGTAGGATGCACCCCTTCAGCATTACCCTCAGATGGGATAGAAGAATTTCTTTGTGTTCCAGATCTACGAGGCATGATCTGAAAGATGAACAAATAAGGATTAGAGAAGATTCCAAGACTGATACTCCAATCTTAAAAATAGAACACCAAGAAAGTGAATCATTCCTAAATACCTTGTAGCCTCTCCTTTAAGTGTATGGTGCGCTACACACCCCTAAAAGTGACTCTACTGAACACGGCTTTGTGGACTCCCTATTGACCATGAACCTAGGCTCTGGTACTAACTTGACATTACCCGGCTGGGGGACTTGTCGTAATGGGAGTCCCAAGTCCGACCGGGACTAGAGACCACCCCCGTTACCCAACCCAACCTTCAGTCGCCATTCTTGAGTTGGCTGAATTTCGAGCATGTAACAAGATAGTGTAATAGCTCACATAAAGACTCTAGGATAAGATCACAATCATGACCAACCCAACTATAACACCCCAAAATCTAGTTCCCAGGATGCCACACGATGCTTTGAACTACAAGTAGTCCTGAGCTAACCCTGGCTACCTTCTAAAACATCTGAATCTCAACATAGGGAAATATAAGTATAAATTATGATGAAATGTGGAAAACTATCTGAATATATCTGAAAGTACTAATCTTATCAATCGGATTAAACAAATGCTAAAAATCTGAATACTAACTCAAAGGTCTAAATCTTAATCTAACAGTTCGACAAGCCTCTACTATCTGAATCTAGAAAGTCACTGGGACAGTCCCCAGCTGACTCAACTATCTGAAATGAGTAAATACATATCTACTAGTAACTTGGAAATCTGAATAACTAAGCCCTCGAAACTATGAGAGCTCACCAACTGCAGAGATGTAGATAAGATGCTCGAAGATCAATCACGCTGCTGAGACTGAGCACCTGTACCTATATTATGAGAAAATGTAGCACATAGACATATATGTGGATCAGTACTTTAATGATATACTGAGTATATGGGGGTGTATGCAATAAGTAAATAATATCATCACAGTTTATAAATCATGCATGCTAAATGTAAATGACTCACATAGCTCGAGTAAATCTAAAATCATAAATAGTAATGCATATATTATGAATCTTGTCAGTCATTACACTTAGTTCTAAAAATTTGTATTCTCTTTTTGTTCTCAAATCGTGTAAGTTAGATGAAATCTGAAGCTCATTCTGCGTAGTAAATACTTTATATCAAAAAGTTGCTTTAAGAGTGGGGGACATCTATTTGGAAGGTTCTTCTAACCGACATGTACACCATGTGAGCACCATGGTGTCCCGTGACTAGCCCCCGTAAGGTTAGGGCTGTTCTACCCTGGCCATCGGAATAGAACAATCTCATCTCAGTGATCACAATCTCAGTCATCCACGTAGAAGTGGGAATAATCCAAATCCTACGTTGGCACATAGTTCTGGGGTATGAAACCATAGTAACGTTCCCATCTCGGTGCTAAATACTACTCCCAATCTCATGCTCAAAATCTCAAGAAAATCCACTTTAAAAGTAATGTAATGGTTTATAATGAAACCAACTGTAAAATCTATAATCTCAATTTGTAAAGTGGATTTCAATCTATTGTGACCAAAAGGTCAAATCTTTCTCCATAATTTCAAAAAAATCTAGTCATGGGGTGCTTATAGTACAAATATTCTCAAAATAACAATCTCAAATAGGGCTTAATGACCCATGTTTAAATTTCATGACAAAACATCTCAAAATTCATGCTTAATAACATAAACATTTATAATTCATCATAAAATCTGGAAATTTCAACAATGTGCATAAAAATATATTCATACTCATGTAATTCAACTTCTAAAGCATTGAAAATCTCATAATCTCATGAATAACAATATGGAGTATAAACCCAACTTTAAATTCATAGGAAAACGTATAAAATCATGTATCTTCATAAATAAAAACAAGTTTTGGGCACAAGGACAAAAGAATTATCCTTGTTCATAACCCCACATACCTTAGATGATGAACTAGATGCATAAGCTTGCTTTTTTAGACTCTATTCACACTCTTGAATGAAGATTCTTGAAGCTCTTGGTCTAGGGATCTTAAATCTTGAATTAATTTGGAGAAAGGATGGTGGAATCTTGAAATTCTTGGAGATGAATGTTGAAGCCTAGGGTTTTGGATGAGAGTAATTGTGATGAAACTTAGCATATAATGCTTCTAAAAGGCATTAATCTAATGTTTGGATGGATTGGGGGTTGGGAAAAAGTCCAAAATACCCTCCTAACTTCTAAATGAAACTGGAAAAATGAACTAGGGCCTCGATTTTTGTCCTTAGCGCGACGCGCCACAATCGTGCCAAGCCACTGGAAAATGCCAACTGGGAACTGGGCAGACTCCTCGACACGGGTTCATCGCGGTGCCCCTTTGGAATGCCATTTTAGCACATGACATGATGCGTTGTTATCACGCTGGACCTCTGGAAATTGACCGACGGGAAATTAGTCCTCTCCACAACACGCCAATATCGTGAAGGGCCACTAGAAAATGACAATTAGGAATTAACACTGCTCCGCGATGCACTAAGGGTCCAAATGACAGTGTTTTACGACTGGAACTTAAAATAGCTATAACTTCTTACCCGATTATCGGATTTAGGAGAATCTTATATCGTTGGAAAGCTTATTCAATTTCCTACGTCATGTAAAGTTCAAATCTAAAGAATTCCACATAAAATAAACTTCATTCATTCTAAGAGCTAATCTTTAACATTTTTGGGATGAGTTTAAGCTAGAAAAATCGTGGGGTATTACAATATCTCTCCTTTGGAAACATTTGTACTCGAATGTGGCTAGTTAATCTGAAATTTCTAAGGAATCTGAGAGCATAAGATATCATGCACAGCTGAAAAGAACTGAATATCTAAATCTAAATCATTCTGAGCTTCTGAGTAATTCTGAGAGTGCATAAACTTACATGAGGACATCTATATTGTTGAATATCTGATTAGAAAGGAACTAGATTAAGGAAGAGTGTTACCTTCGGCTAGATCTAAGTTTGTGAAGAAAAGGTGAGGGTACTTGGCTCGCATGTCTGCTTCTGCTTCCCAAGTAGCGCCTTCAACAGACTGATTCCGCCAAAAAACTTTGACCAAGAAAACTTCTTTGTTCCTTAGTCTAAGGATCTGATGATTTAAAATCTTAACTGCAATCTCTTCGTAAGAAAGACTATTCTGAATATCTGAACTTTCTAAAGGAGCTACAACGGTGGAGTCACTGATACTCTTCTTAAGCATAGAGACGTAGAATACAGGATCAACTGCTGACAAGTCTACGGGCAACTCAATCTCATAAGCAACTTTCCTAACCCGACTCAGAATTCGATAAGAACCAACATAGCGGGGACTAAGCTTTCCCTTCTTTCCAAATCTCTTCACCCCTTTCATGGGAGAAATCTTCAGATACACAAAATCACCCACTTTAAACTCGAGGTCCCTTCTTCTCACATCTGCGTAGGATTTTTGATAACTTTGAGCTATTTTCAATCTCTCTCTAATAAGCTTAACTTTCTCCATAGCTTTAAACACTAAATCAGGACCAAGCAAAGTGGCCTCACCCACTTCAAACCAACCTATGGGTGATCTACATCTACTCCCATAAAGAGCCTCAAACAGAGCCATCTGGATGCTAGCATGATAACTGTTATTATAAGTGAACTCAATCAATGGCAAATGCTCATCCCAACTACCTTTGAAATCAAGAGCACACGCCCTCAATATATCTTCTAAAGTCTGTATGGTCCTCTCTGCCTGACCATCTGTCTGAGGATGAAAAGGTGAACTAAGATGTACTTGGGTTCCCAAACCCTTCTGAAAAGCTCTCCAAAACTGGGAAGTAAACTGAGAACCCCTATCCGAGATGATAGAAAAAGGAACTCCATGCAATCTGACTAACTCTCGAATATACAACTTAGCATAATCTTCAACTATATAGGATGTATGAACTGGCAAGAAATGCGTTGACTTAGTCAATCTGTCTACAATAACCCAAATCAAATTATAATGACGACGCGATTGGGGTAAACCAGTTATAAAATCCATATTCACCTCTTCCCACTTCTAAGTGGGGATACCAAACTCTTGCAACGTACTACCAGGTCTTTGGTGCTCTACCTTAACCTGTTGACAAGTTGCATATTTAGCTATGAACTCTGCTATATCTCTCTTCATACCATTCCATCAATAGATCTCTCGTAAGTCACGGTCCATCTTGGTAGCACCTGGATGAATAGAATAGCGTGCACCATGTGCTTCTGCCATAATTCTCTGCCTCAAATCATCAACACAAGGCACACACAATCTACTTTGGTATCTCAACACACCATCTCCTCCTTGGGAGAAAACCTCTACCTTTTGGTCTTTAATAAACTCCTTTAGTTTGACCAAGCTAGAATCCATATCTTGTTTTTCCTTCACTTCCGAAACTAGGGAAGATTTGGAACTACTCTGAACCCATTCATTACCCTCAGCTGAATCAACCAACCTAACACCCAATCTAGCTAAACGATGAACTTCTCAAGCTAATTCTTTCTTATCTTTATCCACATGAGCACACTGCGTATCGACAATCTACTAAGGGTGTCTGGCACTATATTGGCCTTGCTCAGATGATACAACACACTCATATCATAATCTTTCAACAACTCTAACCATCTCCTCTGACGAAGATTCAACTCCCTCTAAGTAAACACATACTGCAAGCTTTTGTGATCCGTGAACACATCAACATGCACCCCATATAAATAATGTCTCCAGATTTTTAAAGAAAACACCACAACAACTAATTCAAGATCATAGGTTGGGTAATTATTTTCATGAGGTTTAAGATGTCTAGAGGCATAGGTTATGACCTTACCTCTCTGCATCAATACACAACCCAAACCAACTCTAGAGGCATCACAATAAACAACAAAACCATCTATACCATCAGGTAATGCTAACACTGGGGTTAAAGTGAGTCGATTCTTTAACTCCTAAAAACTCTTCTCGCAGGAATCTGACCATTGGAACTTAACTTTATTTTGGGTCAATCTATACATAGAAGATGCAATAGACGAGAAACCTTCAACAAAACGGCCGTAATAGCCAGCTAGACCCAAGAAACTCCTAATGTCTGATATAGAGATAGGTCTAGGCCAATTTCTTGCATCTTCTATCTTTTGGGAATTAACTCTAATGCCATCGGCAAAAATAATATGATCAAGAAAGGATACTGATCTTAGCCAAAACTCCACTTGCTAAATTTGGCGAACAATTGGTGATCTCTAAGAGTTTGCAAAATAATTCTAAGATAGTCTGCATGGTCATCCTCACTACAGGAGTATAAGAGTCTATCATCTATAAACACTATGACAAACATATCTAGATACTGCTTGAAAACTCAATTCATGAGGTCCATGAAAGCTGCTGGAGTATTGGTTAGTCCGAAAGACATGACTAGAAACTTAAAATGACCATAGTGGGTTCTAAAAGCTGTCTTTGGACTATCACATTCCCTAACTTTAAGTTGATGATAGCCGGATCTAAGGTCTATCTTTGAGAAATAACTTGCACCTTGCAATTGATCAAACAGGTCATCAATTCTAGGAAGAGGATATTTGTTCTTGACTGTGACCTAGTTTAGATGGCGATAGTCAATGCAAATACATAAAGAACCATCTTTCTTTTGCACTAATAGGACGGGAGAGCCCCATGTAGAAACACTAGGCCTTATGAAACCTTTATCTAAAAGATCTTTAAGTTGCTCTTTCAACTCTTTAAGCTCTGCGGGATCCATACGATAAGGAGTGATAGAGATAGGCTGAGTATCTTGAAGAAGGTCAATAGTAAATTCTATCTCTCTATCGGGAGGTACCCCTGGGAGATCTTCTGGGAAAACATTGAAAAACTCATTCACTACATCAACTGACTGAACTGTTAGAGTCTCAGACTTAGTGACTTTAACTTGAACTAGATGATAAATGCAATGACTCTTGTGAGACACTGAATTATCGAACCACTCAAAGATTGGCTCATCTGGAAATTAAAACTTCACCACTCGGGTGCGACAATCTATATAAGCATAACAGGAATGGAACCAATCCATACCAAGAATAAGATCAAAGTCAACCATATCTAGCTCTATCAAGTCTGCTAACATGATTTTGTGAAGGATAGTAATAGGACACTTTTTATAAATTTGTTTGGCAATAACTGACTCACCTACTGGGGTAGAAACCAAGAAAGGCTCGGGAATCTTTTCAGAATTTATCTCAAAATTCACAGCAACTAATGGGATCACATAAGAAAAACTTAACCCAGGGTCTAACAACACATACACATCAAAATGAAAGACACGAAGCATACCAGTAACAACATCAGGTGAATCTTCCTGCTTCTGGCGTGAGGGTAAAGCATAAAATCAATTCTGGCGTTGATCGCCAGCAGTACTAGATGATGCACCCTGAGGAGGAGCTGGGCGGCCTAAAGGAGCTGGTGCACTGTTAGCCTGAGTCTGGGGACGAATATCTCTATTTCCCTATCTAGCATGCGGGAAATCTCTAATACCGTGACCCTCATGTCCACAACTATAAAAACCTTTCTAACCACAAACATTTACCTCCATGATCCTTACCACACTTAACACATGGGGGACGATTGGGCTTCCCACTCACACTATTATGAGATCTGGATATAGAAGACTTACCTCACTATTTATGCCTCAATTTGCTGAGCATGCATCATCAATCTAGAAAGGTCCATGTCTCTATTGAGCATAGCAGTCCTACATTCCTTAACCACCAACCCGGATACACCGGTCACAAACTTACTCATGCTTCACCTAGGATCAGCCATCTAATCAGGGGCATACTTAGACAACTAATTGAACTTGAGGCAATACTCTTTCACTGTCATGGAGCCCTACCTCCGGTTTATGAACTCTTCTATCTTAGCTTCCCTCATCTCAAGTGGGAAGAATTTGTCTAGGAACGCATCCTAAAATATCTATCAAGTCATAGGAGTTGCATTCTCCCATCTACTCTTCTTCCACATCACCACCCAATCATAAGAAACATCTTTTAGCCTATAAGATGCTAACTCTACACTTTCCTCTTCAGAAACATACATAATTCGGGTGATCTTCTTTACCTCATCAAGATACAGTTGTGGGTCCTCACCTCCTTTCGACCCAAAGAATTTTGGTAGGTTCATTCTCATAAAGTCTCTAATTTTGTATGTGGCTGAATTCCCATCCTGCTGAGGTGGGACTACAACCTGATGATTACCTTGAACATTAACTGTCACAGCTTGGGATAGCGCCTAAAAAGCTGCCCGAAACTCTGCATGTGATACATTCTCATTCAAAGGATCTTCGGGGATAAGGTGGTTGGTTATCATTCCTACTGGCTGCCTTCAAACACATCTGAATCTCAACATAGGTAAATATAAGTATAAATCATGATGAAATATGGAAAACTATCTGAATATATCTGAAAGTACTAATCTCGTCAATCTAATTAAACAAATGCTAAAAATCTGAATACTAACTCAAAGGTCTAAATCCGAATCTAACAGTCCATCAAGCCCCTACTATCTAAATATAGAGAGTCACTGGGATAGGCCCCAGCTGACTCAACTGTCTAAAATGATTAAATACATATCTACTAGTAACTTGGAAATATAAATAACTAAGCCCTTAAAACTATGAGGACTCACCAACTGCAGGGAGGTAGATAAGATGCTCAGAGATCAATCACGCTGCTGAGACTGAGCACCTGTACCTATATTATAAGACAATGTAGCATATAGACATATATGTGGATCAGTACTTTGATGATGTACTGAGTATATGGGGGTGTATGCAATAAGTAAATAATATTATCACAGTTTATGAATCATGTATGCTAAATAAAAATGACTCACATAGCTCGAGTAAATCTGAAATACTAAAATCTGAAATCATAAATAGTAATGCATATATTCTGAATCTTGTGAGTCATTACACTTAGTTCTAAAACTCTGTATTCTCTTTTTGTTCTCAAATCATGAAAGTTAGATGAAATCTGAAGCTCATTCTGCATAGTAAATACTTTGTCTCAAAAAGTTGCTTTAAGAGTGGGGGACATCTATTTGGGAGGTTCTTCTAACCGACATGTACACCATGTGAGCACCCATGGTGTCCCATGACTAGCCCCCGTAAGGTTAAGGCTGTTCTATCCTTCCCATCAAAATAGAACAATCTCATCTCAGTGATCACAATCTCAGTCATCCACGTAGAAGTGGGAATAATCTAAATCCTACGTTGGCACGTAGTTCTGGGGTATGAAACCGTAGTAACGTGCCCATCTCGGTGCTAAATACTACTCCCAATCTCATGCTCAAAATCTAAAGAAAATCCACGTTAAAAGTAATCTAATGGTTTATAATGAAACCAACTATAACATCTATAATCTCAATTTGCAAAGTGGATTTCAATCTATTATGACCAAAAGATCAAATCTTTCTCAATAATCTCAAAACAATCTAGTCATGGGGTGCTTATAGCACGAAAATTCTCAAAATAACAATCTCAAATAGGGCTTAATGACCCATGTTTAAATTTCATGACAAAACATCTCAAAACTCATGCTTGATAACATAAATATTTATAATTCATCATAAAATCTGGAAATTTCAGCAATGTGCATAAAAATATATTCATACTCATGTAATTCAACTTCTAAAGCATTGAAAATCTCATAATCTCATGAATAGCAATATGGGGTATAAACCCAACTTCAAATTCATAGGAAAACTTATAAAATCATGTATCTTTGTAAATAAAAACAAGTTTTAGGCAGAAGGACGAAAGAATTGTTCTTGTTCATAACCCCACATACCTTAGATGATGAACTAGATGCACAAGCTTGCTTTTTGAGACTCTGTTCACACTCTTGAATGAAGATTCTTGAAGCTCTTGGTCTAGGGATCTTAAATCTTGAATTAATTTGGAGAAAGGATGGTGGAATCTTGAAATTCTTGGAGATGAATGTTGAAGCCTAGGGTTTTGGATGATATTAATTTTGTTGAAAATTAGCATATATTGCTTCTAAAAGGCTTTAATCTAATGTTTGGACATATTGGGGGTTGGGGAAAAGTCCAAAATACCCCCTTTAACTCCTAAACGAAACTGGAAAAATGAACTGGGGACCCAATTTTTTGCCTTGGCGCGACGCGCCACAATCACGCCAAGCCACTGGAAAATGCCAACTAGGAACTGGGCAGACTCTGCGACATGGGGTCATCGTGGTGCCCTTTGGAATGCCATTTTGGCGCATGGCGTGACGCGCTATTATCGCGTTGGACCTCTGGAAATTGACCAACGGGAAATTGGCCATTTCCACGACGTGCCAATATCGCGGAGGGCCACTGGAAAATGACAATTAGGAATTAACACTGCTCCACGACACACTAAGGGTCCAAATGATGGTGTTTTACGATTGGAACTTAAAATAGCCATAACTTCTTACCCGATTATCGGATTTAGGAGAATCTTATATCGTTGGAAAGCTTATTCAATTTTCTATGTCATGGAAAGTTCAAATCTAAAGAATTCCACACAAAATAAACATCATTCATTCTAAGAGATAATATTTACATTTTTGGGTTTAAGCTAGAAAAATTGCGGGGTATTACACCAACCGAGTCCAACAATCCCATACCAACAATCCAACCATACCAAACCAATACCAAAACAAGGGCCATAAATCAGGACATAACCAAAGATGTTTCAAAATATAATATAATTAATCCCAAAATGAAATATGATGGAATAGTGAGAAATTATGTCCGTTAATGCTAGCGTCAATACCAATACCAATGCTAAGGCTGACACCTATACCGATCCCACTCATTCCAACCCTTAGAAGTACCACAAAGACTCTAACCAAAAGAGTAATATAATGCGGTTGGGACATGCCTCCAACCATGGTCAAAACCAATATCAAAAATAAAATCAAAGTATCTAGAAATATCCATAATATGAAATAGAGCCTTCCGAAAGGATGAAAGCTCACCACTTCAGTCCAAATGTTGAACTCTGAGTTAATCACTATGTGGGAGGAGTAGAACGGTCGGTTCCTGCATAGCGTGGGTATACAACCGTCAGTAGACGGGTTAGCGGGTGAATGCTAGCATGATCTTAGGATATGAATAAAATAATGTCATTTATAAAATCAAGTAAAACCATCCATATGCACACAAACATACATATATATATAACTATACCAGAAAAGGGGATTGGGTTTAGCATGCCATTAAAACCTTTACCTGGGTTGTGTAGCTTTACCATCCTAAATCACCCACGGGCTATATGGGTTCAGCTCCCCCCTGCTGAAAGGACCCCAATGCGTGAAGACGCATGACCAGGGAAGAAAACCGAGGATGACTAGTACATCCCCCAAAATGTAGTGTGACATCATGCACACAGTCACCAACACCAGCCTCACATTGGCAAATATGAGTTTCCAATTTTGGTCCCCCCGGGACCTCCACCTTCTACGGTTTTGTTACACATCCCGCCATTATTGCCCAATTAAAACCAATTTCCAAATAACTAAACCATTATTCATTCATTAACTAAGATCATTACTATTGGTATCGTCATACCAATTCTTACTTGCAAGTATTATCCATAGCCAACCAGATATAGGTTTAAGGGAACTTCCAAGTGCCCTTTCATTTACCATATTAAACCTCTTGGGGGATTCCATGTACCCCTCAAGCATAACCATTTAGCCATTTACCTTTCCAAGCTATTTAAACCATGCATAATTCCTTTATCGAGTTTTTAAAACAAGCAAGAGTTCCATTAAAATACTTAATGCAATGAAAACATTATTATAGGCATTTTGTCAAACACATTAGGGGCATAATATAACCAAAACCAATTCCAATTACCATTAAACCATTGTCATGAAATCCAATTGTCCAAAACCACCATTAATATATATAAAGCATAATTAAAACCATGAAAAACCATAACCAACCATTTAATATCAAATCCCCCAATTCATATTTTAAAACCAAAATTATACAATCAATGAAGTCATGAAAACATTTATAAAATCATGCTTTTAGATAGAATTAACAATGAGGGAAGATAACATGCCTTAACCCAAGATGATGATGGAAAGAAATCACCGAGATAAGTCCCAAATTACTCCTCTAGTTTAAACCCTATCTTCCCTTGCCCAAAAGCTCTTGAGAGAATTATAGAGTGTTTCAAAGTGTTTCTAAATGTTATTGGATGGAATACTAGAGTAAATAACCTTCCAAGTAGGTTAGAAGTTGTGGGACCTTATTAGAATAAGTAGAGAAATGTACAGAATACCCCTACTCAAGTTGCACCAAAATCCCATCATAGGGGTACGACTGACCCTCCCAAGTCGTACCCTCTAATACGAGTGGTAACCTCTACTCGTATCCTAGAATCAATATTTGGATCCAACACTGTCCAGCATACGACTCATCCAACCAAGTTGTAGCCAAAGCATATAATCCATACCCTTCATATGTATCCCTGGTAAATTTAAACCCAAGGAATATTTAGACACTATCCATCATCTGAGTCCTGGGTATGACTCGTACCCTGGCTTACGGCTCATGGTGAGCCACTCGTACTTAGATCCAACCTAAGTAACCAACTCTAAGATTAATTTAAGGAACCAAATGATCTCTAACCACTAATACGACTCATACCCCTACGTCATATCCATTCCAGAACCAAAATCCATCCCACCAACCAACACTGGTCAGTGTACGATTGGAGGATACCATCTGTACCCCAACATATGGCTCATACCCATGAGTCATTTGAGTCCAGAGATCAGAATTCCAGCAAATTTTCTAAGGTCCAAAAATCAAGGTTTTTCAATTTTCTACAATAAAAAGCACCCCCAACACATCCCATAATATCTAGACATGGTTTACCATCGATGTAGGAGTCCTAAGGTCCATTTTAAGGCATTAATTGAGCGTTAAAAACATGGGGTATTACATTAACCCCCTGGGATCATTCATCCCCGAATGATTGGTCGGAACTTGTTGAAGCTCTAAAAGTATGGAATAAAGGACGTAACCTCCCATTAGGAATTTTTATCAACAAAATATCCAAAGGCATCAAAAGAGCTTCTTGATATCCATTAGTGAATTGTGTCAACACGAAGCATGAGATAGTGAGAATCAATATAGAGATGGCTTTGTACATGAGTTCTATGGGTCATAATTATCACAATATAAGGCATGGATTTATTTGGCGATCATAGTTCTTGATTTGCATTGATACTCGATATGAAATAAGGTTTCGTGGGAGATGGGAATAGAAGTATTCTCCACCTTACAAGATACAACGAATAGACCTTAAACTTAGAGACACTACTCGACTATGTCCCAAACAATAAATAACATACTTCATCATTTTCAACTTACAATTCTCCCATAACACACCTAACCACAAGAGTTTGAGTCACATTGTATAGTACTTCCATGTTAAAGCCTAACCCAGAGTTAAAAGGTGCTAACTTAAGCTATGGGACCCTGTACTCTACATTCCCGTGAAGAATATCACTTCACCTTATCACTATAATCCAATAACCTTGAGTCTTAATTCAAGGAGTACTAACCACATAGCACATAGGTTTGTGTTTTCATTAATCACAACATTCAAGCTTATCTTTACTACATCCACGTTATGGATCTCCCCACTAAAAACCAGCAACTTTACTCACTCTCATAAAGATTTTCACCACATATCCACTTCCTAATTATTTCACATAACGAAAGCTCATCTCCCTCATTCTTCTTCATCTATACCCTTAACTCAAGGTAGTCACATCGATATTTAAAGCAATATAAAATATCATCTCTCTTATCTAAAATATTATTACGCTTTTATAACCACTAACATAGTAATAAAAGGAGGTTCATTGAGGGACCAGAGCACAAGCAACAAGAATGGAAGTAACGTTATTCAATTAGGACTTATATTAGTGACCTACTCAAGGTGGGGCATGAGATGTAAGATACGATACAATAGGCACAAAGTGCTTCATATAGAAAATGTCTAGATCATAAATAGAGAGTTGTTCGGGCATAAACATAACACAACATGAGTTCTTAGGACTGGGCATAGTGAGAAACATGAGAGCATATATCATGAGCTATATAGCATAAAATCTGAATTCATATAGTCGACTATTGGGACAAGGATTTCTACTTGGAGTTATTGCTTCTTATTTAAGAACTGAACATGGCCATGAGTTTGCACAAACCTTATCTCTTTAGGCTAGACCCAGCATTAACATATAGAAAGAATAATTTCTTAGAATCAAGCATGATGTGAGACATGGATTTATGGATCATGAGCATCATAACATAGAGATTGAATACTTTGAAGCTTGGATTGTTGAGGGAAATTATTTCTTCTAGTTTGGAAGTCAAAACATAGACAAAGGTTGCATAGAGAACTCGAACCTTAGGCATAGGCATGGTTTGAATACATAAGACATTGCTAGATGTCCTCTTAGATTGAAGTAGTGGAGTTTGCTTGAATAGGGATAGATTTGTCATGACTCTTCCCTGAAACTTGCCACCATGAGAAAATTCAAGACCTACCTAAGTCCATCACCTCTCACTTAGATCAAAGTCATAATCCTAGACTTGCGAATATAAACTCAAATCAAATCTATAGCCACAACTCTCAATATAAAAAGGGGTACCACCATACATATAAACATTAAACTCCCCCTAATAAACTATACTCTGAAGGCATTACTTTTTGGGAATGCTAATCTTAACTTTCGCTATCCT
Organism: Capsicum pubescens; assembly: GCA_030864215.1. NCBI lineage: Eukaryota > Viridiplantae > Streptophyta > Magnoliopsida > Solanales > Solanaceae > Capsicum > Capsicum pubescens. The sequence continues at coordinate 263,999,400 of CM061538.1, forward strand.
CTATAGCCATCATCCTACAACTCACACTCTCATGAGCATACACATCCACACTCCTCACCTAACAATCCATTATCCGCTACTTAACATACTAGCATTAAACCTCTAATCATATACCCTTACAAATTCATAAAGTTTTTAAAACTAGACCAAGAGCTCACATCATCTATCTATATTTTCCCCATTTCAGCTCTAAACAAGACTATATAGTATCTCTCTAGGCTTCTCCATACTAAGAAATTTAAGAACATAAACTAGGTAAATATGGCACTCATACACATAAAACCTTATCTAACCACATGCTACTTGGGGTTCAACTTATTCTTATATACCTAACACTTTTATCCACTTAATGACTCAGCCATAATTAATCATTTTAATACTAGTCCTCGTATACATATATATCACAATTATCTACTCTTTTTTCCACAAGCTGCCAACCTAGGCTATTTCACACAGCACATCAAGCCTACTAATTCATTCCCACAAAACATGCATCATTAGTCTTAAGCTACTATTTTTACCACCATAAGTTGTATCTAAAGTTTAAACCTATAGTTTAGCATCATATACAATTGATGAAGCATGTCACATACTATACTAGTCCATCAAATGGGGAAATCAAGCCAAATTCCTCATTTCACCTAACTACGGCCCACAAGTTCATTCTCCCCACTATATTACTACCATACCTTATAATCTACCACACACTTTCTTACATGCAGTACTAGTTTACAACTACAAGAGAAAAGATAATTAAGGGGTTAAATTCACATAATAAGGATAGTCGATATTAATCATATAATATAACCTATTATGATCTTATTAGCATATTATACTTTCTCACATTATATATACTTGCCTATAAATACATTCTAATTACCTTCAAGACCCTATAAACACATGTGAGTCTCTACTTATAACTTATTGGCTATTTTACCTCTTTCCATTCACAACCTACAGATGATTTCTAAAACAACCATAACTATTAGTTATGATCTTCTTCCATATTTATAAAAATAATAATCATAGCTAATCACTCCCTCCACGGGCTACCACACGGTCTACTAACCTTGCTATAATATTAGCCAATCACCATGAAAGGGCACACCACCCTCTACTAAAAGGTCACACAACTACATCTACCTTCTTCACTCAAGAGTTACCTTTACTTCTAACTTCTAAACTTATGGATTAATAGCACTAATATTGGAACCATCTTACTTCTCATAGGTTTTGACACCTTATCACATACTACTACTCGGGTGAAAATACTATTCCAATATTCTAACACATATCATTACCTTAAGAATGACATCTGCAGTAAGAATTTTGAAAGGGACTGAGGACACTTCATACCTCAGTCTCAAATGCATGATTGGGTATAATCTTAAATCAACATGCTTTGAAGCACTAACGAACTCCTCTCAAGTCCTTGTGCAATTTTTGTAATGACCCTTCAGATCATATTCTATATTCCCACTTATTTTGACCATTAGAGCTTTTACATAGCTTCCATAAGTCATTCATGACTTTATAGAACTGATAGTTTAGTTATCGAGCAATTCGTTTAATTTTTAGAGCCAATTTCCCATTTAGAAGTCTTCGCCAATTCAAATGGCCGCCGAGCAAAAACTTCAGTAAAATAATTTTGGATGTAAATTATAACTGTGCCAGAAACTCTGTAATATCAATTTAATTCTAGGTAGACCCTTGGTTTGGATTACACTGCACCCGAGCTCATTTCAAAAACTTGATCGAAAAGTCAAAATCAGAAGATATGGGCATGGGACACACAAGTGACCTAAATGACCTCTGATGGAAAATATAACTTTACCAATGCGTCGTAAACATCTAATTTAGTGGTTTTACATAGTTTGTTTGTAAAAAATAGAGTTTGAATGAGTTCGGGAGGTCAAAAGCAAATTTTGACCTTGAGGGCCCCTTTTAGCCGCATATAAAAAGGCCCCTAGGTCGCGATTTGGGCATTTTTTACCACTTTTTGAACCCTAATAGACCTAAAAAGATTTTTTGACTTCAAATTGAGTCTTGAGGGTGAATTAGAAGCTTGATTAACATTTATATTTGCGATTAACAATAGATTTGAGGTAAGAATCTTTCCATTTCATACTTTATTTTCTTGAATTTTTAACTAAAACCCCAAATGGCTTGAGGCTTGATTTTACCCACAAATATGGTTGATTTGCATAAATTTTTTGAGGGTTTTAACTCCCTAATGGTATTTAAATGTTGGGCTGGTCTCGAAAACTAGATTTTTGTATGTGGGACCCACTTGGGTTTTTTGGTGTCGTTTTGGACCCGAAGCACAATGGTGCAATATTGGTTTTGTTGTTATCGTATTAATGCATAGATTATGTTTTTGATAGCATGGAACCTTGGAGAATCTTCGAGAAAAGGGAAAACAAAGATTGTTGGTTCGTGAGCTATATTTGGATTCAAGGTAGGTTAGGCTTACTTTTGTTAGATTGAGCTTTATTATAGTTATGATTTTAATATCTTGTTGATATTGGGATGGGTTTTAGGCATTGGTATGATAAATGATATAGTTGGGATTATTTGAACTACTTAGGCTATTGAACTTGTATAGTATGGTGATTGCCTTATAGCTTAGAACCTTGGCTAGTTGGACTTGTTAATTCATGAATAGTATGAGAATGATCTAGTTGTTGTAATTAGATGGGAGTGACCTTTCTCACTCACAATAAGAGTAATTTGACCTTAGATATATTTAGTTGTGAAATTTGCCTTAGATGCCTTGAATGAACTCAGAATAATACTTAAGAAAGAATTATACCATAGAACTAGTATGGATTGGTAAGCCTCTAAGACATGATATAGGTGAATTATTCTAGTCCTGGGTAGAAGTTAGACTTGAATGAATATTTTGGTATGTTAGAAGCAGAACGTGACCGCATTAAGCTTGGATTATGTAAATTGTTAGTGACCTAGATATTTGTTAAACGCCTAGAATATGTTTTTGGGAATGTAATTGTTAGACCCGGTAGATGGGTTATTCACGATGTTGGATTTGGAAATAATGTGTCTGTTGATTGTCATCTTCTTGAAATTGTTGATTAGCAATGGAAAGTCTTATAAATTGAGCCTATGACTATGCTATCACTTGAATTATTGGCTTGTTGTTATGTGAACCTTGGATTATGCTATTACACATATTATGTTCAAGCCTAATGACTAAACTAATATTTGTGCAAAGGAATCCATTAATCATTGTATTATGAATCATACATATAAAGGGAGATTCTACAAAGTATAATCGTGGCTAGTTATTGACCATGCTAATAATCATGTTAAGCCTGGTAATATACGAAGTGTTCTTATCATATGTATATACATAACCATGCACCTACAAATATATTTCATTGATAATAAATGGCAAGGTGTGATGATATGTCCTTCTTACTTTTTTTTCAATCTATTCTTCATGGGCTTGCACTTGTTATTAATTTGACACTATATATATGTGTGTGTGTATTGATGTCATGGTGAATATATTGATGTTATGATGATGGCCGATGAATTTGGAGAATATGTTGATGTTATGATGATGTCCGACAAATCCGAAAGAGGTATTTATGTTATGATGATGCCCGGTGAATCCGAAGTATATATTGATGTTATGATATGCCCGGTGAATCCAGAGGATATGTTGATCTTATGATGATGCCAGTAAATTTGAAAGAGGTATTTGTGTTATAATGATGCCCGGAATTCGGAGGATATATTGATGTTATGATAATGCCCAGTGAATCCAGGGGATATGTTGATGTTACGATGATGCCCGATAAATCCAGAAGAGGTATTTGTGTTGTGATGATACCCGGTGAATTCGGAGGATGTATTGATGTTATGATGATGCCTGGTGAATTTGAAGGATATATTGATGTTTTGATGATGCCCGATAAATTTGAAAGAGGTATTGATGTTATGATGATTCTTGATGAATCAGGAGAATATGTTGATAATGTGATGATGCCCGATAAATTCAAAAGAGGTATTGATGTTATAGTGATGCCCGATAAATCCGAAGAATATATTGATGTTATGGTGATGTTATGTATGGTAAGCATGTGTGAAAATATAGGTATATGTGTGGTTGTGCCATTGTATGATTAAGTCCTTGTGTGCATGTAGGATATGATGTTTTCCTTGGGAAGTGTCTATAATTCTCTATCAATAATCACTAGTTAAGTGGTGTGGCTCTTGTTAATACTAAATGGTGAATAGAAGTAGAAATTGCCGACTAGTAAGTCAAGATTAATTGGTAAGTGTAATCATCTGTAGAATTAAGGAATCACCTAGTAAATATATTTGGCTTGAATAAATTATTAGGTTGTGGGATTTCTCCTAGTGAAATGGGTTATGTGATAACTAGTTGTTTATATAAAGTGGTTATATTACTTGATGGCTAGGATGCCTAGAATACTAGTTGGTGAACCTCATTTAGTTAAATGTGGAAATTAGTAGCTATGCTTGTTAGATGGCTAATGATAATAATAGACCTAGCATTATTGATGATTTGTGATATTGACGCCTAGTAGGTGATGTCGTTGGTTGCTCAAGTGATGACTTAGAGATTTATGGTGTTAACAAATAAGAGGTGTTTAATAATAAATAGATAAATGTGTTTGATAATATGTAACCTCTTCCTATATGATGACTAGTGCACCTATGGTAACTAGGAATGAACTTCGAGTTAAATGGTGATTATGGTTTAGTTGTGCATCTTGACTAGATGTGAAAGTTGTCTATTTAATAAATGGTAATTAGTTTATATTTCATGAAAAAGGTCTATAGAGAATTGGTTAGGGTAATGATTGGAGGCCTTATGATGACTAGCAATCTAGTGGCTTAATAATAAATGATGGTTAGTTGAAATAGGCTAGATTGAGTATATTAATGAGTTAGAGGTCTAAATGACTATATAACTATGGTTATGATTATATTGGTTATGTTGTGTCGAATTGCGGTAATTGATGATGATTATGGGACTTGGAAAATGGTAGTTAATAGAAAGGTGGAAATCATGGTAAATGTGAGTTAGTTGTGTATATACATATTCTTGATGCGTTGATGAATTGATCTATTGGTGCACTCTCCGATGGTATGGGATGCTGTGATGAGTTCTTTACTCTGTGTTCTTTTGGGTGTACTTCCCGCTGGTATGGGATGTCATGGTAAGTTCTTTTGCTTTATTCTCTAATGATGGTATCTGCGTTAAACTTGGCATTTATGCGATTGTAATTGTATATATGTTGATTTACGCTTCTGAATCGGTTATTCATTGTGTATGACGGTTATGGTACGTTTGATATGAGATGTCGTATTATTGTTCTAGTTGATTAGTTATTTTGTACAGTGATGATGGAGATGATTAAGATTCAATTCTTTACCTTGATTTATAGTTATTAACTTACTTTATATCATTTTTATATCATAATTTAGCTCAATCGGCTGATGATGCCTAATGAGTACCCGTTGTTTTGGTACTCATACTATTCTTCTGTACCTTTTTGGTGCAGACCCAAGTACTAGTTGTCGCCGATGAGTTTAGATCATGCTATGTTGATCTTTCGGAGACAGAATGAGCTTTTGACTTTGAGTCACCCGTTTCCCTCTTATCTTTATTCAGTCTTTCGTATTTGAGACGAATGAAGAAGACTATTTAGACTTTGAGTTGTATTCCCTATTGTCAAACTTAGATGCTCTTGTACTAATATTACCAGGTCGTCGAAATTGGTATCCGTAGTTGCTTGTCTGTTGTGGAACATCATTGTTTGTTATGGTGTTCGTCTATTGTGGCCTTGTTGAGCATTTCTACCAAAGTAACCCACTGCCTTAGCTCCGGGTTACGATGTTGTCTTACCTACTGGTGGGTTTAGTAGGAGCCATCACGACTCGTGAATCGGGTCGTGACAATTTCATAACCTTTTATGACTCAATTAGAAAGGACCACATCATTTAGACTCTAAGTTTTTGCACTTGAATCGCCTTGACAATGATACATAGCTAATGAAATCAGAGTAAAGAAGAAATTTAGATAACTTTAATATATACATAATAATGGCATGATCTAGAGTATGAAGGAATGGAAAACATCTGCTAAATGCCTCGTAGCTTTCTCCTTATAAGTGTGGTGCACTACACACCCATAAAAAGGACTCTACTCGACATGGCTTCGTAGACACCCTCGGATAATGAATTGTTCTCTGATACCAAGCTTGTCATGACCCAAGCCGAGGCCCTGGCTGCGATGGGCATCCCAAACCACAAAACCCTGAGAGACCCCTTAGCATACTATAATAAGCATAAGTCATATGAAATAAAATGTGAAAGATAAATGGGAGCCGGAAATACGATAATAAAACTTAATTCTTTAGGATAACAATCCATGACAAACCAAACCCAGTCTAGATCCATCTACGAAGCCTCTACTAAACTGAAAACACCAGTCTGACTAGGCCAAGATCAGGCCCCTGGCCGGACAATAAAACTGAATAAAACGAACATTTAGATTAAATGCCTTCTAAAGTAAGGGAGGACCACCAACTCTGAACGTCTGAGGGTACTCTACTGCAAGACTGACCAAGGGACTGTGTCTTAAAACTTGTATTTTTGGGGATCAATACTTGGAGAGTATTGGCATGCGAAACTAACCCAAAATAAAATATATTACAATTAACATAATAGGGAACATTATAAAAACAGTTCAGCATGATTTATATACATAAATATTTATATATATATATATATATACAAGTAAACACATGGGAGAAATCAATGAGTTTTCAAAATATTACTGCATAAGTATTAACTCCATTCTTTGCATTAGTTCTGAGCTAGATGGTACACCCTACAATTCTAATTACCCAGGAGCTATATGGGTCCACCCTTAACTCAGTGGCCAAGCCTCCAATCCAAGTTTTCCACAGGAATAAGATTTTCCATAAATTGGTAGTGCCCCCTTCCAGGCAAACCGTAGGCATCACCCTTTCATGATGTCCTAATTATCACCCTTTAAGGATAATACCCGTATCCATAAAACACGATTTCCAGCAATGAGCCCTTTTACTCAAGTGTCTTTTTTGGGTAACCATCTATCTCTCTTTAAGCCTAATTTTAACCTCTTAAAACCATGCTTCATATTCAAAACGATCATTTCTTTTATCTTAAGGGCATTTTATAATAGGTATCATCATACCTAGACTTGCAAGTCGTATCATATTATATCTATCCACAACCTTTTTTAATTAAAAGCTTATTAATGACCACCAAAAGATTTATCATAACACATGAGAGTTCTTATTTCAAAAGTATATGAAACTTGTACAAAACACCCTTTTTTCAAGACTTAACACGTGGTGGCCAAATCCTTTATCAATACATACATTTCTCTAAATTAACACATGGAGCATTCGTAAAATTGGAAAACATATTCTTATAAATCACTTTTCAAAATTCATATCACACATTCACATGATTATAAATAAAGCTTATCGAAAAACACCATAATGAATACATAATTTCATTAAAAATGGATTAATGATGCATGCTCTTCAAACAATATCCAAAACCCTCCACACGTACATAATTATAAAACTTTAAAACTTGTTAAAATGATGAGCGTATGCCCATGAGTTTTAGGATAGTCCCACATACCTTTATAACGATGAGAACATAAGGAAATTTGACCCTTGAAGCTTTAAAATCCCCAACCCTAGGTAGTTTCTCTTCTCTTTCTTAAGAAAAGATAATTTGGAGATTTTGTGAGTGATAAATCGTGTTTAAAGACCTTGATTTTGTTTACAAGGGATTAGGGATGGTTATAAGGTGTGAAAAGACCTCAACGCCCTTAAAATAGAACAAAATGAAGCAACTTTTGACGTTTGGCTTTTGCTTGGCGGTGTATGGCCAAAGCAAACCTCAGGGTTTGGGGCACATGGCCAAAGAAAACCTCAGTGTTTGTGGTACATGGTCAAATCAAACCTGAAGCAGTGTATGTTGGAGACCCCTCCGTGGCATAGAGCCTTTGCGGAGGGTCTTCTTTGCGATGCCAATCCATTTTCTACACCAAAAAGCAACCCCAACACACCTCATAACATCTAGACATGATTTACCATCAATATAGGGTTCCTAAGGTCCATTTTAAGACATTACTTGAGCGTTAAAATATGGGGTGTTATATTTTACAACCTCTGCCTCCTCCTAGAAGATCTCAAAGGAGAAACATTGGTGAACTACCTTTACATCTCAAAGACTATATCTGCAACACTATTTATCTTAGTGATGTGACTGAATCTTGTTTTGCTACTCCTACTACACTCATATGTCTATCAGTTTCTACTCTTTTCAGACCCAACCAAGCTATACTATATTTTGTTCCCTCCATCATTGAACCCAACAGTTACTCTCAGGCATGTACACATCCAATTTGGGTGCAGGTAATGTAGGGTGAGATTGATTCTTTAATACTTAATTAGACTTGGGACATTGTCTATTTTCCACAAGGTAGAAAGGCATTTCCTTGTAAGTAGGTCTATAAAGTGAAACAACATGTGGATGGATCAATTAAAAGGTTAAAGGTTTACTTAGTAATCAGAGGTGATATTCAATAAGAGGGGATTAATTTCAATAAGACTTTTTCCCCAGTGGTCAAAATAACCACCATCTGATGTTTACTGGTAATTGCAGCCAAAAAGAAATTGGAAATCTCATAATTCAATGTGAATTATGTCTTCTTGCAAGGAGCTTTGTAAGAAGAAGTCTATATGAAATTCCCTGCAGGAATGGAACCCCCTTAGCCTAATATGGTTTGTCATCTTAAAAAGTCACTCTATGGCTTAAAGTAAGCCTCAAAGCAATGGTATGTTAGGCTTGCCGAAGCTTAAACTTCAAATGTTATATAACCTCCCTAAATGATTAATCCTTATTCTTAAAACAATTAGGATGGCTTTTCTCTATTGTTTTTGCCTATGTCGATTAGATTTTTATTATTGGGGATTCTACTGATAAGATACATAACCTTAAGGAGTTTCTTCATACTGAGTTTTAAATTAAGGATCTCGGCTCATTGCATTATTTTTTAGTAATGGGAATTCTGCGAGAAGAATAGAAAATCATAATGAGTCAATGGAAATACACCTTAGATTTAATCAATGAATTTGATGCTTCAAACCTTCCTTTATCTTCTTCTCCATTGGATACTTCAGTCAAGTTCTCTGCAAATTCAAAAAATCACACATCAGATCCTACACTTTATAGGCATCTTATTTGTAAACTTAATTATTTGACTCACACTAGACAGGATCTCAGTTTTGCTATTTTGACTCTCAGTAAATTTACACAACATCCTAGCATTGAACATTTTGAAGCAGGATTGCGAGTCATAAGTTACCTAAAATCATATCCAAATCAGGACATCTTTCTAAGTGCTTCACCCTCCTTCTCTCTCATTGCTTATTGTGATAATGACTGGGCCTCTTGTTGTACTCCACGAAGGTTAGTCAATGAATATTTTATAAGATTGGGAGGTTCACCAGTCTCCTAGAAATAAAAGAAATAATCTTCCATTTCCCTTTCATCTACAGAGGCTGAATATTGATCAATAAGAAGATTAGTTGTGGAATTGACCTGGATGACAAGATTGTTTACCGATCTATTTGGTCCTCATCCTCTTCCTATTCCAGTTCACTTTGACAGTCAAGCAGCCCTACATATAGCTCAAAATCTATTTTTTCATGAGCGAACGAAGCACGTCGAGCTTGACTGCCACTTCATTCGTCAATAATATCTCTCAGGTTTATTATCTCTTTCTTTTGTTCTATCTAAGGACCAACTCACTGATATCTTCACTAAATCCCTTGCCAAACCTCCTCACCATCAGAATTTTTACAAGTTGGATGTCAATTCTTTACCCTCCAACTTGAGGGGGTGTTAGAAATCATGATGGTTCATCTTTATCATCTCACCCTCACTCTCACTCTATAGAAACACAAAATGAATAAGGTGTAGCCTCTAGAAGCTGTCAAAGAGATGTTCAACATTTGGACTTTATAAACAAACAACACATAAGAGGCCAACAACAATTCAACATCAAACAAGAACATGGCCTAACTACAGTTGAATTATTTCCTTCATTGTTTAGCTTAGAATAGAAGGTTTTTTTTTCATTTTTTATCTTAGAAGAGAAGGGTTTTTTTATTCTATTAGCTTGTATAAATAAATGTGATTGGCAAGGAATATACAGAGAAGAAAATTTCCAAATATTGTCTCTTGTTTTTACATAAACTAATCTATTTTTTAAGTTTCATGCCTAAACTATCCCTCATTAGTTTGAGAAACACGCCTCAACTAATACGTGATGGTGTTTCTAATGCACTCTCTCTTTTTTTTAACATAAGATATTTTTTGTTCTATTTACTTATTTTCAATAAGATTTTTAGTTTAATATTTAATGTTCAGTTTGAGTTATTGATGTGCAGCAGAGACACTGATGAGAAGAAGACATAAGTCTAATTCTATGGGCAATTAATTGCTTTATAAAGTGATATTTGAACATTTAACTTTTAACTAACACTAATAATTTATTTAATTTTTTGTCAAGGTGAAATTTTTTGTTCATGTGGCAAGATTTTTTAAATAAAAGAGAGAGTGTAGCGCACACACTATCAAGAGAGTGTAGTAAAAGAGAGAGGTGGTGATTTCAAACCAATTAGGAATAGTTTAGGATGAAACTCAAAGTTTTAGTGTGTTTTTTATACTTCACTCTTTTTATAACAGACTAACTAAAAAAGAAAGTAAGATAATTAAATTAAAATGGATAGAGTATAATAGTGCATCATTTTATGTTGTGGGAGGGCTAGAAATGCATCTTCCTGAACTATTATCTGGAGTTTGAGCTCTGAAAAAGGAGAAAAAAATCTAATACAGTGTTCTCTCTTTTAATAGGCATTATCCTCAGAGGCTGATTTTGAACTTAGAGTAACTCTATAGATTTCTACGATCACCTCAACTTAGTACTTACTACAATAATAATGTGATTCACATACACACAAACACACACACACATATATATATTTTGGATTCACATAAACTCATAATTGGACCTCTAAAATTTACCCCTATTACGCTCATACGTTTTTGAATTAATAATTGAAATCCCAAAAATAAATATCCCACACGAGGTGGATCAAAAAAAATGGCATGATCATAGAGCACATTGTTGTCACTAGAAAATTGTCCCAGCATTCACACTCAGATATATTTCCTGTCTTAAAATAAGTGACATGAATAGATTTTGCACAACTCTTAAGAAAAATTAATTACGAGTGATTTGACTAATATATCTCATTAATTTTTTAATCTTTGTCTATTTATGTACCTCTTAATTCTAGAATAAAAATTACTAAGAATAGAGTTGAAATAAAGTGATTAATTATCTCTTGATCATTTAAACATGACAACTATTTTGATACAAAGTTTTTAGCAAATCTATTAACTACTTTGAGATGAATGGAGTATATATACACACACCAAATGTAGGATTTTATTAGTCAAGTATACTGAAATATTAGGACGTTTAATGTCCATTAGCATTTCTATCTCCTCTTACAATTTTTGTCTTGATAAAGTATTGTTAATTTTTTTTTTGGAAGCTTGTGAAAAAAGAAAATATATTAATTAGACGTTGAATGCTATTTGGAATTGTGGAGAAGGGTTAGTTTTTGTTGGGTTATTGGGTCTTTTTCCCTTCTTATGTGGATATGAAGCCCAATTTAGACCAACCCAATTTTGCCCATAGGCCCATTACTATGGGGAATATATATAGATCTTTTTAGGTCTTATTCACAATCACAAAAGAGAGTTTTAGCAGCCATAAAAGAGAGAAAGAGTGCATATTTTTGCTCAAATTTTCAGCCACAGCTATCAACTTCAAATTACAATTTTTGGACAGATTGTTTCTCTCATCTCAATCTTTGATTAGAAACTGACGAAGGTGGATTTGGTGGCATGTAGCTCTTGTTCTTCATTCTCGAACAGCAGCTGTATTTTTGGTGTTTGTGCTCCTTTTTATTCTCTAGTTTTGGTGCTATCTTGTTGTGTTGTTGCTTGTTGTTTGACACTTGTTTGGTGGTCATTTTGGAGAAAAATATTGTAACTCTTGGTGATTATAGTGGATGTTTTGGTCCTGTGATTTTTCACTCTTCACATTGAAGAATTTTCCACGTAAATTTGGTGTTCTCTGTGATTGGTTTATTCTTGTCTTGTCTTATTTGGTTGGTTGATTTATTTATTGCCTATTATCACTATTTTCTTGAGTTTGCCTGTGTCCTCTTGGTTCAAATTAAAAAAAGAAAAGTTTAGACTTGGGTATTTTTTGTTGCTACCCTGTCGGACATTTTGATTATGTCCTTGCCTTTTCCAACAAAGTGGTATCAGAGCGTTGGTTGTTATTGATTGTTAATTTGAAAGATAGAGGCAAATATGAGCAAGATGATGTGTTTGAATGGTAGTAACTATCATACTTGGAAAGCCAAGATGAAAGATCTTCTCTTTGTCAAGAAAATGCATTTACCTGTGTTTGTGTCTACTAAACCTTAATCTATGACAGATAAGAATTGGGAATTTGAACACCTACAGGTTTGTGGCTATATTAGACAATGGATTGAAGATAATTTTAGAAACTATATTGTTAATCAGACACATGCCAGAAGTTTGTGGGATAAGCTCGAGACACTTTATGCTTCGAAAACTGTAATAACAAGTTGTTCCTGCTTAAGCAATTGATGAATATCAGGTATAAAGAGGGCAGTCCTACTTCTGATCATATAAATAATTTTCAGGATGTCCTTGACCAGTTGTCCGGAATGGGTGTAAAGTTCGATGAAGAAATTCAGGAACTTTGGCTTCTTAATACTCTGCCTGACTCTTGGAAAACTCTTTGATTTTCTTTGACTAATTCTGCTCCCAGTGGTGTTATAACTATGGAATATGGTATGAGTGGTGTCTTGAATGAAAATATGAGAAGAATATCTCAGGCCTCATTTTCTTTATCTTCACAATCTGATGTTTCGATTACTGAAGAGAAGGGGAGAAACAAGTTCAGAGGTTCAAATGATAGAGATAAAAGTAGAATCAAGTCGAGGTCCAAATTCAAGAATGTTATATGTGACTATTGCAACAAAAAGGGGCATATCATGAAATATTGTTACAAGCATAAGAGAGATATGAGACGATAAAAGAAAAGGCGATAATGAAAATCGTGTAGAAGTTGTTGCTAATGATGATCTTCTTGTTGCTTGTGGTGAGAATGCCATTAATCTTGTTCGTGATGAGTCTAGATGGTTTGTGGATTCTGGTGCTACTTCTCATGTTACGCTAAAGAAGGAATTATTTTCTTTTTATACTCCAGGTAATTTTAAGATGTTGAAAATGGGCAATAATGATGAAGTTAAAGTACTTGGCATTGGCACTGTTTATTTGAAAAATAATAATGGTTCCAAACTAGTTCTCAACAATGTCAAGCATGCTTCAGATATTCTCCTGAATTTGATTTCTGTAGGAAACCTTGATGATGAGGGTTATTTTAACACCCTTGGTGCTGGAAGTGGAAGCTTACTAGAGGTTTAATGATTGTGGCTCGAGGTGAAAAGTTGTCTAACTTGTACGTATTTCAGGGCTCTACTTCTAGAGGCTTGATAAACTTGGTGGAGAATGATATTTCATCAGAGTTGGGGCATAGGAGGTTGAGTCATATGAGTGAGAAGGGGATTGATAGTTTGGCTAAGAAAAAATTATTTTCTAGAGTGAAACAAGCAAAGTTGAAGAAATGTGTTCATTGCTTAGCCGGTAAATAGAAAAGAGTTTCTTTTCAGAGTCATCCGTCTTCAAGAAAGCTTGATTTGCTGGAGTTGGTGCATTCTGATTTGTGTGGTCCTTTTAAAGTAAGGTATCATGGTGATGCACTTTACTTTGTGACTTTTATTGATGATCATTCTGGCAAACTCTGGTTATTTTCTTTTAAGTCCAAGGATCAAGTACTTGATGTGTTCAAGGATTTTCAGGCCTTGGTTGAGAGACAGACAGGGAAGAAATTGAAATACATCCCTCAGATAATAGTGGTGAGTATATTGGTCCTTTTGATAGATATTATAGAGAGCAGGGTATTTAGCATCAGAAAACTTCTCCAAAAACTCCTCAGTTGAATGGATTAGCAGAGAGGATGAACAGAACTCTAGTTGAGAGGGTTAGATATACGTTTTTGGATGCTAAGCTGTTAGATTCCTTTTGGACAGAAGCACTTAATATTATTGCTCATGGTATCAATTTATCTCCTACCGTTGCTTTGGATGGTGATGTCCCTGACAGAGTTTGGTCTGGTAAGAATATTTCTTATGATCATCTTAAAGTCTTTGGATGTAAAGATTTTGTGCATATTTCTAAAGATGAGAGGTCAAAGTTAGATGTTAAAACTAGGCAGTGTATCTTTATTGATTATGGTCAAGATGAATTTGGCTATCGCTTCTATGATCCAGTTGAGAAGAAATATTTTAGAAGCCGTGATGTTGTGTTCTTTGAAGACCATACAATTAAAGATTTTGACAAAGCTGAGAAGGTTGATTCTCAGAGTAGTGAGAGCCTAGTTGATGTTGATGTAGTTTCTTTGACTATTGCTCCTGAAGAAAATCTTCATGATGATGAAAATCAAGTTGATAATGAAGATGATGATAATGTTCAGAATGACCAGTATGATGTTGTTGATGCTCCAGTGCAAGTTGATATGATTGATCAGCAATCAGTTATTGATACTCCAGAGAGTTCTCTCAGATGATCTACTAGAGAGAGAATACTTTCGTCTCATTATTCTCCCAGTGAGTATGTACTCTTGACTAACGGGGGAGAACCTGAGAGTCTTGATGAGGCCATGGAAAGCAAAGAAAAAGAAAAGTGGTTTGATGCTATAAAAGATGAGATTAAATCTCTGCATGATAATCATACCTTTGATTTAGTTAAGTTGCCTAAAGACAGAAAATCTTTGAAAAATAGGTGGGTTTTTTGGGTGAAACATGAAGATGGTAACCCAATTCCACGGTACAAGGCTAGATTGGTTGTGAAGGGATTTAACCAGAAAAGGAGAGTTGATTTTTATGATATTCTCTCTATTGTGAAGATGCCATCCATTCGTGTGGTTCTAGGATTAGCTGCAAGTCTAGATTTAGAGGTTGAGCAAATCTAGATTTAGAGGTTGAGCAAATGGATGTTAAAACTACTTTTCTCCATGGTGACTTAGATAAAGAAATTTATATGAAGCAACCTGAAGGTTTTGAAGTCGAGGAAAAAGAGAATTGTGTTTGCAAATTGAAGAAGAGCTTGTATGGTTTGAAACAAACTCCTAGGCAGTGGTACAGGAAGTTTGGTTCCTTTATGAGTCAGCAGGGCTTCAAGAAGACTACTTTAGACTATTGTGTTTTTGTGCAAAAATTCTCTGATGGTGACTTTATTATTGCGTTGCTTTATGTTGATAACATGCTTGTTGTTGGTCATAATGCTTGCAGGATTCAAAAGTTGAAGTAAGAGTTGAGTAAGTCTTTTTCTATGAAAAACTTGGGACCAGCAAAGCAAATTCTTGGCATGCAGATTGTCCATGACAGAAAGGCCAAGAAGTTATGGTTATCACAAGAGAAGTACATTCAGAAAGTACTTCGAAGGTTCAACATGGATAAGGCTAAGGTTGTCAGTACACCTATATCTATGCATTTCAAATTGAGCATGAAGCAGTGTCCTTCCAGTGATGATGAGAAGGAAGATATGAAGAAAGTTCCTTATGCTTCAACCGTTGGTAGTTTGATGTATGCAATGATTTGCAAAAGACCGGATGTTGCTCATGCTGTTGGTATTGTTAGCTGTTTTCTTTCTAATCCGAGAAGATGACATTGGAATGTTGTGAAGTGGATTATGAGATATCTTTGTGGCACTTCTAGTTTGAGTTTGTGTTTTGGTATAGGGAAGCCTATTCTTTGTGGTTATACTGATTCAGATATGGCTGGTGATGTTGATACTCACAAGTCTACTTCAGGGTATTTGGTTACTTTTGCAGGGGAGCTGTATCTTGGAAATCTAGGTTGCAAAAATGTGTTGCTCTATCTACTAAAGAAGTTGAGCTTATTGTTATCGTTGAATCTTGTAAAGAATTGCTTTGGATGAAGAGATTCTTGGGGGAACATGGTTGTGCTCAAGAGAGGTATGTGATTTACTGCGGCAGTCAAAGTGCCATACATCTTGGCAAGAATTCTACATTTCATGGTCGGTCTAAACACATTGATGTGAGATACCATTGAATTCGGGATATGTTAGATTCTAAGTTGCTTGAACTTGAGAAGATTTTTGCATGATAGCCGGGATGACGGTCTCCTCCACATAGTCGGGAGGGGAAAAATTGTTGGGTTATTGGGTCTTTTTCCCTTCCTATGTGGATAAATGAAGCCCAATTTGGACCAACCCACTTTTCCCCATAGGCCCATTACTATGGGGCATATATATAGATCATTTTAGGCCTTATTCACAATCGTAAAAGAAAGTTTTAGCAACCACAAAAGAGAGAAAGAGTGCAGATTTTCGTTTAAATTTTTAGCCACAGCTATCAACTTCAAATTGTGATTCCCGCTTCATTTCTTGTCTGATTTATTTTTGGACATCTTGTTCCTCTCATCTCAATATTTGATTAAGAACTAACGGAGGTGGATTTGGTGGCCTGTAGCTTCTGTTCTTCATTCCTGAACAGCAGCTGCGTTTTTGGTGTTTGTGCTCCTTTTTATTCTCTAGTTTTGGTGCTATCTTGTTGTGTTGTTGCTCATTGTTTGGCACTTGTTTGGTGGCCATTTTGGAGAACAATATTGTAACTCTTGGTGGTTATAGTGGAGATTTTGGTCCCGTGGTTCTTCACTCTTCACATTGAAGGGGTTTTTCACGTAAATTTGGTGTTCTCTGTGATTGATTTATTCTTGTCTTGTCTTATTCGGTTGGTTGATTTATTTGCTGCCTATTATCACTAATTGTTTGAGTTTGCTTGTCTCCTCTTTTTTCAAATTAAAAAAGAAAAAATTTAGACTTGGGTATTTTCCGCTGCTACCCTGTCGAGCATTTTGATTGTGTCCTTGCCTTTCCCAACAGTTTTCAAACAGAAATATCATTTATAAAGCATGAATAAAATACAAGATATTAGTTAATGAAACCTTTTCCCAAAGAAACAGAAAATAAAATAATCACGAAGTTCGTTCCGCGTATGATGGCAGATCGACAAAGACAATTAATTGTATACCTGAATTGCTCACATAATGATAAATAAAAGGGATATCATTATGATCATCCAAATAGGAAATTATAACATATTAGTGGTCAATAATTGATAATCATTAAAAAGGGTTGGGACGTTTCCTAGCTATTATCCTTTCTTAATGAAACACTTATTGTATTTTTTATTTTTACGCGGGAATCATTACTATGATGGTATTAAAGATGTGTTGGATTTACAAATCATTTTGTAAGAAAGGGAAACGATGAAGAAAGTTCCTTAGTTGACAAAACATGTCAGATTCATCCAAAATATATGCATATAGAATTTAACAAGAATATAATAGCGTTTTATAACTTGATAACTCCTGACGTATCATATTGTCATGAAATATGGTCAACGGACGATAGGGACTTGCCCATGATATATATTTCAATCAAAAGTAATTTGTCATGACAAAGACATCTATTTGTATACTAACTTTTCAATGATTATATGGGTATTGATTATAGACAAAATGTATTGGATAAATTAAATGGGCTGTACTTAATAGAAACATGAAGTGAATGAACCAAGTAAGTTAGTATCATATTTCATTTAGGAATTCAGTCAAGGCATGACTAAGAAAGAAGGATTCAGATGAAGCATAGAGGTACGAGAGATCTTGAAATCTATAAAACTAAGCAATACAAGGCAAGACAGACTCTAAAAGGGGTGCTCCTTTTGGGGACATATTAAAAAAAAGAAACTCTAAAAGGTCACATAGTTATAAATGTGTAAAAGAGAAGAAGTTGCCTCCATCTCAAGTCTTATCTCGTTAGGTGCTTGTGATCAACTGACCTTGCATCACGTCCAAGTATATATGTGCAAGTTTTCTAAAGAAGGAGGTTATACACACTTAAATTAAGAGCTAAAGAGTAGAACTCAATTAAATAAGCAAGAGCGTATGTTGGGTACTATGCAGTTTTGATGATGGACAAAGTAAATCAAACATGTCAGTTAAGCTGTTTCAAAGACACAGTCTCAAGCATAACAAGATTACTGATGATTAAAGACAACGTGCAGGAATCAAGGAACGAAGAATGGTTACTTCTGATTAGGGTGTTCATGGTTTGGTTAAAAAACAAACCGAACCGCGAACCAAATCAAACCGATTAAAAAAACCGACATTTGGTTAGGTTTGGTTTGGTTTTGTTATAAATTCTTAAAACCGATACTTATGTGGTTTGGTTTTGATTTTACTCTAAAATAACCGACAAAATAACCAAATCGAACCGAAAAAAATTTTCTTTTATATATATATATATATATATATATATATATCACATACATAGGCATATATAAATTATTTATATATTATTCATAAATAAAATATAAATATTTTTTATATTTTAAATTTTAATCATAAATTTAACTTTAGTCATAGCACTTTTAGTCATATGTCTCCATCTAATTGGTGGTACGTTATGAGATTCTATATAATTTTCACACTTTGAATGGCAAATGATACTAATTGTGAAAATTATCTTGTTGTCTATGGGATTTTATAGGTGAGTTTTATTAGACTATAGATAATCACTAGTTTTGAACTTTCTTGTTGGTCCCTATTGAGCAAAAAAATTATGTGTTTACCTTTTGGAGGATTTATCATAACATTCTCTTATATGTAGTTTCTAAATACATTTGTGGGAGCATTCATATGGTGTTGTTCATGGCGTTGCCTAAGTTTCTAAATACATCTGTAGATGCGTTCATATGGTGTTGCCTAAGTATAACACTAAATTGACATATTAGTTTCAAGGTTAAGGAACAACACTCGGTTGACATCTCACATGTTGGATTGAATTTTTTTAAGAAAAATTTCAACTTTTTATCATTAACTAAAGTTATAAACCGAAAAAACAAAACAAACCGAACTAAACCGACAAGAACCAAACCGACGGTTATTTTTTTGTGTTGGTTTGGTTTGGTTTTAGAAATTTAAAAACTGACTAAGTTGATTTGGGTATGGTATTGACCAATAACCGACCCAAACCGACCCATGAGCACCTCTACTTCTGATAAACTCAAAGGAGTAATCTATGTGCTGAATTGAAGAGTTGAAGTTTCACTAGAACACTTAAAAGAGGCACGAGTTTGAATTGAAGGAGTATCACTTGAAGTAGAACTCTGCGGGTGTTGCTGAAGAGTTTGATTTGAAGAACAACTCTTTAAAGAGTTGTATTTAAACACAAGGTCAGTCACCCAAGTGACTTACGCACAAAAAGACAATTGGCAAATTGACTTAGCAGTAGTGAAGGAACACACTGTTGAACCAGGTCCTAGTACTAAGTTAGCTAAGGAGTCATAGTTTGGCCGTGTAGATTAACAACATATTGAAGAGAGGTCTCTGACTTACTGTCCATTCTACTATTGTGATCGAGTTGAAACTATTTCACTTTGAAGCATAGACAGTGTATGAACTTAGCTTTCTATCTCGAGCGCGGAATAAGATCCGCAACACTCTTAACCCTCTAAATTCTAAATTGGAGGACTACGGAGTATTAACTGCATCCAACGAGGAAATCTATACCAATGAAAAATATTACGTCTTTTATGGCATGCCCACATCAGTGTTATAACAAAGTAAAAGATGATTCCCAAAATCCGCCGTGGTTATTGCTCCTCCCGGGGCTCCGTCAGCGATTTCATCAACATGTCAAACCGATCATCAAGTTGAGAACATTGCGATTCTAGGACCCCCAAGCTTTGGTGTGGATTAGATGCAGGGTTTGAATCCTGCTGCAGGATGGACTTGCTATTCCCCGAGTTTCAAATACTGCGCCACTCATTTTTTGTGCCATGTTAGCGCGTCGTGTTTAATCAATACATTGTGTCTGGTGACCAGCAGAACATGGCTTTAGTTGAAATCTCTAAATAAAAAACATTGACAACTTTAATTAGGGGTTGTCTATGTAATCTGCTTAACGTATATCAAAGGATAAAAATATATAAATTAGATAGGTGAACGGCAAATTATAACCAGCTATTACATTGCCATTAAGTGTGAGAAGGTGAAATATCTTGTCATGTTAGATTCTTAAATAATGCTGATAATGTAAAAAGAGATGAACTCTACAAGGTCTGCATTTTGCTCAATGTATAAAGAATTGGGAGAAGGTAAAAGGAGTACTTCTATGCACGTCTGATTTCCATAGTTAAGAAGTTCGGTACTAGATGCTTGTAATGATTAAACAAAGATGTTTATAATAATAATAATGGATGCTCTTTAACACAAGTGTATAGCTGGCCCTAAAAAAAATTTAATAATAGGAGAACTGGAGAACTTTGGTTATTACAGAAGCTTAGTGACAAAAATTGACCATTCTATATTTTGCGTTCCGTTCTTACAATTCCTCTGAAATTAAGGACAGTGATATGGAAGCTGCATTGGTACAAGCAGGATGTTCGGCACTTGGTGCTTTTCTTCAAGTTCTGTTCGACAGGATGGCTACCCGGGACCTCCTGAATTTGTTCAGGGGTAGAAAGAAGGACACCAAGATTTTGAAGAAGCTTTAGACAACGTTGAAGACACTTAGTATAATGCTGGATGATGCGGAGACAAGGGAAATGAGTGATGAGTATGTCAAAGGGTGTCTTGACGACCTTAAAGATGTTGTGTGCTGTGCTGAATACCTGCTGGATGAGGTCAACACTGAAGCATTGCGGATAAAAGTGGAAGGAGAAACCGAAGAAGAACAAGGCGGACATACAAGCCAGAAGGGTCATCAGGTAAGTAATCACATCTCATCTTTAAGTGCTAAGTTTCTTGATGAGATAATGCCCGAGATAAAGGATACTGTTGAAGAGTTAGAGTGTTTTGTGTAACAAATTGATCTCCTTGGTTTGCGAAAGGTATCAATAATTAATGCTAAGAAAGCATCTTTAAGACTACCGTCAACTTCTTTGGTTAGTGAATCAATTGTGGTTGGAAGGGATAGTGAAATAGAGAAGATAATAAATTTGCTCTTGACTGAAGATGCGCACAACAAAGAAATTGGTGTAATTCCTGTTGTGGGGTTAGGTGGAATCGGCAAAACAACTCTTGCTCAAGTTGTTTTCAATGATGAGAGGGTGAAATATCATTTCAATTTGCGGGCATGGGTGTGTGTCTCTGAAAATTATGATGCTTTGAGGATAACTAAATCGTTACTTGAGGAAGTTGGATCATCAGGAGTAGGTACAAGTGATAACTTTAATATGCTGCAAATTAAGTTGAGAGAAAGCCTCAAAGGTAAAAAGTTCCTCATAATCTTGGATGATGTCTGGAATGAGCAGTACACTGATTGGGACATCTTCAAGAACTCTCTTAGGCAAGGAGCAATAGGGAGTAAGATCCTTGTGACGACGTGCAGTGAGAAGGTGGCGTTGATGATGGGCAGCGAACCATGTCATTACTTATCACCAATAGGGGATGAAGATCGTTGGTGTTTGTTTGAAAAGCATGCTTTTGGTTTGATAGATCCCATCGTGTATCCCAAACTTCGAGTAATTGGGAAGTGAATAGTGAAGAAGTGCAAAGGCTTGCCGCTAGCCGTGAAGACAGTGGCAGGTCTTTTGCACTCAAAGCTGGATGTAGAAAAATGGGAGGACGTTTTGATTAGTGATATATGGAATTTGCCAAATGATCCCAGTGATATCCTCCCAGCTCTAAGATTGAGTTATAATTATCTGTCTTCTCATTTAAAAGGTTGCTTTGTTCTCTTATCAATATTTCCCAAGAATTTCCCTGTTGAGCAAGAAGAGATGACACGATTGTGGAATGCTAATGGCCTTTTGCAGCATCCTCAATATGATAAAGCAATTGAAGATGTGGGGAACCAGTATTTTGCTGAACTAAGGGTTCGATTCTTTTTTAAAAGAATTGGTGTTAGAATATGATCCCTACTGATTGCCTATCTGTAGAACAGGTAAGTATACGTGGTTCACAAAAGTAAAAACTGAACACAGTAATTTTTACGTGGAAAACACCCGGCTTAAAAAGGTGTAAAAATCCACGACCTGTACCTCTACAAGATTTAACCCCAATCTTCACTATAACTTTGAGCCTCAACAATCAACACAATTACAAGACTTCTTGTAAACAAGGAATTAAAACTTCTAACTCCTATTACTACAAAAACACAAATCTTCCCAAGATAAGTGTTCCCAAGTCTTCGAGTTCCCTAACTTGAAGACATGATTCCTAACTCAGTTTATAGAATACTGAGACTGGAACAATTTACTCATTACAACTCAAGAACCTTCCTATTACAAGCAATCTAAAACATACTAAGTAAAAACTAGGTTCTTCTTCAAGTTGGTGAACGATTTTGCTGATTGTTGATTTTCTTATCAGTGCATGAGTGTTATTTGAATGCAGCTTTTCGTCTATATATGCTCCCTCATATGCAGTCCTTTTTCTACTTTACTTGTATCTTCTGTAGGACTCTTTTAAGTAACTCACTCCTTGTTGTAACCATCTCACCTTCTTCTAAATTGAGTAGGACTCTTTTGCTTTATCCTTCTGCCTTGTAGACTTCTTGATCTACTCAAACTCTAACTGTTCCAATTATCTTCATATAGCCGTGTGAACATCTTTTGATTATCTATGTGTTGACAGCTTTATGTAATAATATGCACTCCATATGTCCGAAGCAGTTTCACTTGTATGGACCAGCTTTGCACAACATGTTTCATTCATCTTTCTATCATCAAAACTTCTCATGCCCTAACAAATTCCCCCTTTTTGATGATGACAAACTTATCAGCACAGTATTACAAAGAACCTGACATACCCAATAAGAAATTAAATAAAAGGATCACAGTAGAATGAAACAGGTTAGATCAGTTGAGTTATAAGCATTGTATAATCTTACTTCCCCCTTTTGACATCATCGAAAAGCTGAGCCAATAAGTGAAAACCTATGTAATAATCCATGGCCATTGGGGCTATCACTAAAACAAGCAAGAGTCAGAGCAAGAGATAGCTAAGCATCGACTTAAACAGAAGTAGATCAAGTGAGGCATAAAATTCCATTTCATGCACAAAAACAGATACAATTATCATTATCCAGTAAGACCAAAAAGAGAAACAAGGTGGACCAAGAAGCAGCAAAGAAGAAAGAAAAAAAAACTAAGGGACGAAGGAGGAGTTTATTTTGAGGAGGTAGAGGGGATAAAAGAGGTCAACGATTGAATAATAGCAGCATTTTCAGTTCTTTCCTTCTCCAAAGTGGCTGTGGGGGAAGCAATTTGAGCTTTAAGAGCCCTCTTTTCATCTTCATGAATAGTCTGGGCAGTCTCCAATGTATCCTATGCAACCTCCAGCTCACCCTGCTTTTCCTCTAAGGCATTTCGCAACTTCTGCATAGGGTTGTCTGCACGTCTCATAGCAGCAGGTAACATAGCATGGTTCACTTGTCCAATCACATCCTTAGTTGTCTGTAAGGACCACACCTTGACAGAGACACGAAAATCATCAAACACAGGGGAAATCCAGAACTGATAGGGCAGAGCATGACCATTTTTATCTTTGACGAGTACCCTTTGCATATGCTTAATGATGAGTTAGGAAAGGTTTATTGGGATCTCATAATCCAATAGTTCTATTAAGGTAAGATCAAGAAAGCTTGCAACTATGTGTCTCTCCTGCCTGGGTAAGATCATTTTGTGGACCACATCAAAATACAACTGATAGAGAGAAGACATCTCATTTTTCATCACCCTACGATGAGAAGGAAGAAGAGGATTTCCAGAAAATTTTCTGCAGATATCAAGGTCGGATGGAAGATTGTCAAGAGGAGGCCAAGATCCTTTGACATAGTGACCCCAACCTCCAGTAGGAACACTTAGAATTCTACCCAAATCAGCAGGATAAAGATTGATGAGTTTTCCATGAACAGAGGTTGATATCATCTCCCCAAT
Source organism: Capsicum pubescens (assembly GCA_030864215.1). Lineage (NCBI taxonomy): Eukaryota > Viridiplantae > Streptophyta > Magnoliopsida > Solanales > Solanaceae > Capsicum > Capsicum pubescens. Next base: position 264,023,671 of record CM061538.1, read on the forward strand.
CGCAACTCCATGTGTATAAAATTCAGATATCATCTCCCCAATCGCAACTCCATGTGTATAAAATTCATACACTTCATCTTTTCCAAACCTTTTTTGATAATTACCTTGCAGAAGAAAGGATGACCACTCCTGAGCCCCCAATTTGGATACCAAAGTTTCCATATCAGGACCCCCAAAACCAGTGACAACCCTACCTCTAACCATCTTTTGTTTCTGAAAATGCATAACATGGTCTGGCTGAGAAGCTTTATCAGCAGGAGTATCAACATCAAAATCATCAAGAGGCAAAGAAGAAGTGTCAGGAAGATAGTCTGAATATGAGTCAGATGAGACAGAAGAACCAGGTGTGGGGACCTGTTTCTTCAGAAGTGACACAGATTTTGGAGAATCTTTAGAAGGAGTAGAGGCTTTCCCAGTAGAGACTTTGGCAGTAGAGGCTTGGACAGTGGATTTTGAAGATGAGGAGGCTTTGAGAGTGCGGGGGGGGGGGGGGACATTTTATGAGAGAGATATGGTTTTGATGTTTTAGCTATGGTATGTTTCTGCTTCATTTTTCTCTTGGAGCGAATGAGAATGTCTGGAGAGAAAGCACATGGGGGAGGAGAAGCATTAGGCACGACTCATTTCTTTTTACTTTCTCAAAGTGCCTCTTCCAAACAAGCATCTTTCTGTTGTTTTCTTCTCCGAGTATGTGGAGTTCGAGATAAAGGGATGATGGGAGAAGAGTGTTTAGGAGTATTATCATTGACATCAATGGCGACAAATGAGGGTTTTTATTTCAGAGTCGATCTTGACCGTTTAGGAATAAGGTTGGCAATTGGAATGTCATCTCGATCAAGGATTTGAAGAGGAGCTACTGATAGTGGTAAGGGTTCTGGAAAGAGTGAGAGAAGGGGTATGGTAAGGTCTTGAAAAATGGGAAATCAGATAGGTTGAGAAGGATTTGGGGTTGGATAAGTGAGGGTAAATTGATGTTTGGGTGGAGAATAAGTTGTGTAGAAGGATTAATGTTAGATTTTGTGGAAGAAGAAGGAGAGAAGAAAGATGTCACAGTATGGTGAATATTCAGAGGTTGAAGGAGAAGTGGAGATGGGAGAGAAAAATAAGAGGTGAATTTAAGAAGAGTGAGAAGGAAGTTGAAGGATGAAGGGACTGTGATTTTGGAGAAACGTGCTGATGTAGAGGTTCAGTACGGATGGGAAAGGTCTGGCAGCCTTTTGAAGAAGATGACTGTTGGGTTTTAGCGGTTTTAATCATTATATAAAGAACCATGTAGATGACCTGTTTCTCTTAATGCTACTATGGAAAACAATAATCATACCTGTATTTGATTAGTCCATGACCACTCTTGCCTTGATGATCCATCTATCTAAAAAAACAACACATACATATATCACATTGCTTTAAATCTTGGAATTAGGACACATAACTAAATGTGTAAGACTGAATTAATCAACAATCACTCAGGCATAGCATATTATAGTCAATCATTGAAGGAGATTTATACAATTTTAATCATCCCCAATGCTAGCCTATTTTTTTCAAAGTGTTCCCTACTCAAAGCCTTAGTGAATATGTCAGCAATTTGTTCCTCAGTTGAACAGAACATAAGTAATATATTTTCTTTTTCAATATTGTCTCGAAGGAAGTGATGACAGATAACAATATGCTTAGTTCTTTTATGTTGGACAGGATTTTTGGCTATGTTTATAGCACTTGTGTTATCACAAAAGATGGAAACACAACCTACATCTACCCCAAAATCCAGAAGTTGTTGTTTGATCCATAACAATTGAGCACAGCATGACCCAGCAGCAACGTATTCAGCCTCAGCAGTAGACAAAGCTACTAAATTTTGCTTCTTTGTGGACCAGGTAATCAAACATGATCCTAAGAAGTGTGCCATACCTGTAGTGCTTTTCCTGTCCACCAAATATCCTGCATAATCAGTATCAGAGTATCCTACCAAATTAAAGTTACTACCTTTGGGATACCACAACCCAAGATCACTAGTTCCTTTCAAATATCTGAAGATTATTTTTACAGACTTCAGATGGGATTCTTTTGGATTAGCTTGAAATCTTGCACACAATTCTACACTAAACACAATGTTAGGTCTGCTTGCTATGAGATACAATAAGGACCCTATCATACCTCTATACAGTTTTTGTTCTACATCAGAACCTGTTTCATCCAGATCAAATTTTGTGGCAGTGGCAATGGGAGTACTTATTTCTTTAGTTTCCTCCATGGAGAATTTCTTGAGAAGCTCTTTGACATACTTTTGTTGATGGATCATTATTCCTGATGCTGATTGTTTTATTTGAAGACCCAGGAAGTAATTCAACTCCCCCATCATGCTCATTTCAAACTCACAACTCATGAGTTTAGCAAAGTCATGAGTCATATTCATGTTGGTTGACCCAAAAATAATGTCATCCACATACACCTGCACAACTAACAAATCCTTTCCATTAGTTTTTAAGAAAAGGGTATTGTCAATTTTACCTCTGGTGTGTCCATGCTCTAGCAGAAACTTTGATAATCTCTCATACCAGGCCCTTGGTGCTTGTTTTAACCCATACAAGGCCTTATCCAGCTTGTACACATGATCTGGAAACTCTCTACTTTCAAATCCTGGAGGTTGCTTCACATAAACCTCTTCTTTGAGAATGCCATTTAGGAATGCACTCTTCACATCCATCTGGTACAAAATAAACTCCATGTAAGAGGCAAAAGCAACCAACAATCTTATGGCTTCAAGTCTTGCTACAGGAGCAAAAGTCTCATCAAAGTCAATTCCTTCTTCTTGGTTGTATCCTTGAACCACCAGTCTTGCCTTGTTTCTTGTGACTGTTCCATGCTCATCAACTTTATTTCTGTACACCCATTTATTCCTAATGACTGATCTATCTTTTAGAAGAGGAACTAAATGTCATACTTTGCTTCTCTCAAACTGATTCAATTCATCCTACATGGCTATGATCCAATCAACATCAAGCAGTGTTTCACTTACTTTCTTTGGCTCTATTTCTGACAGAAATGCCTTGAATTCATACATACTTCTCAATCTAGATCTTGTGGTGATTCCATAAGTGAGATCAGTAAGTACATTCTCAATGGGGTGCGAACCTTGATACTTGTATCCTTTTGGGATCAATCCTCGTGAGATGCTTGGATCACTGCTAATGTTCTGATGTGAAGCAGTTGATGGCTCAGTTCCCCCTAACACTGTGCCTTCATCTTCAGTTCCCCCTGTGAAAGTGCCCCCAAGTTTGACTGCTTCAGTCGATGGAATATGTTGTGTAACCTGTTCCTCAGTGTCGATTTCTTCCTGCAGGTTAGTCTTAACACAAAACTCATCAAAAATCGCATGCATGCTTTCTTCAACACAGTTAGTTCTGTTGTTTAAAACTCTGTAAGCCTTACTATGAAGTGAATAACCTAAAAAGATTCCCTCATCACTTTTGGCATCAAATTTTTCCAAATTAACCTTACCATTATTATGTATGAAACATTTGCAACCAAAAGTTCTAAAGTGAGAGATGTTGGGCTTTCTACCTTTTAGTAATTCATAGAGAGTCTTTTCTAACAAAGGTATGATTATGCATCTGTTTGTGATATATGCTGCAGTACTTATTGCCTCAGCCCATAGGTTTTTGGCAACATTTGCTGCAAGAATCATTGTTCTAGCCATATCTTACAAGGTTCTGTTATTTCTTTCCACCAATCCATTTTGTTGTGTAGTTCTAGGAGCTGAGAAGTTATGATCTATTTCATTTGATGAAAAAAAATCTAAGAATTTTGCATTCTCAAATTCTGTTCCATGGTCGGACCTTATGGAAACTAATGAAGTGCCCAGTTTCTTTTCTATTTTCTTAATGAAGATTTCAAAGACATCAAAGGCATCTTCTTTAGAGACTAGAAACAAAGTCCAGGTGAACCTGGAATAATCATCAACAATTACAAAAATATACCTTTTTCCACCTCTGCTTTGTTATCTCATTGATCCACACAAGTCCATATGAACCAGGTCAAGACATTTGATAGTGCTAACATGGTTCTTTGACTTGAAAGAGGATTTTACCTGCTTCCCCCTTACACATGCACTACATAACTTTTCTTCCTTAAACTTGGTCTTGGGTAGTCCCAATACCATGTCTTTGGAGAAAAGTATGTTTAGTTGTTTCAGACTTACATGTCCAAGTCTTCTGTTCCAAAGAAGGGGATCAGTTTCTATTGCACTTAGACAAGTCAACTCAGGTCCTGGTATTGCCATTATGTCTGCTTTGTATACATTCCTGTATCTCCTTGCAGTAAGCACGATTTCTTTGGTGTCCATCCTTTTGACTTTAACACCTGAAGCAGTGAAAATTATTTTATTACCTTTGTCACACAATTGTGAAATGCTTAGTAGGTTATGCTTCAGTCTTTCCACAAGATAAACATCCTCCAAAGATTTTGACTCAGATAAGCCAATTTTTCCAACTCCAGTTATGATTTCCCTTTTTTCATTTCCAAAAGAGACTCCCCCACCATCTATTTTGGAGAGTGAAAGAAACTTTTGCTTGTCACCAGTCATATGTCTTGAGCAAGCACTATCTAGGTACCAGTGCCTTTTGTTTCCCTTCACCTTCTCCTGCACAAGAAATCAATGGTTAGACTTAGGAACCCAGACAAGCTTGGGTCCTGTTTTGTTAGTAAAAGGATGAATTAAATTCCTTCTAGTCCAAGAAGGAAACAAGTAGACTGACTTGTTTCTCAGACTAATTTTACTGCTTGTTTTCTTGGTCTGAGAAAGTTTGGTTGCCAGGTTCAGACTTCGATATCTGCTTTTAGCAGCCATAGGACATTCAGTAGTAGGATGTCCAAGATTGCCACAAATATAGCATAAGTCTTGAAGATTATCAGCTTCTTTATAAAAACCCAAGCCTGCTTTTTCATTGTGATTTCTTTTACCAAGCTGATGAACAATTCTTGAAGAATTTGTCCATCTGTTTGACTTTTCTAGATCCAATTTTAATCTTGCTATCTCTTGACTCATCTTATACATCTTTTCAGTCAAGTCATAGCATTCTTGTTTGTACTTAGTTAACTCAAGTTCAGCATTTTCTTGTTCTTTACTTATGGCCTTTTTCCCATGGTCAGTGAGAGTCAGTTTAAGGATTTCAGACTTAAGATCATTATTTAAGGACTCAAGCAGTGTAATTTGTTCCTTGAGAGTGCAATTTTCTTTGTCAACATTTTTCTTGCAAACTTTCAAGTCAATGAAATCAAATTTAAGACTTGCAAGAGTGTTGAACAATTCATCCCTATCAGAAGTTAATTATTGGAAATTTTCAATTAAATCACTCATCAAGGAAACAAGTTTAGTTTTAGAAAAAAGATGCAGCTTTTCTTTTAGTTCAAGTAAACTTACCTCAGAAGCATCATCTTCTTCCTCAATGTCTGAGTTTCCAAAAGACATAAATGTTGTCTCATCAACTCCATCATCATCATTATCAGAGTCAGATCCCTATACAGCTATCATGGCATGTTCTTCCTTTTCCTTCCTCCTGGTCTTTTGTTCTTTTTCAACTCTTTTCTTCCTCCATTCTATTTCCCAGAGAGGACATTCTCTGATCTGATGATAAGTCTTTCCACACTTGTAACATCCATTTGGGTTGTCATTGGAACGCTTTTTGCTACCTGTTCTCTTCTTCTTCTTAAAAAACTTGCTGAAGTTTTTTGTTATGAAAGCAATTTGTTCCTTATCCAGTTCAATCTCTTCATCACTATCAGAAGCCTTCAAGGCCAAGATTTTGTCAGAAGCCTTCTGTTCCTTAATGCCATCAAATTCCATTTCATAGGTTCTTAAACTCCCTACTAGTTCATCCAAAGTCATACCTGTGAGGTCCTTATTTGCTTCCCTGATTGCAGTGACTTTAATATTCCATTTTGACTTTGGTAGCACCCTCAGAACCTTCTCTACTTGTTCTTCTTCATTGATGACTTTTCCCAAGGAGGTTAACTCATTTTTTAGAGTAGTAAGTCTTGTCATCATATCATGCAAGGATTCATTTTCCTTCATCTTAAACGCTTCATATTCAGTAAAAATGAGAGAGATCCTGAATTTCCTTACCTGAGAGGTACCTTCATGGGCATTTACTAAGGCATCCCATATTTGCTTAGCAGTGGTACAGGTAGATATTCTATTGTATTCAGCAGGTCCTAGACCACAGACTAGGATATTCTTTGCCTTAGCATTTTTCTTTAAAGCCAAAAGATCATCAGCAGTAAACTCACTCCTTATTTTCTTGACTTGCACACCATTTTATGTCTTCATAGGGATAGTAGGACCTTCAGTAATCCTATTCCATAATTCATAGACTTCTCCTTGAATAAACATCTCCATCCTGGATTTCCACCAGATGAAATGAGTATCATCAAAGAGTGGGGGTCTAGTAGTGGATTGACCTTCACTGTGACCGGTAGGAGGTGCGGAATTCATCATAATGATCTGATCTTAGGTGCAAACCTTATTTAAGATAATCGGATTTTATACCACTTGTTAGAATATGATCCCTACTCATTGCCTATCTGTGGAACAAGTAAGTATACGTGGTTCACAGAAGTAAAAACTGAACACAGTAATTTTTACGTGGAAAACACCCGGCTCAAAAAGGTGTAAAAAACCATGACCTATACCTCTACAGGATTTAACCCCAATCTTCACTATAACTTTTAGCCTCAACAATCAACACAATTACAAGACTTCTTGTAAATAAGGAATTAAAACTTCTAACTCCTATTACTACAAAACATAAATCTTCCCAAGATAAGTGTTCCCAAGTCTTCGAGTTCCCTAACTTGAAGACGTGATTCCTAACTCAGTTTATAGAATACTGAGACTAGAACAATTTACTCATTACAACTCAAGAACCTTCCTATTACAAGCAGTCTAAAACATACTAAGTAAGAACTAGGTTCTTCTTCAAGTTGGTGAACGATTTTGTTGATTGTTGATTTTCTTATTAGTGCATGAGTATTATTTGAATGCAGCTTTTCATCTATATATGCTCCCTCATATGCAGTCCTTTTTCTACTTTACTTGTATCTTCTGTAGGACTCTTTTAAGTAACTCACTCCTTGTTGTTACCATCTCACCTTCTTCTAAATTGAGTAGGACTTTTTTCCTTTATCCTTGTTCCTTGTAGACTTCTTGATCTACTCAAACTCTAACAGCTCCAATTATCTTCATATAGTCATGTGAACATCCTTTACTTATCTATGTGTTGACAGCTTTATGTAATAATATGCACTCCATATGTCCGAAGCAGTTTCACTTGTATGGACCAGCTTTGCACAACATATTTCATTCATCTGTCTATCATCAAAACTTCTCATGCCCTAACAATTGGTAACAATAAGTTTTTAATGCATGATTTGGTCAACGATTTGGCCCAATGTGTTTCTTCAAAGTTTTGTGCTAGGCTGGAGAATAACTGGCAAAACTATACACCTGAAAGAGTGAGGCATGTCTCATATCATAAAACAGATTATGATGTGTTTGAGAAATTCAAAACGCTTAAAGATGCCAAGCACTTGAGGACGTTAGTACCGCTACAAAAGGGTGCGGGTATGTATTACTACTAGTTACTGGATAATAAGTTTGTACAAGGTTTACTGCCATTTCTCAGCTCTTTAAGGGTCTTGTCTTTGTCTAAACATCGTGGAATAACAGAATTGCCTCCTTCAGTAATTGGTAATTTGAAACATCTTCGTCTTTTAGATTTATCTTCAACAGAAATTCTAAAGTTGTCAGGATCAGTATCTACTCTTTACAATCTTCAGATGTTGTTATTGTCAGGCTGTGCATATCTTAATGAATTGCCCGAAGAATTGGGTAAACTAATTAACTTACAATAGCTTGATCTTAGAGATACTGAAAGACTTAAGGAAAATGTCATCTCAAATAAGTAGGCTGAAGAATCTAATGTACCTGAACAAATTCATAGTGGGAAAGGAAAAAGGGTTGAGGATTCAAGATTTGGATGAACTGCAACATCTTCGTGGGGACTTATATATTTCAGGGTTAGAGAATGTTGTTAATGGAAGAGATGCAGCCAGTGCAAATCTGAAAGACAAAAAACTAATTGAGAATCTTGTAATGGAATGGAGTGATTCTGATGTTGAAGATTCATTTAGCGTAAGGGACACACTTGACAAGTTACAGCCACATACGGGCCTAAAGTCCCTAAAGCTCTCTCACTTTGGCGGGACAAGATGCCCCGATTTGCTTGGAGATAATTCATTTGTGAATTTGGAAACCTTACACCTTGAGAGCTGCAACTGCTGCTTCTTAGCAGCCCTTGGTCAACTATCCTCTATGAAATTCCTCACAATAAGCAAAATGGATGAAATAAGAAATGTAGGGGAAGAATTTTATGGCTATAATGCTGTTATTAGACCATTCCAATCTCTAATCTTACTGAAGTTTGAGCAAATTATGGCATGGGAGAGATGGAAAATATTGGACAATGGGGTGTTCTCTAGTCTTGAAGAGCTTCACATAAGCAAATGTCCCCAGCAAATTGGGGATTTTCCATCCAAACTTTTGTCCCTAAACTCCTTAAAGCCTTTCTTTCTAAACTCCTTAAAGCCGAACTTACAATGTAGATTTGAGAATTCATATAGCCGACCCATATTAATATAGATTTGGGGCATAGAAATTGATGTTGTGGAAGATTTGAGTTGGTTAGGTGTGGTCATTCAAACTTAAAATAAATGAATAAAATCCACTTTAGTTGAGGCTGACAAGGATCGTGCATATCTCTGAGAATCAGTTCAGTTTCATGCCAGGTCGCTCGACCACTGAGGCCATTCACCTCGTGAAGAGATTAGTGGTGCAGTTTCGGGAGAGAAGGAAGGACAGGGAGATTCTGTGGAGGTGCTTGGAGGCTATAGGGGTGCTCGTGGCGTACAGTAGGTTAATCCAGGACATATATGATGGGGTGAAGACTCGTGTGGGGACGGTAGGTGGGGATTCGGAGCACTTTCCAATTCTGGTAGGGTTGCACCAGGGATCAACTCTTAGCCCATTTTTATTTGCCTTGGTGTTGGATGTTTTGACGTGATATATTCAAGGGCAGGTGCCTTGGTGTATGTTATTTGCGGATGATGTGGTACTGATTGACGAGACTCAGGGAGGAGTTAATGATAAGTTGGAGATTTGGAGACAGACGTTTGAGTCTAAAGGATTTTGGTTGAGTAGAACCAAGACGGAGTACTTGGAGTGTAAGTTTAGTGAGGTGTCGCAGGAGGATGGAGTGGTGGTGAAGCTCGACTCGTAGGTCGTTCAGAAGAGGAAGAGTTTCAAGTATCTGGGATGTATGATTCAGGGCAATGGCGAGATTGATGAGGATGTCACGCATCATATTGGGACAGGGTGGTTGAAATAGAGCTCGCTTCGGGAGTCTTATGTGATAAGAAGGTACCCTTGAAGCTTAAAGGTAAGTTATATAGAGTGGCAGTCCAGCCGACTATGTTGTATGGAGCAGAATGTTAGCCAGTTAAGAACTCAGTTGAAGGTGGCGGAGATGTGAATGTTGCGATGGATGTGTGAACTTACCATGAAATATAGGGTGAGGAATGACATTATTCTGGGAAAGGTGGGAGTTGCTTCGGTGGAGGATAAGATGCGAGAAGTGAGGTTACATTGGTTTGGGCACGTGATGAGGAGTGGCTCAGATGCTCCAGTGCGGAGGTGTGAGACACTAGCTATGGATGGTTTTAGGAAAGGTAGGGGTAGACTGAAGAAATATTTGAGGAAGGTGATTAGGCATGATATGGAGCAGTTACAACTTACGGAAGACATGACCCTTGATAGGAAGGTGTTGAGGACGCGGATTAGGATAGAGGGTTAGGGGGTGGGAGTGCGTCAGTAATAATAAGGAAGCGTTCTTTTGTGTTTGTAGTTTTTTCGTGGTGTTGTGTGATGTCTATGATTTCGGTTAGAAAGTTCTTATTTTTATCTTGTGATTGTAGTATTATCTTGTTGCTAGCGGTGTTAGTTTATTTTGCACTTAGCTTTTATGTTTGTTATACTGTTATCGGTTCTAAGCCGGAGGGTTAGGGGGTGGGAGTGCGTCGGTAATAATAAGGAAGCGTTCTTTTGTGTCTGTAGTTTTTTCGTGGTGTTGTGTGATGTCTATGATTTCGGTTAGATAGTTCTTATTTTTATCTTGTGATTGTAGTATTATCTTGTTGCTAGCGGTGTTAGTTTATTTTGCACTTAGCTTTTATGTTTGTTATACTATTATCGGTTCTAAACCGGGGATCTATCGGAAACAGCCTCTCTACTTCACCTGAGGTAGTGGTATGATCTGCGTACACTCTACCCTCCCCAAACCCCACTATGTGGGAATAAACTGGGTATGTTGTTATTGTTGTTGTTGTACTTTTGTCCCTGAAACAGCTTGTAATGACAGACTGCCCAAAACTCATCCTTCCAAATGGTGGGAAGAACACACTTCACTTTCAAGCTGGTTTAATGCAACACCTTCCATCACTTCAAAAAATGCATATGTATGGCATGCCAAACTTGCAGGAATTTCCCCTGAGCAGAATACCAATTTCATTAAAGAACTTCGCATTGGCGCCTGTGATACATTGAAGTTTGAGTTGGTAGCGAATGACACAACAGGAAGCTGCAGCACCTCTCTGGAGACTTTAACAATTGAAAATTGTGACTCGCTGCCTGATATTCCCTTAGGGATTTTTCCTGGATTACAAGTCTTCAGTATTATTGACTGCAAAAATCTTCAGACAATCTCAATCCACTGTGGTGTACAAACTCTCAATCTCCAGAGACTCACCATCCGGAATTGTGACAAGTTTAAGTTGCTGCCCACACAAATGACCAACGTCCTTCAGTCTCTAGCATTTCTTAACCTGGATATTTGTCAAGGAATCGAGAGATTTTCAGAAGGGGGTTTACCCTCTAGCCTTCAAATTCTTTATATGATTGGTTGCGAGAAGCTCATGACTAACCAAAAAGGATGGGGACTGCAGACTCTCACACGTCTGAGATATTGTCGGATTCAGAACTCTGATGTGGAATCATTCCCCAATGATTCTATATTTCCTCCTAGTTTTGAGATCCTCACCCTCGGAAATCATCCAAATCTGTGGACGCTGAACTACAAGGGACTTCAAAATCTCACCTCCCTTCGACATCTAACCATCTGGAACTGCCCTCAGCTACAGTCACTGCCTGAAGAGGGCTTGCCCTCCTCACTAACAGCACTGGATATTAATGGATGTGGATTGCTAAATCAACGTTTAGAGAGCGAGAAGGGAGAGGAATGGCAGAAGCTAAGGCACATTCGCTGTGTTTCTTTAGACAAAGACTCATACGCGGTTGTGATTAAGGTCTTAACAATGTTTCCCCATTCTTATTTTGATGTGTATACTGGTAGGGCCATTTAAAATGTTCTTACATGTACAAAAGTAGCTACTCATATATCTTTAAACTAGAACATTGGATTCAATAGAAGTAACTTTTTTCATGGATGAAAAATCCTAAACACTGCAAAAGTATAAAGTATCAATCTTATCTATATAAGCAAAATACATGGTGACTCAAAACACATTTATGATTAAGTTATTAGACTCTTTGCTGAAGCCATGAAAAAGTGTTCTGGCTGAAATTTTTCCTTTTTTTCATTCCTTTGTCCCTTAAAACTCAGGGAAATATTCTGATGATTATATACTCCTCTCAGGTGGAAGTAATCAACTTTAACCAATGATTTTATGCAGATGAAATAGCATACTTTTCCCAAGGTAAACTGATTTAAAGAACTTTTATGGATGAAGGAAATGGGAACTTTTGGAGAGAAGCATACTATTGTTGTACCAGATTTTGCTTGGACTAAACTAGTATCCCAATATTGAGCACAAGTCAAGAATTTGTTGAAGAACATAGACACCAACTTCCTCTTCTTCTTCGTGAACTTTATAATCATCTAACTAGCTTAGGACTTGTTCTGTTCATCTGAAGAACACTCCAGAGACATGGATTCAATATTTAAAATTGAGTGACCTCCAGGGTCTATCGGAGACAATCTCTCTATCTCTGAGGTAGAGGTAAGGTGTGCATAGACTCGACCATCCCAGACCCCACTTTGTTGGATTTGCACTGGGGGGTATGTTATTGCTGTTGAATTCTACATCCAATGTATTTAGCGTACTTTTGAATCATGATTTCGCATTTAAAGTTTGTTATAATTTTTCACATATATATATATATATATATATATAATTATATATGAACTTTTTTTTAGTTAACTTTCATTAATTACCAAGTAAATATTTATAAACCAAGCTAACTACCACAGTCTGCCAATCATCCAAATTTCATCTCCAACAGCAATGACTAGTAGCAAGATGAGACTTCAAGGCCCACCTCTCAGGGAGGGTAGCCTGTCCATGTCAAGCTTAGGACTACAACTCACTAACTAGGAAACTTGCATTATTGCATTATTAAGCTAAGTGTCTCATTAGCTCTAATGCTCTATTTATACAAACTATTTCTCTGGCTAAATCTTCTAAGGATCTCTCCTTTTCAAAGATTCTTGAATTCCTCTTAAGTCACACATTGCATGATCAATGGTCTCAGAATTTCTTGATGGTCTCTGGATGCATCATTTAGTTTGCACACATAAGGTCAACTTGCATTCCTTATTTCCTCGGACTATCTACAGTGAAGCAATCTATCTTGAAGTTGCAATACTAAGTCCTATTGAACTTGCAGCACAAAGGTTCCATTTGTCACTGCTCTTCCATATTTTATGATGTAAGGTTTTCTGTTTGTTAAAAGTTTATCAAATCACCTTTTCAAGATTATATCGAGTTTGTGTAATCTTAGTAGTTTAGATAGTCAGGCTACAACTTTCACGTTATTGAGGGTGAGATTTCGGTTTTTTAAGGCAATCCACTTGCCCTATCCCCAATTTATTCTCTTTTATTTAGAAAAAGAAGATTATATTGAGTTTAAATATAATTCATCTCCTTTTTTTTTTTTTTTTTGAGTATGAGTAACCCAATTCATACTCTCCAAGTGAAATGAAGGATAAAAAGCTTAATACATAATTGTTGGGTTCGAAATTGAGAGAGTCACGAGAAAATTAATAGTTTGCAAAATATAAAAGGGATAAATACAAATACTAAAAACATATTAGTAATATGGTTTGGTCAAATGATCTACATATTAAAAATAATATTGAAAAACTTAAAAACTTATTGGAAGAAAAATCTCTTTCTAAACAATACTCTTAAATGACTACATTGTGAATGTTATTGTGTTTTTGTATGAGAAGGGATATTCTATTTATAGAGTTCCAAAACGTTTTTCTCTTAGAAAGAGGTTAGTCAAATATGGAAGAGTTTATATTTTCCTTTAACAAAAAATAAAAGTAATTATGGCACTATTTTTATTTTCCTTCAATAGAAAATTCAAATTCAATTTTGGTAAGAAAATCAGTGGAAAAATCCTAATAATTCTCCCCTTTTGGGTTTGATTTTCTTCACTTCATCCCCTTTCTTCACATCTTTGATCTTTGTTCTTCACATAGTCTTCATCATTGTTGCTTGGCATGCTTAAAAATGGAGCTTTATTTTCAAATATGTAACAATAGGATTATTGAAAATGTGATTGACAATTGTCTCCACATATAGTTTTATTTTGACAAAATACCTTCACTATCGTCAAATTGACTGCACCTTAATCTCAACTTGTCATCAATCCGAACCACCGGACCATTGAATCATAGGCTCTGATACCACTTGTTGGGTTCGAAATCGAGAGAGCGTCATGCGCAAGTTAATAGTTTGCAAATCATAAAGGCAATAAATCAGATGACAATGAAGAACAAATACTAAAAACATATTATGAATATGATTTGGTCAAACGACCTACATATTAAAATTAATATTGAAAAAATAAAACCTATTGGGAGAAAATCTCCTCCTAAACAAGACTTTTAAATGACTACATTGTGGATGCAATTGTGTTGTCGTTTGAGAAGGGGTGTCTTCTATTTATAGAGTTTCAAAACTGTTATTTCTTTAATTTCAAAGTCAAAAATCAACAATAATCACCTCTTTAAACATGTGGATATTTTCATTTAGATACTATAACTAAGTCATATTTCTAATGAACACCTCAATTCTTAATAAAGTATTTATATTAGACATTTTGATTCAAATTTAGAAGAAAAAAATGCACACTTATTTTTATTCGGCTATTATGTAGTAAAGTTAATCACATAAAATATGTTATCTCATTTAATTATATGCATCAGTCTCAAGTAGAAAACACATGAAGTTTTACGACTTATTGAGAGAAATGCATTTAATGAAATGAGATCGAAATATTTTATGTGATTAACTCAACTACCTAACAAATGAATGAGAACGTACAAAAAAATGTAATCAAAATTTAAATCGAAAGTGTCTAATTAAAATACTTTATTAGGAGTTGAGATGTTCAATTGAGATATGACTTAGCTAGAGTGTCTGAATGAAACATCCTAACACATTAAGAAGTTGACTATGTATTAAGCCTCAACAAAAAGTTGTGAATATACAATCAAACTGATAGGACTGCTCTTTTAGCATGTGGAGATCGATAATCTATATTAGTTTCATGATTTCAAATAGGATAAAATATATTAACAGTAGTTATTATAGTAGTTACCGTCAGTTATCTATAGCAATAATTGCATCTATATGTTAGGGGTTAATAATATTATTGTTTTAATTTAAATTGATGTATACAGAAAATTTTTGTTAAAAAGGTATTATCATTATCTTTGTATTTAAAGATTTGTCCACTCCATACAGTTTTAGCTACTGATTAATGCATTGTTTATCATCCTTGCACTTTATTTAATCAGCAAAGCATCAATCTCATCTTTTCTTCATCTTAAAATATCAAAGTAGTAAGATTTGGCATGGCTAACACACAGACCAATGCTTTCCACAGTGAACCATCATATCGATTCATGATCAGATTGGCGAACAATTGACTACTATAGTAGAAAAATTGGGTGTCATAGATGTTTTGGCTGCTAAAGTATAGCTACATTAAAGCACAAGTCAAAAATCAACACTTAAAATCTAAAGTTTTATCAGAAGAGGGCGAGATCGATAGCATTTAGAGACATTTAGAAACATATAGACGTTCACACATAAAAATGAATTCTCCTAAGTACGATGGGGTCCATAAGGTAGGATTTTGAAAGAGGAAAAGTATTTTTAAAATTATCAAACACCTGACAATTGCAAGGTTGATGTGTCTTTAGTGTCTTTGGAAAGAGATGTATTGGATCAACAATGAAAGGATTACTTAATACTGGGATGAGTTAGTTAAAATAATACAAGAAAATTATGAATTCGTTGAGTTTCAAAATTCAGATGAATGTATGTATGATATTCAACAAACGGATCGATGTTTGAGTATAGGCAAGAACTAGCAAAACGAGCAGTATGTGTGAAAATTGATCACAACAGTGTTTGCTTGAAGTTTATCATAGTGGGCTCAAAGAAAACTTTCATGTGGACGTTAGACTTCACAAGCGTCGATCTGTGTGTAAGGCAATGAGTCTATCTTTAGAATATGAAGAAAAACATGGACCAAATCGGTCCAATAAGGTAACCATTTGGCCTTTTGTATCATGATCTTCATCAATTGGGACTTTCTTTCCAACGAATCAAGAATCATTTAATTTCAACCATTCTGTCTAACAGTTACATGTTCTTTTTAACAACCATCATTTTCAAATATTGCCCACTGAATTTTGAACAACAAATTTCATGAGAAAAAGGTCTTTGTAATCATTGTTGAGACAAGTTCTCCCCTGATCATCGCAGCAAAATTGAAATTTTTGCACATTTGGAGTTAATTCATGAGGAAAACAACGTGCAAAGTGTTGAAGATAAGCAGAATGAAGACATACCCCCTATTAATTTGATAGAAATCTCACTTCATGCACTTTTGGACAAAAAAATCTACAATTGTAAAACCTCAAGGCACTTTGTGAGCGTAAAATGCTTATGTTGGTGGACAGTGATTTGACACATAATTTTACTGCAGAAGAAATTATCACGGAACTAATTAAGTTAGCATTCTAATATATCCCTGCCTTTGGTGTCCAGATATGCAATCGTGAAATTATTAAATGTGATAGAGTTTCTCAGGACCCACCAATAGAAGTTTCTAACATGATCATAAAACACGATTTCTTTCCTTTTTTTCTTTAATGGGGCAAACATGGTGTTGAGTGTACAATGGGTAGAAACCTTGAACACGATACAAGCCAATTAAAACAAAAAATTTCTGATCTTCCAATTGAATAGAAAACTTATAAATTGCAAGGTGTTGGTTAGACACATCTTTTCAATTAGCTCTTTCTTCTGATTTGTCTTTTTAGCCATCAGAAATACCATTAAATGATGAAGGTGAGCTCATTATTTCACTTAAAAAAAGTTTTGGCTCATTGTTAGGGATCTCTAATCGACAATCCGCAACTCAAGTTATTGATTCAATGAGTTGGCCGACCTCTCAAAGAAGCAAGTTGAAAAAATCATAATCTGTTAGCCACACATTTTCCTTCATTTCGCCTCAAAACAAGGCGACTTTTCAAAGTTATGCACTGATACGACTACTCCTTTAGCACGTGGAGATAATCTATATTAGCAACAGTTATTACAGTAGTTATCAGCAGTTATTAACAACAGTATTTGCATTAATGTGTTAGGAGTTATCTTTGTGTTTAGTTTAAATAGATGTATACGGAAGAATTTTGTAAAAAAAAAATATAATATCATTATCTTCATACATGGAGATTTGTCCACTCCATACGAACTTAGTTATTGATTAATATAGTGTTAAGATCCTTACACTTTATTTAACCAGTAATGTTTTAGTCTTTATCTCTTCTTCATCTTAGTTTTTATCATTCAAACCTTGTTAGAGTGGTGTCACTTTTCTGAAAATTGTGTAGTTGCTATAGGGAAGTGCTTATACATACACATATGATAATAAGATAATTTAAACAGTTATAAAATATATAAAGATATAAAGATAATGTAAAAAGTTAAGCAGAAATTAAAGACGACATATCGATTAAGCAGAGAGATAAGCAGAAAATAGAGCAAGAATATGTTTGATTTTTCAAAATATATTGTAAAATTTTAATCAGTACTCCCTCCTTCAATATCCTTAATTACATGTAGTAGTAAAATTATCAAGATCAAAATATGTTTTCTCCTAAAACACTTTTTTGGGGAGGGGTTTCTACCCCGTTCATCTCTTTTCCTTCAGTTTTAGATATTTAGCAATTTCTTCTTTAATCACACTCCGGGACAACACAATAGTTTTTTCATTTCAAATCTTGTCGGATTATTTTAACTTCCTAGGAATTTACAGATTAATCCATCGTTATTACTAAATACTGAGAGACTAATCATATACTAGGGGTATATTCACAAGCAATTTACAACATTACATAAAAAATTTATATATCAAACAAACATAATTATAAACAGGGAGAAAATACAGTGATCTTATTAACTACTACTTACATGTCTTAGGACAAAGTGAGGTTTCCCTTTCGGGAGTCCCCTGAAAGCTAGCAGTTTCTGGTGGAAAACTTTAAAAACTATACACACTCTTACTCTATCTTTTTTTTTTTTGAAACAAACTTTGAAAACCAACTAAAAACTCCTAAGCTCGTACTATATGTTTGTAGTCTTTTCTCTCTCTTTTTCGCTCTTTTGTTATCTTCTGTCTCTGTATATCTTGAGTTTCTGGTATTTATAGATATCTGCCGATTTTAAAATTGGACTTCAAATATTTTGAAGAATTTTTTAGTCTGTCGGGTACACTTTGTGGGCCCCATCGTCCTATGTCTAGGATTCTTTAGTTAATATCCGTCCACCTGTTCTCCACTTGACAATAATTATTTATTTCTTGTGTCCTTGCTTACGTCTATAGTCTTGTCTTTTGTGGATATCGTCATTGCTTACGTATCTAAATTGTGTAAAGCTTCTGGAGAGAAACTCATTCCAGAATCATCGTCTTTGTTTGGATCTTGAGCAAACTAATCTATTGCGGGATCATAATCCTCACTATCTGAGTGTGAAATTCTTAATCTCGTTTCTTCTCTTAGTATCAAAGAAATGTTGGGTCTTGATTTGGGCTCTAGGTTTTCTAAAACCACTTCTTTAGTTTGTTCTTCTAATAATTTTTTGATTGTATCTGCCACTATTTGTTGTATATTCTTTTTATCATTTTTCTTTTTTTGTAGATGAAAATCTTTCTTACTTTTTCTTGGGTGGAAGTACCTTCATCCTGTGTTTGAAAACTAGCTGGGAGAATTCTCCCTACATTTTTTGGCAAAGTGTCTGCCATCAACGGATTTGATTTGTCTTTATCAGTTACCGTTTGAACTAAACTAGTTGTATCATTACCCAATACAGTAGATCTTTCTGCATTTATTGGGGAATGCACACCCTTCTTATTCATTTTTAAAGGAGATGGAAAACTCCTTGAAACTATCAGTTGTGTCACGAGGGTCTGTTGAGATAACTCATAATGAAGGATTTTAATGCGATCTTGTAAAATACTTATATGTTCTATCATTTA
Source organism: Capsicum pubescens (assembly GCA_030864215.1). NCBI lineage: Eukaryota > Viridiplantae > Streptophyta > Magnoliopsida > Solanales > Solanaceae > Capsicum > Capsicum pubescens. The sequence continues at coordinate 264,042,359 of CM061538.1, forward strand.
TTTTTTCTCATTTACAAGGCTTTCGTTTTTTTGTCTCAAAGTCTCATTAACATGATTCAGTCTTTTGAAATCTTTGGTCATTGCCAAACAATGATCGCAAAAAATAATTTTTTTGGTGTCTTTCCTGATATTGTATTGTGGAACTTCTTTCATGTTTGGTCTTAATGCTGGAGAAATAGAGTAATTTTGCTTCAAGTTTCCTCGCGCATAATCCAATGCTTCGGTAAGGTGGATAAAACCTTTAAAGGGGGGTGTTGTCTGATTTTTAATAGAATCTACTACTTCTGTCCATGTCCGAAATACTCCTTGCGTTTGTCCTCTAATAACAACATAGAATTTAAATATGTTAATTGAATTATTTTTGGTGAAATAATAACTTAAAGCATTAAGTACTGAAATAAAATAGCTACTATCTCTGATTGTCTTATTATAAGCTATCCACAGATTGTCTATTAGGCATATTTGCTGCTTGTCTATTCTTACATCTGGTTTCAATCTGAAAATCAGATTAGATGGCTCATAACTTATCAAGTTGTGAGGTCCAAAAATCATACTTTCCATTCTTGGATGTTCTAACAATATATATGATCTGAAGTGGGTATTACTTAACAATGTCTTTAGATAATGGTCTTGGGAAGGCGAGGCCTCAGCCTTGCCTTTTCCTTTTCCTGCATGCATACTAAAACAAGAATGTTAGTTAGTTCGTCTAATAAGTCTACTAAGCTGATCTGCTAAGCTATTATCTTTACCTTTAATATGTTCTAACATAATGTTATAAATCGAAGTGGCATCTAGGAAATTTAACCAACTCCATTTACTACCATTCTTCTTTAATTTTCTGACAGAATTTTACTATAGTTTCACAGTCTGTTCTTACGAATATTTCAGGCTTATTTGGTATATAAAATTTAAAATTGTTTAGACCGTAGATTACTGCTAGTGTCTCTACGTCTATACTACTCATATTTCCTTTTTCTCTATACTTACCACTTTGATAAGTACAAATTTTTTCATCGTGTTGTATTTATTAGGTATTGCTTTTAACACTGCCCTCATCCCTCGAGGGTTCCATCCATCTCAACAATTAGATAGTCTGTTTCTAACGGCATGGCCAAATTTAGAATGTCTTGTATCATGCGTTTAAGTTTTTGAACTAATTTTATGTTTTCAGTATTAAAAGTCTTTGGCCCGTAGATCCAGTTTTAGAATATAGCGGCCCTGCCACTTTCCCTAAATCTTTAATGAAATTCCTAGCATAATTTAGTAATCCTAAAAACTTTTATAAATCCTTAGTTTTATCTAATTTATCTAACATTTTTAAAATCTTTTTAGCTATACGGGGCTGTAGCTTTATTTTGCCATCACCAATGACTACTCCTAGAAAATTTATACTATTTTTACATAGTTCAATTTACTTTTTACTTATTATAATTTCATTGTCTACAAATAATTTAAAAACTTGTTGTAAATGTCCTAAATATTCAAACTAAAATATCATCTACATAAACTAATATAAAAATTTTATAACTCTCAAAAATACTATCCATTTTTCTTTGGAAGATTGGTGGTGTTGTTTTTAAATCGAATGGCTTAACTAGCCATTCAAAATATCCTTCTGGACATGTGAAGGTTGTCCATTCTATGCTATCTTCATGCATCTTAATCTGCCAGTATCCAGACTTGTAGTCGAACTTGCTGAATATCTTCCTTCCTAGTATTCTATTTATTAGTTCTGTTCTATCTGATAACTTATATCCATCCATGGTAGTATTATCATTAAGTCTTTTATAATTTATCATTAGTCTTGCCTTTCCTCTTATTATTTCACTATGGTTTCTTACCATGAATGTTGCTGATCTATATCTAGATTTAGAACTTCTGATTAATCCTAAGTCTAATAGTTCTTTGATTTGTACTTCAAAATCTTTAAGGTCTTCATTGTTAGCTTCTATGGATGCGATTTTTATGGTATACTCTGGATTAATTATTTTTAATTTACAAGTGATCTGGTTGGAGTCCCAGTGCGGCAAGGGTTTTTCTCCAATTATTTCTAATTCGTCTAGAACTTGTATTATTTTTTCTAAATCTTTTTGATCTTTTATTACTCTTATCTGTTGTATACCTTCTTAAAGTTGTATAATTCTGTATCTATCTCTATTAAAGTGTATTACTTTTCCGATCCTTCAGAAATTCCTAAATCTTGTAATTCTTCATACATTATTACCTTTTTATCATCTTTGCAAGTACAGCTCTCTCCTTTGTCACATTCTAGTGTCTTTTCAGATTTTATCTTGTTAGATCTACTTGAGCTATCTTGTTCTAATTTATCTTTAAGAAAGTGATATTTAGTTAATGTAGGTTTTGTTATTACCGGTGACTGGGTGATATAACTAGAAAAAATTGTCCAATCTCTAGTGACAAGACAACCTTCATTATTTTGTATCATAAAATCTAAACCTAATACAAAGTCTGCTCTAATGTTTAAGTCTCTTACTAGTATTCTATCAAGTTTATATGATGATTTATAAAAAAAATCGCAAGTGTTAACGAAAATTATTTTTTCTCTAGGTATATATTTTGTATAGGTGTTCAAAGTTTTATCCATTTGCATGGATTCTTGTGGTTTTGATAATTCTTTAATCACTCTTGGTGGCAGAATTCTGTTGTTTAGTATACTCTTTGTACATGCAGCCTTCACTATAGCTAACGTCTCTACTTCATCGTCTTATTTTTATTCTTGTTAAAACTTTAATTGTACTAATCTTTTCATCCTCATTACATATCATTCCTTCGAATGATATATTTATTAGTTTTTTTTGTTTGTCTTTATTATCTATTATTCCTTCAAAGGATTTGTTCATTAGTTCTAATTCTAATTCTTCTTCTTCCTTAATCACCTCATTATATTTCTCGATTTTATTCATTCTCATTTCTAGCTTACGTATTCTTTCTTCTAATTGTGCCAATTTTTCTTCTGTTAAATTATTCAAGGGCTTATGACTGACTTCTGTGACTAAATTTGTCTCTGTTATTTGTGATTCTATAATTCTCTCTACACAAGTGATACATCCCTCTATATAGCATTTTTTATATTTTACTCTTTTATTTTATTGGGGTACCACTTACATTTAAAACACTGATTATTATCTAGACCTCTACCTCTTTCAAACTCATGTTCACAATCTTCTATAAGGTTGACTAAATCATGATAGTCTAAATTTACTTTTTCTAATCCTATTTTATTTAGAAACTCATCTCCTTCAGATTCTGAGGAATCGTGTTTATGTTCTTCCAATACTTCCATACTCATTATGGAATATATATACTTTCATTATCTAACATATATTCATCTACATTTATCATATTTTTGTTTACATCTTCTATTAATTGTGCATTTCTTGACCTATTATTATTTATTTTTGGATAAGTATTATCTAAATGATCTATACTTCCGCATGTAAAGCATTCTAACTTATTTTTATATGTTCTATTATTATTATTATTATATTTTCTTACATGTTTTTGTCTGTTTAGATATGATTTTCTTACTTCTGATTTTCTTAGGTAATATTTTTTCTAGGACGATAATCTCTTTTGGCTTGTTTCTTATAATTTTGTTTTATAATTTTGATCATAGTTCTGGGTGGTATATATATTTTTACAGAAATCTATCTCACTTTATTTTAATTATTTTTGTATTTAAATATTTATACATATCTCTTGTAATACTTTCATTACATGTTGTATTCTCTGTCTTATTGATCATTTCGTGTTTGGGTGTTGTTCTACTCCTTCTCTCTTAGATTACTTTTCTTCTATTTCTCTACCTAAAGTCCCTGATACTTTGTTAAATAGTTTGTTCACTAGAGTCTGATCAAACGAGTTTTCATTAATGTACAATAGTAGAAGTAATCATTTAAAAATTCTTGAATTTTTGACCAATTACTTATACCTAATTATTCTAATTTTATTAAAGCCTTTTTCTGTTGTATTATTAGACCATTATTAGGGTCTTCTCCTATTAGTAAACTATGTACTTTGTTTGCAAAATTGTATGGATTAGCTTCCATGTTGACTAATCCCTGAAAATCTTCGAAAAAATTTCTCTTATATGTTTTTCATAAGGCTTTAATAGTTTCTCCTAAAAATGTCTCTAAATACCTATACATGTTTTCTGCGTCTGGTTCTTGATTAGATTGTATATAATCTGCAACCACTATTCCTTTTCATGTGTCTATTACAGCGTTCCATGTTTGAGGGTCATGGGTTGCCATGTTTAAGATTTTTTCTCTATTACCACCATCTTGTAATCTAATAGGTTCTTCTATTGGCATTCTTCTTTCTCTGGGTTTTATATTTTTTGTATGTTCTTCAGAATTTATTCTATATATTTTATGTCTTGGTAAATTACCTGTAGTTATTTGTACTCTTTGCATATCAGTCGTCCTTTGAAAAGGACTAGAGCTACTTGCTCATTTTCCATTGGTTCTTTTATGCTTTCTATTTCATCTATACTATAATTTGTTTCTAAATCTTCGTCTTTGTATATTTTGTCAGGTGTCTCCTTTTTGTTTCTATACTCATAATTGTCTGTTCTTGATTCACATTAAATAAAATGTTCTTTCGTTTTTGTAAAATCTAAATTTTTTATTTTACAATCTTTACATTTAAATTTTTGGTAGTTATTTGTCTCATGCATGGCTTCTGCCTTTATTATAATATCATTTATTTCGAAATCCTCTTCTTCTTTTATTTCTATATTCATAAATTCATAAATTCATTATTCTCACTTTCTTCAATTTCTTCATCTATCTCCTTTTCATTCATATATTTGTAGTCTGTAAATCTAATTGAAGTTTGTCCTTTATTGTTTATATACATTAAATGATCGTTTGGCTTGAGTACCTTCTTTTTACTAAATTTTTCTAAATTTTATTTTAGTCCAACATATTCTTCTGAATTTATGTTTAGGGGTTTCATTAATCTTATGCCCTTATTTTTCATTAGGCTTACTACATCATTTATTTTTAATCTAAATTTTGTATCACTATTGGTGGCAAGCTTTTCTATAAATCTTATACATATTAGTAAATTATCTTCATTATTCATTTCTTCATAACCTTTAGTCTGAATGTCTATTTTAATGTATTTTTCAAATTCTAAAGAATTTATCATATAATCTGAACTACAATAAAAAAGTCCTTCATTACAGGACATGTCTACTTCTGTTATTTCTATTATAGATCTTTTTGAGTCTGACCATCTATTATCATATATTGAAATGAGTACTTTAGTTCCTAGATTCTTTCGTGTTATTCCTTTTAAACCTATTACTATTAGTCTCATATGCATGAGACTCATGTTTGATTTTGTAATTTTCCTTAAAGAGTATGAGCTTACTAGATTTATGATATTACTATTTTCTCCAATAGCACACATTTGTTCTTCTGTATAATGTCTATATAATTGTGCCTTTGAAAATATTCCTTCATCATACAATGTCTTGGCACTTGATAATTTTAATTTATTTTGTTGGAATAATGTATATCTTTATCTACGTCTATTACTTCTTCTAGTTGTTGTCTTGAAGTCGTTTTCGATCTATTTATTATTTTAGATAATACGTTACTTGTTAGTCTATCTTGGGTAAAACTTGACCTTGGCTTGCTTGTGGATGTTGAAAAAAGGTCCATGGTTGTTGTTTAATTTTAGTTTTAAATTTTTCTTTCTGAGGAGTTAATTCTACTCGTTTTAATTGTTCAATTTAACTTTTCTATACTTTTGTCTTGGCTAGCTTGTTTTTCTAGCTGAACTTTTTCTTTAATTGACTTTTTCAGGTTTTTATTAAGTTTTGTTTTTTCGTTATTTAATTTTTCTGGATTTTATTAATTTCTAATAGTAATAGTATTATGCTATTATTTTGTTTTATGATGATAGAGTCTGTTTTTTCTTGTGGTTGATGATTTGATAATTCTTCGGGATTTGATTGAATTTGTTCTGTCTTTTTAAGATTGTTCTATAGAGTTGATCATTTAGTTGATCGGTCATGAGAGTGTTATATTCTTTATTTGATTAAGATCTTTTCTTATTTCTTGTAACTCTTTTTCAAAATCTTTATATTCTATCGTACTTGTATCTTTATTAGTCAGATTTTGAATCTTCTTATCTAATTCTGATTGCTGATTTTTTAAGAAATTAAAATTTTATTCAATTTTATCTAATAATTTCTTCTGTTTGCTTTGCAGATCTTCAAGAATTTCTAACATCTTTAATATTCTAGTATTATCCTTATGAATAGCTTCTTCTAGATTTATTATAAAGTCTGTAATAGTATTTAGTTGTGGATCTTCTCTATGCAATATATGTTCTCCGTTGTTAAAATTACACTTAATAAGTAAATTATCTTTTAAACATCTATATTTCTTTTCTATTTGTATTTTTAAATCTAAATACTCTAGATTTTTTAAGGTATCTATGTTGAGTTATTTATCCTAACGGAATAATTACTTTACACTGTTCTTAATGATGTTTTATCCGTATGTTATAATGTTCTATATAACTTCTAACTCCTTCTAGTTCCCACCTTAGTGCATTTATATATTCTCTAAATGTCAACTGTAGCGGTATTTCTATTGTTTTCAATATTTTTAAATAATTACTCAAAGCTTTCTCTACTACTAGACATTCTCCTCTTTGTTTTATTTCGTTATTTAAGTATCAATATCTTACTTGTATTCCTCTAGCAAGCGGATGTCTTTTCATTAATATTATTTCTACATTTAAGATGTCCTATCAATTTATATTCTAATCTAGATATTATGGTGATTAGATGATCGAGTCATAGAGGATCTTCTTTTGTACTATTTAGTCTTTTATATTCTAAGTATAAACTATTTAGTTTTTCTTTAATTTCTTTGTAAGATTTTGTATTTTTTAATGGCTTTCTTATTTAATATAGATGTCCAAAAATCTTCAGGCTCTGATACCAATAAAATATATAAAGATATATAAGATAATAAGATAATTTAAACAATTATAAAGATATATAAGATAATGTAAACAATTAAGCAGAAATTAAAGCTAGAATATCGGTTAAGCAGACAGTTAAGCAGAAAATAGAGAAAGAATATGTTTGTTTTTTTTAAATATGTTGTAAAATCCTACTCAGTACTCCCTCTTTCGATATCCTTAGTTACATGTAGTAGTGAAATTATCAAGATTAAAATATGTTTTCTCCCAAATTTAGATTTTATGATACAAAATAACGACGGTTGTTTTGGACCTCACAGCTTGATAAGTTATGAGCCACTTAATCTGACTTTCAGATTGAAATCAGATGTGAGAGTAGACAAGCAGCAAATATGCCTAATAGACAATTTGATGATAGCTTGAACAGACGCAAGGAGTATTTCAGACATGGACAGAGGGATGTTGTCTAATTTTTAATAGAATCTATAATTTTTGTCCACGTCTGGAATACTCCTTGCATCTGTCCTCTAATAACAAGATAGAATCTAAATCTGTTAGTTGAATTATTTTCGGTGAAAAAATAACTTAAAACATTAAATACTGAAATAAAATAGCTATTATCTCTGATTGTCTTATTATAAGCTATCCACAGATTGTCTATTAGGCATATTTGTTGTTTGTCTACTAAGAACATATTAAAGGTAAAGATAATAGCTTAGCAGATCTTCAAGAATTTCTAACGTCTTTAATATTCTAATATTATCCTTATGAATAGCTTCTGCTAGATTTATTATAAAGTTTGTGATAGTATTTAGTTGTGTATTTTCTCCATGTAATATATGTTTTCCGTTGTTAAAATTACACTTAATAAGTGAATTATCTTTTAAATGTCTATATTTCTTTTCAGTTTGTATTTTTAGATCTAAATACTCTAGTTTCTTTAAGGTATATATGGTGAGTTATTTATCCTAACGGAATAATTACTTTACACGGTTATCTATGATGTTTTATCCGTCTGTTATAATGTTCTAGATCACTTCTAACTTCTCCTAGTTCCCACCTTAGTGTATTTATATATTCTCTAAATGTCAACTGTAGCGGTGTTTCTATTGTTTCTAATATTTTTAAATAATTATTTAAAGCTTTCTCTCCACTTGACACCAATTATTTATTTCTTGCGTCATTGCTTATATCTATAGTCTTGAAACTATCTGTTGTGTCACGAGGGTCTGCTGGGTCTGCTGAGATAACTAAAATTGAATCTACAGTCCAAAAGACTTTTACTACTGAAGACATAAAATTAGTTCAAAAACTTAAACGCATGATACAAGACATCCTAAATTTGACCATGCCGTTAGAAACAGGCTATCTAATTGTTGAGACGGATGGAAGCCTCGAGGGATAGAGCGCAATGTTAAAAGCAAAACCTAATAAATACAGCGAGGAAAAAGATGAAAAAATTTGTGCTTATCAAGTGGTAAGTTTAGAGAAAAAGGCAATATGAATAGTATAGACGCAGAGACACTAGCGGTAATTTATGGTCTAAACAGTTTTGAACTTTATATACTAAATAAGCCTGAAATATTAGTAAGAACAGATTGACAAGTTATAGTAAAATTCTATTAGAAAATAAAAGAAAAGAATAGTAGTAAACTGTAAATTCAGTTTTAGAATATAGAGGCCCTGCCACTTTCCCAAAATATTTAATGACATTCCTAGCATAATTTAGTAATCCTAAAAATTTTTGTAAATTCTTATTTTTATTCAATTTATTTGGCATTTTAAAAACCTTTTTAGCTATATGCGGTGTTAGAATTTATAAAGAAACACACCACAAGTTCACATAAATCAAGAACACCTATAAAGTAACAAAATATGAGAGAAATAAGGTGTGTACCTTTGTCCATCATTGGAGCACGTAATCAAAGATGAACTAGGCTGAGTGTTCCTCTCATTTGCTTATGACGGCTGGCATCTTATGAGAATATGTCTTATGTTAAAGTCAAGAGAGGGGACCTACCCTTATATTTATAGGCTTACAAGCCTTAATCTAGTGCACTCCCCATTATGGGCTCACAGGTCTACTACAGGCCTACACTATTGTCAGCCCACACCAATAACATGAAATGGATACAGGCCCATATGGAATCCGCATGAATACACGGCTTGTGTCTTGTCCACTAATTAATAACATCAACCCATTTTACTTTAACATAATAAAAAGTTAATTTTAAGTCCACATAAAATAAATAATTCTAACATTCTCCCACTTGGACAACATTAACTTTTAAAGAAAACTTTTGGAAAATTTATTTTTATGAAAATGATTCTCGGGATGAATAGACAGTGGCCATAAGTATTTAGTGGTAGAACGCCATCTCCAACATAGTTCAGTCAAGCAAAACATCATTGTTGAACTGCAGTAGTACTTGCATCAATCAACGACACAAGACCAATCCACAATTACTAACACTGAAGTTTTGTAGCTATAAACCAAATGATGTGTTAGTGTAGCAAGAAATAGCCAACATGGACTCCAAATCGAGGCTATTTCATTGTTAGTCCTTCAAACAATTTTTCATATCAATATGTACGCTTAAAATCAACATGCATACTATAGAAAAATGAGCACCGCAATTTTCTGTTATAACATGTGTGATCCCTAAAATAACATGTGCTCCAGCAGAAAATCTTGATTTTCAAGGTTCAACATGTGCAACATATTATATGGTGCAACAACCAGAAAATTCACAAGGTAGAATGATATACCATATATGTCTCCAAAAGAAAGATCCAATAAAACAACAATATGATCTTATCAATATGAGACATAGCCAACACGTAAGGCAAAAGCCTTAATATAATAAAATAATATTAAAGAGTGCACAATAATAATCAACAGCATAAAGGGTGAGATGAACTTACTTTCACTGATCTTAAGATAGATGGAATAATCAATCTTTTCTCCACAAACTCTATAAAAGTGATAATTTTCTCAAACTTCTAGTACCACTATCGAGAAGCGAGAAACTTGCTTCAAGCCATAGATATATTTCTTCGACTTACACACGAGATGCTCACTGCCTTTATCAAAAAAAAAACTTTGGGATTGTTGCATGTAAACCTCTTTATTAAGATCACCATTCAAAAGGCTATCTTTACATCCATCTGATATAGCTCAAGATCAAAGGGTCCCATTTATTGCCTATTCTCTACGTATCTACCATAGTACTCGCTCATTCGATCAGACCTTAGTTTTTTTAATGACCTTTCCCAGTTGTTTCTCTACTTTAGTTTTAAACACTTTGAACATTTTAAGAGAATCTGATTTTTCTTTAATTAGAAAAACATAACCATATCGAAGAAAGTCATCAATGAAGATGATAAAATAACTTGAACCACCTATTGTAGTAGAATACATACCACTTATGTCTGTGTGAATGATTTTCAACAAATCAGAACTACGAGTAGCATTTTTTTTTTATCAACTTTCCTCTAATGCAATCAATACATGTTCCTATGTCCCCAAAATCAAGAGAAGGTAAAATATTAGACTTAATAAATTTATCAACTCTATCCTTTGAGATATGACCTAAACGCCTATGCCACCACATACCTGATTTTTCGTTTAAAATTATCGTTTAGACCCAATAATTTCAGAACTAAAAGAGTTGTATTCAAAATCAGAAGCCAGGGAAATTTTAAGAATACCATCAGATAGGATTTCATGAACAACAACTCGGGAGTTCAAAAGCAAATTAACTTTTTCATTAAGAGAATTAAAATCATAATCAAATCTATGTAAAATTGAAATAGAAATCAACGACACATAAAGAGTGTTTTCAAGAACAAGCTTATAACCAGTTTCTAAGTCTAAAACTACAGTTTCTATTAACTCTACTTCAACTTGGATATCTGTGGCGACTCTAATTTTTGACTCCATTTTTCTTGGGTTCCTTTGATTTTTGAACCCCTGCAAGGAAATGGCAACATGTGCAGTAGCTCCAGTATCAAACCATCAAGAATTAATGGGGACATCTACAAAGTGTGATTCAAAACAAACAAGAGCTAGGTGATTACCTTCTTTTGACTCCTTCTCAAAAGTATGATTATTAGATCTTTCAAACTTCCCAGGTCCCTTGCAAGAGCTTGATTTGAAATCATGAAAAGATAACATGGCAATCTCACCCTTCTCTTTTTTAATTATTTTTTTTCCTCTTCAACAACACATTTGGAGATAAGATCATTAATTTACCAATATTCATCCTGAGTATTATAGGTAATTTTTATTTGGCTAAACTCAGCAGGCAAAGAGTTAAGACCAGTGTGAACAATGTAAGTTTTAGGAAGATTTATTTCAAGAGCTTTCAGTTTGGACTGAATGTGGATCAAATTAAGTATGTAATCTCTAACACCCCCAGTAAAGTCATGACTTATCCCTGCAAGTTCATTTATTAGATCTCCAGCCTCAGCCTTATTGGATACAAGATACCTTTCTTCCACTTTGGCAAGAAACTTCTTGGCATTGGTAGCTTCAGTCAAGCCATTTTTAAGGTGCTCAACAAACAACCTCCTAAAGGCAAGGATGCCTATCCTATTAAATCTCTCCTACTTAGCATAAAGTTCTTTTTCAACAGTTGTACTAGAATCAGTGAGATTTGGAGGCTCATCCTTACGCAAGGCTTGATCTATGTCATTCATGTCCAAAGAAAATTCAAGATCATCTTTCCATCGTTTAAAGTTAGAGCTCGATAGAACCACAATTTCAGCATTATTATTGTTCAAATAAATGATAACTTTTCACGACATATCATGAATGAATTTATCAAAATAGCAAGACATAAGAATAATAATCTTATCACAACGATGAGTCCCGCAACATCAACAAGTAGCCTCCCTTTGGGCAGGGCAAGAAAATATTTTCAATATTAAAAACCTATCCCCTTTGGGCAAATAAATTTACTAAAATCAAAATATTTTTACATAATGGGGCTCATCACAATACTAATTTAAAACACACAATATGTCTCCTTTGGGCAGACCATTGTATGTTCTAACTTAGTGATATCCCTCGAAATGAATTAAAAAAGTCTCATAAAACAAAGCAAATAGGTCACTTTAGTGTACACTATTTACCCCAATTTACAAAACAAATTCAATCTCAGGGATTCAACATGTCATTGCTTGATTTGCTCATGTGACACAGTAAGTATCCACTCAATTAAAAATATTATAAATCTGATTTAGATACAATTCAAATGAAATCAAATTCAAATAGAATCAATCAATCAATCAATAAATAAACAAATAAATAAATAAATAACAATTCGACATCTTTTATAAACAATAGCTTTATTTATTTATTTTTTAAATTTCATAAAATAAATAACCTTTTATATTATTTAATCTAAGCATATGGAACTAACTAAATGAATGAATCTTTAATAACATAGCCGCCAGAACACATTCTTGAGATGACTTTAGTTTAGCCAACTTTACTTCAGCCAATATCCAAAAAAAAAAAATTAACACTCTGTAAACAAGGAATGCAGCGAAAAAAATAGACACATCTTTCATAGAATCTTTCTCAAGATCATTTTTGGGACACAAGTATAAAATTAACTTATCATCAACATAAATGATAGCAAAATCTACCATAACATAAATGTCAATTCAAGAGATAATATCACCACAAATTCGAAATAATAAGGCAAATAGTCTAATGACAAATGAATAATAATATTAAATACTCCCACCAATCCAGCAAATCAAATGACTCAACAACACCCATATTTTGAACATATTGCATAAAAACTATGGGTCTTAGCCCCTTGATTAGTGGACCAGCAAGAATCAAATCGGCAGTATATGTTCAATCACAATGTCCTCCCCTTTAATCATGTTATTGGTCCCAGGATAATCAATCTGATCTTTACCTTGCCTTTTGTTGTATGGCCCAGGATAATCAATCAGATCTTTACCATGCCTTTTGTTGCCCTGGCCCCTTTTGTTTTATTCAAAAGCATGTTGATGACCATCCAAAATATTTAAACATCACATGAGGGAGTTCTTGTTTCAAAACACATGAAAACTTATGCAAACTACTCCCTTTCAAATAGTTTATTATACGGTAGTCATCTTTTTAATCAATAACATGCAAATTCTTTATTAAGAAATATGAGCATTTGTAAATCTAAGAAAAAAAACTCTCTCATTCGTTCATAAAACAATAACAATTCATAACATTGTTAGGACAATGAGTTTCATAACAAGAGAGGTAATTACGCAAATCATGCTCTCATATAACTTTTCAAACTAATAATACATGTACACACGAAAATAATTCAAGTTTAGGAAAAACAACCTCATAGTTTATATAAAATTTCATCATAATATGGGGCTTACAATGCATGCTCTTCAACAATTTCAAAACTCATCTCATGTACGAAATTAAATACCTTAAATACTTGTTTAATCGATAAATTTATGCCCACGGAATTTAGGATAGTCCCACATACAAAAAATTTTACATTTTAAGATTCAACTATTCTGGTTCGCCTTGTAGGATAGTAGAACACATATCCTTTAGAATGAGCTCGATAACCAATAAAAAAAAAAAGCAAGGTTCTAGATTCAGTTTTTTATATATTATTTCCGCAGGACATCCCCAAACTCGAAATTAATTTAAGTTGAGTTTTCTATTGGCCCACAACTCAAAAGGAGTTTAGGAACACGATTAAGAATGTACATGGATGTTTTAATACTTTCACCCAAACTAACTCATGTAAGTTAGATCTACTCATCATACTTCTCATCATGTCTTTTAAAATATGATTTTGCCTTTCAAGATAGTGAAAAACTTCTGAAATAATTTTAATTTGCAAATGTTATCGATACACTTTAAAACATATTTAGACACTTTTGACTAGATATAAAGCAGCGAAAAATTTTGTCAATGAAGACAGTCAATTTTTTTTTCTCATGAACTGAGTAATAGGGTTCAAGATCTATGTGAAAACTCTGATACCAAGTGTTAGAATTCATAGAGAAACACACCACAGGTTCACATAAACCAAGAAAACCTATAAAGTAACAAAATATGCGAGAAATAAGGTGTGTACCTTTGTCCATCATTGGAGCACGTAATCGAAGACGAACTAGGCTGAGTCTTCCTCTCTTTTGATTATGACGGCTGACAGCTTATGAGAATACGTCTTATGTTAAAGTCAGGAGAGGGAACCTAGCCTTATATTTATAGGTTTAAAAGTCTTAACCTAGTGCACCCCCATTATGGGCTCACAGGTCTACTACATGCGTACACTATTGTCAGCCCACACCAATAACATGAAATGGATACAGGCCCATATGGAATTCGCATGAATACACGGCCTGTGTCTTGTCCACCAACTAATAACATCAGCCCTTTTTACTTTAACGTAATAAAAAGTTAATGTTAAGTCCACATAAAATAAATAATTCTAACATGCGGTTGTAGCTTTATTTGTCATCACCAATGACTACTCCTAGAAAATTTATACTATTTTTACATAGTTTAATTTACTTTTTACTTATTATAATTTCATTGTCTACAAATAATTTAAAAATTTATTGTAAATGCCCCAAATATTCTCTCATATTTTACTGAAAACTAAAATAGTATCTACATAAACTAATATAAATTTTATAACTCCCAAAAATACTATTCATTTTTCTTTGAAAGATTGGTAGTGTTGTTTTTAACCCGAATGGCATAACTAGTCATTCAAAATGTGAAGGTTGTTCACTCTATGCTATCTTTGTGCATGTTAATCTGTCAGTATCCAGACTTGCAGTCGAACTTGTTGAATATCTTTCTTCCTTGTATTTTATTTATTAGTTTTATTTTGTCTGATAACTTATATCCATCCATAGTAGTATTATCATTAAGTTGTTTATAATTTATTACCATTCTTGTCTTTCCTCTTATATTTCACTATAACTTCCTACCATGAATGTTGTTGATCTATGTCTAATCCTCACTGTCTGAGTGTGAAATTCTTGATCTCGTTTCTTCTCTTGGTATCAAAGAAATGTCGGGGTCTTGATTCGGGTTCTGGGTTTTCCAAAACCACCTCTTTAATTTGTTCTTCTAATAATTTTTTTATTGTGTCTGCCACTATTTGTTGTATATTTTTTTTTATCACTTTTCTTTTTTCGTAGATAAAAACCTTTCTTACTTTTTTCTTGGGTGGAAGTACCTTCATCCTGTGTTTGAAAATTAGCTGTAAGAATTCTCCCTACATTTTTTGGCATAGTGTCAGTCATCAATGGATTTGATTTGTCTTTATCAGATACCATTTGAACTAGACTAGTTATATCATTACCCGATATCAGCATTTCTTTGATACCAAGAGAAGAAACGAGACCAAAAATTTCACACTCAGACAGTGAGGATTATGATCCCACAATGGATCAGTTTGCCCAAGACAGTAACTGACCTAAAATATGACAAAGGGATAAAATTACAATAGGTAAATTTAAACCTTCTCTCAATTTATTTATCTCAATTCGACCGTTGGGAACGATAGGACCTATGTTGGCCATTGAAAAACAGTCCACTAAACCATCCAACTCTAAAAAGAAAAGGTAAAAAAAGTAGTCTACAGGACCACTCTGCCAACTCCAAACCATTTTTCACTGTTTTTTAAAATCCAAACCCCTTTAAACTGACTTTATTGTTCCATTTTTTATAACTCGTGCACATTCATCCTACTTTGCAGAATGATCCCCCCTTTATCCAATGTCAAAATTTCAAAAAAAAATTACCAACTTCTAGGGTAAAAAAGACTTGAGAAAAGAAAGGTAAAAAGTAAAGATCTCTCTTTCAATCCCATGCACACACATTCAAAAGTCACTGCTCCCTAAAGATTCCTTGAACCGTTCAATCTTTTGTCATATGCTTCTTGTTTTCACATCCTCACTGGTACTTTTTTACGTCTGCACTTGTCCTCGACTCAAAAAAAAAAAAAAAGAGAAAAAAAACAACTTGGTACAGCCACTTAGGCACATTGTACAACATGCAGAGCATGAAAGAGAGAGAACATGGACAATCACGTGGGTGTTGGTGGAAATGGGACCCACTTAACCATAGACAAATAAATACTTATATTGATCAATAGGACCCACAATCAAGTGTCAGCACTATCCCATGTGATGCTCTGTCTATATGTGACCCCCCTTGTTTCTTTTTTATTTTAACTTTCACCACATATGTCATATACTATTAAAGAAAGGGAAAAGGACAAGTGCAATGAAGAGACAAATTCCTAAAAAAGAAATTATAAAAAGCAAATCACATAAAGAAAGAGACCCCAATCAAAGTTGCTAAATGCATGAAACTTCCTCCATTTTCCTCCTCCTTTTTTCTGTCTGTTTTACATCTTTGATTGATACACTACTATATTAGCCTTATCAATTACAACAAAGAGTTGAAAAAAAGGTAACAACACATGGTAAAGATACTTAAATATTTTTTTGTACCTAATAAGCTGCTGCATATATTACTAATATAATGCTTTATGCTAAAAGCATACAATAAAAGTTACAACAAAAGAGCTTCCCCTTTGCCTCTAAAATGAGTATCTTGAAATTACATATATTTCACTTTCTCGACTTCTCTTTACCTTGTTCACTTGAAATCTTGATTACTATTCTGCCTGCTTCTGCATCTTCTATACAACAGATTACAACAACACAAAACACAGAACAAAAAGAAAAACTACTAATTAACCTTTGGGCTGTCTCAGTACACAAGTGGACACCCAATAATGCTCTTAGGGATAGAGGAAGGAAATTACACTTTGGATCTTTCTTTTCTTTTCTTTTCTTTTTCTTACCTAAGGCTAATTTTCCTTTTTCTTTAATATGTGGGGCCAGCCTCAACTACAAGAGAGATATGGAAAAAGACACTGAAAATACATTTTACAACATGGCTGTCACACATCATCTTTTTTTTTTTTATGTAGTATGCATATTTTGTATAGTAGTAGTAGTGAGTAGTGTATATTATGTTTAGCTGGCTGCTGATGCTAGTTTCTTCATGATGGTAGTATTTTTTGTTTTTGCTTTGGTTACATTCGTCATCTTTCTTTCTTTCTTTCCTTCCTGTGGAAACAATAACACAAGAAAAGGCCAAAGAAAACAAGCAACCAACATCAATAAAAGAACCAAGTACCAAGATGTTGGTGTCATAAGGAAAAGACGTATTAATTAATGAGCCAAAAATGTGTGACAACTTACCTAAACTAAGGAAGCTAAACTACGTAACATAACAAGCTGTCCAGGCCTACATTCCAATGGCGCCATGTCCTGAAGGGAACCTGCATTAATCACCATTGTTGGACCTTGCTTAGAATAATCACATATATATATATATATACATAACAACTAGGGAAAACGGTCAATCTACGACAAGAAATACCGTAATTATCATTCCTCTACGACAAGAAATATCATTATTATCGTTCCTCTAAGACAAGAAATACCGTTATTACCATTCCTCTACGACAAGAAATATCGTTATTACTGTTCCTCTACGACAATATACTGTTATTATCGTTCCTCTACGACAAGAAATACCGTGATTATCATTCCTCGAGGATAAGAAACATTATCGTTCCTCTACGACAAGAAATATCGTTATTATCATCAAGACTGCATGTATACCTGCCCTTAACGATCCATTTGGACGTTTCCGTTGAGCTATTTGGCGCGTGAAATCCACGCGGTTCATGCTTGGAGTTCGATTAGCGTAGAGGGGTAAATTTGAACATTTTCTTCAAAAGGAAACATAAATAACTAAGATATGGAAGCATAAAGTCAAGTGGTGAAATGCACCTAGGCACTTGGAGGTAACATGATTTGAAAGGAGTCATGTCTAGTGAACTAGCAGCAGGAAACAAGGATGAAGAAGGGATCATATTATTGTTAGCAGATGATGATGCATTTAATCCAGCACCTTTGTCAGCCTCTCCAGCAGCATCATTTGAGAAAGTTGTGCTGAAGTCTCCAACTGCTTTAGGAGATGCAAACGGACTATCTGGCAAATTATGCTCCAAGCTGCTGCATTCAGTCATTTGTTACCAAATTTACTTGAATCAATAACCAGAAAACATATAAATGCAGTTGCTTAAATTGAGAAATTACCAAATTGATCATCAAAGACGACTTTGGTTTGTCAGATATTTTCCATTAACAGAGACATGTATCCAAAAGTAATAAATACTAGCTTTGCCAAATCTACAATAATAGTAAGACGATGACCATTACCTTTCTTGACAGTCACTTGCTTCCTTCTTGGAACTTTCTTTGCCATTGCTATTTTCATCTTTAGCTGTGAAGCCTTCTCTCTCCTTGGCAGTGAGATTTCCATTTTTTTGCTCGGTAGAAACAGCACCAAGATTGGCCATTTTTGGAACAAAACCATTCTCTGCAACAAAACAAACACCAAATATCAACATCTTCATTCTGAACTTTTAGCCTAAACCCCCATTCAGTCAACTACGCTACCATTTCAACATAGTTAGTGTCGGCAAGATCTATTGAAGCAAATCTTGAGATATACCTTCTCGGCTGCCGAAGTCTGTGGAGCGAACCATATTATGATTGAAGAAGCCTGGAGAGTGAGGTGGTGATTGGATAACAGCACCCATGGAAAGGGCGCGATGATGGTTGCTCCTTTTGACATCGAGAAGCTGTAAATTCATCAATCTCCGGCTTTGGAGCTCAATAGCCTGTTGCAGATCAGCTTGTTCTTCCAACTTTCTCCTCCATATCGCATCTTGAGTATTGTAAAACATTCTTGCACCTAAAAAAAATAGTCCATTGCAATAAGTAAACCAGCAGTTAAAGTTGAAACTACTGGGGGAGCCATCACATTCTACTGTTGCTACTTACCAAGCTGGAGATCAAAAGGATCACCGGACTCTAGACCAGTAGGACTACCACATCCAGTGAATTCTCCCCTCTCCATCTGCTGTTGGTGTTGCTTCCTGCAATTTCAGCCCCCCAAAAAAAAAATCATGAATATAACGAACAAAAATACTGCATAAGTAGTTCTAATAGAAGCATTAATACCTAAACTTTTCTGGGACTTTGCCCTTCTCTTTGTAAGGCTTGACAAGCACCCTAGCATCACACACAAAATGTGGGTTTCCTTTGGCAAGAATGGTCTTCACTGTCTCTGGATAAACAAATGTGACAAAACCAAACATCCTCTTTTGCTGGTATGGAATCCTCACATCTTGAACAGGCCCATAAGTGCTGGAAAAAAAATCAAGAACAAGAAGATTTAAAAAAAAAAAAAAAACTTTCAATGAGGGACAATCTTAATTCATTGAATTTTCAGACCAACCGTACTTGAAATAATTGGAAACATCCTCTTCTTTGAAAGTACTATCAGCTGGAAATGTCAAGTAAATTTGCCTTGAACCTGGATTTGCTATTCCAACTCCACCATTCAGTCCAAAATCTCCTCTTTCAAAACGACTTCTGTTCAACTTATGCAAGTCATCTGCCATCATCAATGCTGCTGCTGCTCTGTAGAAATTTCCCATCAAGAATTAGTCTAAAGATCCAAACTTTATAAGAAAATAAAGACAAAAGAGAGGGAGGCGGGGGGGGGGGGGGGGGGGGGGGGGGGGTTCACCTCGGACTCTCGGCAGACTGCAAGTGTTGCTGCTGAAGAAAGTTCATACATTTGTTAGCAGCCATGGGAGAGAGAGGGAAGTTAGAAGAAGACATGAGCTGAGAAGCTGTGGCTAGTCTTTGCTGGTGAGCTGACTTAGATCTGAGAAGTTCATGACAATGTTCCATCATCTCAAACTTATTTGGTGACCCAACGTCAGAACTCATCTCACCAGGGCCACCAGCACCATGAAGGAACCTACAGCTACTTCCATTCTTACAATACCCTCTAGCAAAATAGAGGCAAGGTTTCCAGCCAAGTCCTCCATTTGGGTCATCAGGTCCCAAACAAATATCACTCACTGAGTAGCTCCTTCTATGAGGGACCCCGTTGACTGAGGTGCAGCCACCACCCCAGTTGTAAGGAGAGAAAAGCATGGAATCTCCACTTGGACTTGAAGCTAAATCTTGCTGCTGTGGGTAATAAACATCAGAATTCTTAGGTCCCAAAGTTGGTGACCCATCATTCAAGAAAGAAAGCTGGTCCTGTAGTTGAAACTCATCAATCAAGTCCACTTCCCCATTACAATAAAAGGGTGGAGCAGAGGAATTCATGGTGGAATTATTGATTCCATTAGTACTAGCAGGAGGATATGAGATGGTGGAAGCACTAGGACTAACTAGATCAGCTTCTTGGAAGTCAGAGAAACTAGGAGTAGTACTCCAAGAAGCAGAAACAGTTGAAGAGTGGTTATTGTTACTGGTTATGCTAAGAGGTGAAGGAAGATTAAGACCACCAAGAATCCTACCAGAAGTAGCTGAAGAAGAAGAATTCTGCCTCGAAAAACACACTGAACTACCACCACCAAAAGGTGAAGGTGAAGAAGGAGTTGAAGGTGTAGAAGGTGAGTTTGAAGAAACACCAAGTTCTTTTCTTGCTTTAAGAACCACCGAGTGAACTAAAGCTTCTGGACCAAAAGCTAATCTTATCATTTCTTTCTCACCATGATCTTGTATCAGAAGAATCCCCATGATTTTTGAGGCATTTTCAGGATCCAAACTTTGAATCCTTTGGTAAACAATTTTTGTAGCTTCATATGCATCCATAACTTCTTCTCTTTTTTGGGTTGAAAGTAAATTCAACTCCAACCCTCAAACTTCCTTTTTGTCCTTTAGTAAAGCCTGTCAAAAAAAGCAAAGAAAAATCCCTTCTTTTCCACCACCAACTAGCAAAACACAGCTGTTTCTTAACGAGATTCAACTTGCTCGTTTCTCTTTAGCCTCTTCCTGCATAAAACAACCAAGAAAAAAAAAGAACATGAAAAGAAAAGTGTAAGACCTTAAAGTAGAAATCTCCCGTGGGGATTCCCTTAGTTGAAAGGAAAATAAGTAGTTGTATTTCTCTATAAAGAAAGCTGAAAGCTTTAGTTACACCTGCAAACTATAAACAAAGCACAGATGACCAAAAAAAAAAGGAAAAAAGCTTTTACCAAATTGAAACATAAAGATTAGCAGTGATCTTAAAAGTAGAGCTTACCCATAAAAGATTTGTATCTCTTCGATTCAACTGCAATAAAGATCTTTCACTTCCTCTTTGTTTCTACTTAAAACCAATTTTTCCCTACATGGGGTTGTTAAGAAAACTAGTGTTGTTACTGCAAAAGAAAAGAGCTAAACCACCGCCTTCTATATTTCTATTTCTATTCTATGTAGCCTGCAAGAAGCGGCACTAGTAGCAGCAGCAGCAGCAACTTGACAGCAACAGAAACAGCAACCCCATATATATATTTAATAGTAGTACTAGTAGCACCACTTAATTTCAAACACAACCTCCTTCTCCTACGCCCCCACCTCACCTCACCTCACCTTACCTCGCCTCGCCTCACCTCACACCCCACTTCAAAACAAGTGTTGTATTTTTGGGGGTTAGTGAGTGAAAGCTAAAATGTTTTTTTGCTTTAGGCGTGTTCGAGTTGGCTTTTTAAATAGCTTATTATAAGTTTAAAATCATAAAATTAGTCGTCAAATTATAATCGAGAATTTTGCCTTTTAAAGCGTCAGTTGCATATGGCAATCGGGACAAACCGAGTCAGAAAGAGTTTGATGGCTCAAAACTCATATTACAGAAAGGAGAGTGAGGAGAGGGGGGGGCAATCTTCGACCCGATCATCTAATTTGCTTTAATAGGATATGATTCGATAGTCAAAGTGAGGTGTTTAGCTTATTTTTATATTTTTAAAATTTAAAGAAAAGTGCTTTAAAATATTTTTTATTTTTATCAAACATATTTAAGAATAAAAATAAAGCTTAAAACACAAAAAAAAAAAAAAAAAAAGGTACTTAAAAATAAATTAGTAAAAATATCGTCATCTTTTTCATACTATAAATAAAGAAAATTACGAATTTTTCAACTTTTTCTATCCTAAATTATGTTTCGTCATTTAATCGAATACGATATTTAAGAAATAAGTATTGACTTTGTTAAAGTTATAAAACTACTCTACTTAAAAAAAAAGTAATAGTATTTAAAATCAAGTGGGATTATTTTTAATTACAAAACAAATAAAAAAAAAAGTAATAGTATTTAAAGTCAAGTGAAACCACTAAGGTAAAATTATAATTGTGTTTTTAAAAATTTATCAAATTAGAAAAGGTAATATTCTTTTAAAGATGGATCAAAATAAAATGATGATACATAATTTAGGACGGAGAAAGTATTTCTTACAAGAAAATTAAACTACTATTAAAAAAATCAAGAAAGAGAGAGAGGTAAGTGAGTGAGTGAGTGTATAAGTGTGTGCTTAAGTGGATCCAGATCTTATTTGAATTGGTGCACACGTTCTGTCTTTGCAATTTTAGTTTAGTTTTAGCCCCTGACACAGTGACCCATATTTCCTCTACTACTTTCTTTATACTAATAATTGATCCAAACGAGGGTAATTCAATAATTCCCCCAACCGCGCTTTTGTGGGGGTGTGGAATACACGCTCCCTTCGCAACTGTGGGACCCATTTTGGATTTTCCATTATTAAGTCTTCCTCTTTTTTATTCAGGGATTGTTTGGTTTTAACACAAGTTATGTTGAAATTAGTTAGGTTGGAATTAGTTATTTTAATATTTTTTTTATTTTAAATTAAATAATTTATTTTTTTTATCTGTTTTAAAAAAAATGATGCCTTTTTCTTTTTAGTAACTTTTTTTTTTTAATTTTTCACATGACATATTTAAGACCATAAGATTGAAGGATATTTTGGTATATTTGGCATATTTTTAATTTAACATCACAAGATTTAAAAGTCTTATTTATTTACTTAAACTCCGTGTCAAGTCAAACTAGATCATTCATTTTTAAACGGAGAAAGTATTATTTTTTGGTAATTATTTAATTTATTATACTAAAAATAATATATATTGTATTCTTTATAAAAATATATTATTTGTTTATACAAATATCTTTTATTTTATATATGTGAAAAATGATAATCATCAAATTTTGAAGGTAATTTTATTATTTTATAATTTTATCTCAAGATAAATTCTATTGGAATTATTCTACTACCAAAAGGATAGGATAATTTATTCCAATACTATTTGTTAATCTCAAATAAGTTATCTCAAACTTGACAATCAAACAAGACACCAAAAGATCTTTAAATTATTTTTTTATCCCAAGACCATTTATTTTAAAATCTTACATCAACGATCCCTTAATTTCAATTTTTGCTGAACTTCATTTTTATTTCATGTTAAAAAGAATAATGATCGTTTGATTATGAGGAATTTTCTTTTTCTTTTTTTTGAAATTTTTTCTTTATAACTTTAAATTATGTTATACTTGAAAAAGTAAAAAAAAAAAAATCACACCCACTTTTCTTATAAAAAATTAAAAATAATTTCAATTTATATTCATAGTCAAACGTAACTCTAACTCCATCTCTAACTCCAAAAAGATTTAATTTTATGATCAAACACCTACTAATTCTTTCCTATTTCAGTAATTCCTTAATTCTATCTTTATACATGACATTACAGAATTCATAATTTTTTTTTTACATTCTCAAATTTCTTATCAAATTAACAGAAGTCAAAAAATACTGAGGAAGTCTTATTTATTCATGAGAGAGAACCTGTGTGTGATAATTGGTTTGGTTTCAGACAATAATAATGCTCTGAGCCTGGGGTTGAAGGAGAAAAATGAATTAATGCTCACTGTAAGAATAGTTTCTTTCACCTGTCACAAGAGGAGAGTTCTGGTAGTACTAATTACGTGATATTATTTGATTTAACATAATATTTAAATAAAAATAATTTAATATTTATAATTTAAATTATTTTCTATGTATGACTATGAATTATTTTATTAAAAGTAAAAAAAATTAAATTATTCTTATTATAAAAAGATGTCATTTTAGGACAAATTTAAAAAACAAAAACTTGGTATATAAGTTGGTACGGATGATATACATTAATGATAGCCTCTAGAAAATATATTTAAACTGGCAAGATATAAAAACTTATATTTCCGTATCATACTATAACACAAGTTATATTTTACAAGCCATAATAAGTTTTGTGCTTAATTCCTACTGAACTTATGTTGTTAAAGGTAAAAATTCAGTTTATAACCACAAATTATGCCTTACGGGTCAACTATTCAATCAAATGATATTGAACATATTTCACATCTCTTCTTGAGAAATAAATGGGTTATTTCTTTATAAAATTGTGCTCAATTTCATATATGACAATTTCGCTAAGATCTTTTTGTTAGTTGGGGGAAGAATTCGTCGAATCAAATCTTTTGAAGAACTATCGAGAGAGAATTGAATTTAACTAGGCAATGAGCAGTTGATAAACAAGGATCGATTTTTTAACAAGGTACGAAATGTATCGTCAAATATTCAATATAATTCTACAAGTTCTAGTTTCGTTCGAGTAACGAATTATAGTCAATTGAAAGGATCTTTCTTTCTTGTCTATTTCACCTTGAATATTTTATAAAATTCAATAAAAAATTAAAATCTGTTTTACTTCGAAAACTATTTAAAATTTTTATAATTGAATTTCGGTACTCCGTTACATCATTTTTTCCTGAAAAAATTATTTTAGAGAAAATACATAATTACCCTCTTGATCTTGTTTGAGATTTGCAAAAAGACACTTTAACTTCGACCTATTACCCCACAATTCTTCTTTATTTCGTTACAAACACATCATTTTGACCTCCTGCGTGTACACACGCTCCATAGATGCGTGACAGGGCTTAAATTTGACTTTTTGACCAATAAAAAGGTGTCACGTGTAAATAATTAATATATAATTTATATTTTTTTAAAAACGAAAAAATTTAATATTTATTTATTTATTTAATAATTTATATTTATTTATTGAATGGGGGTGGGGGTGGAGGGGAGCTGTTGGACGTCGGGGGGAGGGGGGTGCTGGATGGGGTGGGGTGGGGTGTTAAATTAAAAAAAAAGAAGTAAAATTTTATTAAAAAAATATATAAATTAAACTATTTGACACGTGATAGCACCTGATTGGTGCATGTGTTCACTCTTTTTGTTGTGACTGAGATTCAATGAAAAATGATGTGTTTGCAACGGATTAAGTAAGAATCGTGGGATAATAGGTCGAATTCAAAATTTAAGTATTTTTTTTAAAATCTCGATCAACATCAGTGGGGTAATTATCTTGGGAGAAGTCTACGGCTCCAGCGAAAGGGTGGGGAGAACGGACTATCATCATTGAAATTATATATGATTACATAATTTTTTTCTAAAAATGCAACTATCATCATTGAAAGTATATATGATTTTTTTTAGTTTAGTTTAATTGAGTTTATACAAAAATGTAAATAAATTTTTTGTAAATTTGTAAAGAAATTTTAACTTTATTAAATAAAACAAGTATTTGAGTTTTCTTTTAAAAAATGACTTTTATATCATTTTACTAATTAAAAAAAAACAAATAAAAGAGCAGCGGGCAAATCATGTGCTTAACGTTGTTTACACTATCAAATTTCATCATCGTGTTTTATTTACTAATTTAACCCACTTGTGAAAAATTCTAGATCTGCTACTGTAACTTAATTTTCTATATGCTGAAAAAGATATAAGGTTAGTCTCAAAATGTTATGCCCTAAAAGTCGACATGTTATGTTTTATAAGACATAACTTGATTTCTACAAAATTTATGCGGGTAAATTCATTTTCATAATCATGGGCGGAGCCATCTTTAGCGAAGGGTGGTTAGATGCACACTCTTCGCTAAAAAATTATGTGGTGAATAGATGTTAAATATTAATGATCATGAGTGTATATTCAATTTTACACACTCTTAACATAGTTGAGAATAAAATATGCACGCCCTTCATCAAAATTCTGGCTCCGCCACTGTTCATAACTCTCAAACTTATGCCTTAGGAGGTGCAAATCAGTTTAGAACCTTTAAAGTTTTGATAGATTATTTGCTCAAGAAAAAACATATTAAAGCAGATCCAAAAAAAGAAAGATTATTTACCGAATCAACAACAATAACAACACATTTAATGTAATACGTTGAGTAAGGTCAAGACAGGATAGAGTGTACGTACACACTATTTCTACCTTGTGGTTGTTTTCGATAAATTCTCGACCAAAGTTAAAACATACTAAAACAAATAAAAAAAGAAAATATTAGAAGCCACATATATTTAATTTTGACAAATTAGGTAATACATCTGGGAATGTTAAAGATTTTTGGTTTGTAATAGTAATCGTTAAAAAATTTTAGACTACGGTAATTTTTATATCTTTATCTTCTTAATATTGATGGAATGACTTAATGAAAAGTTTCGGAGAAATATAATTACAAGAAGCTTTAGAATAGCTACAAGGACAAATCCCATATAAAAAATTAATCTCTTTGCCTTAAACTCTATATGATTTTTCATGAATTTTCTATACATATGAGGCATGCTAAGAAAAGTATCAAAAATGTTGACACAACTGATAGAAGCGGATGGTCACAAAGAACAATCAAAGCAAGCTTCTGAATGAATCAATCTATTGTGATAGATTGTATCACCTATGCGTATAGAAGTGTTTCACCTATCATAAGTGATACAACCTATCTATTCAGAAGGTTGATTTGACTATTCCTTGTGATCATTAGGTTCTGCCGATTGTGCAAACATTCTTTGATACTGTTTATTAACATGCTTTGAATTTATGAAAAATTCAGAAAAAAATACTATAGAATTTCAAGCAAAGAAATTAATTTTACATTTGAGATTAGTCCTTATAGCGATTTTAGACTTCTTGGAATTATTGCTTCTCCAATTTTTTTATTAACGCATGCATTTCATCAATATTAAGAAGATAGAAGATATCAAAATTATTGTAATTTAAAAATTTTAATCATATTGTGTTACAAACAAAAAATCTACAGTATGTCGAGTTGTATTACCTAATTTGTCAAAAATCAGCAAATCAAATCCTTCTGTCATTTTCACCTTTTATTTTTTATAATTTCAGAGATGGGTAATGGAAAGCACCCTCTCCGGTCATGTGAAAAGGATCTAGGATTTTGCATTTTGACTTTGAGGTTCAAGTGAAGTGAGTTATATATTGTGGTAGGGAGAAAGGCGAACGGAAAGTGACCAGAATGAGGATGAAAATGAAGAGCTTTGAACCTTCTTATAATTCAAAACAACCTTATATTGAGGAACTTTAAAAATACAATTAAAAAAAGAGGCAGCTCATTGTACAAATCATACCTCATTAATAGAGCCTGAGAATAGCACCCTAAAGGGCATGATATAGACAACCTACTCTAATGTAAGCGTCAATGGTTATTTTCACTAAATTTGATGAGTCTTTATTAATTTGATGAACAATGATAACATCTAAATTCACTCCACAAAGAGAATGTAAATGATGATCACAATATAATTAACTTAACTCAGAGTTGTTGGGGTCGCTCCACAGAGAATACAATTTAAATTTAGCCTAACAAGTGTAATAATCAACTAATTGGTTACATTTCCCAATAGCACGGGAAGGAGAGGGAAGAAGTAATTGTAAGAACAAAGTTTCAGTTTCAAATTTCCAACCTAAACAACTTGAAGTTTCAAGAATTCAATCCAACTAAAAATTCTATGATTCTGATCCTATTAGAGTTAAGTTTTCATGTAAAGGTCTATATTGCTTGATCTCCATGAAATGAAATGTTGAATTCAAATATTTACCCAAAGTCTTTCAATCAAATGAGTAAATTTCACTTTGAATTTTCTCAAACCCCAAAGCATTTAAATTCAAAATAGTCAATTAATTAATCAGGTTAATTAGATTAATCATTCTATTTCTAGCTCGGACTATTAGATGAGGCTTAAAATCTTAAATCTCCGTTATTTACTACTTATTTTTTCTTACCTTCTCTTTCAAGCAAAGTAAAGAATTAAGGCACAATCAATGTTTACAACCATCAATTAACACTAAATAATGAAGAAATAAATAGATCTTATAAAAGATCTCACATAAAAAGCAAATAGATAAAAATCCAAGCACTAAGCTAAACTCATGGTCACACAATCCTTATTATAGATCTAGCTAGCTACTCATAAATAGATGGAGAAAATGAATACCCAAAAGTTCCTCCTCTTCATGCGCTTTTTGATAAACAAACATCAATTTAATCTTAAAAATACAAGAATGAGATTGAATCTATCAAGAAAAAGTAAGATCTATTGTGTTCTAAGGTTTTCTCTCAAAAAGCTGCTGAATAATGAAGTATAAAACCCTAAAATAAAATTTGTATGCTAAAAATTTGGCTAGAAATAATTAACAAAAATACCCCACAAGTGGATTTGTGGGCCTCATATTGAACGCATGTGGAAAGCTTGAAATCTAGGGTCACTGATTGGATATGCGGAGGCATATGCGGCTCATATATATCGGGGCAAACATCTGAAATTTTGTTTTTCTGGACTCACTTATGCGCTTTGCAGATGCTTGTTTGCAACTTACATAAGCTCTTTTTCTTTCGTACTTGTATGATCCAACTCTTGACTCTGTGGAGTTGATTTTCATCATTCTTATGACTTTATTTTTGCTCGACTTTCTATACTATCGTTTCAGTGCCCATGAATATCTATAAAGAGGGAAGAATATGACATTAAAAACGCTGGTATTTTGCATGAATCGAAACTATAATTCAATCTTGAGAAACTAATAAGTTGGTAAAATATCAACTGATTACATAACAATTAATTACAAGTAAATAATGCGTGTGATACAATATTAATTTATTAGTATTAAAACAAATAAGTGCAATCACAATATGATTTCATAACTGTTAATTGTGTAAACGAATAAGTTATATGATATGTCATGGTTTCATGACACTTTTCATGCTTAAAATAAAAAAATTATGCAAGAATTTGGGTGTTCTTGTTGAATGTGATGTGTTTTTATGTTGATTTTGTAGAAAAATAGGTTTTGAAGCAAAACTTGAGAAAGAGGAACGAAGAGTTGCTTAGATGGTGACCCAGAGTTACTGAGTTGGTGACCCACAAATCAACCCATGACTCGTGGATAGGACCTGTGGCCCGTGAGTGTGTTCACAAATTAAAGTTCAGAAGCTGAAAGTAAAGTCTGAGTCCCACGAGTCCACCAACGACTCATGGATACAACCCATGACTCGTGGGTGGTAGGTGTGAGTTGAAGTTCTGAAAAGTGAAGACTAACTCTGATTCTCACGATTGAAGCCACGACTCATGGATCCGATTCACGACCCAACCCATGAGTCTCAGGTGTTGCCGGCCTAGTTTTTCTGTACAGTTTAGAATAGAATTTATGTTGTATCTATAAATACTCCTTTGATATTTTATTATTAGGTTATGCACTATATATACTTTTTACATTGTTTTGAGTTCAGAGATACATTATTGATCTTGGAATCATTGATACTGATTTTTTAGGGTTTATAATCAAGTTGAGATTTTGATTTTTCATCTTATTCTTTGTAAGTTCAACATTATGCTTTCATCTATGAAATTTTCGTGTGCCCTTACGATCATGAGTAGCTAAATCCTATAACTAGAATTGTGGGAACCATGATCAATTAACGAAGCAGGTTAAGTGCGAAGTCATTCTACACCGATGTTCTTGCATATAGCGATATTTCCTTCGATTTGATTACTTTCTTGACGATTGTAAATATTAGAAGCTCACCTATATTCTAGACTTGCTCGAGAGAGAGAGGTAGAGATTGAGAAAAAGAAATAGCAATAGTAATTTGAAGCTACCAACCTTCATCTAATTAACTTAAGTCCTAATTGGGATAGTTAATTTGAGATCACAAAATAAGAGTTAGTAATGCGATGCTCTAAGTCCGAGAGGGAATGAGTGAAATTCATCTAGACCAAGGTCGAGAGACGATTGAGTAATAAATAACTTGTTAGATTTTGCATGCAAGGCATAGCGATAGTCTGATAAGCATGACCAGTCTGTGGAGTTTTGAAGTCATGGGGAACATACTCCTAGTGCTCGTCTCATATTGATCACAATCCAATTAACCAACAACTGTTACTATTACTTTTACTGTTACAAAACCACTCCTTTTTATATACGCAATTCCCAACTACATCAACAAACTCTTGATAGATTTTTGGTCTATTCCTCATGGGTTCGACCCCAACCTAATTGTTGGGTTCTATATTTGTTCGACAATCACTTTATACTTCATTGTGAAGTGCAATTTTGACTACAAAATTATATCATATGTTCTGATCTATTATACATTTTTGTATAACAATGCATCTTCGTAACACTAATATTTATATTAAATGCTAATCCGACAATAGTGTAATAATATAAAATTTGTAATAATTACCATGAAATACACATATAGTGCATAAATTTAAGTGCTCGTGTAGAATCAAATGACCTTTTCACCATTCAATCAAACACTATCTCTATTCTTTTGCAATGAAGCAAGTATTAGAACAAATTGAAGGAAGAACTATTCGATTAGATCAAACTCTTAAACATAACTATTTATCAATTTAAAATTTCTAATTAATTTTTTATATGGTTACACAAAAACATCATTTATATTATTTTTAAAAATGTGTTCTTATCAATGTGAGTGACACAAACATCAAAATTAGTGGTCTTAAATATATCATGTGAAAAGTTAGAACTAAAATTTGTTAAATAAGAAAAAAATACGTTCTTTTTTAAGATGGACTAAAACGAAAAATTAGATAAATTAATTAAATTGGAAGGGAGTAGAAAACAATGAGAAAACCCTTAGAGAATTTTTTAGATTTTGAAAAAATTGACAGGGATCCTTTTTTTTATTATTTTCAAATCATAAGAGAAAAAAAGACAATTTTCGGAGGAGTTAAAAAGCTTTCAAGAGGTGCTTTTTCAACTTTGCCTAGCCCTGAAAAACTATTGGGATAGAATATAAGGTGTTGTATGGCCATAGATAGCTTTTTTTTAATCGGAAATCTGGTGGGATATAAAATTGTTATAATTTTCAGGAACATAAGTTGGAATTTCGAAATTCAAAAAAAAAATTCACAATTTTTACTCTAATTCACTTTTAAAATTTTTTAGAAAACAACTTCCATTAGTATTCATGTCCAATTTTAATTTTTAAATATACTTCAATTTAAAAATAAATACTATTTTTTTCCTGAATATCACAATTCTTATGTCCAAATAAGTAGTAATACTTAGCTGAATGAAAAATAAAGAAGGTTGACAAAGTTTTTGAGTAATCCTTGTCAACATTTTTGAGTCAGAAACTGTGAGAATGTTTTTGATGTTGAATTCGATTTCCATGCACAATCTCATTTTTTTCTACATAAATTGGACGATTACTTTATTTTTCTACATGGATGGCTAATAAGGTAAAATTATAGTTCTATATTTGGGATTTCAAAAATTGTTAAAAAATAATAATTTGACGCTCAGGTAGAAGCTGATCCACTTACACCCGTTAATTTTTTTTTAAAAAAATGTATATATACAACTCAAATTATATTTATAAATTTTACGATCAAATATTAATTTTCAGATAAGTGAAAAATTTTCATACAAAAAAGGTCCTATAAATTTTTTGAAAGTCACAAAAAAAATTTGAAACGAACATTTAAAAGATATATGGAAGGATTATAGCTTATAAATATTTACCCAAAATATAAAACAGAAAAGCAGCTGGTACTACTAATTCTCTTTGCTTTCTACATAAAATTATTTAAGTTCATCATTTGGGATCACTAATAAGTCTTGTCTATTGGGGTCACCAATATATGGGGTCCAACCTTTCACTTTCATTCTTTTTATATATATACACAATTACATAAAAATATATACTAGTATGATTAAAGAGGGACTGTCAGGGGTGGGGGTGGGGGTGGGGGTGGGGTTGAATTATTGGTTCTACTATCATTATGATTAGTATAATGTCAATCAATAATGGAGAAAGGAAAGAAAGGAGAAAGAGTTGTCATGATAGCCATAGTGTAGAATATATAATATATAAAACTAATTAAAGCAAAATAAAAAGGTATTGATGATTTGTATGGAACATGGATAAGATCTGTTTATTTTTAATTTAAACTTTTTGTTCGAATTTTGAAAATAAAAATAATTAATACTAAATGCTTTCCTCTTAAATAATTTATAGGATATAAATTTAAATTATTCGAGTAATTAAATTTTAAATAAGAGATGGTTAAAAAAGAATTAGGGAGGCATGTTTTTTTGTTTTCTTTCTCCTTGGTTACTTGTCCTTTTATTATAAGATGCCCTACATAATGACATAATGATTTGTGTAGTTGAACATGAATAATCTTATTGTTTTTGTTTTTTAAAAAATAATCTCATTATTTAGTTTACATATAGATTCTTAGACTATCCAACTCATACACTGCCTAGTCTATTAGATTTGACAAAACCAATCAATTAAATTGTACTAATTGTAATTAATTCAGGTAGCTCTGGTGGTAAGATACTAAAATAAATTTAGAATTAGGTTAATTTCATTTGTTCTATTTTGATGTATTAATTATTTAAGTATCTTATAAGAGGCTGAAACCATATATGATATCTTATAGTTCCTTGAAGATTTTTATAGTATATATACATGTACTAGAGGACCAAATTTTCATCGTAGATTGTTTAAAATTAGCCATTTTCCTAAATTGGAAGTTTTTCCAAGAAAAATGGAAATAGTAAAATGTAATATTAAAAAAAAATCTCTCATTTTATTTTATTTTATTTTTGGTTTTCTCATATTCTTGTGGTTAAGATTCTGATTCAGCTATGAACCTGTCCTTAATGATGAGGGTATGGATGAATCGAACTTCTAACAAAAACAAATAAATCTAAAGATTTTCCCTTAAAACATTATGATCAAATAAAATTTTGATTTCCTCCTTTTTTTTCCTTTTTATTTGTCATATCACCACATATTTACAATTATGTTTCCTCCCCACCAACATTCAAAACTTTCCCCTTTTCATTTCTCTAAATATGTTAATAAATACTAAATCGTATTTGTTATAACTTGAATTAGAGACCTCCCGTTAAAGATTAAGAAAATAGTAAAATATAACATAGCACAAGTTTTGGATTACAAGGACCACTAGGCGTACTCACTTAGATACATATAATCATTCTCGTCAACACTTTCTCTAGGATACAAATCAACATTAATTCCTTAGTTTTACTTGTCATTTAGTAAATTATTTTATTTTATATAGGACGGTAGGATTTTTATTTATGCTCCGATAAGAAATGAGTCTGTAACTCAATTTTAAAAGTAAGCTGATGACGTAAAGTATAGCACAAAGTTTAAATCATAGCGTGGCACATCACACACGACTAGATTTCCAACCACGTAGCATGACCGCATTTTGCGCGCTTTAGTGATGTGCATATATATTTTCGT
The DNA here is from genome assembly GCA_030864215.1 of Capsicum pubescens. Classification (NCBI taxonomy): domain Eukaryota; kingdom Viridiplantae; phylum Streptophyta; class Magnoliopsida; order Solanales; family Solanaceae; genus Capsicum; species Capsicum pubescens. The sequence goes on from CM061538.1 coordinate 264,075,938, forward strand.
TTTTTCCTTTTTACATGTTCGATTGGTTCTTAACCCTGCGAGAACTCGGTCTTGATTACGTTTCTTTCACCCCTAGAGTCTAGAGCAGTTGTTTTCGCTCCAAACACGCTCATTAGCTCAAACATTTTTATAATTCCTACACAAAGAAACACACTTAATAAGCATGAAATGATTATAATTGTATCATTTTTAAAAAGAAAAAAAATTAAATGATGATAAAAGAACACATAGAAGGACTAAATTTGTGCTAAATATATGTACTATTTCATGCCGAATTTCATGGACCAAAAAGTTGTAACGTCCAAATTGGTTTACAAAGTTCAATTTTTTGGTGTATAGAGGGGCGTGGTTTTTGCCTCTGCAACTTTTGTGTATATATTTCAAAAAACGCTTCCCTAAAATATGACTTTAGCATTAGCATGCACTTTCCAAATTGCTTTTTGGAAAAATAGAACTGTCCCTTGTCATATAGTGCAAATAATTTATAATAATAATATATATAATATGATTGTATAAAATGTATAGCTTCCTAAAATCATTTGGATGGATAGATGACGTATCATTTAAAAAGAGGAAAAACTCACTCTTTTAATAGTAGCAGTAATAATAACACGTAAGTGAAATTGGATAGATGAAGTATCATTTAAAAATCTACTATTGATGAGGCTGTATATATACTAAGTAAGAAATTAGAAGGTTAGAAGGAACACTCAGCATGATATTCGTTGACTTAAAAATAGCATATGATGATTGATAATGCCTCAAAACATTATTTTGGTAGATATTTGAGAAGCAAAAAACTTAAATACATCATATGACAAGGGATATGATGAAAGAGACATCACATGTGTGGGAATATTGGGTGGAGAAATAATAGAAGATTATTGGATGATTAAAAAAGCTCGAATTATGAAAACAAATATAGATAATATAGAGATAGACACCAAAATAAAATAAAATAAAAACAAGTTCCGTAGATTAAAAATGTCCTTGTATGTAGTAATTACGTATGTGTATGATAATTAAATATATTAATGAATGATGGGAAAGTCTAAACTTGACTAAAATAACATAAGAGGAAATTGTCTAAAAATTAACTCACGCTCTCCAGATATTATGTGGAGTTAGTGAGGAATACAATAAGCATAAGAACTATATTATGTGTGATATTAATTAGTACCAGTAGATTAAAATACACCTAAGTTGGGTATATAGGCTATAGTGTTAGAATATTCTCTCTTTCTTGAGAGATTTGTATTTATCTTAAAAATATAAAAGATCAGGGCAGAGTTAGAATATAAGACACAATGTCAATAAAATTTAATATGTTTGATTCAAATTTATTTTAATTTTTGAATTTAATATATATAAATTATTAATTTAAATAACTAAAATCTCAAATTCATGAAAACTGTAGTTCTTAGCTGTGCCTCCATGTAATATTTTTAATTTGTCATAAAGGTAATTTAAAACTAGTTCCTTTGAAATTGGTCAAAGTAGAGTTAAATGGACATTGAATACTCGCAATTCAACCAATCCTATTGAAGTGCAATTACTGAAATATTTTATAAATTAATATAATTAAAAGTATATATGTTTTAAAAGAGATAACCACAATAAAAGAAAGCAAATTACATTAAAATTATATAAAAATAAAATAAAATATGTATCTGAAGCTACTTGAGAAAAAAAATCTAATCAAAGTCACGTGATACAACTAATAGATAAATTCAACTTTCATATAATAAACTATTACTATATATTTTCAAAAACACAAGTTTATATAAAAAAAATAGCACATAATTAATCAACTCTCACTTTTTTGTAACTCGATCAATATATTTACACACTTTTATACCATATACTGTATTTTAAAAGAGAGCAAAAAATATAAATAACTTAAAAGTTTGTCACTATGCCACTTGAAAAAAACTAAAAGAAAAGAAAGGAACTAGAAAGAAGAAAGTACATCCAATACCTTCTTGAGTAGCGTCGTCGTCGACACCCACCGATAAATACGTTTGAAAGTGTGACTTTTAAATTTTCTTTTACTTTTGATTTGAGTATTTAAGTATTTACCAATAGAAAAATTTTATTATTGTTGAGGTCCAACCAACAAAAGTTGAATGATGCTCCATTGTCTTTTTGACACGTGGAATAGTGGGTCCATCTATCTATTTTTATAGCTAAAGTGAAAATAACTAAAGAAAAAATATACTTAGAGTAATTGACACGGGTCCCATCAAGCTTTTTGAAAATGATTTTTTATTTATTCATTTAGTAAATTAAAAAAGTTTAATTATATTTTCTTAATATTATCCTTAGTTTAAATAACTATAGTACTCTTCCGTTAATTTGTACTTTTAACTTATTTCTTAAATTAATTCTATTTTTACTCGTTATTTTTGATATATCAAGAAAAATAATTTTTTAAAAATATTTTACTTTCAATATTAATTATTTATTTCCTAAATCATTTTTAATGCCTAATACTAAACATCAATTAATAAGAACAGTGTGATTTTCAATGCCTAATACTAAACATCAATTAATAAGAATAGTGTGGTAAAATAATTATGCTAATTATTCTTTTTTTTTAATGACATGCCAAGTCAAAATTGGATAAGTAAAAATAAAGATGGCTAGTCAACTGGGAAGCTTCGAAGAATTATTAGTAAGATTAATTATAGTGAAATGTATTCCTTAATTTTTTTTTAAGGAAAATGGTGTTCAAATCTTGGTTGATCTTGCTGATGCTACAAAAATTTCAAAACTTGATGTTCAGATCTTGGTTCTTTCCTCTAACTTTGATAATTTTTTAATCAAAACAAATTATTATATGAAAGATTAACAAAAATAAGACTATAGTATTGTGAAACTGTTTTCTACATTTTAAAATAATTTTCACCTTAATTAATATCTTAATTTCTTGCAAAATAATAAAAATACCTTTTCCAATTATTTACAAGTAACAAAGTAGAAAAAAAAAATCAGTACTATTTGCATGAAATTATACTCCTATATAACATATACATGTACTTTTAATTAGATTTGCATTCAATTAAGGATTGATGAAACTTAATGAAACTCTAGAAGATTCTTTTTTTCCCATTCGATGCTTTCTATTAAGAATTTTTTCATATCTAGAACTCGAATTCGAGACCTCTGATTAAGGAAAAAGTAACCTCATCTGTTGCATCACATCCCTTCACAATGTAAAAGGTGTTTTTATTTTGTCCTCGGATGAACTGCTAATCTTCCAACAAATACTTAAGCAATTTGTGGTAAATCATTTACAACCATGACCCACTTAATTAAGATGATAACTGATGAAAAAATATCAATCATTAATGTACACATGGTAAATTATGCAAATTACAAATTTTGCACTTTTTGTATTTATTTACTTCTTATTGTGCCTGCTGAAGACACAGGCATACAATTTTTATTGCCTTTTTCTATACGTACTATTATTTACACTCTTTATTTACTTTTATTTATTACTAATTTTCTGATTGAATTTTTATTTTTATTTATTATTTTTGATATATCAAGAAAAAATGATTTTTTTTCTATTTTATTTTTAGCATTAATTATTTTTTCTCCAAATTAATTTTATGACACATGTAAACATCAGTTAATAGAGATATTATAATAAAATAATTATATTATTAATTATTTTTTTAATAAATGTGTCATCTCAATTTGTACTATTAAAACTGAAAGGAGAAAGTTTTAGCTCAATTCATTATTCTTGATTGGACGCATATCCATAGTACTATAAAATACTGTATTTTTTTCTCTTATTAAAATAATTAAATGGGCCCACTGTTTCATGTGTCAAAAAGGCAATGGAGCCTCATTTAACTTTTGTTGGTTGAACCTAAATCATAATAAAATTTTACCAATCATATATTTTAGTATTACGTTTAATTTACAGATTTAATAATTTTTTTTTTACTTTGTAAACTTTCTAGACTTACATCTAATTTGTACCTCACGCTTAGACGAATGCCCCAATGTTTAGGCGAATGCCTCAAATTATGAGGCGTTCGTCTTTCGATACTTTCGCCTTACCACAACGTTTCGGGATCTTTTTGACTAATCCTCGCCTTGAGCGATTCAAGCAAATCGCTGCTTGCCTTTTAAAATACTGATATATATCTAATAATTTGATTTTTCTCCAAACTCTGCATATGACAAGAGTTTAGTCCACCGTTCCTTTATTATAGTTGTAATTGCATTAATTATAATAATAATGCTAAAATAAAATATAAAATACAAGTAGCTTTTTAGCTGTTTCACATAATTTTATTTTTTTTAGTGGTTGGGGTAGGGGTTGGGGTGGGTGGGTAAGGAATTGGACAGTGGGCTCTGATTTTTCCTTTTCAAATCCAATGCGGCGAATCCTTGTGGTGAGCCCACACCATCTTTCTTGTTGGGCCCCACTACTATTGACCGATCTTGCACATGCTCCTTACACGCCAAGCTTGCACGTGGAATCCTCAAAACCTTTTCTGTCTCACACTCATATGCCTATCGGATCAAATGCCAATGTGTTTGTTGTTTTAAAAAAATTATTAGTATTATTATTGCAACAAACAAGTGAAACATTTTGGTAAATAAAATTGAAGAAATAAGGCTTTGACTTGTCAAGGAATTGATTTTCCCGCGAAAGATATTATCTGATTGGAAAAATAGAAGCAGTTTTTTAGAATATCGTAAAACTCATGTTTTATCTTTGTATATTTTTCTTAGGTTATTTTAGGAGAGCTTTTATATCTATTTTTGTGAAATATTTCTCATACTCTTCGCATCTCAAAATAATTGATGGCACATATAGGTTTCGCACAACTCATAAGAAAAAATAATAAGGGATGCAAATTGCCTAATATGACCTTATTATCCATTTAATCTTAATTATATGAATCTTCTTCAATTAATATGAAAATTTTAAAACGGAAAGAGTAATATTTTGCATACTTGACGAGAGTATCTCATAAAAGATAGAATTGGACTGTTCTCACAAATACTTTAATATTTTCACGAAGTTATTTGCCACGATTCGATTTGAGGCCCTGACCGCGACGGACTTCCCATGCCAATGAAGGCCCGAGAAGACCCCCTAACTTAACATAATAAGCATAGTCATAATCAAATGCGAAAATAAATTAGACCCAAAAGAAGTCGTTCAATTTAAATGAAACAATAATCCAAGCCTCTGAAGATACGACATAATGACATCAAACTAAACCAGCCTACGAAGTCTCTAACATAAGAAAATTTTGTCTACACTGGGACAAGGCCCCGATAGTATCATGAAATGAAAGAAAATATCAAACATCTAATAAGTCCGCCTTCCAAAAGATAGAGGGTTCACCAACTCGAAATGTCTGACCGAATTCGAATGATGCACCGGACCGTGAGAATGTGCCTCCGACCTACATCATGAGACGATGCAGCTGTCCGAGGATGGTCAATACGTAGAATGTATTGGCATGTAGAACAACCCAAAACAACATATACTTTATACAAAATAGATAGGAGCATAGCAAAACAATTTATAATATAAAAATCAAAACACATGATTAAAAACTTCAAACAATCTCTTAAAATCATAGACTCAACTCTTCTCTTTAATTTAGAGTTTGATGGTATCCCGATCTATTTACACCACAGGCTATATGGGTCCGACATTAACTCATTAGTCAAGTCCCCAACCCAAGTTTTCCGTAAGGGTAGATCTCTATTCTCTAGTACGCTAAGAAGCACAAAGAAAGCATACAATAATTATCCATATTTCAGGACAAAATCAATCTCTCATCGACAAAACATATTTGCAGGCAATGAGTCTTTCAAAATCGTGCCTTCTCGGTTAACCATCTAAGTCTCCTTATGCCATTCTTAAAAAAATCATCTCTTTCTCTTTAAGGACATTCTCTAATTTGATATCGCCATACCAAGACTTGCAAGTCATAAATCATAGCATCTCCTCTTTAGCCCTTCTTTCAAAAACATATGTCATTGACCGTCAAAATGATTCAAATATCTAATAAGAGTTCTCTTTCGAAATTGACATACAAGTTTAAGTAAAACATCTTTCTTTTAAGACGTCTCTGTAACCCTTAAATGTGGTCATCTCTTTCATAAATTCAGACAATTTTCTTGAGAAGAGAATTTAAATACAAGAAACACCCTTTAAATTCGTATAATTAAACAAAGTATACTTTGATAAAAGACCCATTTGAAATTTTATATTTTCATCATTCATATAAATAATCCACAACACCAGTTAAGTGCATAACCTTTATCATAAAAAAGGGTTCATAATTCATGCTTTCAAACAATTTCAAAATCCACACACACTCTCACACACACATATATCATATTTTTTTATTTTTTATTTTTTATGGAAGAAGCTCTTTTTCTCTAGAAATCTTGGTTATAGTTTTCTCTCTCCCTCTCTCTTGTATCTTTGAAATTTACTTTTGATATTAATATCAAAGTTTAAAATTTTCAATTATGTCTTTTTCATTACTTTACTAACTTGTCTTTTATAGTACTTATTACTTATGGTTGGCACCACTACCTACTTTAATTAATTAATTGTATCATTTAACATATGATCGATCACGCCGCCTAATTTATTTATTGCATACATTTAAATTATTCCTGCATCATTTACATTTAAGATTAATTAACTTACTTCCTCTCATTCTCCTCCTTTTTCGTATTTTACCCTATTTATTTTGGGGAGTTCGCTTTCGTATACTTGGTATCAGAGCTATGGAGGAAAGTAAGGATTATTATTCTTGTTTCTAACTTTCTATTATATGGTACTATCTGATTTATAATTTAAATGGTAAAACTTGAACCAATCTATACAATTTAAACAAAATCTATTTTATAAAATGATCAAATTGAAGATAGTACTGTGATCTTTCAGATCTGCACTGTAGGTTGTGTACCTAAGGTTAATAGTTGAATTTCCAAAGAATACTTAGTGGACTTACAAATGGTTATTTATAATCTTTGGACTATCCGATTGAAGAACTTTTAAAAGAAAATTAATCTAGTGACACGTATAGGATTAAGACAAGATTTCACTAATTTAATTACTAGATCTGGCTCTCCCATATAGATTAAGTTAAATACTTGAATAGTTTTCTTTATGGAACCCAATGATCTCTTGATCCAAGGAGAGGAAACATTTAAGTCGTTATTGTTGTTATTTTCTAACTACACTCTTGCAGATTTTACCATGGCATTCTTTCGTCCCTTCTCTTCTCCGTCTAAAAACTCTTCGTCCTCTTCATTATCTACAACTTTGAAGCATCCCAGGTTTGGACCCTTAGAAAATTTCTAGGAATCTCATTTTTCGGACTCATTACAACTCATGGTACGAACCATAAGTTGGGGTGCGAGTGGTGAAGACCTGTCATAAGCTAACCAGTGTTGGTTGGTGGGATGGTCTTGGACACTGGAATGGATACGACTTGAGGATATGAGTTGTAAGGCATGGGTACGAATCGTATAGGTTACTCTTAAGGTGGTTCGTGTTTGATCCTCCTAGCATTACATTCTGCCAGGAATACGGATCATGGGTACAGATCGTATGCTGAGGTTACGACTTGGTTGGATGAGTCGTATACTGGACATTGTATGATCCATGGTTAAGGATTGGTTACAATATGGTAGGTATCAACCATAAGCTAGGTTACGACTCGTAAAGAGGTCAGTCGTGACCCTGTGTCGGGTTTCTATGGGATTTAAGCGGGGGTATTCTGGATATTTTTCTACTTATCCTAATAAGGACCCACGACTTCTAATACACTTAGGTGGTTATTTACCCTATTGTTTTATTCTTAAACACTTAGAATCTCTTCCAAAAACATATCATAATTCTCTCAAGAGCTTTTGGGGCAAGGAGCTAGGGTTTCAACCAAGGGATTACTTTGGGGTTTATCTTCGTGAATTCTTTCCATCAATCTTCTTGGTGTAAGGTATGATTCTGTTCCTTACTTGTAATTTCAATTAAAGGCATGGTTATATGGTTGATTTCATGTTTTTTACTTTTGCAAGGTTTTGATTTTCAATCATTGATTTGGGGGTTTTGGTGTTAAAAGCTTGGTTATGATTTCTTATGGTTTTAATTATGCTTTCTATTCATTAATGGTGGTTTTGGATAATGGAATTTCATGGTAATGGTTTAATGGTAATGGAATTTGTTTTTTGTTATACTATGCCCTCAAGGTGTTTGATTAAATGCTTATAAGGATATATTTATTGCATTGACTCTTTTACAAGGGAACTCTTGCTTGTTTTCAGCTTATGCATGAAACTACAAATGGTTTAAATGGTTTATAAAGGTTAAATGCTAATTGGTTATGCTTGTGGAGAACATGGTATTCTCCCAAAAGGTTAATATAGTAAACGAAAAGGGCACCGAGAGTCCCCTTAATCTAAAATGATTTGGCTATGGATAATGCTTGCAAGTATGGTGGTATGAGGATACCACTGGTTTATCAAATAACCTTGGTTAATAAATGGATAATTGAATTGTTTGGACTTGGTTTTAATTGGGCATTGATGGTGAAAAGTGTAAGCTAAGCTGTGGAAGGTGGCGATCCCGAGGGGATCAAAATCGGAAACTCATATTTGCCAATATGAGGCATCTTCGATGGACACGTGTGAGTGTCACGTTTATATTGGAGGGATGTACTAGTCATCCCAGGGTTATTTCCTGGTCGTACGGCTACACGCACCGGGACCCTTTCAGTAGGGGGAGTTGAACCCATATGGCCCGTGGGTGGTAGGACGGCTAAGCTACATGACCCAGGTTAAGGTTTTAAATAACATGCTAAACCCGATCCTTTTTTTCAGCACTTATATATATGTATGGTTATTTGCATTGGATGGTTTTCACTTGGTTTTGGCAATTGGCATTACTTTATTATTATCCCGAGATTCATGCTAGTGTTCACTTACTAATCCGTCTACTGGCGGTTGTATACCCACGCTATGAAGGAATCGGACGTTCAACTCCTCCTTCATAGTACTTGATTAGGGGACAACTTGTTGGACTGAAGTTGTGAGCTTCCATCCTGTTTGGAAGGCATCATTTCATGTTGGACATTCTTAGACTTTTTATTTTCTTTTCGGATATTGGTTTTGGCCATGGGTGGGGGCATGTCCCAACTGAATATTTGTATTCTTTTGGATAGATGCTTTGTTGTACTTCTGGGGGTTGGAATGGGCAGGATCGGTATTGGTGCCAGCCTTGGCATTGGAATAAGCTGGGAGGCTGGCATCATCGGACATAATTTCTCATTGTTCCATCGTATTACTTTCATATTATGTTTCGATATTCTCTTTGGTTTGATATGGTATGGATGGTTGGTTTGGTATGGACAAACTTGGTTGGGTCGGTCATGGTTGTAACCCTATCCCAAAGTCTCTATGAGAGCATTGCACCATCTTGTTATATGTTCGAAATTCAGTTTATATAAGGTTGTATAAGGTAGTTGGGTTGGGTTAAGGGGGTGGTCCTCGGTCCTAGGTGTACTTGGGATGCCCATTACGGCAAGGCCCCGGTCTGGTCTACGTCAAACTTTCTATAGTTTTCTCAATTCAAAGCTCAAGCAAGAGATTAGCTTCTCTGATTTCCAACAATCAATTGATGATCGAAAAATTCGTAGAAATCCCCTAGACCAAATTTATAAAGCTCCTTTTAAATGGCGGTCTTTGACAAGGCACTATCATATATCAACCATTGAACAAATCATTTCTTGTGAGTCAGATCATGAGAATTTCAAGATTCTTTACCCTACGGCTATAGAAAGATGTAGGCATAAGTATAATTACCTCAATTTCGATTTAGTTCAAATACCAGCTAAACCCCTTTCTTGAGAAGGTTTAGATACCTCACTTCTCCTTTGCCTTAGAGACGCTAGCTTTCTAGATTTCAATGATTCTTTACTAGGAATGGTCGAAACCAAACTTTGTAATGGTCCAATTTATTTTGATTGTTTCTAAATTTTACTGTATCCTTAAGGAATCTAAATATATTAGATTCTTTAATGCTCAATGTTAAGATATCCAACTATAGGACCAAAATCGGATCTCTCCCAAGAGCAATTATTTATAAAATTCAGTATAAGGCCATGGATTCTGCCTTTGGTTCTGGAGCTATGAAAAATAGTTGTAAAGGAGAAACATTCCTCTTCTAAACTGATCTTCAGCAATCTCGTTTATCGATTTCCAAGCCAATATCTTGGAACCAAGTATCCTTACCTCAAAATTGGATGTTGCAGGATGCAACTCCAGCAGAAAAACATGAGAATACTACAGTTTCTCAGATCCAACAGTTCTCTACGGGAACTTTTTCTATCTCCTTTCGGAGATATCTTAGCTAGAGAGTCTCTAGCTCCCCATTGGTTCTTCCAGAAATACAAACTACTAGGAATTCAATTTCTTTATTTCCTTCAAGAATCGAGGCTATTAACTTCGAATCTAGGATACCACAAGCTAAATATTCTTTGGAAACACCTCTCGCTGAAGTCTATGACGATCAACCCCAGTCGCCAACTTGCTCAGCCTTAGGCGGAAAGCTAGGGGTTTAAATCAAGACTTTCATATTGATAAAGAAACACTTGGAACAAAGTTTTATTCATCTGAAAATATTTTAAAATGAAATCATTTTTCAATAATTTTTAAAAGAATAAAAGAAATAACATCCAAGAAATTTATTATGAAGTTTTAAATTTTGTCCACGACCAAATCAATTTCTTTAAAAGGTATGAGGCCTATGCTGAGTATCATTAATTAGATTTTTCTTTTTCAAAATCAATTAATCTTTCAAATGTATGGAAAATCATAAATAGGGTAGATGTCACAGCTTTACTTTCTCCATCACAAAGTTTTACTATTTCTCATGCTGATAGCACTGTTGTTGCTTCACCCTTCAAAAGGAAGGCTGAAACGAATCGGTTACCAGCAAAGATATTAAAAATCTTTTTGGACAAAATAGTTATCTGAATAAGTATCTTCATGATCTTGGTTAATATTTGATTTCAAAATTATCTTTAACATCATCTACTATTCCTAATCTATTAAAGGGCTCCACCTCTTCAACTCTATTATTCAAACCTTGTGAGATCCCTATAACTTTTACCAGGAAACTCCAAATGTACAATGCAAAAACTTTTCTCCAACTTTATGATCTTCAATGAAGAATCATACAAATTGAGAGATCCCTCAATCTTGTAGCCCCTGATACCCCATGTAATACATCCTCTGCTATAATTGAGGTACTTCAACAAAGCGGTTCATATGACATCTAGTCAGAGAAAAAAGTTCCTCTAGAAATAGCTCCTGTCAAAACTGAATTTTTCAGTTGGCGTAAGCCACATAGACTTTATTACCCTAGAGCTACCCATATGAACATTGCATTAGAGGAGAAACCTAATGTTATGCAAAATGCTACAATGACAATAACATTTATAAATAGAACATAAATGGTTGTTCTGAGTATAACATCCTATCCAAACTTCAGTAGATAATAGTGGTTTCCACTGCCTATAGAACTGCTCATAACTGCTCGAATCAACTTACTACCCATGTCCTCATAGTTGGGTGCACAGGCCAGCTTAAAGTATGGTGGGATACCCATTTTAGCAACAAAGATAAGCAAAATATCTGTCAAAGTATCTAAATTGACTTACTAGGAGAACCAATTCTTAAAGATGTCCAGACCATTTCTGACTCTATAAACACATTAATTTATACTATTATCAAAACCTTCATAGTAAGTCCAGTTATTTTTAGAGAAAGGTCCTCTGAGATACTTAACAATCTTAAGTGCAAAATATTTTTTATTTTTATACGGTATAAAGACTCTTTTTTCCCAAGGATCTATGAAAGACCTAATGGAAATTTCCCATAGTAAAAAGAAAAATTCCTTCATTGATTGCCTAAGTCTCTTAGGGACCTAGTCAAAGAAGATCTTCAACATCATACTTAGGTGATATCATCCCTTATGAGTAGATTACTTATGGTTAGCTTACAAGTCTAATCCAACAAGTTGCCTTAAAAATCTATCGACAAGATAAGATACTAAGGCAACTAGCTAAAGATAAGGCACAAACCCCGATGAGATTTAGGGAGTTTTTGTGAACAATTTGGCCTACCCCCTTGCAGGAAGAAGGTTGACAAAAAACCAACCTTAAAAGGGAGGTTTCTACTACCAAGCCTTATATTTCTAGAAAACCAAAATCTTCTCATCCTAAACAGTATTCAACAGCCAAACCGACACTTTCTTCTCCCAATAATGGCAAATGTTATAAGTGTGAAAAACTTGGTCATTATTCCAAATATTGCAAATTATCTAAAAAGATTAGAAATATTAACCTTGATGATTCTGTCCTTAGCCAGTTCCAACACCTCTTATTAGAGAAAAGTAAAGATTCTGATAGTGCTAATGATGAATTTGAACAAGAGTTTAACCAAATTCAATATAATGACTTAGATTCCTCCCAGTCTGACCAAAAAGACCAACCTGAGATCAATGTTCTATCAAAAGTTTAAGATCTCCTCCTAGAAATGATAAACAATTTACAGGATTATGTTTAGAAAAAATACTATCTAGATCATATTAAAAATACTCTAGATAGGACTTCCACATCTTCATTTGGTATATTTTCCCATCCAGTAAGCCTAAGGTAGTAACTATTGAAGATTTCTAATTAGACATAGTGTTCCTTAAAGAGAAGGTTAGGGAAAGAGAAGCTAGACAAGTTTTAGACCGACTTGTTCTCCAACAATTTTCTGCAAAGGTTGTACTGTATCAACCGATAGATATCAGTAATCCAATGGATCAAAAAGTCGAATAAGGAGATTATCTCAACTATCGTACAAGGATATCCATTAGGAGATGACACTCGGACAACTTTAATCATCAATAAGTCATTCTAGCTATCATTACCTTATTTAACACAGGTGTTGATATCAATTTCATCCAAGAGAGACTCATCCCTACTAATAATTTTAAAATACTAAGAAAGCCCTTAGATGTAACACCCCACATTTTAGGGCTAGAATTTGAATCGTCGTTCCTACATGTATAGACCCGAACCCAATGACTCTATGTTAATATGAGTGTGATGATCGAATTAATCGTGTGAATTTTTTTTTGGATATGATTTGAGATCATAAACATCTCCTAACTCAAAGACGAGTTGAGAACTTTTTCATTGATTAAGTTTTAATGAATGTTTCAACTTGGGTAAATTTCTAACGACCATTACTTTTTAAATATATTTGTTAGGTGGCATACTATATACCAAATAAAAAAGTTTTGAGTCTTCTTTCCAACCCATCCAATTTTACCTTAATCCGATATCGGAGTAGAAAGTTATGCAGATTTTACCTGAGAGTGTCTGTCTTAGAGAAGATGACACTTAGTCATAAGAATTAAATAGAAAAGATCCTAAATAACTTAGGGGAGGTGACGACTAAGTTGAAAAACCGTCGACTAGTTGATAAGTTTTCAACCAAGTTGTCAACCTTAACCAAAAAATGTTCAAGTCCAGCTAGAGGTTGACGACTAAGTTGACAAGCTGTCAACTGAAAATTCCTACAATTTTTATTTAGTCTCTTTAGGGGTATTTTGGTCCTTTACTCAACCCAAACTTCTCCCCCACTATTTAAAAACACTACGATGCCCTATTATCGTCAGTTATACATATCAAAACACTGCTCTCTCCTCTCTAAATCTTTAAGTCATGAATACTTAGGTTTTCTCAAGGTTGGTTATCTGAAACTTCAAGGGTTGATTTCTCACCGTAATTCTTGATATCTCGGGCATTTTACTGTTTTCTAAATCTTATTTTATCGAAAGCATGTGTTTATAATTGTACCCATGTGATTTTATAGATGATTTAAATGTGGGTTGAGGGTTATTGAACATTGTTAAATTAATAATTTTTTCCATGTGTTTAAATATTTCTCCCATTTGTGATGCTTGTGCTCTAGTCCCTCAATTACCCCCTTATGTTAGAATGATAGCGGTTATGGAAGTGTTTTAGATAAGGGAGTTGATGTTCTCTGATGTGAAAATTTTGGGGTGACTACTCGGGCTAAGTAGATGAAGATGGAAGAGTAAGATGAACTTTTGTTATGTGAAGTAGTTAAGAAGGGGAGATATTGTGAAAACCTTTGTAATAGTGATTTAAGTTGCTAGTTTTGGTGGGGATATCCACAAAGTGGGTGTAGTAAAGATAGGCTTGAATGTTGTGATTGATAGATACACAAACCATTGTGTTATGGGGCTAGTACTCCTTGATTAATACCTGAGGTTACTTGATTATAGTAATAAGAGGGGGGGGGGTAGTACTATTTAAGGGGTGTAAAGTATAGGATCCCATAGCTTACGCTAGCACCCTTAACTCCGAGTTAGGCTTTAACATGGAAGAAATGTGCATTTATACTCAGGATCTTGTAGTTATGTGTTTTATGGGGGAATTATAAGTTCAAAATGGTAAAATGTTGTATTCATAGCTGAAAATCATAGGAGGGAAGTATGTCTATATATAAGGACTATTAGATATATCATTTGAGGTGGAGAATGCTTCTATTCTCTTTTTATGCCCAGCGAGAATCTCAATTCGTGTCTTGAATCAATATTAATCAGACCGAGGATCCCTGGACCAAAAATAATTCATGCCATATGTTGATATGGTCATGTTCCATAGAACTCATGCCCAAGATTATGTCTATGCCAAGTCGCGATATCCCATTATTGGTGCTTACACGATTTACTTTGTGATGTCATAAAACTTATTTCTTTTAATGACTATGTATGTGTTGTTGAGGGAGAATTCCTAATGTGAAGTTACATCGTTTATTTCGTACTTATAGAGCTTCAATAAGTTCCTACCCATCATTTGAGGAAGAATGATTCCATAGAAGAGAGAATCTAACACCCCACATTTTTGGGCTAGAATTTGAACCGTCGTTACTCTATGTATAGACCCGAATCCAATGATTCTATTCTAATATAATTGTGATGATAAAATCTATAGCGTGGAAACATCTTTGGAGATTAGTTGAGATCATAAATATCTCCCAACTCAAAGACGAGTTGAGAACTTTCCATCAATTAAGTTTTAGTGAATGTTTAAACTTGGATCAAATTTCAATGACCATTACTTCTTGAACATAATGAGTTAGGTGGCCTACTATATACCAAATTAAAGATCTTTAAGTCTTACTTCTAACGCATCTGATTTCACCTTAATTCAATATTGGAGTAAAAAGTTATGCTTATTTTACCTGAGAGTGTCTGTCTGAGAGAAGGTGACGACTTGAGTGACAAGCTGTCGACTAAGTGACGAGTTGTCAACTTAGTCATCATCCTTAAATAGAAAAGACTCTAAATCACTTAGGGGAGGTAACGAATGAGTTGACAAGTTGTCAGCCAAGTCGTCAACCTTAACCAAAAAGTGTTCAAGTCTAGCCAGAGGTTGACGACTAAGTTGACAAGTTGTCAACTAAAAATCTTGCAAATTTTCTTCAGTTTCTTTAGGGGTATTTTGGTCCTTTCCTCACTCCAAAATTCTCCCCCATGATTTAAAAACACTAAGATGCCTTATTATCTTCAGTTTTACAAATCAAAACATTGCTCTCTCCTCTCTAAATTCCTACGTAAAGAACATTAGAGTTTTCTCAAGGTTGGTCATCTAAAGCTTCAAGGGTTGATTTCTCTCCGTAATTTTTAATATCTCAGGCATGTTACTCTTCCCCAAATCTTATTTTATCAAAATCATGTGTTTATAATTATACTCATAAGATTTTATTAATGATTTTCGTCACGACCCAAAAACGAGGGTCCTGATGGCACTTGTCGCGGCGTACCTTGACAAGTAAGCCTATCCCCCAAGCCGATACAAAAAGAGAAAAAACAGAAATATCCCAAGGTAAGTCTTCTAGAATGAAGCCGAACCATATAAGTAATCATAACAATGCGAAAAGAACTTATCCAAAATACTAATCATGCCCAAAACCAAGTGTCAATAGTGTATGAACTACTAATACAATCCAAGAGTCAAATACTTCAGAAAAATAACCACAAAGGATTAATATCTGCCTCAGAATACTAATAAAGACATAACTGCTATAGAAAGATAGAGGTGAACTTCAGACTCATGAATGTCCAACCGCTACCTTGGAAGCACCAACAATTGCCCGAGTTAAGCAAGCTGAGGCGCACTCGAGCTAGGACTTGCACCGAAAGGGCGCAGTAGGCATGGGTACGGTCCACTTGTACTCAGTAGGTATCATAGGCCGACCAAGTAAAGTAGTAAATAAAGCATACAAAATATACACTAAGGGCACGCCAACTACAATTAGAAAATGTCCCACAACGGTAGCCCATACCGCTTGCACTAACAGTTCTATAATATCCATATATAATACAACAACACACAAGATAGGGATACAAATATACACAATATCATATACAGGTAGAACCAAATAGGGACAAGTATAATCAAGATTATCAAGTACAATTAAATAAAGATAGAACAATTAGACGTTAACTAGTCAAGATATAGAACAAATAGGTAGATGAAAAGTCAACATAGCAATTCAAACACAACATAAACACAATAAAATGGGTGCAATGTATATGATGATGATAATGAAAGGTATTGGCACACAACCTCAAGTTTGGCACACAACCTTAAGTTTGGCATACAGCCTCAAGTTTGGCACACAACCTTAAGTTTGGCACACGGCCTCAAGTTTGACACACAACCTCAAGATAACCAATATCCGCAACTCTTCTACGACATGATCCTTCGGATATGGTCCTTAAAATCCTATATTCGATACCAATATCTAGTGTTTCAGTATTTTCAAAGCACATACAATAATAAGACATAAATCAAGTACACATACATGACAACAAATATATATAAAACAGTAAAACGAATAAGTGAAATGATATGTATGATGACATGAGAATAATGATGCAATGTTCACAACCATTCAAAATGAGTATTTCCACAACCAATCCTCATGATGCATTTTCACACCCAATCCACGTGATGTATTTCCACAGCCAACCACAATGTTACAATTCCACAACTACATGAGCTAATATCCACTCATTACTTCTGTTTCATCCATGAATTTCCACATGTCTCATATACCAATAAGTATAGATATATCACAATATACCAATGAAACCACATTAAGTATTTCAACAACACAATACAATTATTCACATGTATTTAAGGCTATCAACACCATAGAGGAATCACACGATCACACATCACATCATATCATATCATATCATATCATATCATATCATATCATATCATATCATATCATATCATATCATATCATATCATATCATATCATATCATATCATATCATATCATATCATATCATATCATATCATATCATATCATATCATATCATATCATATCATATCATATCATATCATATCATATCATATCATATCATATCGTATCGTATCGTATCGTATCGTATCGTATCGTATCGTATCGTATCGTATCGTATCGTATCGTATCGTATCGTATCGTATCGTATCGTATCATATCATATCATATCATATCATATCATATCATATCATATCATATCATATCATATCATATCATATCATATCATATCATATCATATCATATCATATCATATCATATCATATCATATCATATCATATCATATCATATCATATCATATCATATCATATCATATCATATCATATCATATCATATCATATCATATCATATCATATCATATCATATCATATCATATCATATCATATCATATCATATCATATCATATCATATCATATCATATCATATCATATCATATCATATCATATCATATCATATCATATCATATCATATCATATCATATCATATCATATCATATCATATCATATCATATCATATCTCAATTTCAATAATTACATCACATATAGGCCCCCACACGGGCACAAAACATAGATATCCATTTTTCATAATTAGTTTCCACCCTTAACATGCATTTTGTACCATCATTTACTACCCAACCTAGTCTGAAAGAGTTAAGTCATAACCTACCTTGAATGTCGAAATCGGTCTGCTACACTTTGAATCCACGACCTTACTTTTCATGAACGATCCCAAACTCCACTAAAAGTATCAAATATGAAATATATGTGTCAAAACAAAACAAACGACACTCATATTGACTACTTTTGGTTCGGGGTAAAAGCAGACCTCCGGAATGGATTTTCATAAAAGAAGGACAAAATCAAAACTTTACTTCAAAAACATGTTTTCCATATTTTTAGAAATCTACATATGAAAATCCAAGTCAAATGGAGTAAAAAGATGAGGTTCAAATTGAAGAAAACTCATTTTTAAGCTTTACCGGGTAAAAATCTTTGAAATACGGGTTAAAATCAAGTACCAAACTTGTTTTAAGGGTTAAATTGATGAACAACTAGTAATTATAAGATAAAATATTATTCAAGTTAAAAGAAATGAAATTGGGGTTTAAAATCAAGCCCTAAGATTTTTGAGAAATTTATCAAGAAATTACTAAGAAAAGGATGAATTCTTACCTTAAATCCATAATAAAACCAAGAAATAGGTATTAATCTAGCTTTCTAAGCTCCCACAAATTTTATTTTTAAGCTCCCACACTATTTTAGGGTTTAACTCCCAAGAGAAAAGATGAAAAATAAGAAAAATAAGCCCATAAACTGTTTTATATATAGTGCAGATTTTCTGCACTAACGGAAGGAAAAAGCTGGGGGGGGGGGTTTCTTTTTGGTTCAATGTGAACTTCGATGGGGTGCCGGGATTCATTCAGAGTTCGATATATAAAAACTATGCAACCACACTAAATTAACGTGTTGGCGAAGTCAGATTTTCAAAAAATATCATTTTAAAAAAATTGACACCGAAACCTGAAATTATAATTTTCCAAATCGAGGGTCAAAATGAGATTTAAAAGCCGTAAAATCACACCAAACATGCTAACATCCTAAAATCGACATTCCGGATCTGCTGGCGAAGTTAAATTTTTTATCCGAAGTTGTTTTGACCAAATGTGGGTCCCTCACCCATATTTTTAATTTTCCAACTTTTCAATCAATAGGTCGAAATGAGATCGGGTGCACTGGGACCCTAACCAAAGGTCTAACTAGCCTAAATTCGATATTCCAAAGCTCCTGGCGCAGTCTGCTCAGCCATCCATCGCACGAATCAAAAGATATCCCTATAAATCTAAAATAAGGCTTTCGAAGCCATCAAAAACCACAATATCGCATAAATGGTACCAAAATATATCGAAAACCATGCCAATCACCCTCACATCACAAATATACCATAATGCAACGATGGAGAGGGATAAAATAGTCAAATCACACAAAATCATAAATTTCACGTATTTTATCAAATTTTTAGGTCATTACATCATTCACCACTAAAAATCTAGTTCGTCCTCGAACTAAAGGCAAAAGAATTACTTGAATCAACAAAGAACTGGAGATAGAAACTACGCATAGCAGAATCAACCTCCCAAGTAGCCTTATCTATAGATCGATGTTGCATTGAACCTTAACCACATGGATAACTCTAGAGCGCAACCGCCTAACATCCCTTACAAAATGAAGACCTGCTCCTCAACAAAAGATAACTGCTCATATAGATGAACCGACCCCCAACGAATGACATAAGACTCATCAAGAATAAAGGGGGGAAGGAAAGAAACATGAAAAATTGAATGAACAATTGATAGATCAGGGGGCAATGCCACTCATAAGCTACATCCCCAACAATCCGAAGAATCTCAAATGGACCAATATACCTAGGGCTAAGATTGCCCCTCTTCCCAAACCTCCTCAAACCCTTCATGGGTGAAACTCAAAGGAGAACACGATTACCAACACCAAATCTCAAGGCATGAAGTCTATGATCAGTATAACACTTCTGCCCACTCTGAGTTGCTCTAAGTCTATTCTGAATGACCCAGACTCTATCCAAAGATCTCACGAAGCAAGTATGTACCTCGAGGTCTTACACCTGAAACATCAAACCAACCCACCGGGGAGTGACAAAGACTCAAAAGAAGCCATATTAATACTGGAATGGTAGCTATTATTATATTCAAACTCTGCTAAAGCCTGCTAAAGCCAAATGTTGTTCCCACTGGCCACCAATATCCAGCACACATGCACGGAGCATATCCTCCAAAACCTGAATAGTATGCTCGTACTAACCATCATTCTGGGGGAGAAACGTCGTGTTAAGATCAACTTGTGTACCCAACTCATCCTGAAAAGTCTTTTAAAAGTGAGATGTGAACACAAAACCTCGATCTGAAATAATAAACACTTGCACACCATGAAGACGCAGGATCTCACAAATACAGATACGGGCCAACATCTCAGCACTGAATGAGACCTGAACAAGAATAAAATAAATTAACTTGGTTAATCAATCCACGATGACCTAAACACAGTCACAATCATCAGATGTACGAGGCAAGCCAATCACAAAGTCCACGGTGATCTGTTCCCACTTCCACTCGAGAATGGGTAACCTCTGAAGCAACCTACCAGGCCTCATATGCTCGGCCTTCACCTAATGATAATATAGGCAACGAGCCACAAAATTTGCTACATCTCGCCTCATACCACCCCACCAATAGTGCTGTCTTGAATCACAGTACATCTTAGTCACACTTGGATGGATGAAATACCTGGAATAATGAGCCTCCTCCAAAATCAATCTAATCCAATCACCTACTCTCGACACACAAACTGTCCCCAATTCTCAAAACTCTATCTGAATCAAGTGAGGCTTCCTTAGCCTCCCCACTCAACACCTTATCACGAATTAACCTCAATCCAACATCATCAAACTTATGAGCTCGAACCTACTCCATCAAAGGATATTTAGCCTTCACAAATGCCAAAATGCGCCCACATGTTGAAATATCAAGTCTAACCATATGGTTAGCTAAAGACTGAACCTTTAGGGCCAAAGGCCTCTCTTGGGTCAAAAGACACACCAAGCTACCCATGCTAGTCGACTTCCGGCTCAAGGCATACGCAACCATATTAGCGTTGACCGAATGGTTGAGAATAGTCAAGTCATAATTCTTAAGAAACTCAAAACAACGATGCGACCTCATAATAAGATCTTGTTGGGTGAAGAAGTATTGAAGGCTACGATATCTGAGAAGATCTCACAACGGACTCCATACAAGTAGTGCCTCCATAACTTCAAGGTAAACACGACTGCTACAACTCCAAATCATGGGTAGGATAATTCCTCTCATGAGGCTTCAACTAACAAGATGCATAAGCAATCACCTTGCCATCCTGCATCAGCACAACACCTAACCCAACACTTGAAGCATCACAAAAGATGATAAAACCACTACAAGAAATTCAATTATCGGTGATTAAATATTTTGTCATAAAAAAATCATATTTCATCACAAAATACCTTTCATGCCGAAAATATAATCGTCACCCGTTCGTCCCCTAAATCATGGGTCGTTAAATGTATATTGAGACGACTTAATGCTTCATCACTAAATAGACTTGCATTAACGATAAAAATATTTGTTGTCCCCAAATGCGTAGCATTTATGACAATCTTGTTTGTCACAAAAATTATATTTTTTGTAGGTAATAGTATATTTTTGTCACTAAAGGAGTTATAATGCCGACGAGATTGATGTGTCGCTAATTGTTTATTTGAATTAGTGATGAATTAAGTTGTCTCTAATCTTCTATGTATTTCGTCGCGGAACAAAAATTATTTTGTCACTAAATACTATCTTTTACATACACATTCTCTATTTGTTTGTAAATGTATAAATTAGTGACAACATTACTTTCTTATCATTTTGTAGCTGAAAGCGATCACATCATCACTAAAAATACTTTTTTACCTTTTATTACTAGAATATGTCATATTAGTAACGATAGCAATTATCTCAAAATACAATGTTAATTTGTAGGTAATAAGTGGGCTATTTAGGGATAAAAATTTACTCGTCACCAAATGTTGTAATTTGATGTCGAATATGTGAAAAATATGTGATGGTTTTAGAAGGTAAAAGTAAAACTTTTACGTACAAAATGTTTCGTCACTAATCACCATCATTTTTATTTAGCTGGCTAGGTTTTCATAATTTGAAACTGAAATCATATATGAATATCTCAAACTTCATTATAAAGAGTGTCATACAATTTTTTTTTAAAAAAACATACTAAAAGAAGTAAGATAATAGCAAAAAAAATTAAAAACACTGTCATATATTAACCAAGAACAATCAAAATGACATTCATGAGATGATATCTCACTAGATACGCTTAAATAAAAATTAACATTGACCAAAATTCATCCAACTTGAAAGTCTAATTGAGAAATACTAAACATTAACAAAACAAAGATAATAAAATGGAGGTTTCTTCTCAAAAGATCATTGCAAAAGCATTTTTTGTAGCAACTAGTCTTGATTTCTACCTTTCACAACCTGTGTAAAATTTTTCAAGATTAGAATTCATATGTTATGATATCATGATATACTACAACAACAATGATAATCTTATGTAGTTATTCATTGTACCTCAAAGAATAACTTGATAAGGTTCAATGATCACTGTATCATGAAAAGAAAATATAGTTAGGGGCTAAATGCTATAAATTTTTATCTAATTTAATTAAAAGAACTATGATAAAATTTATAATTTAAACTATACTAATTCTAACCTTGATTGGGACGAGCTCATAAAATGTTGCATTTGTTTCAAAATATCATCTTGGCGCGCTAATACAATTTTCAATTGAGAATTTAACGATGTTATTTGAGAATGTTGATTTTATACCACGACTTCAGCTGTATCTAATCATTTTTGTAAATCATTTAATTTTAAATAATCAAATATTATACGTGTGAGGCACGTGCGGTTAAACTAGTATCCTGAAATATGTATAATACGTGTATACTAATTGTATATACCTGTATAATTAGTGTGAATTTATACATTTATTATACATAAATTATACAATTATAATACATTTTTTTATATACATAGAGATACATATTTTATACAACAACGATACAATTTCATTATGTACGATACATTTTTCAGACATATACATATTGATACAATTTCTATACTATGATGAAAATAGTTGTATACATTAGTGATACAAAAATGATACAGTTTTTTCGGCACATAATACATTTTTCATTCACATATAGTAGTTATACATTTTCTATATAGTAATGATATTATTTTATACAAAATAAAACTATTTTAAAGAGGCTAAAAACCTTTTCTAAGCTTCTTGGGCCATCTGATACATCATTTTTGTTCTTGTCTACATAATACATTGCTCTACTTGTAATCATTAATAATAGTAGCCAAAGAAAATTTTGTATTTTGCTACAAATTTTTTTCGTCGCAAATAGTTGAATTATTCAACTACAAATTTTAAAGTCGTCGCTATTTATACCTTGCAAATTTTGTGATAAATTTTTATTGTCACTAAATAATAGATTAATTAGAGACAATTAAATGATCGTCACTAATTATATATATTATTAGTGACAAAAACTAATTTCATAATTAAATATAAAATTTATGGCTAAATCTTACAACATTTAACTACAAAATATAATTCGTCACTATTGTAATAACATATTTTTTGTGACAAAGTATTTTTGTGTCCAAGAATTAATTAGTTTTAAGACAAAACGTTCATTTGTCACAAACTAGATAAACTATTAGTGACGAAATAATGTGTCACTGATAACACATAATTCGTGACTAATGTTGCTTAATAAAATGGCGCCAACTCATTTTTTGGCGGGAAACTTTAGAGGACAAAATTGTGCTACGAAAAATTATATTTTGTCACTAAAAATATGCGACCCATGTATTTAACGATGAAAGGTAACTTTTGTCACTAAAAGTGAACAATTAGTGACGAATTTTACATCGTAGCTAAAAGATTCGTAGCTAAATATCACATTTGTTGTAGTGATAATTATAACCCACGTCGTCCTTGGGCAAAGTCAAGATAGGAGCTGAAGTTAACAAATCCTTGAGCCTTTGAAAGTTCGCCTCACAAGCATCAGATCCCTGGAAGGAAATCTTCTTCTAAGTCAACTTAGTCAAGGGAGCTGCAATAAAAGAAAAACACTTGACAAAACGCCGATAATCAGTACACATAGAATAGACCCGTCCTTCTTCTTCATAAACAAGACAGGCGCACCCCAAGGCGATACACTAGGTCGGATAAATCCCTTATCCAATAACTTCTGCAACTGATCCTTCAATTCCTTAACTCTACTGGGGGCACCCTAGAAGGAGGAATAAAAATGGGCTTGGTGCCCAACTCAACATCAATAGCAAAATCAATATCTCGATCTGGAGGCATACCAGGCAAGTCCGTAGGAAACACATCCAAAATCTCACGGACAACACAACCAAATACAAGATAGGAGGTGATACAACATTGGTGTCACGAATATGAGCCAAGTAAGATAAGCATCCCCTCTCATCCAATTTATGAGCCTGAACAAAAAATATAGTCCTTTTAGGACCCGAATGAGGTGCACCCTTCCAAGCTATCCTTGACACACCCGATGAAACTAAAGTCACAGTCTTAGCAACACAATCGAAGACAACATATAAGGATCCAATCAATTCATACACAAAATAACATCAAAATCGACTATATCTAACACAAGCAAGTTTACCAAGAACTCATGCTCGACAAAAGTCACAACACAATATCGGTGCACCTGATCCACCTCTAAAAAATCATCAATCGGGGTAGATAAACGAATAGGCATGACAAGAGGTTCACTAATAGAATCAAAACCCAAAGCAAAATACACTAAAACATAAGAG
The DNA here is from genome assembly GCA_030864215.1 of Capsicum pubescens. Classification (NCBI taxonomy): domain Eukaryota; kingdom Viridiplantae; phylum Streptophyta; class Magnoliopsida; order Solanales; family Solanaceae; genus Capsicum; species Capsicum pubescens. Next base: position 264,100,896 of record CM061538.1, read on the forward strand.
AAATTTTATTTGGGATCAAATAACATAGATGCAGGTCTGAAACAAACAAGGACGATACCTGAGATCACAACATCTGACGCCTCTGCCTCAGATATGGATGGTATAGGATAACATTGTCCACGACCACCAATTACTTGAGTATCCCCACGTCCACTCCTACGAGCTCTACTGTCTCTTTTCCTCGCACCTTTGGTAGCACCTCTATCTCTCACAACTTAAATAGAAGTAGCCTGAATCACCCGATGGGGACAGTCTCAGGCCAAATGTCCAACCTCACGACACATATAACACATTCTATGGCCTACTCCAACATGAAAAGGAACCACTGGGCCCAAATGACCACCCTGCACTGTTGAACCCAAAGATACACCACCTAAAATCTGTAAAGCTGCCTGCACTGGCCTACTGTGGTATCCACGAGAACCTCTAAAATCTCTGCCTTGAGAGGTTTGACTTCTGAACTAACCAAAACGTCACGCCTTTTTGGCGCCTCCCTGAGATGCACTAAGAATACCTTCTGTCATCTTAGCATGATCCACAATACTCTAAAAAGAAGACTCAAGCACAACCATCTAAGACGTAGCCAACTGAAGAGAGACCTCTAAACCCTTCACAAATTTCCAAATCTTCTCAGACTCGGTGGAAATGCTGTCATAGGAATACCTGGATAAGGCATGGAAGCGTGTCTCATACCCAACAACTGTCATGGAGCCTTGCTCCAAATGATCAAACTTGTTCCGCATATGGTCTCTCAAACTGAAAGGCACAAATCTCTCTATGAAAGCCTCGGCAAACTGATCCCAAGTCTTCTTGGAAGAATCATGGGGTCTACAACTGACAAAAGACCTCCACCAATCTCTCGCTGCATCTCTCAACTGCTAAGAGGTATAAGAAACTCTATGAGACTCGAGCGAACCCAAATTGTACAACTTCTCTCGACAATCAATCAGAAACTCGTAGGCATCCTCGCCCACTGCACCACCATATCTGGGAGGACCCAACCTAGTAAACCTCTCAAACCTCTTTTGATCCTCAGAAGACATCACTGCACTAGCCACGAGAGGGGGCATATTAAATTTGGCAGGTTGTGATCCCATCTGGGGTGGTAACATGGATGACAGCTGGACTCCTGATCTCGAAACCCCATAGTCAGATGTCGGTGCTGAAGATGGAATAGGACTCGAGGACTGAGGAGTACCCAAACCAGAAGCCGGTTCAATAGGAGGATCCACACTCTGAACTGGAGGAACATCCGGCATAACCAAAGGAGAACCCTCTAAACGGGTCAGTAAATATACCGACAATCCCTCCAATACTGGGGCAGACAAACTCTGAAGAACTAGAGTAGAACCCACATCTCCATCCTTCTCAACATGAGGTTCAGGGGGCACTCATCTTAGACAGGGCTACACCACGGGTCGTTCCTTTCCTTGAGTCCGTCCACGACTTGAGGCTCACACTCTGGGTGAAGGCTCTACATTACTACTCTCGCGGGACCTAGTCAACACCATCTACGCAGAAAGAGTGAAACATAACTCAAAATTCAATATATGAAAGCACTTCGCACAGTAAAGAATAAAATAAGAGAAGTTTCCTAAAGATGTCCTATAGCTTCTCGAAGATAGATACAAACATCTATGTACTAATCCACGAGAATCTATTAAACATACCGTTCTTACACCATTGAGACCAACGAGACCTGCCCCTGATACCAATTTGTCACGACCCAAAAATGAGGGTCATGATAGCACTTGTCGCGGCATACCTTGACAAGTAGGCCTATCCCCCAAGCCGATACAAAAAGAGAAAAAACAGAAATATCCCAAGGTAAGTCTTCTAGAATGAAGCCGAACCATATAAGTAATCATAATAATGCAGAAAGAACTTATCCAAAATATCAATCATGTCCAAAACTAGGTGTTAATAGTGTAATAACTACTAATACAATCCAAGAGTCAAATACTTCAGAAAAATAACCACAAAGGATTAATATCTGTGTCAGAATACTAATAAAGACATAACTACTATAGAAAGATAGAGGTGAACTTCAGATGTATGAATGTCCAACCGCTACCTTGGAAACACCAACAATAGCCTGAGTCAAGCAAGTTGAGGCGCACTCGAGCTAGGACCTGCACCGAAAGGGCGCAGTAGACATGAGTACAGTCCACTTGTACTTAGTAGGTATCATAGGCCGACCAAGCAAAGTAATAAATAACGCATACAAAATAAACACCAAGGGAACGTCACCTATAATCAGAAAATGTCCCATAACGGTAGCCCATACTGCTTGCACGAATAGTTCTATAATATCCATATATAATACAACAACATACAAGATAGGGATACAAATATACACAATATCACATACAGGTAGAACAAAATAGGGACAAGTATAATCAAGATAATCAAGTATAATTAAAGGAAGATAGAACAATTAGACGTTGACAAGTCAAGATATAGAATAAATAGGTAGATGAAAAGTCAATAGGGCAATTCAAACACAACATAAACACAATAAAATAGGTGCAATGTATATGATGATGATGATGATAATGAAAGATATTGGCACACAACCTCAAGTTTGGCACACAACTTTATGTTGGCATACAGACTCAAGTTTGGCACACAATCTTAAGTTGGGCACACGACCTCAAGTTTGACACACAACCTCTAGATCACCAATATCCGCAACTCTTCTACGACATAATCCTTCGGATATGGTCTATAAAATTTAATATCTGATACCAATATCTAGTGTTTCCAGTATTTTCAAAGCATATACAATAATAAGACATAAATCAAGTACACATACATGACAACAAGTATATATAAAACAGTAAAATGAATAAGTGAAATGATGTGTATGATGACATGAGAATGACTATGCAATGTTCACAACCATTCAAAATGAGTATTTCCACAACCAATCCTCATGATGTATTTTCACAAATCCACATGATGTATTTCCACAGCCAACCACAATGTTACAATTCCACAACCACATGAGCTAATATCCACTCTTTACTTCTATTTCATCCATAAATTTCCACATGTCTCATATACCAATAAGTATGGATATATCACAATATACCAATGAAATTACATTAGGCATTTCAATAACACAGTACAATTATTCATATGTATTTAAGGCTATCAACACCACAGAGGACCCACACTGTCACACATATCACATCATATCTCAATTTGAACAATTACATCACATATAGGCCCACACACGAGTACAAAACATAGATAGCCATTTTTCTTAATTAGTTCCCACCTTTAACATGCATTTGGTACGATCATTTACTAGCAAGCCCAGTCCGAAAGAGTTAAGCCATAACTTACCTCAAATGTCGAAACCGGTCCGCTACACTTTGAACCTACGATCTTACTTTTCAAGTACGATCCCAAACTCCACTAAAAGTATCAAATATGAAATCTACGCATCAAAACAAAACCGACGATATCCATATTGACTACTTTTGATTCTGGATCAAAATAGACCCCCAAAATGGGTTTTCAAAAAAGAAGGGCAAAATGAAAACTTTACTTAAAATATGTTACCGATATTTTTATGAATCTACATCTGAAAACTCAAGTCAAATCGAGTAAAGAAATGAGGCTCAAATTGAAGAAATCCCATTTTTAAGCTTTATCGGGTAAAAAACTTTGAAATTCGGGTTAAAATCAAGTACCGGAGTTGTTTAAAGGGTTAAATTGATGAAAAACTAATAATTATATGATAAAAATTATTATTTAAGTGAAAATAAGTGAATTTTGGGTTTAAAATCAAGCCCTATGATTTTTGAGATTTTGAGAAATTAATCAAGAAATTACTAAGAAAATGGTGAATTCTTACTTAAATCCGTAATAAACCCAAGAAATAGGTGTTAACCTAGCTTCCCAAGCTCCCACAAACTTTATTTTTAAGCTCCCACACTATTTTAGGATTTAACTCCCCAGAGACAAGATGAAAAATGAGAAAAATAAGCCCAAAAGCTGCTATATATATAGTGCAGATTTTTTGCACTACCGGAAGGAAAAAGTTGATTTTTTTGTTTTTGGTTCAATATGAATTTCGATGGGGTGCCCGGGATTCGTTCGGAGTTTGATATATGCAAACGAATTATGCAACCACACTAAATTCGACGTTCTGGATGTGTTGGTGAAGTCAGATTTTTGAAAAAATATCATTTTTGAAAAATAAACCCGAAACCCGAAATTATAATTTTTCAAACCAAGGGTCGAAATGAGATTAAAAGCCATAAAATCACACCAAACATTCTAACACACTAAAATCGACATTTTAGATCTGCTGGCAAAGTTGGATTTTCCATCCGAGGTCGTTTCGATCAAATGTGGGTCCATACCTATATTTTTAATTTTTCAACTTTTTGATCAATAGGTCAAAATGAGCTCGGGTGCACTGAGACCTTAACCAAAGGTCTACCTAGCCTAAAATCGATATTCCAAAGTTGTTGACGCAGTCCGTTCTGTCATCCATCACACGAATCAAAAGATATCCCCATAAATCTAAAATAAGGCTTTCGAAGCCATCAAAAATCACAATATCACATAAATGATACCAAAATACATCAAAAATAATGCCAATCACCCCCACACTACATAAATACCATAATGCAATAACGGGGAGAGGTAAAATAGTCAAATCACATAAAATCACAAATTTTATTAAATTTTTAGGTCGTTACAATTCTAAATGTGGGTTGAGAGTTATTGAACACTGTTGAATTAATAGTTTTTCACATAGCTTGTATGAATTATGTATGGTTTGAATTGATGATTTTTGATTTAATTTGTGTAAATATTTTTTCCATGATTATTATGAATTAATTATACTTGAATTGTTGATTTGTACACTCACTCACTGGGGTGCATGAAAATGGTGAATGAAATTAGGGGTACAAGGATTCCCCAAATTTACAAACAATGAAAATAGGGGTACAAGAATTCCCTAAAACTTGTGAACAATGAAATTAGGGGTACAAAAGATTCCCCAAATAATTGGATTTAGTATTGAAATTGATGAGAACCCCAACCCACTTGAATAATTGATTTTAGAATGTGATTAATCAATTGATTTGGTTTATTTCTTTAAATTTAATGCCTTGCATAAATGGCTAAATGGTTAAGGATAACTTTGAAAAGCCTTATGAGGTACAAGGATTCCCCCAATCGGATAATAATGATTTTGAAATCTTATGGGGTACAATGAATCCCCCAAGCTGCTTTAATATGGAATCTGGGGTACAAGGATTTCCCAAGTGATGGCTCAATGACATTCACTTGCAAGCTATAATCGGTATGATGATACCGCTTGATGATGCCTTAATGATTGACTCCATAAATTAATGGATGGGTTATGTGTTAAATATTTTAATTGGGCTTAAAGGAGGTTGTGTAACTAGTTGTGAAAATGTGAGTCCCAAAGAACTGATACTGAAAACTCACGTTTGCCGACATGAGGGTTGGTCTTGATAACCATGTGCTTATGTCACACTATACATATATTTATATCGAGGATGGCGTAGGGTATGAGGATTCCCTAACCCTCTATTATATCTCCAATTCATGCGGCTAACACGTACTAGGGCCCGACCAATGGGTAACAACTGGACCCATATAGCCTGTGGGTTATTTTATGACGGTCAAGCTACATAGTCCAATCTAATGATTTAAAGTTCATACTATGAATTGGTTTTAGAATGATGGCATTATTTTATCCCCTTATCCTTGAGTTACATGCTAGCGCTCAACCCGCTAACCGTCTTCAGATCCTGTATCCCCATGTGACGTAGGACACAGAGATACTTCTACTTTTCCTGCACAGTGATAGGATTTTTTGGATTTTCAGTAGTCAACTTAAAGTAGTGAGCCTCATTCTTCTGAAAGGCCGATACTTCATGGTTTATCTTCTATCATAAACTTTCTTTGGTCTTATTTTTGTCTATAATTGGGGGCATGTCCCTACTTAAATTGTTTTCAGTTTTGTTAAAGGTTTTATGGATAATTGTGAATTGAGATGTTGTTGAGTACTCAGAACCTCAATATGGTTTCTTTATTCATATATACGATCTTTTGGATTTTCTTCTGTTGTTATATATGTGTTGTGTTCTGATTGACTAGGAAAAAGGGGTGATCTCTGGTCCTCGATGGACTCAAGATACCCTCCACGACTAGACCCTGATTTGGTTCATGACATTAGAGATGCTAATGGTAGTAGACTAGGTATCAGTTACAAAATTTTCATTGTCGAAATACAAAATTTTCTAGAAAATTTGCCTTTGTCATCCTACCTCTTTTGTCCTAGTAAAGGGTATGACCAGTCCTATAATACTAGACACCTTTTTTATTAAAACATTCATACCATTCAGGGTTACTCTCATGGCAATAGCTATTGAAGACAAAAATATGTTTCTCCCGTTTGAAAAACCTCCTATTAGAAAGGTTTTGTCCTTTCTAAAGAACAAAGAGGCCCAATTTAATTTCCTCAAAGAAGTAATAACATTTTGAAGGCTGTAATAGAAGCTTCAAGAATCTCCTCTTCAATCCAAGATTAAGGCCTTGGAAACAAAAATAAAAAAAGAACGTTGTGCTGATTTACCCACAGTATTCCGGAATCGCAAAAGGCACATGGTCAAGATTTCTTACGAACTTGACTTTGATAAATAAGATATCCCCACAAAATCCCAACCTATTCAGATGAATCACGAACTAACAATCCGCTACCAAACGAAAATTAATGATCTCCTTAAAAACATATCATCTCTCAGAGTAAATTCCCCCGGAGTTGTGCTGCTTTTTATGTTAATATAAGTTTTGAACTCGAACGAGGAGTCCCTTGTTTGATCATCAGGTATAAGCCTCTAAATAAAACTTTTCAATGGATTAGGTATCCAATTCCAAATAAAAAGATCTACTCCAACAACTTTATGTTGCCACAATTTTTTCTAAAATTTGACCTAAAATCAGAATTTTGGCAAATCCAAATTTATCCAAGAGGAATTAGGGATTTAGGAATGATTCTCAAAGTTTAGGATAATTTTTTGGATTAAAAATGAATTGGGAGAGTTACATGGGGTGAAAGAACTAGTTTTCCCCTAATTTAATAAAAGAATAATGAAACTTTATGCTTGGAAAGAGGGGTTGCATCACAAGCCAAATCGCATGGCCCTAGCCGTGCCTCACGTGGCCAGTCGCACGGCATCAACCGTGCCTCTCGCGGCCAATAGCACACCTCAAACAACATCTCACTAAAATGCCCATAACGTTTTACTTTGAACTCCGATTGACAAACGATTAGTCGCCTTAGAAAGAAAACTCAAAGACCTTTAACTTAGTATATAATAATCCACCTAAATTATTATATTCTAGGAGTTATGATCATTGGAAGTTGACCCAAGTACGAACATCTACTAAAACCCAATCGGTAGGAAAGTTCTCAATTCAACTTTGAGCTAGGCGATTTCTATGACCTCAATTCATCTCCAAAGATGTCCCTCCCCTACAAAATTGATATTAACAGTTATATATAAATAGAAATCATTGGGTTCAGTCTATACACATAGGAAGGATGATTCACATTCTAGCCCAAAAATGTGAGTGTTACATTATTAGTATCTCCGAGTTGTGAATCACACCGTCTTGTGCTAAAACTGAAAATGTTATGTACATAGTATTCTTTAGTAGTTAAGAAAATTCAATACTTGTTTTAGCATTTTTGTGTCCATGTGTTCATTCTGACTTCATGAATACTTATAAAACTGGTCTTCTAAGGCTTAATTACTTAAAAACGGCACCACTTAATATTTATATAGGTCAAATTAATTATTATATGTTTCGGTTACACTATTTACTAATTTCATTAAGATTAATTTAACTTCTTAACATACTAGTTTGCAGTTTGCACCATGGAGTTTGTCGTTATGCCCCTATTAGTTCAAGTATTTAACTTCTTTACCTCTCAGCAAACAAATGCAATACATTGCATTTGCATAATAGAAAAAGTTGATTGAATCTTACAATCGAGATGTGCTCTAGAATTGATCAATAACAAAGTATCAACAACATTGTTTATGAGTCAAATTGATTTTCTCTAAGAAAAGTTATATCATTGAGAATCGAGTTTTATTTTTTTTACTATTTGTTAATTAGTTAATTATTTTTCTACTCTATGTGATCTATAAAATTCAATTTCTACAAATTTTAGAATACATATATTATGTGATGAGTTAAAAAAATATTTACATGTTGTGATTGTGACGACCTAAAAATTTGATGAAATATTTACATGTGTGATTTGACTGCTTTACTTTTTCCCATAGTTGCATTGTGGTATTTCTTGGGTGTGGGGGTGATTGACACGGTTCTCGATGCATTTTGGTATCATTTATGCGATATGTGGTTTTTGATAGCTTCGAGAGCCTTATTTTGGACTTATGTGGATATTTTTGGATCCATGCAATGGATGACTGAACAGACTATGACAGCTTCGGAATATCGGTTTTAGGCTAGGTAGACCTTTGGTTTGGGTCCCGATGCACTCGAACTCATTTCGACCGATTGGTCGAAAAGTTAAAAAATTAAAAATATGGGTGTGGGACCCACATTTGATCGAAAGGACTTTGAATAGAAAATCCAACTTCGTCTATGCATTCAAAACATCGATTTTAGGATGATAACATGTTTGGTTGGATTTTATGGCTTTTAAATCTCATTTCGACCCTCGATTTGGAAAATTGTGATTTTAGATTTTGGGGGTCAACTATGTGAAAACGACGTTTTTTCAAAAACCTGATATCATCATTGAGTCCGCAATGAATTTAGTGTAGTTACTTAGTTCATTTATATATATCGGACTCCGAACGAATCCCGGACACCCCATCGAAGTTAGAATTGGACTTAAAAAAATTAATTTTTTTAAAAAGCTGGTGCAGTGTATAAAAATGGCTTTTTCCCCTCTTTTTTTGCCCATTTTGCCCATTCTTTCATCTCGCTTCTTGAAAGTTTAAAAGTGAAGTTTGTGGGAGCTTGTGAAGCAAGATTAACATCTATTTCTTGATTCTATTACGGATTTAAGGTGAGATTTCATCCTTTTCTACTCTAATTCCTTGATTAATTTCTCAAAACCTCAAAAATTTTAGGTCTTGATTTTAAACTTCAATTTCACTCCTTTTCACTTGAATAATATTTAATCTCATAATTACTAATTTTTTTAATCAATTTAACCTTCAAAACAACTTCGATTCTTGATTTTAATGCGAAATCCAAAGATTTTACCCGGTAAAACTTTAAAATAGTTTTTCTTTGATTTGAACCTTATTTTTGACTCAATTTGACTTGGATTTTCAGTTGTAGATTCCTAATAATATGGGAAACACGTTTTTGTAATAAAGTTTAATTTTGTCCTTCTTTTTGGAAATCCATTTCGGGGTTTTGTTATGTCACAGACCCAAATTAGGCAATATGGGTATCGTTGTCTTTATTTTGATGTATCGATTCTATATTTCTTAGTTTTAGTTGATTTCGGGGTCGTTCGTAAAAAGGAAGGTCGTGAGTTTGAGGTATAGCAGACCGATTTCAACATTAGAGTTAGGTTATAGCTTAACTCTTTAGACTGGACTGAGTAGTTAATTTGTATACCAAAATGCATATTAAGGGTAGAAACTAATCATGAAAAATAGTTATCTATATGTTATGTCCATGTGGTAGCCTATATGTGTTGCTATTATTGAATTTGGGATATTACGTGATATATATGATCGTGTGGGGTCTTATGTGATGTTGATAGCCTGGAATATTCGTGAATAATCATATTGCGGTACCTTTGGTGTATTGTGATATATTCATACTTTATGGGCATATGAATCATGTGGAAATTCATGGATGGTGAAAATAATAAGTGAATGTTGGCTCACGTGGTTGTGAAAATGTAACATTGTGGTTGATTGTGAAAATATATTATGTGGATTGATTGTGAAATACTCATTGTGATTGATTGTGAACATTACATCATAATCCTCATGTCATCACATGCTTCATTTCACATGTTTGTTGTATTGCATTATACATACTTATTGTCACGTATGTATACTTGATTTGTATTTGAATGTATGTGCTTTAGAAACACTGGAAATACTAAAAATATTGGAAATACTGGAATACTGAAAACACTAAAAATGCTGGAAATACTGGATATTGGATCTTATAAACCTTCTCCAAAGGATTATGCCGGAGAAGAGTCATGTATACTGGTGGTATATGGGTTAACAAACCCTCCATGAGTCCTACGTCGAGAAGGCTTGCCTCCGTAGGTTTATACAGGGTGGTATATGGGTTGATGAAACCTCCATGAGTCCCACATCGGGAAGACTTACCTCCGTGGGTGTATAGAGAGGTTGTGCGCTAACCTCGTGCATCATCATCATCATCAGCAGCAGCAACATGTTGTGATTGAATTTCCATGTTGACTATTATATGTCTACTTGCTCTATTGTAACGACAACTTTTTTTATGAAACATGTGATTTTTTTTTTTTTTTTGTGATTTGACTGTTTCCCCCTCCTCATAGTTGCATTATGGTATTTCTGAGATATGGGGTGATTGGCATGGTTCCCGATGCATTTTGGTACCACTTATGCGATATTGTGGTTTTTGATGAATTCGAGAGCCGTATTTTAGATATATGTGGATATCTTTTGATCCGTACAATGGATGGCTGAACGAACTACGTCAGCAACTTTGAAATGTCGATTTTAGGCTAGGTAGACCTTTTTTGGGGTTTCGGTGCACCCGAGCTCATTTCGACCTATTGATCATAAAATGGAAAAATTAAACATATGAGTGTGGAGCTCACATTTGGTTTAAACAACCTCAGATGGAAAATATGACTTCGCTTATAGATTCAGAACGTTGGTTTTAGGGTGGTAACATGTTTGGTGTGATTTTATGATTTTTAAATCTCATTTCGACCCTCAATTTGAAAATTATGATTTCGGGTTTTGGGGGTCACCTTTGTGAAAACGGCAATTTTTTTTTAAAAATCTGATATCTCCATTGAGTTTGTAGCGCCGAATTTTGTGTGGTTACATAGTTCATTTGCATATATCGGACTCCGAATGAATCCCGGACACATCGTCGAAGTCCGTTTGGACTTAGGAAAAAAACTGCACTATATATAGCAGATTTTTTTGCTATATAACAGTTCTTTTCCCCCCTTTGGCCCATTTTGTTCATTCTTTCACCTTGCCTCTTGAGAGTTAATTCCTATAATAGTGTGAGAGCTTAAAAGTGAAGCTTGTGGGAGTTTTAGAAGTAAGATTAACATCTATTTCTTGATTCTCTTATGGATTTAAGGTAAGAAATCACTCATTTTCATAGTAATTTTTGCTTAAATTCTCAAAATTTTAAAAATATTAGGGCTTGATTTTAAACCCCAATTTCGCTCCTTTTCACTTGAACAATATTTTAATCATATAATTACTATTTTTTCTTCAATTTAACCTTCAAAACAACTTTGATTCTTGATTTTAACCCGAATTTTAAAGATTTTACCTGATAAAAGTTTAAACTAATTTTTTATGAACCTTATTTTTACTCGATTTGCCTTGGGTTTTCATCTGCAGGTTCCTAAAAATATGGGGAACATATTTTTGAAGTAAATTTATGATTTTTCCCTTTTTTTTTGAAAATTTATTTCGAGGGTTCGTTTTGACCCCGAACCAAAAGTAGTCAATATGGATATCGTTGATTTTGTTTTGAGGCATAGATTCCATATTTGAATGAAACAAAAATAATGAGTGAATATTGGCTCAGTGGTTGTGGAAATGTATAATTGTGGTTGGTTGTGGAAATATGTCATTGTGATTGGTTGTGAGCATTGCATCCTCATATCATACTCATTCATGAAATATTAGTACCACCATGGCAACATCTGAGAAACATTAACAACACCTTTTATAAAACCCTCCCCGAGGGATGTGCTATGGATAAAATATGAGATATGTGGATTGTACATGGGTTAACGAACCCCCCATGGGTCCTGTGTTGGGAGGCTTTCCTACGTAGGTGTATGCGGGGATTGTCCGATAATTTTGGAGGTTGTGCGACGACCTTGTGCATCATCATCATCATATAAAATTCACTTACTTTATTGTGTTTATGTTGTATTGCCATATTGACTTGTCATTTATGTATTTGTCTTACCTTTCTTTACTTGTATTTGATGATCTTGTATCTACATGTTCTCCCTTGTTCTACTTATTTGTGACATAATGCCTGCTTGTATTCTATCTTGTTGTGTTGTTGTAATATATGTAATATATTAGAACTATTAGTGTAAGCAGTGTGGACTACTGTTGTGGGATATTTTTTGGTTGCAGGTGATGTGCCCTTAGTGTATATTTTGTATGTTTTATTTTCTACTTTGCTTAGTCGGCCCATGATACCTACTGAGTACAAGTGGACCGTACTCACTCTTAATTCACCTTTTTGGTGCAACTTTAGGTTTGGGTGCGCCTAAGACTGATTGATTTTGGGGCCTTCAGATTTCTCAAGGTAGTGATTGGACATTCATACGTCCGGAGTTCACCTTTACCTTTCTATATTAGTTATGTTTTTATTAGTGTTCAGAGATAAATATTTTTCTTTGTGGTTATTTTTTTGATGTATTTGACTTCAGAATTATATTAGTAGTTCTTATACTATTGACACTGGGTTTTGGGAGTTATGGATGCATGCGTTGAATTTATTCTATCTGCTTTTATTATATCTATGTGGTTTGTATTCGTTCTAGAAGCCTTCCCTTGAGGGAATTTCTATATTTTCCCCGTGTGTATCAGTTTGGGTGAGAGACTTACTTGTTAAGGTTCGTCGCGACAAGTGCCATCATGACCTATCGATTTTTGGGTCGTGACATCTATATCCTGTTATTTATACTTGGCCATCTTCTATATACATGTTCTTCTAAATTTTTACTTGCAATATAATGTATACTTGTGTTCTACTTACTGTGTTATTTTTTTTTCTAATATATTAGAATTATTAGTGCAAGCGGTGTGGGACATTTTTTGATTGCAGGTGACGTGCTCTTAGTGTGTATTTTGAGTACTTTATTTTCTACTTTGCTCGATCGGCCTATGATACCTACTGAGTACAATTGAAATATACTCACTCCTATTGTACCCTTCTAGTGTAGATTTAGGTTCAGGTGTGCCCTACTATGCTTGACTCGTGCGATTGTTGGAGCTTTCAAGGTAGTTGATGATTTTCAGATGTTTGAATGTCTTCTGCTACTTTTCTTTATACACTATGTCTATACTTTCATTTTAGAGATAGAGTTTCTCTTGTATTTGGACATCTTATGTGTTTCATTTGATTCAATTTGTATTAAGATATGTTCTTATACTGTTGACACCTGATTTTGGGAGTTATGGATGCATTGTTATGTTTCTTTTTGCATTTATTATACTTGTATGTTCAGCTTCATTCTAGAAGCCTTATCTTGGGGTTATTATTATCTATTTTCATTTGTGTATTGGTTTGGGTGATAGGCTTGCTTGTCAAGGTTCACCACAATAAGTTCCATCACGACTTTTTGGATTTTAGGTTATGACAAATTGGTATCAGAGCATCCAGGTTGCATTAGTCTCAATGGTGTAAGACCGGATGTCTAATAGAGTCTCTCAAATCGGTACATAGACGTTCGTATTTATCTTCGAGAGGTTATAGGATGTTTATAGGAAACTTTCCTCATTTAATTCCTTGTTGTGCGAAGTCCTTTCATACCTTGTGTTCTGAGTTGTGTTTCACTCTTTCTATGTAGATGGTGTTTACTAGGTCTAGCAAAAGTAGAGATGCAGATCCTTCACCCAAAGGGCGAGCCTCAAGTCGTGGATGGACTCGAAGGAGTAGACGGGTCTGTGGTTCAGCACTATCTAGGAGGAGTGCTAGGGGACTCTCCCCTGAGCTTCGTGTTGAGCAGGTTGGAGGTATGGGTGCTACTTCAGTTCCTCACAGTTTGTCTGCCCTAATTTTGAAGGGATTGTTGGTACATTTGCTGACCTGTTTAAAGGGTTCTCCTTTGGTTATATTGGGTGTTCCTCAAATTTAGAGTGTGGATCCTCCTGTTGCACCTGTTTCTGTTTTGGGTACTCCTCAGACTCAGAGTAATATTCCTCTATTAGTGTTGGAATCGGAGTATGTTGCTCTGGGGTTGGTAGTTCGGCCTTTATCTATGTTACCCCCTCTGGCGGTGTCTTGGCCAGCTAGTCCTATTTTACTTTCTGCTCTTCAGTAAGACACGACTTAGATGATAGTATTTGGGGCGTCATTCCAGAGTATAAAGGACCAGGCGTGGATATAGGGATCTACTTCTCGAGCACCTTAGAGAGGCACCAAGACGGTGTGCAGTTAGGACAAGTTTAAATGTTGCATTATGTGCGATGAGTTTGGCTATTTAGTCAAGTACTATCCCCGTTGTGTATTTAAATCTACTCTTATTTCGTCATTAAGGGGTAGGGGTACTACCAGAGGTGCAAGGGTCATAAGTAGTGGAGCTCATGGTGATGGACGTGGGGTTATTCAACCATTTAGTGGTCGTGGACAGTGTTATGGCATACCATCCAGACCAAAGGCAGAGGCTTTTGATGCTGTAATCACAAATATCGTCTCTGTTTATTTCAAATCTGTATATGTGTTATTTGATCCCGAATTGACCTTTTTCTATGTGTATGCATATTTTTCTTTGGGTTTTGATTCTGTTAGTGAACCTCTTGCTATGCCTATTTGTGTATCTACCCTTGTTGGAGATTTTTTAGTGGTGGATTGGGTGTACCGATCTTGTGTTGTGACCTTTTGTGGTCATGAGACTTGGGTAGATTTGATTTTATTAGATATGATTGATTTTGATGTTATTTTGGGTATGGTTGGTTGGCTACTCATCATGCTGTCTTAGATTATTTTGTTAATGCTGTAACTTTAGTTACCAAGGAGATTGGAAGGGTGCACTTTATTTGGGTTCTAAGAGGATCTTATCTTATGTTCAGGCTCGTATATTAGTTGAGAAAGGATGTTTATCTTATTTGGCTCATATTCGTGATACTAGTGTTGTTTTACCTCCTTCATTGGATTCTATTCGTTTTGTCCATAAGTTTGTGGATGTATTTCCTGCGAATTTGCCTGGTATGCCTCCAGATCATGATATTGATGTTGAGTCGGGCACCAAGCCTACTTTTATTCTTCCTTATAGGATAGCCCCAACCGAGTTTAAGGAATTGAAGGATCAGTTGCAGAAGTTATTGTATAAGGGTTTTATCCGACCTAGTGTATTGCCTTGGGGTGCACCTGTCTTATTTGTGAAGACGAATGATGGGCCTATGCTGATGTGTATTGATTATCAGCAGTTAAACAAGGCAATAATTAAGAATAAGTATCCTCCTCCTCGCATCAATGATTTATTTAATCAGCTTCAAGGTGCTAATTCGAAGATTGATTTAGGGTCCCGTTATCACCAGTTGAGGATTAGAGATTCGAATATTCCGAAGATAACTTTTCAAACTCAATATGGCCATTATAAGTTCTTGGTCCTTAGGGTTGACCAATGCCTCTGCTTCATTTAAGGAGTTGATGAACCGAGTATTTCAACCGTATCTTGACTCTTTTGTATTTATAGATGATATCTTGGTTTATTCCAAGAGTGAGGTTGAGAATAAGAAGCATTTGCGGATTGTGCTTCAGAGATTGAGGAATGAGAAGTTATATGCCAAGTTCTCTAAGTGCGAGTTTTGGTTGGATTTTCTTTCTTTCTTGGGTCATGTGGTAATAAAGAAAGGTATTATGGTTGATCTAGCCAAGGTTACAGCGGTTCATGATTAGGCTAGACTTACTTCGCCCACCGAGATTAGAAGTTTTGTTGGCTTGGAAGGCTATTATCGGAATTTTGTTGAGGGTTTTGCATTTATAGCATCTCCTTTGACTAAGTTGACTTAGAAGAAGAATCCTTTTTAGTAGTTTGATGCTTGTGAGGCGAGCTTTCAAAAGCTCAAGGATTTATTGACTTCAGCCCTTATCTTGACTTGCCCAATGAGTGGATAGGTTTTACAGTGTTTTGTGATGCTTCAGGTGTTGGATTGGGTGTTGTATTGATGCAGGAGGGCAATGTGATTACTTATGAATCTCATCAATTGAAGCATCATGAGAGAAATTATCCTACCCATGATTTGGAGTTTTGCGCGGTTGTGTTTCGTATGAAATTATGGAGGCAATACTTTTATGGAGTTCATTGTGAGATCTTCTCAGATCATCGTAGCCTTCAGTACTTCTGTACCCAACGAGATCTTAATATGAGGTAGCGCCGCTGGTTTAATTTGCTTAAGGATTATAACTTGACTATTCTGTATCATCCGGGCAAGGCTTATATGGTTGTGGATGCCTTGAGCTAGAAGTTGACTAGCATGGGTAGCTTGGTGCATCTTTTGAACCAGAAGAGGCCTTTAGCCTTAGAGGTTCAGTCTTTAGCTAACTAGATAGTTAGGCTTGATATTTCGATACCTGGGTGCATTTTGGCATTTGTAGAGGCTAGATCTTCTTTGATGGAGAAGATTCAAACTTATTAGTTTGATGATGTTAGATTGAGGACGATTTGAGATAAGATGTCATATGGAGAGGCTAAGGAAGCCTCACTTGATTCAGATAGAGTTGTAAGCATTGGAGATAGAGTTTGTGTGTCAAGAGTGGGTGATTGGATTAGGTTAACCTTGGAGGAGGTCCATTGCTCCAGATATTTCATCCATCCAAGTGGGAATAACACATATCATAATTTTAGAAAACACTACCAGTAGGGTGGTATGAGGTGAGATATAGCAGATTTTGTGGCTTGTTGCCTATGTTGTCAGCAGTTAAAGGTCAAGCATATAAGGCCTGGTGGTTTGCTTCAGAGGTTATCTGTAATACCCCACATATTTCTAAGCTAGGAGACGAACCATTTTTCCTACATATGAAATCTCCTATCCTGTGATTCATACTTGAGTACATGACTTACAATGAGTATCCTAGCGATAAGATAGCTTATGATGCGTTAAGAATGTTCATATGAGTCACTTAAGGTAATACAAGCTAAGAGTTTTTGAATCCATCAAGTCTTAGTGTTCGATTTTGCAAGGGTCATCTTTGAACAAGAGTAATGTGATTGATATGTGACATTTTGACAGATTTAGACCCACCAAATTGTACAAAATCGAATTATCTTTCCAACGATACCAATTTTGCCTTAATCCAATACCCGAGCAAAAAGTTATGCCTATTATCGTGAGAGACAGTAAGGGTATGCGATTGGTTAGGTTCCGCCCAACCAAACTTAGGCGATTGGTTAGGCGTCGTCCAACCTGGCTTGTGCAATTACTTGTGCGCCGCCTAAGTCAGTTCCAAGTGCCAAAAACACTCCGTTTTGAGTTATTTTGAGGGTAATTAAGTCTTTTAACACTCCTTACACGTCCCTAAACTTAACCCTACGAAATTTATAGCTTCTAAACACATTACAACCCTATTAAAATCTCAAAGTTCATTATCCAAGAGCACCATAGGAGAAAAAAACTAGGGTTGCACAATCAAGCTTGAAGATCAAATTTCAAGGAAATTCCTCCGTCAATCATCAAGAACCTCTCTTCCAAGGTATGCGTAGTGTTCATCCACGGATTCCTTTCGTCCGTGGAGTTCAAGAATCAATCCTTAAAATAAAAAAGCTTAGTTGGTTGTGGTGATATGATCAGACCCATATTGATGCTTGTTTGTTTTACTATATAATAGTACTGTATATCTCATGAAAGTTATGTTGTTAGTTGAAAAACATGATCTTTGGATGGATTGATAGAATGCAAGAATGAAATCCACCTATGCCTTAAAGAATGCATGCAAGGTGTTTGATAAAATGCCTAGTATGTTAGAACTTCATATTTACATGATTTCATGATATCTATATAACAAGTTCATGTTAGTCATACACTCCAATATGAATTTCCATGCAAATTATGTGTTGTTATTGTTGTGGTATAAAGCATGTATGATAATAGAGATATAAATTATGTGCACAAAATATATCCATGCTTTCCCTACCATGTTTGAGATGTTGAATAAATACATGAAGTATAATATCCCCAAATCATTACAATATGAACTAAATGTTAAATGTTGTCGTTCCCTTATGCTTGAATGGTTTCCATGCCATTGCTACGAATAGTATATGTTGTCGGAATGCCCATGATATTAGAATATGAGATTTATGACTTGATTATAAGTATTCCTATTCATGATAGATATTATGATGACCATGTACTTCATGAAATCTCCCACTCATGTATTATGGATTGTTATTGATGGTTGTGTACTCAAGAAATTCAAGTTGTGTCAGTTTCCTTGCATCGAGTCCTGGGAATACTTGTACCCAAAAAATATAGTTGTGTGCCTAGAGCCATGTCATGTTTTCACGATACTCTCAGTCAAGCCATGATCTATAGAATTCAGTCAGTCATGTGACTCAGGAAAACTCAGAAATCTCAGTAATCTCAGTAACCTCAGCAACCTCAAAATTCAGAATCAATCTCAGTAACTTTAGTACTCTCAACCAGTCCTCAGAACTCAGTACATTCTGTCAGTCATCGGAATCCAGTAAACTTTGTTTAGCTCCGCTAAACAATACCACTAGTATCAGTCCAGTGAATCAGTATAAGTTCAGCTAATCAATTCAGTTCAGTTATTCAGTTCAGCTTAGTTATTCAGTTTAGTGTCCTTCAGATGGGAGTAGAAGTTAGCACCGAGTGAACCCAAGGATGGGAACTCACCTGCCAGTTCAAGGTGAGATTCTTAGTAGTCATCCTTGTGTTCTAGAACTACGTAGCCAGCGTAGGTTGAGATATTTTAACCTGTCAGATTAGGGTTGATATGGTGGCTTAACCTGACAGTTTAGGGTTCCCACCATTCTCATCTGAGTACCTACCAGTATAGGGTTCTTACAGCTGTCCTTACCAGTGGTGCGGTATTGACACCCTTCCAATCAGGGCAGAGATTGGACCCCAGCTTAGCTATTATAGCGTATTTGGGGCATGTCGGTTAGATAACTACTTCCCACAGTTTCAGTAGCAGTCTCAGGAAAAGAACTCAGATAGTTCTTCAGGATATCAGGACTGCCAGATACAGTACGAAACTCATCTAGTTCCATCAGATTTAGGACTGTCAGATATAGTCATTCATGCTATCAGTTATTAGAACTCATGTTATCAGATATATCAGCTATCAGAATTCAGTTATCATTCATGATATGTTATCAGTAAATACATGTCATCAGTATTCATACTCAGTAGTCATGTTATTACGAGCTCAGTTTCAGGACTGTTATATACGGTCAATCAAATCAGTTCTTCATAATCAGAACTATCAGAAACAATCATTCCTTTATTAGTAATATAGTATCAGTCACCCAGTATTCAGTAATACAGTATCAGTTCCTCACTTATTAGTGAATTATATATCAATATCAGTAAACTCAATCATTCAGTATCTCAGCATTAGTAAGCTCATGTTTTCAGTATTCAGACTCAAAAGTCAGTATCACCACGAGTTTAGTTGTAGTTACGTATGTATGTATGTATTCTCACGTTCATATCAGTCAGCATTGTTCATGCATATAAAACCCTTTGCATTTAGCCTACCTCACTCGTATACTCAGTACATTCAGTCGTACTAACGCATTCACGCTATGGTGTTTTATTTGATGCCATAGGTACAGAGGCACGAGTTTCAGAGCAGCAGTTAGTGCTCCTCTTCATTTGAGGACAATATTATTATTACTTTATTACAGTATTTCAGCTTAGTTTTTCAATTCATGGAGTTAGTTGGAGACATGTTCCTTCAACTCCTTATTCAGTTCAGTTAGAGGCTTTTGGACTAGATGTCAGATTAGATATTCAGACTTCAGTATTTATGTTCCTTTTTCTTGGTATTGTTATACCATGTTTTTCAAATATGTATCAGTATTGAACCTTATGGCCTTACAATTCATGTTTTCACATATTTTATGAGATATTATGCAGTTTACAGGTACAGATATCAGTCATGGGTTAGCTTATGGTCCTTTGAGGTCATGAGCACTGTGTAGCATTTCGGTTCAGAAAATCGAGGCGTTACAAACTTGGTATCAAAGCCTAAGGTTCAACAGTGTCCTAGGAAGTCTGAAAGCTGCATCAAGTAGAGTCTTGTACATGGGCGTGTTGTGCACCACACTTATGAGCAGGAGGCTATGAGATGTTTTAGGAATAGTTTCCCTTCTTTCATGTCTCAAGATCGTGCTATTCTAAGTTTCTCTAGGGAACCCATGTAGATTCACTTCAGGCTCCCCTCATGTCAACCTTACCTTACTTTTAAGGTAACAGAAACAGTGAAGCTCAAGTCCTAAAGATAGGGCTTTCTCATGTAGTCCCTGGAGACAGGTATGGGATTTTCCACATGCTCAGACAATATCCCCTCAATTTAGTCATGTTCTAAAGTTGTACAGATTTTATTTATGATTATGAGAACGCCTTTATATACTCAAATCCAATTTTTGATATGCCGTTAGATCCCTTCTTAGAATCCTACGACAGTATAGACCTAGAAATTTTAGCATGGACCCAAGAGTTTAGCAGTAGATGAGTTGGGATAGTATTATCTAGTCTAATTAGATTATGTATTCATGGGGATAGAGTTACCAACATGAATTAGAAGGTTTGAACAGTGCTAGCAGGCGAGCAAAAATTTAAGTTTATTGACTTGAAATTAAGCATGAAGGTGTGAATGTGATATTAGAAGTATATGAGGAAACAAAATCAGATGATGTGTTTAGTAAGACAAGCAAGTGTTGAACAGAATGTAGGTATGTGATAATAGATCAAGTGACCAAGTCAGTCCCTCAGACTCCAGTAGTAGAGCCAGTACGTATAAAAGGCAGTAAGGGAAGACAATTCTTGACCCATCCTCATCTCAATGCAGAGTTTTGCACCTCAGCTATCACAAAAAAAACAAATCCACTCAGAATTTGTATGTCAACTCTATGGTCATGAACCAGACTCATGCATTTCTTTTTCCCATAAATCATGTATGATTTTCATTCCCAGTATAAGGGGTCCTAGTTTACTTCGCAGTACGAATCATGTTCCATGAGCACAATCTACTTTCACACACTTTCCATGGGATCATGTGCGCATTCAGTTCCTAGTATAAGAGGTTCAGTTCCAGCTCCTTCAGTATTACGAATCATGTCCCACGAGTACAGAAACTCTAGACTCAGGTCATGCAGCTCATGACTCATGTACGCATATCATGCTTTCTAGTATACTTAGCTTCCATGACTCATGCTATGCCCCTACAGATCAGATACATTTAGACTACGTCATGTATATCCTCAGTTCAGACCTTATTGGTAAATCCAAACTATTGATATTTTATTCCTTAAGTTTCAGTCATGTGTCAAGTTTGGTTTGTATCTATTCATGTTTCAGGTCCTCCTGATTTACTCATCCAGTTAGCTCTCCTTATGGAACAGTGTAGTGATTAGCAGTTGTTTAGATAAGAAAAGATTGTTGCATGCTTACTTTGCATGAGGGTGTAGTTGTGAAGATAGGCTTGAATGTCATGATAAATGTACAAGAAAATGTCTAGCAAGGGGTTGTATTTAGAAGTTGGGAAAGTACAAAGTGTAAGTGTACATTTAGATCCTTGACTTATGTCATTCCCCGGCATGTAGCCATCAAAAACTCAGTTGCCAACTCAATTATAGTTTCAGTATCCAACACTCAGTGATCAATGTTCAGTCCTTGAATTCAGAACTTCAGTATCATTCTAAGACTCAGTTACAGCGATAGTTCAAAAATCAATATTTAGTAAAGGACTCAGATAGTCCTACAGAACTATGGCTTCAGTTACCAGTTACTTAGCCTCAAAATTCAGTACTTCTGTACTAGCTATAGGCTTAGCTATAATGTCATCTTCAGTTCAGTAACCAGCTTTGAAACTCAGTTCAGTTCCAGACTAGCTTGGCCATAGCATTCTGGTTGTCAGTACTAAGTTATCAGTGTTTCAGTACCCCAGTTTATAGAATACCTCAGAGCCATGTCGTACGCTTGGTCTCGCATTTGCAAATAATACAGACTTTACGAATCCATGATCAGATACCTCATTCTACTCAGTTAGTCCTTATCTCTTATGCATAAAACTCAAAAATCTCAGCCTAACTATTCAGACTAAGTACAGTTTAGCTTTGCAGATCCAGTATTCAGCTATCAGTTATTCAGTTAATCAGATAAGTTAGTTTATTTATGCACTCGTGTTCAGCTCAATTCATGTATTATGTCTCAGTTTCAGATCCTAGCTATTCAGTCATGACTCAGTTTCTAGGTGGCTTATGCATCGCCTCAATTCCCCTCAGTAGCTAATCTAAGTCAGTATTCTTCGAGGGACATAGTGTCCCAAGGGGGAGATACATCATACCCCCAAACTTTCATGACATAAACATGTTGCTCTCTTTTCTTTAGATGAATCCAGTTTGGAGAAGAGGTACTCATAAGTTAACCCTCAAACTCCAACTTCAGCTGTATGCCATGTTTTCAAGATTCAGTTCAGATCATGATATTCAGTATATCTACCACGTCCCAGACTCAGTTATGTTCTCATGTTTCCGATCATGCATATAGAGTAATTAATCTCAAACTTATTGGTATTTTCAGTTCAAGGTAACAGTTTTCCTTAAACTTACTCGTTCTCATGTTCATATTTCAGTACCAAACTTGGTATTCAGTTCCATGCTCAGTTTTCAGTTCAAACTTGATTCCTTTACCATTGCATGTTCATGAGTAAGTTTAGTCATGAATTCATGCATCAGATATGCGTGATCAGCTCATCAGTACTTTCAGTCATGCATTCACGTATCATGTCAGTCATATAATCATGCATCAGATATGCATGGATTCATCCTTTCAGTTGTGCATCATATATGCATTCTCATTTTGAGAAAACTCACTCTATTAGAATCCTCAGTCTTATATTCATGAATCAGCTTCTCATGCATCAGATATGTATGTTCAGTATGTTGTGCTCAGCTTTCAATCATGTCAGTCATGAACCCATGTTTCAGTAGTGTATGTATTATACGTACTTCATCTTGTCATCTCTCCCACCTCAGTTAATTTCCATTCGAGGATGAATGTCCCTAAGGGGGAGATATTGTAATACCCCGCATATTTCTAAGCTAGGAGTCGAACCATTTTTCCTACATATGAAATATCTTATCCTGTGATTCATACTAGAGTACATGACTTACAATGAGTATCCTAGCGATAATATAGCTTATGATGCGTTAAGAATGTTCATAAGAGTCACTTAAGGTAATACAAGGTAAGAGTTTTTTAATCCATCAAGTCTTAGTGTTCGATTTTGCAAGGGTCATCTTTGAACAAGTATAATGTGATTGATATGTGACATTTTTGCAAATTTAGACCCACCAAATTTTAGATAATCAAATTTGATTTCCAATGATACCAATTTCGTCTTAATCCAATACCCGAGCGAAAAGTTATGCCCATTTTCGTGAGAGACAGTAAGGGTATGCGATTGGTTAGGCTCCGCCCAACCAAACTTAGGCACTTGGTTAGGATCTGCCCAACCTGGCTAGTGCAAATACTTGGGCGCCGCCTAAGTCAGTTCCAAGTGCCAAAAATACTCCGTTTTGAGTTATTTTGAGGGTAATTAAGTCTTTTAACACTCCTTACACGTCCCTAAACTTAGCCCTACTAAATTTATAGCTTCTAAACACATTACAACCCTATTAAAATCTCAAAGTTCATTATCCAAGAGCACCATAGGAGAAAAACAACTAGGGTTGCACAATTAAGCTTGAAGATCAAATTTCAAGGAAATTCCTCCGTCAATCATCAAGAACCTCCCTTCCAAGGTATGCGTAGTGTTCATCTACGGATTTCTTTCGTCCGTGGAGTTCAAGAATCAATCTTTAAAATACAAAAGCTTGGTTGGTTGTGGTCATATGATCATACCCATATTGATGTTTGTTTGTTTTGCTATATAATAGTATCGTGACTGTATATCTCATGAAAGTTATGTTGTTAGTTGAAAAACATGATCTTTGGATGGATTGATAGAATGCAAGTATGAAATCCACCTATGCCTTAAAGAATGCATGCAAGGTGTTCGATACAATGCCTCGTATGTTAGAACTTCATATTTACATGATTTCATGATATCTAAATAACAAGTTCATGTTAGTCATACACTCCAATATGAATTTCCATGCAAATTATGTGTTGTTATTGTTGTAGTATAAAGTATGTATGATAATGGAGATATAAATTATGTACAAAAAATATATCCATGCTTTCCCTACTATGTTTGAGATGTTGAATAAATACATGAAGTATAATATCCCCCAATCATTACAATATGAACTAAATGTTACATGTTCCCGTTCCCTTATGCTTAAATGGTTTCCATGCCATTGCTATGAATAGTATATGTTGTCGGAACGCCCAAGATATTAGAATATGAGATTTATGACTTGATTATAAGCATTTCTATTCATGATAGATATTATGATGACCATGTACTTCATGAAATCCCCCACTCATGTATTATGGATTGTTATTGATGGTCGTGTACTCAAGAAATTCAAGTTGTGTCAGTTTCCTTCCATCGAGTCCTGGGAGTACTTGTTCCCGAAAAATATAGTTGTGTGCCTGGAGCCATGTCATATTTTCATGATACTCTCAGTCAAGCCATGATCTATAGAATTCAGTCAGTCATATGACTCAGGAAAACTCAGAAATCTCAGTAATCTCAGTGCTCAGTAACCTCAGTATTCATAATCAATCTCAGTAACTTTAGTACTCTCAACCAGTCCTCAGAACTCAGTACATTCTATCAGTCATCGTAATCCAGTAAACTTAGTTTAGCTCCGCTAATCAATACCACTAGTATCAGTCCAGTTAATCAGTATTATTTCAGCTAATCAGTTGAATTCAGTTATTCAGTTCACGTTAGTTATTCAGATCAGTGTCCTTCGGATGGGAGTAGAAGTTAGCACCGAGTTAACCCAAGGATGGGAACTCACCTACCAGTTTAGGGTGTGATTCTTAGTAGTCATCCTTGTGTTCCAGAACTACGTAGTCAGCGTAGGTTGAGATTTCTTAACTTGTCAGATTAGGGTTGATAAGGTGTCTTAACCTGTCAGTTTAGGGTTTCCACCATTCTCATTTGAGTACCTGCCAGTATAGGGTTCTCACAGCTGTCTTTACCAGTGGTGCGGTATTGAAACCTTTCCAATCAGGGCAGAGATTGGACCCCAGCTTAGCTTTTATTGCGTATTTAGGGCATGTCAGTTAGATAACTACTTTCCACAGTTTCAGTATTAGTCTCAGTAAAAGAACTCAGATAGTTCTTCAGGATATCAGGACTGTCAGATACAGTACGGAACTCAGCTAGTTCCATCAGATTTAAGACTGTCAGATACAGTCATTCATGCTATCAGTTATCATAACTCATGTTATCAGATATATCAGCTATCAGAATTCAATTATCATTCATGATATGTTATCAGTAAATGCATGTCATCAGTATTCATACTCAGTAGTCATGTTATCACGAGCTCATTTTTAGGACTGATGTATATGTTCAATCAAATCAGTTCTTCATAATCAGATCTATCAGAAACAATCATTTCTTTATTTGTAATGTAGTATCAGTCTCCCAGTATTCAGTAATACAGTATCAGTTCCTCACTTATTATTGAATTACATATCAATAACAGTAAACTCAATCATTCAGTATCTCAGCATCAGTAAGCTCATGTTATCAGTATTCAGACTCAGTAGTCAGTATCACCACGAGTTTACTTGCAGTTACGTATGTATGTATGTTTTGTCACGTTAATATCAGTCAACATTGTTCATGTATATCAAACCCTTTGTATTTATCCTACCTCACTCGTATACTCAGTACATTCAGTTGTACTGATGCATTCGTGCTATGGTGATTTATTTGACATTATAGGTACAGAGGCATGAGTTTCTGAGCAGCAGTAGCATTGCAAATTTCAGCAATCAGTGCTCCTCTTCATTCGAGGACAATATTATTATTACTTTATTACACTATTTAAGCTTAGTTTTTCAGTTCATGGAGTTAGTTGGAGACATGTTTCTTCAACTCCTTATTCAGTTCAGTTAGAGGCTTTCGGACTAGATGTCAGATTAGATGTTCAGACTTCAGTCTTTATGTTCTTTTTTTTGGTATTGTTATACTATGTTTTTTAGATATGTATCAGTATTGAACCTTATGGCCTTACAGTTCATGTTTCCACATATTTTATGAGATATAATGTAGTTTATAGGTACAAATATCAGTCATGGGTTAGCTTGTGGTCCTTCGGGGTCATGAGCACCGTGTAGCGTTTTGATTCAGAAAATTGGGGGGTTACAAACTTGGTATCAAAGCCTAAGGTTCAACAATGTTCTAGGAAGTCTGAAAGCTGCATCAAGTAGAGTCTTGTACATGGGCGTGTTGTGCACCACACTTATGTGCAGGAGGCTATGAGATATTTTAGGAACAATTTACCTTCTAACATGTCTCAAGATCGTGCTATAGCAAGTTTCTCTAGGGAACCCATGTAGATTCACTTCAGGCTCCCCTCATGTCAACCTTACCTTACTTTTAAGGTAACAGAAACAGTGAAGCTCAAGTCCTAAAGATAGGGCTTTCTCATGCAGTCCCTGGAGACAGGTATGGGATTTGCCACATGCTCAGACAATATCCCCTCAGTTCAGTCATGTTCTAAAGTTGTACAGATTTTATTTATGATCATGAGAACTCCTTTTTATACTCAAATCCAATTTTTGATATGCCGTTAGATCCCTTCTCAGAATCCTACGACAGTATAGACCTAGAATTTTAAGCATGGATCCAAGAGTTTAGCAGTAGATGAGTTGGGATAGTATTATCTAGTCTGATTAGATTATGTATTCATGGGGATAGTTGTACCAACATGAATTAGTAGGTTTGAACAGTTCTAGCAGGTGAGCAAAAATTTAAGTTTATTGACTTGAAATTAGGCATGAAGGTGTGAATGTGATATTAGCAGTATATGTGGAAACAGAATCAGATGATGTATTTAGTAAAACAAGCAGGTGTTGAACAGAATGTAGGTATGTGATAATAGATCAAGTGACCAAGTAAGTCCCTCAGACTCCAGTAGTAGAGCCAGTATGTATAGAAGGCAGTAAGAAAAGACAATTCTTGACCCATACTCATCTCAGTGCATAGTTTTTCACCTCAGTTATCACAAAAAAAATTCCACTCAGGAGTTGCATGTCAACTCTATGGTCATGAACCAGACTCATGCATTTCTTTTTCCCATAAATCATGTATGATTTTTGTTCCCAGTATAAGGAGACCTAGTTTACTCCACAGTACGAATCATGTTCCATGAGCACAATCTACTTTCATGCACTTTCCACGGGATCATGTGCGCCTTCAGTTCCCAGTATAAGGGGTTCAGTTCCAATTTCCTCAGTATTACGAATCATGTCCCACGAGTACAGAAACTCTTGACTCAGGTCATGCAACTCATGACTCATGTACGCATATCATGCTTTCCAGTATACTTAGCTTCTATGACTCATGCTATGCCCCAATAGATCAGATACATTTAGACTACGTCATGTATATCCTCAGTTCATACCGTATTGGTAAATCCAAACTATTGATATTTTATTCCTCAAGTTTCAGTCATGTGTCAAGTTTAGTTTGTATCTATTCATGTTTTAGGTCCTCCTGATTTACTCCTCCAGTTAGCTCTCCTTATGGAACAGTGTAGTGATGAGCAGTTGTTTAGATAAGAGAAGATTGTTGCATGCTTACTTTGGACGAGGGTGTAGTTGTGAAGATAGGGTTGAATGTCATGATAAATGTGCAAGTAAACATCTAGCAAGGGGTTGTATTTAGAAGTTGGGAAAGTACAAAGTGTAAGTGTACATTTATATCCTTTACTTATGTCAGTTCCCAATATGTAGCCATCAAAAACTCAGTTGCCAACTCAATTATAGTTTCAGTATCCAGCACTCAGTGATCAGTGTTCTGTCCTCGAATTCAGTACTTCAGTATTAGTCTAAGACTTAGTTACAGCGATAGTTCAAAAATCAATATTCAGTAAAGGACTTAGATAGTCCTACAGAACCATGGCTTCAGTTACCAGTTACTTAGCCTCAGAATTCAGTACTTCTGTACTAGCTATAGGCTTAGCTATAATGTCATCTTCAGTTCAGTAACCAGATTTGATACTCAGTTCAGTTCCAGACATGCTTGACCATAGCATTCAGGTTGTCAGTACTCAGTTATCAGTGTTTCAGTACCCCATTTTATAGAATACCTCAGAGCCATACCGTACGCTTGTTCTCGCATTCGCAAATAATACAGACTTTACAAATCCATGCTCAGATACCTCATTCTACTCAGTTAGTCCTTATCTCTTATGCATAAAACTCAAAAATCTCAGCCTAGGTATTCAGACTAAGTATATTTTAGCTTTGCAGATCCAGTATTCAGCTATCAGTTATTCAGTTAATCAGATAAGTTAGTATATTTATGCACTCGTGTTCAGCTCAGTTCATGTATCATATCTCAATTTCAAATCCTAGCTATTCAGTCACGACTCAGTTCCTAGGTGTCTTGCACATCGCCTCAATTCCCCTCAGTAGCTCATCCAAGTCAATATTCTTTGAGGGACATAGTGTCCCAAGGGGGA
This sequence comes from Capsicum pubescens, assembly GCA_030864215.1. Lineage (NCBI taxonomy): Eukaryota > Viridiplantae > Streptophyta > Magnoliopsida > Solanales > Solanaceae > Capsicum > Capsicum pubescens. Next base: position 264,129,748 of record CM061538.1, read on the forward strand.
GATACATCATACGCCCAAACTTTCATGACATAAACATGCTGCTTTCTGTTCTTTTGATGAATCCAGTTTGGAGAAGAGTTACTCATAAGTTAACCCTCAAACTCCAACTTTAGTCATATGCCATATTTTCAAGATTCAGTTCAGATCATGATATTTAGTATATCTACCACGTCCCAGACTCAGTTATGTTCTCATGTTTCCGATCATGCATATAGAGTAATTAATCTCAAACTTATCGGTATTTTCAGTTCAAGGTAACAGTTTTCCTTAAACTTACTCGTTCTCATGTTCATATTTCAGTACCAAACTTGGTATTCAGTTCCATGCTCAGTTTTCAGTTCAAACTTGATTCCTTTACCATTGCATGTTCATGAGTAAGTTTAGTCATGAATTCATTCTTCAGATATGCGTGATCAGCTCATCAGTACTTTCAGTCATGCATTCACGTATCATGTCAGTCATATAATCATGCATCAGATATGCATGGATTCATCCTTTCAGTTGTGCATCAGATATGCATTCTCATTTTGAGAAAACTCACTTTATTAGAATCCACAGTCTTATATTCACGAATAAGGTTCCCATGCATCAGATATGCATGTTCAGTATGTTGTGCTCAGCTTTCAATCATGTCAGTCATGAACCTATGTTTCAGTAGTGTATGTCTTGTACGTTCTTCATCTTATTATCTCTCTCGCCTCAGTTAATTTCCATTCGAGGTTGAATGTTCCCAAGGGGAAGATATTATAATACCCCGCATGTTTCTAAGCTAGGAGACGAACCATTTTTCCTACATATGAAATCTCTTATCCTGTGATTCATACTTGAGTACATGATTTACAATGAGTATCCTAGCGATAAGATAGCTTATGATGCGTTAAGAATGTTCATATGAGTCACTTAAGGTAATACAAGCTAAGAGTTTTTGAATCCATCAAGTCTTAGTGTTCGATTTTGCAAGGGTCATCTTTGAATAAGATTAATGTGATTGATATATGAAATTTTGGCAGATTTAGACCCACCAAGTTGTAGAGGATCGAATTAGCTTTCCAACGATACCAATTTCTCCTTAATCCAATACCCGAGCGAAAAGTGATGCCCATTTTTGTGTGAGACAGTAAGGGTATGCGATTAGTTAGGCGCCGCCCAACCAAACTTAGGCGATTGGTTAGGCGCCACCCAACCTGGCTTGTGCAATTACTTGGGCGCCGCCTAAGTCAGTTCAAAGTTCCAAAAACACTCATTTTTGAGTTATTTTGAGGGTAATTAAGTCTTTTAACACTCCTTACACTTCCCTAAACTTAACCCTACGAAATTTATAGCTTCTACACACATTACAACCCTATTAACATCTCAAATTTCATTATACAAGAGCACCATAGGAGAAAAACAACTAGGGTTGCACAATCAAGCTTGAAGATCAAATTTCAAGGAAATTCCTCCGTCAATCATCAAGAACCTCCCTTCCAAGGTATGCGTAGTGTTCATCCACGAATTCCTTTCGTCCGTGGAGTTCAAGAATCAATCTTTAAAATACAAAAGCTTGGTTGGTTGTGGTTATATGATCATACCCATGTTGATGCTTGTTTGTTTTGCTATATAATAGTATCGTGACTGTATATCTCATGAAAGTTATGTTGTTAGTTGAAAAACATGATCTTTGGATGGATTGATAGAATGCAAGTATGAAATCCACCTATGCCTTAAAGAATGCATGCAAAGACTTCGACAAAATGCCTAGTATGTTAGAACTTCATATTTACATGATTTCATGATATCTATATAACAAGTTAATGTTAGTCATACACTCCAATATGAATTTCCGTGCAAATTATGTGTTGTTATTGTTGTGGTATAAAGCATGTATGATAATGGAGATATAAATTATGTACACAAAATATATCCATGCTTTCCCTACCCCGTTTGAGATGTTGAATAAATACATGAAGTATAATATCCCCAAATCATTACAATATGAACTAAATGTTACATGTTGTCGTTCCCTTATGCTTGAATGGTTTCCATACCATTGCTATGAATAGTATATGTTATCGGAATGCCCATGATATTAGAATATGAGATTTATGACTTAATTATAAGCATTCCTATTCATGATAGATATTATGATGACCATGTACTTCATGAAATCCCCCACTCATGTATTATGGATTGTTATTGATGGTCGTGTACTCAAGAAATTCAAGTTGTGTCAGTTTCCTTCCATCGAGTCCTGGGAGTACTTGTACCCAAAATATATAGTTGTGTGCCTAGAGCCATGTCATGTTTTCACGATACTCTCAGTCAAGCCATGATCTATAGAATTCAATCAGTCATGTGACTCAGGAAAACTCAGAAATCTCAGTAATCTCAGTAACCTCAGCAACCTCAGTATTCACAATCAATCTCAGTAACTTTTGTACTCGCAACCAGTCCTCAGAACTCAGTACATTCCGTCAGTCATCTGAATCCAGTAAACTTAGTTTAGCTCCGCTAAATAATACCACTAGTATCTGTCCAGTTAATCAGTATCAGTTCAGCTAATCAGTTTAGTTCAGTTATTCAGTTCAGCTTAGTTATTCCGATCAGTGTCCTTCAGATGGGAGTCGAAGTTATCACCGAGTTAACCCAAGGATGGGAAATCACCTTCCAGTTTAGGGTGTGATTCTTAGTAGTCATCCTTGTGTTCTAGAACTACGTAGCCAGCGTAGGTTGAGAGATCTTAACCTGTCAGATTAGGGTTGATGAGGTGGCTTAACCTGATAGTTTAGGGTTCCCACCATTCTCATTTGAGTACCTGCTAGTATAGGGTTCTCACAGCTGTCCCTACCAGTGGCGCGGTATTGATACCCTTCCAATCAGGGCAGAGATTGGACCCCAGCTTAGCTATTATAGCGTATTTGGGGCATGTTGGTTAGATAACTACTTCCCACAGTTTCAGTATCAGTCTCAGTAAAAGAACTCAGATAGTTCTTCAGGATATCAGGACTGTCAGATACAGTACGAAACTCATATAGTTCCATCAGATTTAGGACTGTCAGATACAGGCATTCATGCTATCATTTATCAGAACTCATGTTATCAAATATATTAGTTATCAGAATTCAGTTATCATTCATGATATGTTATCAGTAAATACATGTCATCAGTATTCATACTCAATAGTCATATTATCACGAGCTCAATTTGAGGACTGTTATATACGGTCAATCAAATCAGTTCTTCATAATCAGAACTATCAGAAATAATCATTTCTTTATTAGTAATATAGTATCAGTCTCCCAGTATTCAGTAATACAGTATCAGTTCCTCACTTATTAGTGAATTACATATCAATATCAGTAACCTCAGTCATTCAGTATCTCAGCATCAGTAAGCTCATGTTGTCAGTATTCAGACTCAGTAGTCAGTATCACCACGAGTTTAGTTGCAGTTACGTATGTATGTATGTATTCTCACGTTCATATCAGTCAGCATTGTTCATGCATATAAAACCCTTTGCATTTAGCCTATCTCACTCGTATACTCAGTACATTCAGTCGTACTGATGCATTCGCGCTATGGTGTTTTATTTGATGTCATAGGTACAGAGGCACGAGTTTCAGAGTAGCAGTAGCATTGCTGATTTCAGTAGTCAGTGCTCCTCTTCATTCGAGGACAATATTATTATTACTTTATTACAGTATTTCAGCTTAGTTTTTCAGTTCATAGAGTTAGTTGGAGACATATTCCTTCAACTCTTTATTCAATTTAGTTAGAGGCTTTCGGACTAGATGTCAGATTAGATATTCAGACTTTAGTATTTATGTTCCTTTTTTTGGTATTGTTATACCATGTTTTTCAGATATGTATCAGTATTGAACCTTATGGCCTTACAGTTCATGTTTCCGCATATTTTATGATATATTATGCAGTTTACAGGTACAGATATCAGTCATGGGTTAGCTTGTGGTCCTTCGGGGTCATGAGCACCATTTAGCATTTTGGTTTAGAAAATCGGGGCGTTACATTATCACTCCTGAGTGAAAGTGGGAATGGATTACCATGGACCTTGTGACTGGTTTGCCTCATACATATCGTGGTTTTGACTGTGTGTGGGTCATCATGGATTGATTGACCGAGTCAACTCATTTATTTTGATTCAGGTCTCGTGAAGTGCTGAGAGGTTAGCCCGTATGTACATACGTGAGACTGTGCGTCTACATGGTATGATCGTGTCTATTATTTTAGATCGAGGTTCTGTGTTCACATCTCACTTTTAGAAGACTATTCAGGATGAGTTGGATACTCAGGTTGATCTTAGCATAACGTTCACCCCAGACTGACGGTCAGTCAGAGTGGACTATTCATATTTTGGAGGATATGCTCCGTGCTATTATGATGGATTTTGGTGGCCAGTGGGAGCTACATTTGGCTTTAGCAGAGTTTGCAGATAATAATAGCTACCATTCTAGTATTGATATGTCTTCTTTTGGAGGTATTGTATGGTAGGCATTGCCGCTCCCCAGTAGCTTGATTTGATATTTCATAGGTGATACCTCGATGAACGAACTTGCTTCATCAATCTCAGGATAGGGTTTGGATTATTCAAGATAGACTTAGAGCGGCTCAGGGTAGGCAGAAGTGCTATGTAGATCGTAGGCTTCGTTCCTTGAGATTTGGTGTTTGTGATCGTGTTTTTCTTTGAGTTTCACCCATGAAGGTATGATGAGGTTTTCTAAGAGGGGAAAGCTTAGCCCCAGGTATATTAGTCCATTTGAGATTCTTCGGACTGTTGGTGATGTGACCTATGAGTTGGCCCTGCATCTTGATTTCTCAACTTTTCATCCAGTTTTTCATGTTTCTATGCTTTGCCTCTATATTTCTAATGAGTCTCATGTCATCCGTTGGGAGTCAGTTCAGTTAGAAGAATGGTTGTCCTTTGTTGAGAAACCAGTCTCCTTTTTGGCTAAGGATGTTAGGCGATTGCGCTCATGAGTTATCCTAATAGTTAAGGTTCAGTAGAGACATCAACCTGTAGATGAGACTACTTGGGAGTTCGAGTATGATATTCGTAATTCTTATGTCCAGCTCTTTGTTGATTCATGTATTTCTTTGCCTTAGTTTGGAGACGCACTAGATTTTTAGTTGTGGATGATGTAACGATCTAAAGATTTGATGAAATATGTGAAATTTGTGATTTTATGTGATTTGACTGTTTTACCCCTCCCCGTAGTTGCATTGTGGTATTTCTGGGATGTGGGGGTGATTAACTCGGTTCTTGATGCATTTTGGTACCATTTATACAATATTGTGGTTTTTGATGGTTTCGGGATCCTTATTTTGATCTTATGTGGATATCTTTTTATCTGTGCGATGGATGGCTGAACGGACCATGCTAGTAGCTTTGAAATATCGATGTTAGGCTTGGTAAACCTTTAATTCAGTTCCCGATGCTCCTGAGCTCATTTCGACTTGTTCGTCGGAAAGTTGAAAAATTAGAAATTAGGTGTGGGACCCATATTTGGTCTAAACAACCTCGGATGGGAAATCCGACTTCGCCAATGCGCCCGAAACATTTATTTAGAGTGGTAACATATTTGGTTGGATTTTATGACTTTTAAATCTCATTTTAACCCGCGATTTAAAAAATTATGATTTCGGATTTCGAGGGTCAACTCTTTGAAAATAACATTTTTTAAAAAATTTGATATCTCCATTGAGTCTAGAGCATCGAATTTAGTGTGTTTACATAGTTTGTTTGCGTATATCGGACTACAAACGAATCTCATACACCCCATCGAAATCCGAATTGGACTTAAAAATGTGGTTTTTTTTTTAAAAGCTGGTGCATTGTATAAAAACAGCTTTTTCCCCCTTTTTTGGCCTATTTTGCCCATTCTTTCACCTTGCCTTTTGGGAGTTAAACCCTAAAATAGTGTGAAAGCTTAAAAGTAAAGCTTGTGGGAGCTAAATTAACATCTATTTTTCTTGACTCTATTACAGATTTAAGATGAGATTTCATAATTTTCTACTCTAATTCCTTGACTAATTTCTCAAAATCCTAAAAATTTTAGGTCTTGATTTAAAATCTCAATTTCACTCCTTTTCACTTGAATAATGTTTTAATCTCATAATTTATTTTTTTAATCTAACCTTCAAAATAACTTCGATTCTTGATTTTGATGCAGAATTCAAAGATTCTACCCGGCAGTTGAAAAATAGTTTTTTATCTATTTGAACCTCGTTTTTTACTCGATTTGAATTGGATTTTCAGCTGTAGATTCCTAACAAAATATGGAAAACATCTTAAAAGTGAAGCTTGTGGGAGCTAAATTAACATCTATTTTTCTTGATTCTATTACAGATTTAAGATGAGATTTCATAATTTTCTACTCTAATTCCTTGACTAATTCCTCAAATTCCTAAAAATCTTAGGGCTTGATTTAAAATCCCAGTTTCACTCCTTTTCACTTGAATAATGTTTTAATCTCATAATTATTTTTTTTAATCAATTTAACCTTCAAAATAACTTCGATTCTTGATTTTGATGCAGAATTCAAAGATTTTACCCGGCAGTTGAAAAATAGTTTTTCTTCTATTTGAACCTCGTTTATTACTCGATTTGAATTGAATTTTCAGCTGTAGATTCCTAAAAAATATGGGAAACATATTTTTGTAATAAAATTTCGATTTTGCCCTTCTTTTTCAAAAACCCATTTCGGGGGTCCATTTTGATCCCGAACCAAAAGTAGGCAATATGTGTATCGTTGACTTTATTTTGATGTGTAGATTCTAAATTTCTTGGTTTTAGTTGATTTTGGAATCGTTCATGAAAAGTAAGGTCGTGAGTTCAAAATGTAGCGGATCGATTTTGACATTCGAGGTAGGTTATGGCTTAACTCTTCAGACTGGGCTGGGTAGTTAGTATGTCTACAAAAATGCATGTTAAGGGTAGGAACTAACCATAAAAAAATGACTATCTATATGTTGTGCCCGTGTCGGGGCCTATATGTACTGTAATTATTGAATTTGGGATATTACATGATATGTGTGACCGTGTGAGGTCTTATGTGATGTTGATAGCCTGAAATATACGTGAATAATCATATTGTGGTAACTTTGGTGTATTGTGATATATTCATACTTTATGGGCATATGAATTATGTGGAAATCCATGGATGGAGAAAATAATGAGTGGATGTTGACTCACATGATTGTGAAAAGATAACATTGTGGTTGGTTATGGAAATACAACATGTGGATTGGTTGTGGAAATACTCATTGTGATTGGTTGTGAACATTACATTATCATCCTCATGTCATCACACACATCATTCCACTTGTTTATTGATTGCTTTATATGTACTTATTGTCATGTATGTGTACGTGATTTGTGTCTGATGTTATGTATGTACTTTGAAAACACCAAAAATATTGGAAATACTAGAAATACTGGAAATACTGAAAATACTAGATACTGGTATCGGATATTGGATGTTATAAACCTTCTCTAAAGTATTATGTCGGAGAAGAGTCATGGATACTGGTGGTATATGGGTTGGCAAACACTCCATGAGTCCTGTGTCGGAAAGGCTTACCTACATAGGTGTATATAGGGTGGTATATGGGTTGACGAACCATCCATGGGTCCCACACCAGGAATGCTTGCCTCCATGGGTGTATACAGAGGTTGTACGACAACCTCATGCATCAACATCATCATCATCATCAGCAACAGCAACATCTTATATGTTACACTTGTGTTATCGTGTTGATGTTGTGATTGAATTTCCATATTGACTTGTTATATGTCTACTTGCTCTATATCCTATTATTTATACTTGACCATCTTATATATACATATTCTTCTCTGTTTTTACTTGCATGTGATATAATGTATACTTGTGTTCTACTTGTTGCGTTGTTGTTATTTTTGTGATATATTAGAACTGTTAGGGCAAGTGGTCTTGGCTACCATAGTGAGACTCTTTCTGATTGCAGGTGACGTGCCCTTAGTGTGTATTTTGTGTACTTTATTTTCTACTTTGCTCGGTCGGTCTATGATATCTACCGAGTATAAGTGAACCGTACTCACTCCTACTGTACCCTTCTGGTACAGATTCAGGTTCGGGTGCGCCCCACGTCGCTTGACTCGGGCGATTGTTGGAGCTTTCAAGGTAGTTGATGATTTTTAGGAGTCTGAATATCTTCTGCTACATTTCTTTATAGACTATGTCATTACTTTCATTTTGAAGACAAAGTTTCTCTTATATTTGGACATCTTATATGTTTCCGTGAATTCAAGTTGTATTTAGATACATTTTTATACTGTTGATACCGGGTTTGGGAAGTTATGGCTGAATTGTTATGTTTCCTTCCGCATTTATTATACGTGTATGGTTTGGCTTTGTTCTAGAAGTCTTACCTTGAGGTTATTATTGTCTTTTTTCCTTTGTGTATTAATTTGGGTGATAGACTTACTTGTCAAAGTTCGTCACGACAATACCATCACGACTCTTTGGATTTTGGATCGTGACAGTGATAAAGGAGAATAACACATATTTAAGGACGTTATGTTATTCTTTTTGCTAAATAAAATCTATTAGTTGGTATCAAAATCGTTAGTTAAATGTCTTTAATAACTAACATAAAGAACATTGATGTTATATAGCAACGAAATGTAATGTTGAGCAATGAAGTTAAAAAGTAAATAACATATCTATAATCTATAATCTATAATCTATAATCTATAATCTATAATCTATAATCTATATCTATAATCTATAATCTATAATCTATAATATATTAAAAGTGTGAAAACCCTTAGAAAAGTGATTTGAACTTTTTGCCCTTCACTAAAAGACTCTTCTTTAGACAAAACTGTCTTTTCACTATTTTTTAATTTATTATTTAATTATTTTTTATTATATTAACTAGATTTCCTAAAATATATGAGACTCCTAAAATATATGGTAGGAGAATTAATTAATATTTTTCTTTATACTAGACTTACTAAAATATATGAGACTCCTAAAATATATGGTAGGAGAATTGATTAATATTTTCCTTTCTACTGTTCAATTAGAAAAATACTTTTAAAATAGGACTCTATTAAGAAAATACTTCTATAAATATTGAGATGTACATTAAACTAGAGAACAAACCGATTTGCCTATTGAATTCATCAATATATATTTTGAGATGACGTGATATGATATAAGAGACACGTTTTAAACAAAAAATTACTTGCCTTTTTTGTTGCAGAAAACCCTTCATCACGTAAGATAATATAATATATGTCCACTTATTCAATTAACCTGTCCACTTATTTCTATGGTCTGCCTTTGAAAAATTCCATTCTAGAAATCAACTTCTTCACTATTTTTGTCAGCATAATAGAATTGAACATATGTGTATATATATATATATCTCCGTTGTTTTCATTCAAAATCATTCTTTAGGATCAAAATTTTCACTCAGACAAGAATTAGTTGGATCAAAATTGAAGCTTTGTGATCTCTCTCTATATTTTTTTTATAGTTTACAGGTCGTAGATGAATGTCGGTTGGCTTTGAAGAATTTCTAGTGTAAAGGTTAGGTTTGATTGTATTGTTTTGATATCTTTATTATCTTATTGTTTTATTTTAATTTACAGATGCTAGATGAATGTGGGTTGGCTTTGAAATTTTTTATTAGGTAAAAGTTAGGTTTAGTTATATTATCGTAATATCTCTATTAGTTTGTTATTTTGTGGTAGTTTACCGTTTGTAGATGAATCTCGATCGGCTTTGAGAAATTTTTTCTGTGTAAAATTTAAGTTTAATTGTATTGTTTTGATATCATTGTTATCGTATTATTTTGTTGCATCTTACAGGTGATAGATAAATGTTGGTCGATTTTGAGAATTTTTTTCAAGTAAAGGTTAGGTTTAGTTGTATTATTTTGATATCTCTATTATCGTATTATTTTGTTATTGTTTACATGTGGTAGATAAGTGTCAGACGACTTTGAGAAAAAAATTGTGTGTAAAGATTAGATTTAATTGTATTATTTTGATGTCTCTATCATTATATTATTTTGTTGCAATTTACAGATGGTAGATGAATGTCGATTGATTTTTAAAAATATTTTTAGTAAATATTAGGTTTAATGAATAAGTTCTCCATCTTTACATACTCAAAAGATATTAAATTTAATTATTATATTCATCTTTTTTATTTAAACAAATATCCTATTTAGTGTAATGTTTGAACTCATTAAATTGAGGTATACGCGCAAGACACATACACCTAAACTAGTATTTTTATATATAGAAGAAAAGATATATTTATATTCTTTTATGTATAATTATTTACTCAAGATTTTATATTTATGGTAGTAATTTTTAAAAAGTCATGTACCATATGATTTGACAATCACGTGCAACATATGTGCTGAGGATTGAAAATAAATTAATTTTTTTCACAAAATCTATTAGTCAATTGATATATATTCGAAGATGTATTAATATATATCTATATCTATACCTATATCTATATCTATAATCTATATCTATATCTATATCTATAACATTAAAAGTGTGAAGATCCTTAGAAAAGTGATTTGAACTTTTTGCCCTTCATTAAAAATCTCCATAATAAATAAAATTATCTTTTCACATTTTAAAAAAAATTATTTTTATGATATTAAATATTTAAATGGAGAAGGTTTTCTTATTATGATTAAATTACTAATTTTATGGTAATTTCTTTTCTCGCGTTTAAAAAAAATTAGCAAAAGTCCTAATATATTTCTTTTGAGATTTTATTTGGATCAAATACAAAACTTCCAAAAATATGTACTATAGTGATAGAAAAAATCTCCCTACCTTCTAGGCATAGGAGTCGTTGTCCAAAATTAGGAATCTTAATTTATACATGGATAAATTTTTCAACCCTCAAATTATAAAGAAAATTAAATACTATCATAAATAATTTACTTAGCAAAGAAAATAAAACATTTCTAAATAATTTATTATCATAGTTAATTTGTACTTTTTCCCCAAAAATAATAAAAAATTTCCATAATTAGATAACCTTTTCTTAAGGAAAAAAGGTTTTTGACTTCTATAAATTGAATTATTTTTCTTCTACAACACATAATAACATAATAAATTATTTTTGTATGTTTGTAAGTAGCTTTGTTATTATGATTCTACATGATTTTTTTGGTTTAATATTCAAGTTTCAGATTTCTTTTCCCATTATGCTGGCGTTATTCATCAAGAATAACAAAATATGTTTTTATGTTTGTAAGTAACTTTCGTTATTGAATTTCCAGCGTAACTTCGTGTTTTCAGTTTTAGATTTTCTTTTCTATTACATTGAATTTCTTGATCACGAATAACAAATGTCCTTTTATGTTTGTAAGTATAGCCTCGATCGAGATTTATTTCATACACTGATCTGAAACTTATAATATTGTTAAAGGAAAAAGAATTATTGTATATTTTAAGTACAAAATCTTCTGATAAGTAAAAAGGAATAAATTCATTTTTTATGGATTGGCGTAATATACACGTTCAACACATACTTTGAAGACTCATTACTTTTAGATGTTTTCTTTTGGAGCATTGAAGTTGAAGAATTTTGTATGATAAAAAAAATTCTTTATTTCCTTAGCACAATACAAAATTATTTTAAAAATAAAATTTGCTGGCACGGGATGTTAATGTATTTCACATTTTCACTATCTAATTTGTATCTTAGATATTACAAATGCTATAACTTCTCCATCTTTACATGTTCAAAAATGTTATATTCGTTTTTATTATTTAAACAAATATCATATTTAGTATAGAATTTAAATTAATTAGAATGGGGTACGCACACGAGGCGCATACATCTAAACTGGTTAAGGCAAATGAGGGGAAAAAAACACACATTGCAAGTATAGCGTCTTGTCATACTCGTAAACATCCTCGTCAATCTTTCTATAAAGTTGACACAAAATTTACTCTTATTAATTACTAGTTACTAATAGTCCGCGCAAGGCACGGGCCCAACAAATATATTTTTAAAATTTATTTTAATTATTGTGATTTAGAGTATTTTTTTACATATTTTTTTTAAAATATATAATAGATTATTCATTTTAGATATTTTAAGTTGTTAACTATTGTAATTTATAATACTTTTTATATAATTTTCAAATGCTTAGATAACCATAATAATTAATTATGAGTGATATAGTAAAGTTACGATTGAAGCAGCGAATTTTTTTTTTTTCTTTTTTTGAGTATCCAATTCAACATTGTACATAGTCCATGAGTTTATTATTTTAACTTTTTATATTTAACATTTTATTAGCTTGCCACCTTACCTATAATAGCTTTACTTTAATCATGTTCAAATATTCATTAAATTTCCAAGTCATCTCATCTCTGCGAAGTCTTTAGTTGATTGCCTTTGCGCTAAAATTCAGATTCGGATATGTTGCTTAACATGTACGTGTTGGACATCTTGTAAAATTAATTTATACCAAACATGCTGAGTTAATTTTAAAAGGAATTCAAATAAATATACAAAAATATATAATAAATTTATAAAATAATTTTAACTTGATATATAAATATCTATATGTCAACTATCAAATAATCTGGTCTTAATTTCAATTATACATTAAATATTGATATAATAGTGAGGAAAAGCAACAAACAAATCAAATTGAATAAAAATATTATCATTTGATTCACATTCTTTTTTTGACATAATATTATTTTTAAAAAATGTTTATCTCAAAATCAAATACATACTTTTCTTAACATAATTTTTCTATACAAAGTAAACCTGCCAAATAAAAAATATATATAATATCCCTTATATTCCTAGACTTAGGGCTTATTTGTTTGCGCTTAATGGAGGTCTGAATCTGAATGGTTCAGACTTCAGATCATTAAGTGTATTTATTTTTTATTAAGATTTTAGCTCTTAATAGGTTTGAATAGGTGTTAATCATTCAGATATAGAATCAAGTCTTAATAGGTTTGAAGAGGTATTCTGGTGTTGGATAATATTCACCGCCACTCTATTCATAATAATCATCAGTCACCACCTCTGCCACCACCATCATTGTCAACCACCACCCACCTCCACCATCACAACCATCATCGACAACAAATATCGCTACCAACCACTATTGTCAACAGCTACCACACCTACAACCTCTATTATTCAATTATATTTACCGCCACCACCGCTGTCAACAACACCACCATCAGCAACCACTACTGGTCAATCCCTACTATCGACCAACTTATCTATCACAACTAGCACCACCGCTAACTGCGACCACTAATACATCACAACCTCCACACATTCTTCGGCGACCACCACCATTGCCACTAGTAACGCTACCTCTACCATCACTTCAATCACTATCATCGCTACAATTTATCTCTACTAACAACCATCTTCACCATCACAACTAACAACATCTCCAACTAGCACCAACACATCGTCAACCATCATGCATTCATTTTTCAGCCATCACAATCAACACCTCCAACTACTAACATCAAGAAACGTTACATCATAACCACCACCACCACTATCAACCGCCACATCATAATATCACTATAATACCAACCATCACACTATCACCATTAATATTACTAATCACTAACATCAATCGTTGTCACCGCAACTACCATTATAAATCATCTCCACTATCACTAACAAACATAAATATTTTTTTCAATCAAATAATATAATTTTGTTGTATTAAATTACAGACTTTTCTAATATATAATTAGTTTTTATTTGAATTGTATTTTTTATTTTATTATATATACAAATACGTTTTTTTGCACATTCAGATATTGAAAAATAAACAGTCTTAATCATTCAGTTTTCAGATCTAGAGACAACATCTTAATCATTCAGACGTGCATTCAGATTCAGACGTCTGAATCTGAAAAAAAACAAATGCAACCTTAGGTAGGAAGTATTATTATCATTATTTTTGGTGGAGTGTTAAGTAAGACGGAAGGGACAGTTTCGCATCATATTTGTAATTACAAAGACAATATGATTGTAGCTAGTATATATTTGTAATTTAAAGTCGTGCAATAGACATATCTATAATGCCAGCACTTGCATGATAAAAGAAAACATTTAAGAACTTTATATATTTCAAATTCAAAACTAAAATATTGATTCAAAAGTTATAATTTTCCCATTCAAAATAAACCTAATTCTGATTCAAATATGTTCCTTTAATTTAAATTTAAATACTTTATATTTTAATCAATTAAATGACATAAATTTTTGTTGCTTGTGATATTTTCATAGTTTAAACTTTTCAAGATCATCTTCAAGTGCTTTTGCTTACTCTATTTGATTTCTTAAAATGACTCGAACAAAATAAATTAGAAAATAAGGCAAGGTGTGTTCTTTTCTCTTTAATTTAAGTTAAAAAATAATTTGTCAATTCAAAAAACAAATAATTTAATATTTATAATTATATTTGTGTATGAGAAAAATTAAATGTGAAAATCATGAAACAAAGCACCATAAAAAGGAATAACAATAATAATATTAAAGACAACACTTAAAAAAATGTTTTTAAATAATTTAGTGAAATAGGTAAGGGAAAACATATGTTTAAGAGTTAATTTAAATTGCTTTGATGAATTTGGAGACACAACCTTCTTAATAAAAATGTAATTTTAGAATCACATATAACTCGTCATCGTTCTTACCTTTTAATTGCCTTTTTTTTTTTTTTTAATATTTCACCACTCTTCTTCTCCCCTCCTTTATTCTTGTTGCTCTATTCTGCTAATCAAATTAACAATGCCAATACAATTAGTCATAAACAAACTAACAAATAATAAAGTGCAATTTTCACTTAATATACACACATAAAAATAGAATACTTTTAATATATTAAATTGAGCTAATTCTTTTTCTAAATTAGTAGGAAATAAACTGAGGAGAAAGAATAAAAAATGTTAATGATTTTTTTTTTTTTTTGAATAACTACTTAGGAGATAAACTTAGGAGAAAGAATAAAAAATGTTAATGAAAAAAAAAGGGATAATACCCACGAAAATACCTGAACTTTAATCAAATTTTCAGTGGAGCATATTGAACTTTGCGGGGGTCCTATTACCCCCTATACATTTTTAATCGGAATTAATTCCCCCCGAATTTTTTTAAAGTGGAATTAATCCCCCCAAAATGTATACCCAGTTTCTTAGGTGGAAAGTGTGGTACACGCGCTTTGTCTTCTCCATTTTATCACTTTTCACTATTTTTTCACCATTACAACCATATTAAAGATTCCACAACTCAAATTCATCCTACAAATCAAATTTCAAATAATTTCATTGAGTCAATTTCAAATTCCAAGTCCATTCTTATCACACAAGTTTTCAAATTCAATTTCTAGTTTCAAACTTTGAATTCCATTGAGTTTAATCAAAAATTTTCTTGCACATTGAATTTATATGAATTCACTTGAATTCCAGTTTATGTATAAAAAAACATACATTGAATTTTCAATAATTAAATGAAATCTTATTAATTTTCTTCATTCGGGTCCACAAAAGTTTTCAAATTACGCCAACTCAATTGAATCTTCCATTGAGTTTCAAATTCCAAGTCCATTCCAATTCGAATTTCTTGAAAACTTTCTTCAACAAACTTTCTTAAACTCAAAACCCAAACTTTCTTCTATTGAGTTTCCAGTTTCGATGACGGAATCTTCAAGAATGAAAACTGAAACGGAATGAAATAGACTGCAACAAAGAGGAAGAAGAAACTGAAACTCAAGAAGAAAGAAGAAAGGAGAAAAGGAATGAAAAACTATAAATAAATAAAAATATAAAACTTTAAATAATTATAAAATTAAGGGGTTGTTTGGCAAAAAAAAGAGTTTAAAACATTTTTAGCACTGTTCACACGCTCAATGCGCATGACTAACACGCAATGTGCCAAGTGGCAGATATATGTCATTAAAATACGAAAAAAAGTCTGGGGGGTAATAGGACCCCGCAAAGTTCAATATGCTCCACTGGTAATCCGGTCAAACTTCAGGTATTTTCGTGGGTATTATCCCAAAAAAAAAATTGTTAGGTATTTTAATGACTACTGTCCTTGTCCTTATTAGGTTGTAACGCCAAGTGAATCAACAGTTGTATGTTTAATAATAATAAAAAAATCAACAGTTGTATGGGCAGAAGTAAGTCAAGCAATCCTAAGTAGAAATTGGGATAAAACAAAGGAAGCAAAGACAATTGTAGAAGGAACAGAAAGAGAACTTTCCCTACCCGATGCGAATTTGGATTAGTCGAATTTCAATATGGGTATCGGACACCGAATGAGAAATCAAAAAAAGAAAAAGAAAAAAAAAAGAGAACTTGTAAAAGGAAAAAAATTTAAATCTAACATTTGGGTTCCAAAACATTTTACAGTATCATATAGCAAGGAGTCAGGGTGGGAGCAAAGCTTGAAACGTAATATGGCAATTGACAAATGAGATTAATTATGAGAAGAAAAGCTAAATTTGATTTATTCACCATTAAAGTTATATATATATATATATATATATATATATATATATATATATATATATATAATAGAAGATTGAGAAATTAGAATTTTATTCCAACTCAAATTCTATTTGAATTCAATTTTGATAATCCCGTCACTAACATATTTCTTGAAAAATAATATCAAAATTAAATTTTCAAATCGTATTTATCCTTATCACAAATATCTTTGGCTAATTATATATATAGAGAATAAATTATTATTATTATTATTATTATTATTATTTTTACTGCACTATAAGTCTATAAATAACACCACGTATGTACTTCTGTTCTTACTTCTAGTATTACGTATTTATAGATTTTTATTATATTGAAATAGTTAAGTTTATTTAGGATTCTTGATTATGAGTTCCTTGTTTTAAGCTAATGATCATTTTTTAAAAAATTTAATGTATTTTTAAATTTAAATTATTAAAAAAAATTAATTCAAAATTTTTATTATAATATTTTTTAAATAGATGTTGTAGTTTTTGAATTACAATGTGATAATGATAAAAGAGTTGGAATAACACTATTTTAAATTTAAATTCAAATTAAGTCATGATAAACACTAAGAGTTTACATAAAATTAAAATTCTAAAATTATAGAGATAGTTATAATCAGTAAAATTCAAAATTATTCTGATTAAAATATCTTTTTAGTTTAGGACTATTTGGATTAAAATCCTAAATAGCAGTCCTATGGAAAAACAATTCAGTTAATCCTAAATCACAGTCTTTTGTTAAAATCCTTCATTTAGGATTATAGATTATTCATGCCTCTTTTTAGGTCAAGCTTTTGGGTTGAAAAGATTCATGAATTAATTTTTAGAGCTTAGTTAGGACTCTTTAAATATAGTTCCCAGATTTAAGTTCATGAAAATTTCTATTTTTTTTCTAGCATTATTATTTTCAAATTCAAATATTAAATTTTTTTTAATTTAAATTTTTTATTACAACACTTGTTAGTTGTCCTAAGAATTGCCACGTGGCTTGACAATAGCTTGCCACGTGGCTTGACAATAGCTTGCCACGTGACTCCTTCTGATGTTTCGTCTTCTGCTTTATAATACATATAGATAATAAAATAATTAGCTATATGACTTAGATAAATATATAATATATTGAACATTTTATTAATATTCAAAGAATGCCTATTGAATACTAACTGATAATTTTTTACAAATTTAAAATGTATCACTTTTAAATAAAACTAGTATAAGTACCCGCGCGATGCGCGAAATATTTTTTTTTAAGAATATCAGTAAAAAAAATAATAACTTATTCTTTTGAACTAATAAACTGTTTAAAAAAATTAATTATATCATATTAACATATTTTAAATTGATTATAAAATACAAAAAATAATTATTAATAGTGAAATTAGTTATCATAGTCGCAATTATTTTAGATGTATGAAAATGATGAAATTGGTATTCTTATATAACTATATTTTGTTGCTGATTTACAAAAGTAGTTAATATTAAATAATTATTATTTTGTCGTTGAATTTTTATATTTATATTTTAAACTAATTAAGATACGTGATTACATATTTTCTTTCATTTCTAATTTTAATTTTTTGGTATATCGATTCAAAATCAACAACCAACTGCATTAAAAGTAATTAATTTCTCTAATTAAAATTTTTTTATTTAAAATTTAAAATTTTACCATTCTCAATTAAAAACTATGCACATACAATTTATAATATTGTTCATCACAAAAAATATATATAAAACTTTGTTTCCAGCGTTAACTCCACCCACTCACACACACGAAAAAAAATAAAAAAATTTACCTCCACCCTCCGCTTTAGCCCCACACTCTAATTCTACTCCGTAAAACTCCTACTCAAACTATACCAATAAATTTAAGATAAAGTACGAAAGATGATTTAGAATTATTTCAAAAGTATAATTATAAATATGAGATTTGATTACTCTTCTTTTGACTCTTCAAATTATTTTATCACAGTTTTAAGTTAAAATATTATACAGTTTATTAAATGATGTAGAAGCAAATTTTCTAATAAAACTTGTTTGTCCTATAATTTATCTTTAGGTGACTTTTCATTTTTTATTCTATAGTTTATCCTTAGGTAAGTAATTGTGATTAAAAAAAAAAGAATTAATGCTAATGATAAAAAATATTAAAATGATTTAAAAGCTAAATAAGCATGACAACATACCTTAATAGTTATTTATTTATAGAAATTTGATGAGCAATATTACGTATAACTTTTTATTTACTTTCATAAATTGCACAAAAAAAAATATAAATTAAACATAATTCACAAAGATTTTTTGATTAAATTATTAACACTTTTGTTAAATATATTTTTGAATTAGATGACTCAAACAATATTCATTTTGGCAGCAAGAAATTGCGTAATTTGATAAATAATAGATACCTACTAAATTTTTTTTGAAAAATTTAAATTTATTTAAAGGTGAACAACTATATAAAATATGAAAGATAAAATAGCATTTATAATTTAGAAGAGATAAGTTTGGAATAATAAAAATCTATTAGAACTCTTTAACTATGGATTTCTATTTTTAAGATAATGAAATTTCTTTTTTTTTTTTTTTTTTTTTAAAAGAAATAATGTATTTCAAATTCAAGATTTTAAATTTTGTTAGAATCTTAGAAAGATAAGATTCTAAAATTTTATAATTATCTTACAGTTTATATATTTTGAATTTGAAAAAAAAAATTTGAAATTAATGATATCAGTTAGGTATGTTCTATTAAAAATAAATGAAATAAAATAGAATATTTCAAATTAATGTTATCGATTTTAAAATATTAATATCAAATTATTTTAACCTTTTTTCCCTTTTGTTCTCTTTTGTTATTTTATATTAAAAAAATTATTTTTTTCTTCTTCTTACTGCTACATCTTCTACTATTTTTTTATTGATAAACTTCTACTAATTATTATTACTTATTCTACTATATATTCTAAGTACTTCTACTATTAATAATTGAATTATTTCAATAATATTTTTATTTTTCATTAATATGTAAATAAATTAAATTTAAATATATTTTATAGCATTTATATTTAAAAGAGATAAGTTTGAGATAGTAAAAGTCTATTAGAACTCTTCAATTATGGATTTCTAATTTTAAGATAATTTTTTTTTTTAAAGGGATAATGTATTTCAAATTCAAGATTTTAAAATTTGTTAGAATCTTAGAAAGATAAAATTCTAAAATGTCATGATTATCTTATAATTTAGATATTTGAATTTGAAATTAATGATACCAATTAGGTATTTTCTATAATAAAAATAAACAAAATAAAAAAAATATCATCAATTGGGTTGAGATAAAACTAAAACTCTAAGATTATAGAGGTAGTTGTATAAACTCAAAATTGTAATCTGGGTAGAATATATTTTTTAATATTTTTTTATCTTTTCCTAATATGTAAATAAAATATATTTAAATAAATTTTATAATATTTAAATTTTAAAAGAGATAAGTTCGAAATAGTATATGTTTATTAGAATTCTTTAAGCTAATGATAATTTTTTAAAAAAAGAATCTAATATTTTCAAATTCAAATATTCCTATCTTTTAATTAAAAAAAAATTCTACTCTTACCATGTTTTTTTTTCTCAAGTTAAAAGCAATACAACTTATGTATTACTACTACTATTATTTTTTATTTTTTATTTTTATAAAGAGAATATAGCAAAGCACTCAAAATAGAGTGTCAAAATATAAAACAAAGTGAGTAGCAATGGATATGCTAGTAAATTCAGTAACATTGTCTCATAAAAAAAAAAAAAAAAAATTCACATCGTAATTACATCACACTGTATTTTTTTAAAATACAATGAATAATAAAGTAAAAATACACAAATAGAAGAGAATGTATAGCCTTCAAAGAAAACATTTCACATCGTAATCACATTGCATTGATTTTTTTCACTTGTTGTTTGTAATTATAAAGAAAACATTTAATTAACAATACAAAATCAAAACAACAAATTTGCTAAAAGGAAAAAATATTATATATATTTTCTATTATATCAATTCAAGTTTAATTTAAATTCAAATTCAATAGCATTTTTGTTTGTTAAATTATTATTTTTTAAAAAATACAGTATAAAAGAAAAAATAGTGGGACAAATTAACATATCAGAATCAATTGATTTTGAGGAAAAACAATCAATCATACACACAGTATTCCTAAATCAATTACCTTAAACTTCTTCTGTTGTTTGGCTGTCGCTCTCAAAATTATTGGTCGTCTACTAGTTGTCGTTCTCAAAATTATTGGGTGTCTAGACACAGGTCTCTATGAAGATAATTTTCACCGCATTGTATAAATCTAGCATGCACAATCAAAGAATGGAGATCAGTGTCCATTACATATATAGAAGATAATTTCACAATAATCATCGATCTCAATAAAATAATTTATAATATTTTTTTTTAACAAAATAGCACAAATTCTATTATGTCAATTCAAGTTTAGTTTAAATTCAAATTCAATAGCACTTTTGTTTGTTAAATTATTATTTTTCAAAAAACACAGTATAAAAAGAAATAGTGTGACAAACCAACATATCAGAATCAATTGATTATGAGGAAAAACAATCAAGCATACACACAATATTCCTAAAGCAACTACCTTAAACTTCTTCTGTTGTTTGGCTGTCGCTCTCAAAATTATTGGCCGTCTACTAGCTGTCGTTCTCAAAATTATTGATAGACACAGGTCTCTATGAAGATAATTTTCACCGCATTGTATAAATCTAGCACAATCAAAGAACGAAAATCAGTGTTCAATACATATATAGAAGATAATTTCACAATAATCATCGATCTCAATAAAATAATTTACAATAAATTTTTTTAAAACAAAATAACACAAATTATTAATCAATTATAAACAAATAATCTTGAATCAAACATTGAATAGTTGCAAACTGTGCATATATATTAATATGCACACATGTCATCCATGAATGTTATATAACCAATAATAAAAAAAAACTAAACGATGAATTAAAAAAAATAAAATTTTAGAGAATAAAATAAGAAGTTTTATTAGAAAGTTAGTTTATATAGAAAAAAGTTCATTGAAATTCAACTTTATCTAGTTTAGAGTTTGTTTTTAATTCAAATTTTAAAAAATATGTGACTTTTAATTCAAATTCAAAATTCAAAAATATCTAACCAATTTTTAGCAAATTTTATCTTAATCTAAAGAGTAAGCTTTATCTAGTTTAGATTTTGTTTTCAATTCAAATTTAAAAGAATCTGGGACTTTCATTTTAAATTAAAAATTCAAAAATATCTATCTAATTTTTAGCAAAGTTTATCTTAATCTAAAGAGTAATTTTAAAAATAAATTATCTATAAAAATAAAATTTATTTTTTTATTGCTTCAATTTAAAAGTACATAAAATATTTCAAACTAAATAAGTTTTTGTTAACTTTACTTTTACGTGTACACTATTTTTAGAAAACTTTATCTTTTGTACACTATTTTTAGAAAACGTTATCTTTTAAAATAAATGTTATATTTTTATAATTGTAATTTTGAAGTATAAAAAACGTAGAATATTCATCTTAAAGATATCATCTCTCAAAATAATTACGTATAATTGATTTATGTTTAATTCTTTTTTTTTAATCTTTAAAATAAATAAACAATCTATATATAGCGGGAGAGGATGGAAAATTATGTGAGGGTGAAGAATTTAAGTTGGTTTGGGTTTGTTAATTTTTCTTTTGGTCTTTCTTCCTATATTATCATTTTCTTTTATACTGTTTCTTTTTTAGAAAAAAATTAAAAGTGTGCTTGTCATATGATTATTATTATTAGTAGTAGTAGTAGTAGTATTTTAATAGTTTTTTTATCTTTCCCTAATATGTAAATAAATTATAGTTAAATATATTTTATAACATTTAAATTTATAAGAGATAAGTTTGAAATAGTATATATATATTAGAACTCTTTAATTGTTTGATTCTATTTTTAAGATAATGAAAATCTTTTATGTAAAAGGACAATTTATTCAAATTCAAATACTTAATTTTTTAATTCAAAATTTTATTACAATATTTTTAACTTTGTCTTAAAATATTTTTTAATATGACTATTTTAATAGCTTGACACGTGGCATCCTGTCTTGCTTATGTTTTGCTTTTATATATATATAGACAAAAATATCTATCTAATTTTTAGCAAAGTTTATCTTAATCTAAAGAATAATTTTAAAAATAAATTATCTTTAAAAATAAAATTTATTTTTTTATAGCTTCAATTTAAAAGTACATAAAATGTTTCAAACTAAATAAGTTTTTGTTAACTTTACTTTTACATGTACACTAATTTTAGAAAACTTTATCTTTTGTACACTATTTTTAGAAAACGTTATCTTTTAAAATAAATGTTATATTTTTATAATTGTAATTTTGAAGTATAAAAAATGTAGAATATTCATCTTAAAGATATCATCTCTCAAAATACTTACGTATAATTGATTTATGTTTAATTCTTTTTTTTTAATCTTTAAAATAAATAAACAATCTATATGTAGCGGGAGAGGATGAAAAATTACGTGAGGGGTGAAGAATTTAAGTTGGTTTGGGTTTGTTAATTTTTCTTTTGGTCTTTCTTCCTATATTATCATTTTCCTTTATACTATTTCTTTTTTAGAAAAAAATTAAAAGTGTGCTAGTCATATTATTATTATTATTATTATTATTATTATTATTATTATTATTATTATTATAGTTTTTTATCTTTCCCTAATATGTAAATATATTATATTTAAATATATTTTATAACATTTAAATTTTATAAGAGATAAAATTGAAATAGTATATATCTATTAGAACTCTTTAATTGTTTGTTTCTATTTTTAAGAAAATGAAAATCTTTTTTGTAAAAGGATAATTTATTCAAATTCAAATACTTAATTTTTAATTCAAAATTTTATTACAATATTTTTAACTTTGTCTTAAAATATTTTTTAATATTATCTTAAAAATTGCCACGTGACTATTTTAATAGTTTGACACGTGACATCTTGTCTTACTTATGTTTTGCTTTTATATATATAGAGACTACTCAGCACAAAAATACATTTAATATATCAATTATTTATATAAGAAGAAATTTTTTCTGTCTCTAAAACATAGTGGCCTGACAAAAATAAAAGCATATTAATAGTCGATACGTGGATCTTTTAAGGAAGAAGAAATTTTTTCTGATCCACAAAAGTAAGGGTTTGGACAAAAAAGCTAATCAATGTTCGATACAACTCATAGTGGCCATACCAAGTCCAAAATGCAGTCTTGGGAATATCAATCTCCCTAATTTTCAATTGATGATAACCCAAACAAAGATCTATTATAGAGAAATACTTAGCACCCTGAAGTTTGTCAAAGAGGTCATCAATTCTAGGAAGATGGTACTTTTTTTTCATGATGACTTTTATTCAATTGATGATAGTCTATACACATCTGAACAGACCTATCTTTCTTTCACACAAAAGTATGGAAGCACACCAAGGAAAGATACTAGACTGAATAAAACCCTTATTAAGAAGATCCTTTAATTGCTCTTTTAGTTTTTTTATCTCTGCTAGAGCCATCCTATAGGGGGGAATAGAAATGGGACGGGTATCCGGCAGGAGATCAATCCCAAAGTCTATTTTCCTATCCGAAGGAACCCAAGAAGGTCATCAGGGAAAACTTCGAGTAATTCATTAACCACAAGGATAGACTACAAAGAGGGATTTTCAGAGTTGGAATCCTTGATCCGAACTAGATGATACAAACACCCTTTGGATATCAATTTCTGAGCCCTAAGGTAAGAAATAAATTTTCCTTTGGATACTAAGGAACTTTTCTCCCATTCAACTATGGTTCATTAGGAAAGTGAAAAGTGACCTCTTGGGTCCTATGATCCAGAGAAGCATAGCACAAATAAAGTTAATCCATCCCAATATCATATCAAAATCCACCATATCAAGCTCTATTAGATCCATCAGGGTCTCCCTACGAAGGATGGACACAACACAATCCCTATAGATTTTTTTAGCAATAATAGACTCACCCACTAGGGTAAAAATGGAAAAGGGGTCAAAAATACTTTCAGGACCAAAACCAAAGTGTACATCCACATAAGATAGGGTAAAACCCGAATCAAGTAAACAATATATATCTCAGGAGAAAAGTTATAACATACCAGTGACAACATATACAGATGCCTCGAATTCCTAACGAGTAGAAAGAGCATAAAGGTGATTTTGTCTATTTCTTATTCCAGAAGTAGCACCTTTTGCCGTAGGAGCTGAAGAAGTGGCAACCGGGAACCTATTAGCTCCATTGGAAACCATAGCTATAGGACTTTTCTAATCTTTATTAGGAAGTATATGATGTGGGAATGTCTTCGTATATTGATCGAGGTCGTAATACCCTCTTAACTAGTAGACGAGCTGAGGACTTTTCTATCGATAAAGTTTTTCTAAATGCTCCAGCTAGGGTCAAATTTAAACGAGTGTATATCTCATCATATATCAATTCAGGTGACCTAAATTATATCAAATGAAAGGTATTTAATTCTTCTTTCCAATGCACTTGGTTTCACCAGAATCCGATATCAAAGTGAAAAATTATACTTATTTTACTATGACAAAAAAGCTAATCAATTTTGAAAGAAGAAAAATTCTCGTACTATGAATTAACATCCGTACGTAAAATGATTTGATGAAAGATATGAATCGACATATAAAACGTTAAAATGGCTTGGCAAAAGAGATGAATCAACATCTGATACGTGAAGTGACTTGACAAAAGACGTGAATCGTCATCTGATACGTAAAGTGGCTTGACAAAAGATGTGAATCAATACTATACACGTAAAGTAACTTGATTAAAAACGTGAATCAACATCATACACATGAAGTGGCTTGACAAAATATATGAATCAATACACATGAAGTAGCTTGACAAAATATATGAATCAATATTTGATATGTGAAGTGGCTTAGCAAAAACTGTGAATCGACATCTGACACGTGAACCGACTTAACAATAAATGCGAAATTGCGAATCAACACCTTACACGTGAAGTGATTTGGCAAAAAAAAAAAAAACGTAAATCAACATCCATCACGTGAAGCAACTTGGTAAAAAATGTAAATCAATATTCGACACGTGATGTAGTTTTTAAGCGACAAAACTAGAGAATAGATAATATATATGTATATATATACAGAGAAAAGTATATTATATTTTATTATTATGTATAGTAATTTACCTAAAATTTTAATTTTATAATATTAATAGAATTATTTTTAAAATCATGTACGAGATAATTCGACAATCACATGCAACATATGTGCTGAGGAGCTAATCTTCACTAAAAATATGATCAGTTAAATTCAAGTTTTTTTCACAATATCTATTAGACAATTGAAATATGTTGAAAATGTATCCAATGCCGTGGACATTTTTTTGGTAAATCTAAATGTGTGAGTACTATTTATTATTGATCCGTAAAATAGGATTAATAATAATAAAGAAAAACATGGCAAGTAAAACATCACTTCTTACTCTTAAATATTCTCTTCAGCCTCTCTTTAAATTCGACACAAGTTTCACTCTTTAATTATTAACTATATACCTTAACTGAAGGTATAATTTATTAAACTGTTTATTAATGTTCAAAGAATGTCTATTGAGTATCTAATTGATAATTCTTCACAAAATTAAAATGTGTGATTTTTAAATGAAATGACTTGAGAAAAAAGCAAATCAACATTTGATAAGTGGTGAATATCACCATTTTATACGATAAATTTTAATTAAATGTGTTTAATTTCAGAAAATTGAAGTAATTCAGTTGGCTTGTGAAACTTAGATAATTATAATGAAGAATTGCTGAATATTGAAGAAAATGATAAAAAAAGTTGTGTGGATACTTATCGGTTTGAAAGATATTTAGTGAATTGTAACAATCGTAGTTGTGATTTTTTTCTTATTATATGTTTTGAGTGTTTTGCCATTCTCTTAAGTTGTTACATGCTATTGGTGAGTTGTGGGGATGGTTGGCATGGTCCCCGATGCAATCGAGAGTGATTTGGGAGGCTTTGAGACTCTTTGAGGCTTTAAAAGCTAAGAGTTTGACTTTGGTCAATATTCTATGTTTCGAGCGCTGGATGAAACTTCGGATAGATCAATCAGATTCGGAATGTCAATTTTAGGTTAGGAGCATAGTTAGTTCGGATCCCAAGCCTTTATTTTACATTTCGACCCTTCTTTCAGAAATTAGTTAAAATAAGCTTTTAAGGATCTTGGGGCTAATTTGTTGTAAACGCCCTCTTTTCAAAAATTCGACGATACCATTGAGTCCAAAATATCGAAAATACTCTAGTAAAATATTTGGTTTATTTCGTAGTGTCCCAAACGAATTCTGAGAGTCCATTCGGAAACTTTGAATTTATGAACTGGTGCAACAACTGATATCTGGTGCACCATTTCTTCTTCGTGAAAGTGGGTCCTTGGTTGTGAATGTAGAGAAGGAAAATCTCCTTCATCGCGAAGGTAATCTGAGATCGGGCCAGGTTTTTGCTTCTTTATGAATGGAGTGGATCCAAGTCATTAGCCTCCGCGAACGCGAAGGCCAACCTTAATGGCTGGTTTCCGTTGATCCTCGCGAATGCGAGAGGTTGACCATGTTCACGAGGTAATATTCACAAAATAGTATAAACACCTCATTTAACTATTTTTACTATTTTTAGACTTGAAAGCTTCGAGAAAAGGTGATTTCTAGGGTTTTCTTCATCTCTCATGCTTGGGTAAGCTCTAAACTCTTGTTTCCATTAATTTATATTGATTATATCTTCAAAAATAACTTTTAATCTTATTTTTAAACTAGAATTTGAGAATTTTCCAATAAACTCTTAAAATAACTTTTCATTGATTTGAATACCGACTTTTAATCCTTTTTATGTGGGTTTTCAGCTGTAGACTCCAATGAAAATGACTAACATATTTCTAAAATAAAATTTCAGTTTTATCCCTTTTATTTTTTAACTCATTTTTCAAATTAATTTAGGGCCCGATTTAAATATGGTCAATATGGGCATCATTTACTTTCTTTTGATGTGTAGATCATATTTTTGATAGACTTAGCTCATTCCGAGACTGTTCATGTAAGAAGGGCTCTGTGTTGAAGTTCTAGGCTCGGATTTTCAATTTTTCGAGATATGTTATGGCTTAAGTTCCTTCAAACTCTGCTGGATTGTTAACGATCATGTAAAACATGTTATGGATTAGGTAATTTAGTTATCGAATTAGTATTTTGAAATCATTATTATTATCGTTCGTGTGGAGGTTTATTTGTATATTGTTATTAACTTGAGAGAATATGATTGTGGTGATGCTCGAGTAGGTGCTTTACATGATATCGTAGTCTTTGTTTGTGCATTAAAATGCCATATTTGTAATTGTATCGCTCGAGTGGGGGCTTGACTTGTTAATATAGGTCTTGTTTGAGCTTTAGTTACCTTTATTCATTATAGAAGATCAGATAAAGGGGTTTAAAATAATATTATTGATGTCTTACATGACTTGTTATACCAGTGATGTCACACGATGACTTTTATCATGAAATATTATCATTTGAGTTGATTCTGAGCTCATTTATGTCTGTACTAAATTGATTATTATCTTCATACTGATTGATTGTGAGAATTACATTCTCATTTCATTTTTACATATTCATGAGATTGATACCACTGAGAAGCACTTATTTTTTATGAAAATTGAGTCACCTTACAAAATACTTATATCGAGGGATGTCGATAAGGTTGATTGAGAAATACTGTTTTTGTTAAAAAATGAGATACTTTATAAAATCCCTCTATCAAGGGATGTATCGGTAAGGTTGATTGAGATATGTGATTGAGATTATGAAAGTATATGAGTTGCGAACCACCCATGGGTCTTGTCCTAAAACGCTGAGACTTGGAAGGTGTATGCAAAGTCCCACCATCATTGCGTTACATTTGCATATTTTGTGTTTCTTTTATGTTCTAAATAATCTGTATTTAGTATCTTTATATATATAGTTTGTGTGTAGTTGTTTCCTTTTTTAGTATCATAGAATTGTTAGTGAGGACGGTGTGAGCTACCGTTTGAAAAAAAATTATTTACAGGTGACATGCTCATAGTATCTCTTACTTGTTAGTGTTTTTCTTTGCTCAGTCGGCCTATAATACCACTGAGTATAAGTGGACCATACTCACTCCTACTTCTGTAACCTTCCGGTATAGATTTTAGTTCGAGTGTGACCCACGGTGGCTAATTTCATGACTTGTAGCTGGATTTTGAGGTACTGGTGAGCTGTAGAGTTCGGGGCTGATTTTGGACTTCCTCTAATTTATCTTGTCTTTATTATTATTCAAAGGCAAACTCTTCTATTTCAGTTCTCAAATTATGTATCAGATGATCTTTATGACACCATTTTTGGGGATTTATGTATTTTGTTCAACTTTTTTTCCTATGTTTATACATTATGACTTGACTTCGTTCTAGAAGTCTTATATTTATGAGTTGTCTTTTATATTTTGATTGCTCCCTTATGTTGGATTTGTCTTACCTACTAAGGCAAGTTCCTCGGTAGGTGATATCATGACTTTAACTTTTGAGTCATGACAAATTAATATCAAAGCGTTAGATTTAACAGTGTCATATGTGAAAGAGCAGGATGTATAATAGATTGGCATATGTATCTATTTTCAAGACACTATAGGATATTTTGAGGAAAAACTTCTCTAATTTGATTCCTTATCATGAGGATTGTTCATACCCAATATTCTACACTTGTATTCCATTATTTTACACACAAATGTTAAGGACTTGATCCAGAGATATTAAGAATGTTAAGCCAACACCCATTGTTGGAGCCTCAGTCAGGGGACAAGAAAGGGGTCATAGCCAAGCTAGAGGTAGAGGTCGGGAACATAGAGCTTCCCTGTCTATAGAATGGGCTATGGTGGCCTCTATTAAGCTTAAGATTTATTATGATGATGAGAATGATCTGATAGAGGATGTGGGGACAGCTCAGGTTCCCTAGAGTTCAGTTGCTACTCTAGTATTACAAGATTTATTGATTTGTCTGTTGGATTGTTTGGATGGAATTCCCCAAATAAGGATTCCACTAAGTGTTCCAGGTATTTTTCAAAATCTAGGAGGTATTCCATCATCAGGGTAGGCTTAGACTTATGATTTTTTTACTTTAAGGGTACAACCATCTTCTGTGACTCTCTCATGTTAATTCAATACCTATTAGGCTCACTGTTCCTCTTATTACTTTAGGTTCTGTGATGATTTTGATGATTAGAAGAGATTAAAGAAATTTATTATCTTGACTCCTCCCAAGTTCAGTGGTACTAATGGAGAGGATTCCTATGAGTTTTTGTCTAACTGTCAGGAGAGGTTGCATAATCTCAGATCCCTTGAGTCCCATGGAGTTGCTTATACGACTTACTAGTTAACTAATATGGCTAGATAGTAGTAAAGGTCTCCTGTTAGTTATAGATAATTGGGTTTGCCATCTATGACATGAACCTAGTTTCTTGAGGCTTTTTTGGAAAGGCTCATCCCTTACAGCTTGAGAGATGAGTTTGATCACATGTATTAGGTCTCCATGACTATTGCGGAGTATGAGGAACACTGTCATGCATTAGATAGATATTCTACTACTAGTATCTCCATCGAGTCTGAGAGGATCAAAAAGTTTGTCAAGGATTTGACAGGATCTTATCAGTTAGCGATGGCTCATCTTGTTGTTTTATATGGTTCTATCTACAGTATTATGGATCATGCTAAGTTGATTGAGTCAATTTGTTAGGGTACTCAGGATGGTATTAAAAAGATGTGATGACATGGTGGGTTTGGTGGATATGCATCCCAAGGTAGGGTTATCTCTAACACAGGTTCTCGCAGTTATTATGGTAGACTAGTTAGGCAGCTTTACATGGTTAAATTGTAGGTTTGTGGTTTGTTCAACTTTTGGTAGCCAGGGAACTCAGATAAATGCTCCAGTTTTGTTTTTTTAGGACAGGAAGGTTATTTTGGATCTTCTAGGCCTTCTCAGTGTGATTCGGGTAGCAGAAGATGTTACTTTTGTAATGAGCATGGTCATATTGCAAATGACTTCCCTCAGCGTGCATTGGGTCTTACCCAATAGAATTTTTAGCTTTAGCTTTACCCTACTCCTATTTATGTGATTAGAGATGGATTGCACAGTCGCAAGGGTGGTACCATAGGTGATTGAGGTGGGGCTCAAAGAGCTTGTGTTAGTAGACACAGGATTGCTCAGTCTGGGGGTGGGCTTGGTCAGTTCTATACTATCCCTGGGAGACCTGAGGTAGAGGCTCTGATGTAGTTATTACAGGTATCATTTTGGTTTTTCATCTTTTTGCTTTTGTGTTATTTGACCCTGGGTTTATATTCTCTTATGTGTTTGCATCTTTGCTACTAGTTTTGATGTTGCATATCAGTCTCTTATAATGCGTGCTCATATTTATATCCCAATAAGAGATTCTTTAGTAGTGGATCGGGTATACCGATCATGTGTAGTGACCTTTATGGGGTAGGAGACCTCGGTAGACTTGATTATCCTAAATAAGATTAATTTTGATGTTATCTTGGGTATGGATAGGTCGACTCTTTATCTTGCAATTTTATATTACTTTTCCAAGATCATGACTTTAGCTACTCCGAGTGTGCCAAGATTATAATGGAATAGTACTCTTTGTTTAGGTCTAAAGGGGGTAATATCTTTTCTACGTGGTTGACTTATGGTAGTGAATGGGTGTCTTTCTTATTTAGCCTATATTCACGATTCTAGTGTTGATTTACCACGTCTTTTTTTTTTAGTTTTTAAAGAGCTTCAGGATGTGTTTGAAATAGATTTACCCGATATGCCTCTGGATCATGATATTGATTTTGCTATTGATATTGCCTTGGGCACTAAGCCCCTTTTTGTTCCGTCTTATAGGAAGAACCTGGTTGAGTTGAAGGCATTGAAGGAGCAGTTGTAAGATTTATTGAGTAAGAGTTTTATTAGATGTAGTGTGTCGCCTAGGGGTGCTCAGTGTTGTTTGTGAAGAAAAATGATGGATTTATGCGCACGTGTATTGATTATCGACAATTAAAAAAGGTGGCAATGAAGAATAAGTATCCTCTTTCTCGCATTGACGATTTATTTGATCATCTTTTGGGTGCCACGATGTTTACTAAGATTGACTTGAGATTCGGATATCACCAGTTAAGGATTTGAGCCTCGGATGTTTTGGAGATTGGTTTTCATACTTGATATGATCATTATGAGTTTATGATCATGTCTTTTGGGTTGACCAATGCTCCAACAACATTCATGGAGTTGATAAATAAAGTATTTTGACTGTATCTTAATTTCTTCATGATTGTATTCATAGATAATATCTTAGTTTATTTCAAGAATGAGGTTGACCATGTGAGACATTGAGGATTATGCTTCAGAGGTTGCGAGATGAGAAGTTATATGCCAAGTTCTCCAAGTGTGAGTTTTGATTGGATTCTATTTGTTTCTTGGATCATATAGTTACCAAGGATGGCATTATAGCTAATTCAGCCAAGATAGCGATGATTCGTGATTGGACTAGACCCACTTCTTGTTCCAAGATTCAAAGCTTCATTGGTTTAGTAGTCTATTATTAGTGTTTTATGGAGGTTTTATCTTCTATTATAGCTCCTTTGACCAAGTTGACTCAGAAAAAATTATTTTCTAGTGGTTGAAGTTGAGTGAAGAGAGATTTCAAAAGCTCAAGAAGTTGTTGACTTTGACCCCTATTTTAACCTTGCCCTGGGAGGGCATAGGTTTTATTGTGTTTTGTAATACTTTTGGAGTTGGGTGAGTGATGTATTGATGTAGAAGGTTAAGATGATTTCTTATGCCTCTCGTAATTGAAGCCTCATGAGAAGAATTATCCAACTCACGATTTGGAGTTAGCCGCAGTTGTTTGTGTTCAAATAATGGAGACACTACTTGTATGGAGTCCATTGTGAGATTTTCTCTGATTATCGTAGCCTTAGGTACTCCTTCACCCATCGAGATCTTAATATAAGACAATGTTAATGGCTTGAGTTGCTTAAGGACTATGATCTCACTATTCTTTATCATTCGGACAAGGCCAATGTGGTTGTAGATGTCTTGAGCTGGAAGGTGGCGAGTATGGGGAGTTTAGCTCATCATTTGACCCAAGAATGAATTTAGGCCTTGGAGGTTTAGTCTCCAACTAAATTTTTGGTTAGGCTTGATATTTCATCACCAGGGAATATTTTAGCCTTTGTTGAGGCTAGGTCTTCATTGATAGAGCAAATTAGGGTTCATCGGTTTGATGATGATAGGTTGAGGGTGATTTGGGACAAGGTATTGAGTGTCATGGCGAAGGCATCTCTTGATTTTGATGGTGTTTTTAAGATTAGCGGCCGAGTTTGCGTGCCAAAAGTTTATGGATGGGTTAGATTGATCTTGGATGTGGCTCATTATTCTAAATATTCCGTTTAGTCAAGAGCGACTAATATGTATCATGACCTAAAGCAGCATTATTGGTGGGGTGGTATGAACAAGGACATTGTAGAGTTCGTGGCTAAGTGTTTGACTTATCACCAGGTCAAGTATGAGCATCAACAACTTGGTGGTAACCATGCAGAGGATGCCTATTCTCGAGTGAAGTGGGAGCAGATATGTCATGATCTAAATTACCAGATATTGAGAGCACCTACTCTAATCCACCTATATAGGAGAACCCCTTACCACCCATTCAACATAATACGAAAGTCTTTATTAAATAGAAATAACCAACATTTATTACAACTATTTTATTACAAATATTAAGTGCAGAAATGTGAACTACCCCTAGGAACTAGTCTAAATAAGTACAAGAGCTTCTAAATCAAGAATGATAAGACTGGACACAACTTCCACCATGAATGAGAGGATTAAACACTGTTGAAGGATCACTAGCCATAAGAATGATGAAACCAACACTGATTCCTACAAAAGACTATACCCTAAAAAGGGTATAAGAAGAGTAGTATCAGTACAAATAATACATATTGGTAGGTATCATCGGCCAACTAAGGTTAGATCATGTAAACATAATATGAAAATCACGAAAACAAAACATAAAAACTTATATAATAATTTAATGAATTACACCTTCACCCGTTTATGCTATTTTATTCCTTGTTTTAACTAAAAGTATTTCCATTCTTATTCCTGTTGATCACTCATCACCTTCACATCAAGTGTCATCCGTCCTAACTCTCACTTGTTTGATTCCAATAGTTATTAATCATGATAAATAATTAATAATCATCACATTGTAACAAATATAACTATGAACATACATTATGATAAATACCTCAAGTTTATGACACTTAGCCTTTTCAAGTAACTCTACAACTTCAGTCAAGTACAAGTCAAGAAACAACAAGTCAAGTCAAACCATTACCAAATCAACAAACTTAAATCTAACAATATCCAACAAACTTAAACCATGACTCTGCAATATCCAAGTCAATAAATTATGACTCCAACGATAAGAATCTCAAAATATATGACAAGTAATTAGACGACACAAGAATTCTAAATATATCAAGCAACATCATAATTTGGTTCACTCAAGAAACCCACAATAGCAACCACGATATAACTTAATTCACTCATGGAACCAATATAAATAACAACAATAATAATAATATATTTAGACCACTTAAGGAACCGTCACACTCATACATACCTTGTACATGCTAAGGGTCTTATGGTAAGAGAGAAAAATTTAGAGTCCTTAAAAAATGAACATAAGAATACAACCACACCGTAATAGATGGTACCAAGTCCTCCAGCCTTTGCCCACTAGTCATGACCTGCAAGGGGCGAGTTCTTATCCATGTATTGTACCAGCGTGGTACCCAAGCCAACCAATGAATCATATTAATCAATCCTGTGAAGATGTCCAGATACAGATAATTCCCACAGTAATAACTGATATCATAACATCCACAACCACAATGAGAGTAAAAAATCATACTAGTATAGTCAACAAGCCTTTAATATAACCTCATTATATGTGATTAGCCTTTTAGATAACATTTAACAATTACATTCTTTAAGTATTCATGGCAACTATAGACAACCTCCCAAATATATACTTGGTTAACTTGAGTTAATCAATTCATGTAAATAACAATTATACATTAACACACTAAAACACAAGTAGATATGAATCATTAGCTTCATCAATTATAGCATGTCTGAAGTTCAATCCCCGACTTATTCAAGTAAGCATTATCAATCTCATTAAACTCAAGTAGTCTTTCTAAGAATGCACGTTTAACAGATGGATTCTAAAATCTAGTAATTCATACATTAATTCAATCTTCCTTTATTCATATCAAAACTAGAGATTCTGCTATTATCTAACAACCCTTACATTCAAGTGATTATTAGGTTCAAGACCTACACTACTATCCAAACATTCAATATTTTTCCAACTTACAGTTTAGTTTTAGTCATACGCCATTATACCTTTTACTTCCTAGCCCTTAGCCTAACTTTACTTTAGGATCTGAAGTTACATCACCGCCTCTTCATACTATAATCAGTTCTCATCACTAACTTTAAGCAAATTTTCCCATATTCCAACCACACATAATACCAAGTTCGTCATTTTATAGTAATTAGGCTAAATAACTAGATTATGAGCTCAACATTTAATTGTCATCTATATTAACATAATTTATATTACAATCCATCATGGAGTCATACAAACACAAAACATCCATCAAGGATTCATACATTAACATATCAATACAAAATTAGGTCCTCATTGCATTAAATTCATGTTTTATTCACTCAAACTCCATGCCCGCATGTCTAAGCATGATTTCATCTACATTATAGATACAATTATTAACAACAATCTGGTACTCATTGACCATAACCTACTTGGACATCAAGCTATTGCAACAAGTAAGTTATACAATGGATGATCTTTCTTCTTCTTCATATTTTTGAAGGCTAAATCATCTAATAATAATAATTACAATAGTAATTAAAAACTACTCTTCAAAGAAAAAACTTTGAAATTCAAACCCACTAATTTTACCTTCATTTATGGTCTACAACATTATCTCAAGGGTCAACTAGCCATCAAAATAGTTTTTTAAGCTCACCCCGACTCTATTGGTAGAGTTTTTAGGCAAAAGGTTCCACCTTTATTGAATTCAAGGTACCCAAATATCAATTTTGATATTTTAGTATCACTAATTCATGTTAGGAATTCTTAATTAACAATTTAGAAGTGATTTTAGGTGATATTAACCCAAACCATAGGTTTTCCCCAAAATATCCTAAGTTTAGAGTTCAGTTCCCCAAGAATTTCACCATTAAAGGTTGTTCTAATGATTCTAGGATATTAAAATATTGAAAAATAAAGAAAATGATGGAAGAAACTTACCTCAATGAAGGATTTCCACCAATACCATCTAGGGTTTAGAAATAAAATTCTGGAGTTTGAGGGTCGAACTTCATAAACTAATGTAATATCTCTAAAGCGACATGCTAACGCTATGTGGCGTCGCTATAGTGACCTAAACCGCTATAGTGCCCTTAGCTTTTCAGCACAGACACTCTTTAGTAAAACAGTCATAACTTTTTACTCAAGAAGCAAATTGATAAATAATCATTTGTGTTAGAAAGAAAACTCAGAGATAATTAATTTGGTGGGTATTTGTACCCCTAACTCCTTATATTCTAAGAGGAGTGATCATTTCAAGTTTACCTTAGCTTAAACTTAGTCCAAAACTAAATCAGCAAGGATACTTTTAACTTAACTTTGTGCTGGAGTTTTTTTTATGACCTAACTACACATCAAATGCAATATCATACTAAGTATTTGATCGTAACACATATGAAAAATGAGATTCGTATACCTTTATCACATATATTTTTCATTAATGATGGAGTAGATCGTTATAAGATCAATATGAATTTTCTTGTTGGCCTATCCCCAACCTTGAGAAAGTTTGACTCTATTTGGGCGATTGTGAATAAATTGACTAAATCAACACATTTTGTACATATAAAGGTGAATTGTAATGCAGAGAAGTTATCTAAAATATACATTTAAGAAATTTTTCGATTACATGGTGTCTTGGTATTTATTGTCTCTTACAGATGTACTCAGTTTACCTTAATTTTTTGGAGTACTATACCGTGTAAGTTGGGTACTCATCTTGATTTGAGCATGGCTTTTTATCCACAAACTAATAGTCAGTCTGAGAGGACTATTTAGGTGCTAGATGATATGTTTCAAGCATGTTTTATGAAATTTGGTGGTCATTGGGACCAGTACTTGACATTAAAAGAGTTTGCCTAAAATAACATTTATCATTCTAACATTCAAATGGTGTCTTTTGAGGCTTTAAATGGGCAAATGTGTAGATCTCTCATGGGATAATTTGAACTTTTAAGGTGAGGGACTTGGAGCATAGATTTATTGAGACTCGATTGATAGAGTCAGATTGATTCACTGGAAGATAGTGACTTCCTAGATTAGGCAGAAGAGTTATGCCTATCATTAAGCCCACAATGTTTCTTTCATGATTGGAGATCAAGTTTTGTTGAAGTTTTCGCCTATGAACGGTGTGATGAGGTTTGGGAAGAAAAAAGCTTAGTCTGAGGTTCATTGGCCCTTTTATGATCCTTAAGAGGAATGGTGATGTGGCGTATATGCTAGCTTTGTATCCACATCTGTCAAATATTCATCCTACATTCCCCATTTTTATGTTGAAAAAATACCATCTAGATGATGCACATGTGATTTGGTGGGACTCTATTGTATTAGACCATGATTTATCCTTTAAGGAGGAGCTCATTGCTATTCTAGATAGGCAAACTAGGAAGTTGAGGTCTAAGAATATTGATTTCGTAAATGCTCAGTATAAACATTGCCTTATTGGGGAGGCTATTTGGGAGGTCGGGTCCGATATGACGCGTAGATACCCCCAGTTTTTCATCTCTTCAAGTATTTTGTTTACCTTTTAGTTTGAGGATGAATTAATATTTCAGTGGTGGATAATGTAACAACCATAATTGTGATTTTTCTCTTTTAATGTGTTTTGACCATTTTTTCTTCCTCATAATTGTTACATGTTATTTGTGAGTTGTGAAGATGGTTGACATGGTCCCCGATGCATTTAGGGGTGATTTGGGAGAGTTTAAGACTCTTAATAGCCTGAAAAGCCATGAGTTTGACTTTGATTAACATTTTGTATTTCGAATGTCGGATGGCAATTTCAACAATTTCATTAGTTCTGATATATCAATTTTAGGGTTAGGAGCATAGTTTGTTTGGGTCCCGAGATTTTATTTTATATTTCTTTCAAAAACTAGTTAAATAAGATTTTAAGGGTCCTGGTGAATCATTTATTATAAACAACCTCTTTTTAAAAATCTAAAAGTGTCGTTGCATCCGAAACATCGAAAATAGCCTATTAACATATTTTGATTTATTTTTGTGGGGCCCTAGATGAATTTTGAGGGTACGTTCAAAAGCTATGAAGTTATGGAGTTCAGCTGGTGGAATAACTGATATATGGTTCATCATTCCTTCTTCCCGAACGTGGGACCTTGGCACGAATGTGGAGGATGAAAATCTCCTTCATCACAAATGTGATAAAGGGACAACATTTGAGAAAGGTAACTTGGGATCGGGTCAGGTTCTTATTTTTTTTTCAATTACGACCAGACCCTCGTGAACACGATGGGTCTGAGTCATCAACCTTTGCGAATGCGAGGGACTGACCATGAACACTAAGGCCAAATTTAATTGCTCTTTGTTGTTGACCCTTACAAATGCAAGGGGTTGACCACATTCACGAGTTATTGTTAACAGAATAGTACAAATACTCTATTTTCATTATTTTTTACTTGGGAGCTTTGGAAAAGGGTAATTTCTAGGGTTTTATTCATCACTCATGCTTGAATAATCTCTAAACACTTACTTTCATAAATTATATCTTCAAAAACACCTTTTAATTATTTTCAAATTAGAATTTGAAAGAAATTTCTGTAAACTCTTAAAAAAAATTATTTGAACATCAATTTTAACTCATTTTTGTGGGTTTTCATCAGTAGACTCTCATGCACATGGGGAACATATTTTGAAGGTAAAATTTTAGTTTTATTCATTTTATTTTCGATCCTATTTTTAAAATTAATTTTAGACCCGATTCAAATATAACTGATATGGGTATTATTACCTTTCTTTTAATGCATAAATAATGTTTTTAATAGATATAGTTTCTGCATAGAAGGTCTAGACTTAGATTTTTGACTTTTTGAGGTAGGTTATGGATTAACTTCCTTCAGACTGGACTAGATGGTTAACAATCATGTAAAGCATGTTATGAGCTAGAAAATTTAGTCATGAGATTAGTATTTTAGAATAATTATTATTATTGAATGCTCGTGTAGGCACTTAGTTTTATATTATTATTGCCTGTGGGGGCTTTATATTGTAGGCCTTATTTGTACATTAACATATCTTATTTGTAATTGTGTCGCCCGCGTGGAGGCTTGACTTGTTAATATAGTCCATGCTTGAGCATTAGCTGTCTTTATTCATTATATAATGCCTGAGAGAGGGGTTTAAAAATTATATTATTGATGTCTTACATGACTAGTTATACTAGTGGTATTATGTAATGATTTTTACCATGAAACATTGTCATTTGAGTTGATTCTGAGCTCATTAATCCTTGTATTGAATTGATCATAATCTCCATTGCTTGTTTGCATTCCATCTTCATTTTATTTATACATATTCATGAGATTGATACCACTTAGAAACATTTATTTTTTATAGAAAATGAGACACCTTATAAAATGTCTATACTTAGGGATGTGCCGACAAAGTTGATTGACAAACACTGACTTTATAGGAAAATGAGACACTTTATAAAACGGTTATACTGATGGATATATCGATAAGGTTGATTGATATATGAGATTGAGATTATAAAAGTATATGGTTGCGAACCCCCCATGGGTCCAATCCTGACGTGCTGAGGCTTGGAAGTGTATACAAAATTTCATCATCACTGCATTTCACCTACATCTTTTGTGTTTCCTTTATGTTCTCGATAATCTGTATTTAGTTTCCTTATATATATTTCGTGTGTAGTTTTTCTCTTTTTGATTTTATATCATTGAATTTTTTATGAAGATAGTGTGAGATACCATTTGAATTTTTTTTTATTTGCAGGTGACGTGGTCATAGTATCTTTTAGCTGTTAATTTTCTACTTTTCTCAGTCGGTCTATGATACATACTAGTACAAGTGGACCGTACTTACTTCTACTTCTAACCCTTTAAGTGTAGATTTTAGTTTGAGTGTGACTCGTGGTCGCTGCTTTTATGCCCTGTAGCTGAATTTAGAGGTACTGATGTGCTCCAGAGTTTGGAGTTGATTCTGAATCTCCTCTACTTTTTATTGTTTTTATTATTATTTGGAGACAGACTCATATATGCTATTTTCTAAATTATCTATTAGATTCTCTTTCTACGTATGACTCTATTTCTGGAGATTTATGTATTTTGTTTAGATTTTCTCTATATTATACATTATGGATTGATTTCATTTTAAAAGTTTCACATTTATGAATTTTATTTTATATTTTGATTGTCCTTTCTTGT
The DNA here is from genome assembly GCA_030864215.1 of Capsicum pubescens. Classification (NCBI taxonomy): domain Eukaryota; kingdom Viridiplantae; phylum Streptophyta; class Magnoliopsida; order Solanales; family Solanaceae; genus Capsicum; species Capsicum pubescens. The sequence continues at coordinate 264,170,100 of CM061538.1, forward strand.
GTTGTAATGGGCTTAACTACTAAGGCTAGTTTCCAGGTACGTGTCATCATGACTTTGACTTTTGGATCGTAACATGAATACTTATAAATTGAGAGTCATAAGTCATAATTAATCTCCATTCGCATAACAAGCTAATTAGATATTATTACCAAGCTAATTAGATATTATTACCCATTGAGTTAGCACCTAGGAAGAACTACAACTCTAGACCTTTATAAATTATGGGATCGTTTGGTAGAGTTTATTACAACAAATAATACATGTATTAGTTTTGTATATTACTAACATCTTATTTGATATAATTTTTAAATTTATGTATTAGTAATGCTTGTATAAGTTATACACTTTATTTGGCATAAAAGTATGTATTATTAATACATGAAATTTTATGATATTAGTAATGTAATGCATTCTAATGCATGTGGTAGCATGGTAAAAAAATATTTGTTCCTCCAAACCTTTTCCACATACTTTTCTCCATGTTTGTGGTTGATATCTTTGTAAACAACTTTTTTTTTTAATTGTGCAATGTATGTTATTTTTATTACACTAAATCAAACATAACATAAAAAGAGTCTTAGTATAACTAATACCAAAATTATTAATACAACATACAATGCACTATTGTCATACACTCTACCAAATAACCAGTGACAACCTTTTTCATTATTACGTGTAAGCCTCTCGTTTAAGATTTCACGCTAAAATTCTTTTTGAATTTAAAGTTATAAATTTCAGGCTAGGATAGTTTCAGATGAAATTTGAGTGAGGTGCGGTCTAGGTTAATCCAAGAATGAATTGAGTAAGTATGGTGATGTTTGATTTGATTCTTAGTTAGCTAACACGATAAGAAATTCGTAAGATATCATGAAATTGAATTTGGGTAAGTAGAAATCCTAAAGAGTATTATTTGGGATGCCTTGAAATTAAGGTGTATCATGAAAAAGGAGAATTCAGGGCGAAACTAGGCATTCTACCGCACCCATGTCGTTATAGCGACATTGCCCAAAAGCAAAAAAAATTTTGCTATAGCGCCCAGTCAATGCCGCTATAGAGACATGTATCACTATAGCGATGTATGTCATTATAGCGCAAAAATTATTGTATTATTTTAAAAAAAAATTAAAATAATTTATATTTTTAAAACACACTTTGGGGCAAGGAAAAGGCAATTTTGAGCAAAAATCATGAACTAATAATCAATTTACTTCATTAAGGTAAGGATTTCATCCCCATTAAGTAGTAAATCGATAATCTCGCCTTAAAATTGCTAGTTTATGTAATTTGAAGAGGGTTAAGGGTTGATTTTAATTAATTTTCTAGTGCAAGGACTAATTTGAATTTAAATCAATGAATTTTGGTTAAAAATTGTTAATTTATCATTGCATGTCATTAATTCACTAAATCACCCATGAAATTAGTAGGTTTAAGTGAATTAAAGTAGAAAACCCCTAAAATGGGGAGGAAATGGTCATGAACTTGACATTAAGGGTTGTGTGTGAGTTATTAATCCCCAACTTGGTAGGTCATTTCATTAATTATATATTTTTATGTATTTTTAGACCGAGATCAAGTGAAAATTATACGGAAGGACAAGTCTCCAGTTTAGTGGAGTTGTGCAAGCTTGGTTCAAGGTAGGTGATGGTATTGTAGTTTAATTCAATTTGCATTGTATGTGCGTGTTAACTACTTCTTAGTATGACTTGTTAGTGCATGTTGTTGGGTGTGGTTAATTGAATTAGTTTAGCTTTTTGTATGATTTTTCCCTACCTTATAGTTAAATGAGGAATATTTCGGCATTTGAACATTCTCTCAGTTTATGGGTGGAATAAGGTTGGCATACACTTGTATCTAGGATTTTGGTACATGGACAAAATTTATCCCCTGCAAATCATGACTAGAGGGTGGTTATGACATCCATAGCATGTATGTACGAGGTTCAAGTGAGTTTGACGGTTTCATGAGTGAATCAGGGAATATATTTATATGTTGAATTATTGTTTAACTTGTCTTGACTTGCTTTGACTTACTTGGCTTGGTTGAAAATGGCTTGACTTGTTGCTTGCAATCCTAAAATGCTTAATTGATACTTGTTATGCTAGGTGTAGGTTAGAATGAGCATGGACTAACTTATTATAATACGGTTAAATGTTCAGATTCTCATCTTGGGTTGGCCAAATGACCCTACCAGTACACTGTTATTCTTGTGTACTGATACTATCCATCCTCTCACTTTTGTTGAGTGCAACGCATATTACAGCGGCTCCTGCAATATCTCACTTGTGACTCTAGCATGTGATTTAGATTTCAGGGGTGAGCAGCTTATTCGGGCTACCATGAAATCTTTTTCAATGACATTGTCCTTTGTTCAGATGTTATGCACTTTCCTTTTATTTTTGAAGTTGCATCTCCTTGTTAACATTCTTAATATGTTTTGATACACCGACTTTTGGATTCTAGGGGTGCTTTTGGTTAGTACTTATTTTTGTATTTTAGTAAATTATTAGACTAGATGATTCTTAAACTATTATTAAGATAATTTTCTAATTCTCTTGAAGTGTTGGTTCATGCTTTTGGGGTTATTGATTCTCCCGCAGAAGAATGGGATGGGTGACACTTACATCCAATTGGATCATGACACAACCCCTAAGTAATAACCATACTTTATTTCTTTGTTTTCTAATTGTTAATTTGGTTACTTTTGCTTTCAATTATTAGATCAAAATACAAAAATAACTTTAAGTATGATTCTTTACGTATATTTAAATATTCCCCAGTGTTTTATTGATGATTTCATCTTAAGATTTTAATTTTTAAATTGACAAATTTGTTGATTTTGGGGCTAAAGTGTTAAAATCGTATTTTGATGATTTGAAGTTTGATTTAAGCTCCAGCTTTGATGAAATTTTATATTTAAGTTCCTTAAGTCGTGGGTAACATAACTTTCAAATAAAATCTTAGTTTTTTATCTTTCAGGCTCTCGGTTGACTTTTGGGACCCAAATAAAGTATTATAATATGAGCATCTATGGGTTCATAAGCTTACATAAATTACATATTTGATTAGATGAGACTCATTCAGAGACTCTACGAAAAAGTAGAGCCGCTATTTGATTCGTCGGGTTTCTTTTAAGGCAAGTTAAGGCTTTTTTGACTTTTTTGAAAAGCTTATATGTAAATTATTTGTATAAGGGAGTAATGAGGAAACACGAGTACCGTATAGTAAATTAGTTATATAAAGGAGTAATGAGGAAACATGAGTACCGTACAGGTGAATAGATTTCATACAAACTAAGATTCTGGTTATTTGTGGATCAAAAAGGATTTTTATGTTTACTCTAAAGTTTAAAAAGAAGAACTTGTACTGATAATTGAATTGAATCGTGATATAAAATTTATTTCTTAAAATATGTACTTGTTTATTGAGGATCGGGATTTTATGTCTGCATATCATGCATTACATTTTGCAGGAATCAGAGTGACGCATCATCCCAATTTATTATATGGATCAGAGTGGTATATTCGTCTGATAATTATGAATTAAGTGGCACACATGTCTGTTATATATGAATCAAAGAGGCACGCCTTTTCGATATATGGACCTCGTGATTTCTCCATAAATCCTAACTTTCTATTCATGGAAGTGGATGTATACACAACATGCTCGCTACATTCATTTATTTTTTCTTACATGGATTGTTGTAAGATTTACTTGATGAATATATGCTTAGATGTTGTGAAACGTGATTGATGATTATCTGATCTTACTTGGTAGATAATTTTGTGTTTTTGAACTGTTGTTGATTGTTGATGATCTGTATCTAGTAGTCTTACATCAACATTTGAGTTTGAGTGCAGATTTAGTAGTATGGGTTGACTCTCGTAAGGGTTTTGAAAAAGTTATATTGTTGTTATTTTTCATTTCCGCTCCTGATATTTTATAAAAGACTTTCCTTATTGACTTATTCAATTTTGTCATGTTAATTTTCGCTTAATTATCGCATTCTTGAGTTGTGGTTTTGGTCTTGCTTATCTATTGATGGGTTAGATAGGTGTCCTCATAATTCAGGATTATGGATAGTGATAAATCATTTCATTATCAACAACAATTAGGTCAAGGCTAATATTAAATGGGCTATATACTTGCAGTATTATTTTTTCTCAACAGTTATTGTATTTCCTCTGATTTATAAAGATGATATTTTTGTTTTGGTTCAAAATGAATAAGTACTTTTTTTATATATAGTTAAGAATGTATTTATTTTATTTTTCATAATTACTTGTATATATATGTTTTAAAAAAGTCTTCTCAATTACATTTTCTATGATTTTTTTTTTATTTTTATTAATCAAAAGTTGGCTTTGGGCCTCTTATTAAAATAAATTACAGTCCACATAAGGCCCAATATCCCAATCCACAAAGACAAGAAAATCATTTGTATCTCTAAATAAAAGCAAAAGCAAAATCCAAAAAGACTATATTAGGAAAGTGAATAGCCATTATCTCAGCTGAAGAATTGTTGCATATGTGACGAAATCGGAGATGGTAGATGAAGTGAAATCACCAGAATTCGTCGGATTCTTCAAGATATGTGGACTTCCTACATCAATTATTAGCTAGATTTTCCTTTCTAAGCAATTTTTCTAATCTCTTTTAAATTATCAATCTTTTGGTAGTAATTACTTAGGCAACCTCTCAATCTCACCGGTACCGTGATTTCTTTCCCAAAAAAGAAGTCTTCTTCAAGATTGATAAATCTGAGACCAGATCTGTTGCTACTCCAGGTAATCTAGCTAATATCCTATAGATTTAGTGTCTGTGAAAGCAAGTAATTATTTCAAAGCAGTGTTCGTCTGGTTGTTGATTTTTCCTTAGTGGGATGAACCTCATACGAAGTTGATACCACCACCATCAAAATCCTCTACTACCTTAAAAAAATCACTGCATAAAACACTAACCTGATTGTATTGTGGGTGTAACTGAACAAGCGTCGAATATAGTCTAAGGATGTCCTTCCTTGTATGACTAATAAGTTGTTATTGTGCTGCTAGTATGATGTTGTTGTTGGTGAGATTTTCTCTTTGAAATGACCTTGTGTGTTTAATTCCAACCTACTTTAATGTATCTGCTAGCCCCCTTCATATTGCACAGTTCTTCTTAGTGGTGTACCTCGTTTGTCCAATATGATAATTCTTCTCCCTTGTGCTGGAATGTCTTAACATTATTAATTTGAAAATTACCTGTAAAATCCAAAATCATGTTAGCAAAATAATCAGCAAGAGTGTTACCTTTCCAAAGGAAATGTACCACTCTTGTTGTTACATGTGACACAATTCTCCGATGAAATTCACTTCCAAGACCACACACCACGGGGCCTTCCATTCTCCCTGCAAGATTTGTACTAATAGTTCTAAGATTTTTAATATTATCCCTACAAAATCTCAAGCATTCTCTAACTGCAATAGCTTCAGTCACTATACTTGTCGTATCATGAATTCTTGAGCCCTTGGCAACAATTAAATTTCCTTCTAAATTTCTTATGTAGAAGGCATATGAACTTGGGCTTGGGTTTTCCCTAGAAGACCCACCAGTGTTTCCTATCATCCATTCATGTGGAGGAGGCCTTCATCTAACAACTTTTATTTGATAGGAAGGCCTATACTCCTGTAAAGCATCAACAATGCTAATCCAATTAGTTCCTTCAATCTGCATATGAAACCTGAGCTTGATGAATCTTAAGATATAGTTATTAATTTACCTGTAGATCTTCCTCTTATGATATGTTCCCCCATGTAGTTTAGTATTTCTATTTTTCTACAAAAAACACATAATCAGAATTGAAACCACCTGATACACTGCTTTACATCTTACATTTCCATTAATTTCTCCCCAAAATCTCACACTTTGCTTCAAATTATGTCTTTGATCTATTAAACCAACACCTGCATAATAATATTTCCAAATCTCATCTGTTGTTTCTCCTCAAATGTTCCACAGTTTCTCTGTTAGGACTACTGCAGCATAAACAATCTTGTGAGATACTTGAATTCCAAGTGTGCATTAGTGCAGCTACTGGCACTTTCCCTTGCCAAATTCTCCAAGCAAGGAAGGAGAATTTAAAAGGAAACCCTTTACACAACAAACTCTTCAGATCTTCATTAATCTTACCTCTTTGTCTTAGCATTTCCCACACACTCTTAATAGTAAAATCACCTTTGCTGGATTTTATCCACCAAGGTTTGTCTGGCCCCTCTTCGTATTTTAGGTTTCCCATTCTTGTTTTGACATAATTCACCACATTCTCAGGAATTTCATCATTCATTTTACTGTAATTCCACCCATCCTCTCCTAAAAATTCCCTAATATCTTTCAATGGAAGGCAAGTCTGCACATATGAAGAAATACTATACAAGGGACCAAGATTGGTCCAATTATCAAGCCAAATAGTTTAAGACCCACCTTTAGGATCCCACTACATCACATGTTTAATAGATTCTTTATTCTTCAATATATATCTCCATACTTGAGATCCATCTTTGCCTTGAACAAGAGCAGAAATTTGCTTCTTACAATACTTATTCCATAAGAAATTAGTCCACAAATTCTTGTGATCTAAATTCCACCATAGCTTAGCCCACATTGCTTGAGAAACATCTTTTAACGATCTAAACCCTAATCCCCCTTCTTCGCTATGTACACAAATTTTATCCCAAGCTGATCAATGCTTACCTCTTCCATTTCTTTGTTGTTCCAAAAAAAATTTAGCAAATATTCTATGTAGATCCTTGATGACACTTTTTGGAGGAATAATTGCAGATAAAATATAAATTAAAATGCTTTGTAAGACACTTTTAATGAGGAATTCTTTTCCACCATTAGAGAGCATCTTACATTTTCAGGCCTGAAGTTTACCTCTAACCTTGTACAATAAATCCTCATAATGCTTATTCTTCTTCCTTGCATGAGATAATAGACATCTAAGGTACTTCAATGGGAATTATCCCTTTTCCATTCCAGTGTACTGCTCCACCTTTTGCCATACATCAACATCAGTGTTTTGATGCATATAAAATAGTCTTTTGTCCATATTCACCTTTTGTCCAGATTGTTGCTCATACTCCCTCAATACCTGCATAATTTTCCTCATAGAATATTTATTATAAGAGGTAAAAATAATGGTATCATCATCATAAGCTAAGTGATTTAGGTTAGGACAAGAAATTCCATTCCCTACATATGCAACATCCTCAAATAAATGATTTAGAGCTCTTGTCAGAACTTCAACAGACAATATAAATAAGGCTGGGGATAATGGATCCCTCTGCTTCACCCCTGATAGAATGAAAGAATCCAGTAGCTTGACCATTTAACAAGACTGAGTAGTAGTTAACCTCCAGACCACATCAACCACCCTATTAGAAAAACCCATGTTTCCATAACCTTCATCAAAATGAACAAGAACACTCTATCATATGCTTTAGCTATATTCAATTTCAGAATTACATTAGTAGGCTTCCCTCTCTTCCCAATGTCTGTAACTAGTTCCTGAGCTAGTAAGACATTATCAATTATGCTTTTTCCTATAACAAAATCAGATTGATTAGAAGATATGAGTCTAGGCAAAAAAAATTCCAATCTATCATGAAGAATTCTTGACATGATTTTGTTCACAAAATTAATTAGACTAATTGGCCTCAAGTATGAGAAAGATTGAACATTTTCTTTCTTAGGTATGAGGACCAAATTAGTATGGATAATTGATTTAGGAAGAGTATTTCCTTCATAAAAGTCCTTCACTAATATACATATGTCAAAACTTACAATATCCCAATAGGATTGATAAAATCTTTCCGAGAGACCATCAGGTCCAGAAGTGTTGTCTCCATTGAGGTTAAACACAACATTCTTCACTTCATCATCATCTGTAATGGCTCCCAAAGCTTCAATATCCTTTTCTTTTATTAGTTCAGGGATATACTGCAGTAATGAGCAGTTAGTGTCCCTATCTTGAGTAAACTGTTTGTGATAAAATAAAACTGTTTCATCTACTATCGTCTTCTCATCCTCCATCCAACTCCCCTATTCATTTAAAAGTCTACTCACTTTTAGTCTGTTTCTTCTTCCTTTAACAATGTTGTGAAAAAATTTAGTATTTCTGTCTCCACTCTGAAACCAATCATATCCAGCCTTTTGTTGCCAGTAACTCTCTTCTAAATTCAGGTATTTAGTGTATTCTGCCTTGGCTCGCTGCATCAGCACTATATTTTTCGGAGTAGGACTATTTTCAAATAATTTTTCTTTAATTTTTGATATTTCTTTCCTAATTACCAACTGCTGAAATATATCTCCATATACCTTTTTACTCCGCAGAGACAAAGCTTTTTAAACTTACTTTATCTTTATTTTAAAATCAAGGAAAGGGTTTTCTGATCTTCCATCATCCCAATTCATTTTCACTACCTTCTTAAATATTTCATGCTTTGTCCAAAACTTCAGAAATCTGAAAGGTTTCATAGCTATGGTAGCCCTATTCTCACAAAAAGGAACAAAGGAGCATGGTCTGACCCATCCCAGGCCAAGTGCTCTACATCAATATTAGAAATCAGATTCTGGAACTCTAAATTTGAGACAATTCTATCCCGCCTTTCAAAGATACAATCCATCCCAGCTCTCCCATTCCACCATGTACAAGGACTTCCACTAAAAGGGGTATGGAGTAGGTCACTAGTTTCAAAACAAGTTCTGAAATCCTCCATTTCTGCAACACTTCCTGGATTACCACCAATTTTTCTGACGTCTTCACCACAACATTAAAATCCCCCTACAAGCCATGGTGTATTAAACCCAGTTGATAAATTCATGATCTCATTCCACAAAATCAATCTCTGCTCTCTATCACATTTAACATACACACTAAGAACTAAAAATTTGATGTCCAAAGACATATTGTGCAATAGAATTGAGAGAGTTTGTTTTGTGTTGCTGATAACTGTAGCATTCAATCCATAATTAACAAAAAATCATATTTTACCATTCAAATTATGAAATACCAATGGCATCCTCAATATGCTTCTGTATCGATGAATGGTTCTTATATGTTGAAAAGGTTCCATAATAGTAACAAATTCAAACTTGTGAAAATTATGAAGCATTTGCACCTTTTGAAAGGCCTTTTTGAACTTTACTAATCTAATATTTCACATTAAAGCTTTCACAATCTTTTACTATACTGTGACACCACATTTCTCTTTGGCAGGACTCTACTAGGCTGTGAGATGTCACCATTTATCTGCTTCTTTTCTTTCTTTGTAGGCTTAACTGATTCTATAGTTTAGGGAGATAAATCAACTGCTTTACAGATATCTTCAACACCAATACTTGAGTGACCTCCTCCACCTTCTATTTGCCTTAGTTGTTCCATTATAGTTTGAACATTGTGTGTAAGTATGTTGTGAAGCACTTCATTTGAATATTCAATATTCCAACTTTGTAGCTCCTCGGAAGATACTGGTGTAGGGACCGCCACAATAGCCATTTCCTCCATCCTGGATGCCTAGACATTATCGTTGGTAGAACTTTGATTTTCTTCCACATTTACACTTGTATTACTGTTGTCTGGTAATAACTTGTGAGTTTCCTGATTCTTTGAACCAACATCTTTAGTGACAAGATCTTCTTTCTATTCTTCCTCTATCTCAATTTGCATTTTATTGACTAAAGAATCTTCTCTTGACTGACTTATTTTTTCATTCGTTGCAGGAGCTGCTCTGTCCCCATCACCAGTACTTTTATAATTACCATGCCAAGGAAATGTCTTGAAAACCCAATCTTTTGTTGATATCTATTGTCTCCCTTCCTCTTTATTCACATTATCCTGCTTTGCATTTACTGTTGAAGTAAGATTATTATTATCAACATTTAATAGCTCTTGTGTTTCTTCTGCAAGTGCTCCAAAGGAATTCTCACTATTTTTATCCTTGCTAGGAGCAATAGCTTTCTCACTAAAATATCCCTTATTAATAAATCTCCTTCTAGTGGGATTCCATAGCTGTTGTTGCTGATGACATTGATATCTTCTTTTGTGCCCCATATTTGTTCCACTTTATCTTCATCTTTGTTCTCATTTGCATTTTGATCATCATAGGCCTTTTTTAGTTCAGGATGCAACACTCTACAATCCTGCTCATTATGTCCCTGTAGCATACACTTTTGACAATATTTGGGCATATAATCATATTGGATCTTCACCTTTTCTATTCTTGAAACCTTTGTAGTAGGGTTAACAATCTCCATTTCCACAAATTCGGGAAAACTTGCCAGTAAATCCACCTGCACCTTTACCTTAGCACAAATAGGTCGGGTTTTATTCATCGTATCCATATCCAATTTAATTGGCTTGCCAACTGCTGACGCAAGGGAAAATAGGGACTCTTTAACAAAGAAAGTAGGCCTTAGATCAGGGAATGAAATCCAGGCCATTGCCTGAGTTGTTTCCTCCTCCATTCTGAACTTAGTATCATAAATTAAAGGTCTCATTTGGTATGAATAACCATCATTAGCATTAATGTAATATACACTTTTCGACATTACATTGACAAAGTCCTCAAACCTATCAAATCTTAACAAGATATGCCTATTCCTCAAAAAATCAATGTTACATCCACCTTTCACATTAATTTGCTTAGGAATTTGCATTCGTAAATCATCAATTTTTGGCCAACCATATAAAAATTTACCAATTACTACATACGGTAAATTTTTCAAGACATTCATTCTATCAACTTCTTCTTCAGTCCACACCACTCTTGGAACCCCAATATAAGAAAGCTTCTTAATTTGAATGGGTTCTACAGATGACTTTGACGGAATCTTTGGGAGGAGATGTTTATAGGTTTCAGTAAGTCAGCATATTTGCCTTGAAAAGGGCTTCATCTTTCTTAGGGGATGCTCAATATGTTTAGAGGGAGAGAGATGAGGGAAATTATCAGAATTAATCGCTAGAGATGGCTGATATATTAAATAAATTTTCTTATTATTTCTGTAAAGATATTTGATATGAACATAATATTATGTCATGTTAATTTCATCCTAAAATCCTAAATGCAAATTTAATTAAATATAATTCGGTCAAAATTGTGTTGTCAATATCTATTATCTTGTCCAATTTAATACCCCAAAAGGAGAGAAAAAATGTGATTTAGTTTGCAGTCTAAAGAGGACAACAATATATATAAAGGTGTTAACATCTGTGAATATTTGTTTCTTTAGGAGCAGCATAATTATGCATCAGAAGATTTGGTGAAACAGTTCCCAAATGTTTGTGTTTAGAATAATTTGTTTAATTAGCTCTTGCAATCAATGAGTATTAGTGATTGGTCCATTCACTAATGATGAAGGTAGTAAATGTGCGCTAATTATATATTTTCCTTTTCATTTTACTTGATCTATATTAATTTGACACATCTCTTAAGAATATATTTATTAAAGATTTATTTTACTAAATTAACTTTATTGATTATGCCTTAAAAATCTTAATATACTTTATGTATTCGAAGAAAAATGAAATATTCCTATTAATTTCATAAATTAAAAAAGTAAATTGTCACCGGGGTGCTTCCTGATACATAGATGTCTCAATGATTTAGTTGATATGAGTAGACTGATCTCAAGTGGATGTATCAGTTGATTGCTCACTTAACAATAGAATTGTAACTCCTTACTTGGTATATAAATACAATGTTTATTTACTAAAAAAAAAAAAAAAATGAAAATTGAGGGAGTACTCACTATAACAGAACCCCTTTTTGCACGTACTCCCTAGAATTTTTTTTTTTGATAAACATGATTGGTACTATTATATATTAGAACAGTACACGTACTCCTTAGAATTGATATATTACTCCCTCCGTTTTATTTTCAAATTATAATATCAAAAATAATTTTTTTATTATTTATTTTAATAAGTCAAGATTAATTTATATTTCTTTTGATATTATTCTATTATTAAATAATTACTTAAAATATTAATTATTGAATTAAAACTTTTAAAGTAAAATTAATAAGATTAATTTTATAAAAATATCAATTCCTAATTATTATGTATCAAGCACAATGAAATGGAGGGGGAGTCTTTATTCCTATTCTTTATTGGATAAGGTGAGCGTTTTCGACAATTTACACGCACATTATATTATTTACTAGATAATGAAGGGCCGTATAATTTTAAATATATTTATAGTTATTTAATTAATTTTTTAAAAAATAATTATTAATATTTTTGAATAAACACGATGGAAATCATAAGTAGAAATCAAACTATATAATAAAATATAATTTCTTATTTTTATAAAGTCGAATGATATCTTACAAATTGTTTAAGTTTTCATAATTAACATTAAAATATCATACACTCTAGTGCTTATTTTAATATCAGATCAAACACATACTCTTATATTAAACAACTAATTTTAATGTTCTACTTTATTTAAAAACTATACAAGAGAATAAATTAAAACTATAAATATCTATTTATTAACATTTTTTTATAGAATCATACGAAGCAATAAATAATACCAATCCATACATAAATTGGTTTTAAATAGATTTAGATTCATTTCATGTGTGCTTAACAAACGGAAATAAGGACATGGATGAAAGTTTTAATGAATCCGAATGTTAAAATATTGTTTTTATGTCTTGTCTTATATACGTCAAAAATATGAGATTAATTTAATATAGAAAATGAGAAAATTCTTTTAAAATGGTTTGTCTATCTGATGAGGAAATTTACTACCTCAAATAAGGAGAATCTAAAAAATTAACAAAAGTTAACATGATATATATTGTAGTAATTTAACATGAAGTAATTAATATTACAGTTTAAATAAGTTGTTTAAAATAATTTTAACAGATGATTAGCAGGTAATTATGTTACCATAATTTACATGTATTGTAAATCTTTGTAATGATATGTATCAAGTAAAGTTTTGAAATTATGGAGGGATTCATTTATTGTGTATGATAGATACATATCTATTCAATAATTATGAGTATTTTTTTAATTATTTTACTATAATATAGTAGTAACTACTTTATGCAATTAAATGTGTGGCCAAAATTAATTTTATTTTTTTATTATTTATGAAAACATATGTGAGTATTACATATCCACTAATAAATTATGTCTCCCAATATTTCAATTTATATAACTTTGATTAGACATCGAATTCAAGATACATGAAAAAACTTCACAATGTTTATTTCATGATTTGAAATAAGAGGAGAGAAAGTTTGTCTGAATATCAAAATTAAAAAAATATTTAAATGGAACAAACTTCAAATATAATTTTTCTTTAAATTTAAAATAATTCTTTTCATTTGATTCAAGTATTCAAATAAATAAGAAAAAAAAGTGTACGATCATGAATTTTGAAACTATTACATAAGAAAAATTTTAAGAAAAGAATTTTTCAATAACCTTTGGAAGGAAAATAATGGGCCCCACTTCTTTAAGATGTCACTTGATTTTTTAAAACTTTTCAAAGCGTAGTCATTAGAATTTTCTGGAAGATGAATTTTTTTTCGTTTGAAATTCCACACTCTTTGCATGATGTACAATAAATTTAAGCTAGACTTTTTGTTAATTGACAAATTTGTCCTTGATCGTCCTAGTTATGGCTCTTTTATATAAAAAAAAAAAAAGATATAAAAGTAAAGTTAGTAGAGTACTATTTGTTATTTCCCACCAACATATGTTTTTATTTATATTTTTATTTTTATTTTTTCTAGTAAGCTATAATATATTGTCAATATTATTTTGAGTAAGAGAAAAAAGGACACCAATTTAGGGTGTGTTTTTACAGAGTAAAATTTTTGTGCAAAAATGTTTTTAAATTTTTCTATGTTCAATTGTCAAATTTTGAAGAATATTTTTTATTTTTTATTTTGTAAGAAAACAAGTTTCACAAATAACATTTTATATTGATTCTATATTCTCCACCCTCCAACACGCTTTATCTTCCCCTATAAGCCCCCGTCCCTTAATACCTTTAAAATAATATTTTCTTATTTATCCGGCACAAAAAGAATAAGTAAGTAACCTATTTATTTTCTTAGAAAACATTTTCACCCTCCAGAACACACCCTTAATGCCCCAACCCTCTATTCTGAAATAGAAAATAACTCATGAGAAAAAAAAAAAAGATCAATTAAATTCAACTTTATTATAGTGTAGGTGCAAGCTGAAAGTGCTGTAAAGTGAAAAGCTTAAACATGAAGGTCCAAAAGTCATAATTGATTGCTTTTCTCAAGGAAAAAAATAAGAAAGAGAGAGAAAAATGAAACTTTCTTTTTTGCATTGGGGCATCTTGGAATGAGAATCATGAAATGATTGAAGTGAAAAAAAGCAATGGAATCATGTATGACAATACCAAAGTCTTGTTGTTGCTATGATTGTGCTGCAGAGAGGGGCAAAGTACCAAAGCCCATGAGTATAACTCTATGCATGAGACATTAAGGTAAATAGTAATCACTTGTACAATTATGATCCTTTATAGGAAACTTTTCCCCACTTATTATTGCACTAGATTTTTTCAAGTTCCATTATGGCTGAAAATGCCAAACTTGGGAGGAGTTGCCCTTGAGTTTGTTAGCATTATTGTTGAAAATCTTCAGTTTTACGTTGGAATTGTCAGTTCGACCTTTAGAATTAAATATTTGAAATTCGATCCGAACAAGGATTATGTCAAAGATATTTAATTGAAATTTGATTTGTTAGTCGTACTAAAATTTATGACTTTACTCAATTTCAAATTCAATTAAGTAGGTCTAAAGTTGATTAAGAAACGACTAAACATTATACATTTTGTATTTTTTTTAATTTACATGTTTTTCAGTGCCTTATTTGTGATTTTGCCATGTTAGAACAGTGAGCTTTCGAGAAGAAAACTCCATTGGAGAGGAAAGCTTGAGAGAGAGAAAAATGGAGAAGACCAGATTTGGCAAATGAAAATTGTAACTTTCATTACTCAACTCAACAGCTTATATACATAGTACAAGGAAGAGAAAAAGAAGGTATCTAGTTGATCCACTAAAGTGACAGCTGGATCATTATTAACTAACCCACTAACTAATAATGTACAGATATTTATAATTTAAGGCTAACTAACTAATCTTGACACCCCCTCTCAAGTTGGAAGGGAGATGCTTCCAGACAACTTGTGCAAGACAGATGAATGTTTAGGACCTGTGAGTGCTTTTGTCAGAATATCTGCTAATTGATCAAGAGTTGAGGTGTGATGAAGCGTCACAAGCCCTTGTTGAATTTTGTCTCGAACAAAGTGACAGTCCACCTCTATGTGCTTGGTTCTTTCATGGAACACTGGGTTTCTTGCAATTTGAATGGTTGCCTGACTATCACAAAAGACTAAGATAGGTAAAGGGGCTTTTCCTAGTTCATGAAGCAGTCTTTCAAGCCAAACTAACTCTCCCACCACCTTCCTTATTGCTCTATACTCTGTTTTCGCTGAAGATAGTGAGACAGTGGTTTGTTTTTTAGATTTCCAGCTGATGGAAAAATCACCCATCATCACTAGGTACCCACTTACTGATCATCTGGAATTAGGGGATGCAGCCCAATCAGAATCACAGTAAGCAGTGATAGTATAAGTTAGTTCTTTGGACAAAAAGATCCCCATACTGGGTTTATTCTTCAAATATCACAGTACATGGAAGGCTGCCTTCAGGTGAGGTTCTTTAGGTGCCTGTAGGAACTGGCTTAAATGTTGTACGCTATATGCAATATCCAATCGAGTACTTGTGAGAAAATTCAGCTTTCCCACTAACTTTCTGTAATATGTTGGATCTGATAGTGGGGTTCCTTGATCTGATTTCAGTTTGATGGTAGGATCCAGTGGGGAAGTTATTGTACTATAATGGGAACAGTCAAACTCTCTTATCAAGTCTGTAGTAA
Source organism: Capsicum pubescens (assembly GCA_030864215.1). Classification (NCBI taxonomy): domain Eukaryota; kingdom Viridiplantae; phylum Streptophyta; class Magnoliopsida; order Solanales; family Solanaceae; genus Capsicum; species Capsicum pubescens. The sequence continues at coordinate 264,186,070 of CM061538.1, forward strand.
ACTTTCTTTGTGAAATCAACACTCCATCTATTTTATATAGGACTTCCAAGCCTAGGAAGTAGTGAAGTTTTCCCAAGTCTTTTATTTTGAATTGTTTATGTAGAAATAATTTCAGAGATGTCATCTCTTCCAAATTGTTTCCTGTTAATATCACATCATCTACATATACAGCAACAAAGACTGTAACAGATCCATCCTACTTGAAAACAGTGAATAATCACTACTTGAATGTGAATATCCCCTTGAACACAATGTTTTTGTTAATTTTTCATACCATTGTCGACTAGCTCCTTTCAGTCCATACAAGGACTTGTTTAACTTGCACACAAGTCTTTTACCATCCACCTGCAGACCTTGAGGAATCTCCATGCATACTTCTTCATTCAAATCTCTATGTAAAATGCATTGCTTACATCTAACTGAAATAAATCCTAACCTTTCTTGACAGTTGGACTGATTATTGTTCTAACTGTAGTCATCTTAACCACTGGAGAAAAGGTTTCAGTATAGTCAATACCAGCTTGTAGAGTGTACCCCTTTACCACAAGCCTGGCCTTGAGTCTTTCCACTGTCCCATCTGCCTTGTGTTTGATTTTGTAAACCTATTTTCAGCCTATAGCTCTCTTTCCTGCAGGTATATGAACTAATCTCCAAGTATTGTTAGCATATGGTGCCTCAAATTCAAGTGTCATAGTTTCTTGCTAGGCAGGGCTTGAGACTGCCTCTTCATAAGAGTTCGGTTCACATTCATGAGTGATGTTTTTCACTAATTGTTGACTATCAGGATCAAAATTAGTAAGTGAAAAGTATTGACCAATGGTACCATTTGTTTGTGATGCTTGTGGTTAAAGGTTTGGTAATGTATATCTGTATTCACTAAGATAAGGTGGTACGGAGTGTATTCTACTGGTTCTTCTAAGTGCAAAAGTTGGATATAAATCTGTTAAGGTAGGACTGTTACGTTGAGATGGTTTAGTGTCCTATTCAGGTGATGAAGTGGTAACATCATGAGATAAATCATTGAGATCACTAGTGACAGTATGTGGTGTAGGATGCTTAGATGAGTTAGAATCAGTAGTGGAATCTGTATAGAAACTTTGGTGGTATTTGTTCAACACATCATTATCCAAGCTATTACTTGTGAAATAAAATTGTGGATTAGAACTAAGGTGACTCAACACAGAAGGAAAACTAGCATCAGGCTATGAAAGAGCAAAGGGAAATACAGACTCATAAAACAGTACATCTCTTAAAATGTGCACTTGTTTATTATGTAGATCAAGGACCTTGTAACCTTTTGTGTTGAAGGGGTATCCAATAAACACATGAAGGGTGGACCGAGGTTCAAATTTCTCTTTATGACTTTTGAGTGTACTGGGAAAACACAAACATCCAAAGGATCTTAAATGTGAATAAGTAGGTTGCTTAGAATATAGGACTTCAAATGGTGTTTTATTTTGAATAGTTGTGGATGGTAGTCAGTTTATTAGGTAAGTCGCTGTGAGAATACACTCCCCCCAATATCTTATTGGAATATTGGACTGAGATAGTAATGCCCTGGCAGTTTCAAGTAAATACTTGTGTTTTCTCTCTACTACACCATTTTTTTGTGGTGTGTATGGACAAGTCTTTTGATGTATTATCCCTTTGGTTTCAAGAAAAGATGTGGTTTATTTATTGATAAATTCCAACCCATTGTCAGTTCTAATGGCCTTAATGGGGGGTTTGAAAGTAGTTTTTTATCAGTGTTATGAAGGTTTTTATTGTTGCCAAAGTATTACTCTTGCAACTGAATAATTGTGTCCAGGTTTCTCTACTATGGTCATAAACTATGGTGATGAAGTACTTGTAGTTTTCATAAGTCGGTGTGTGATAGGGACCCCACAAGTCTATGTGGAGAAGGGCAAAAGGTTGTGATGAGATACTTGTGATCTGAGATGGAAAGGGCAATCTTGTTTTCCTAGCCATGGGGCAAATTGTGCAAGTGAAATATTGTTTAGGTGAGAATGCAACTGGGATGGTACATGTCCTAACTTATTATGCCACAGGTGATCTACATTAGAATCATGAGATATGTACGATGAACCAGAATCGACAGAACTGAAATGATTAACAAGACACTGTGAAATCTCATTGTTAGAACAAGTTTTTTTATTACTTGGAGTTAGCAAATTTATAGATGAAGTACGTGAATAGAGAGCTTGTTTATAAGGAACATGCAGTAAAGGAAAATCAGGAGGAGTGAAAATAGAACCAGCAAAAATTGGTGATGAAAAACAAGGACCATGGTGGCACTTTGAGCATAGAAAATAGAGTCCATTCCTTGCTCTACCAATCACCAGAGGGCTTTTCAGTGAAGGGCCCTGCATGAAACATGAGACGTTATTGAAACTAACTACACCATTGGGGTGTGAAGTGAGATAATGCACTGAAATCAAATTGAATTTAAAACTAGGAACGAATAATACCTTGTACAAAGTCAGTGTTGAACTTAAACAAGCATCCCCAATTTCAGTTACCTCTACTCTATAGACATTGGGTAGTGTAACTAGAAAGGAAAAGGGTAGAGGCCTAATATTCTTAAGCAATTTCTTGTTAAAGCTCATATTTGAGGCTCCGGAATATATGATCCATAATTCAGTAGTTAAGTTCAAACAACTACATGATAGGTTACTAATCTCATTAATAGAGGAGTGACTAGCCAAAATACCTGCAAGGTTCATAGCTCCGCTCATGATGGTATCCACAGTCTCCTTAGAAGTTTCAGATATCCCCTGCACTTGAGCGTTTGACAGCAATTTCACAAGATGATCATACTGTTCCTTAGTGATGCTATGAACTTCTTGACTAGCACTGCAAAATTTCATTACAAACCCGTCGTCCATCATCTCCCCATAACCACCATGAACAATTGTTGCTGCAGCTAAAGTTTTGCCCTTTGTGAACTTAAAATTTGGGGGAAAACCATGGAGTTTGTAATATTTTGCCTCTGTGTGTCCACTCTTCTTACAGTAATCACATAATAGATTTGCTCTATTGACATCTGGGAAGGGGTAGGTGGTTTTGTAAATATTTTTGTAGGGAGGCAGAGTAGAATGACCCTTATATACATTGAGACTACTGGTGTGTTTGTTGTGAGAGTAATTAGTTCTAAAGGTATTTTTTTCAGAGGTTACACTAAGAGAAGTAGATCCTAAAATCAAGCGAGGAGTAGTTGGTCTGACTTTGCGCTGCTTTTCCTCTTGGACCAATATAGAGAAGGCTTGTGCCATAGTGGGCAACGGATTCATTATCAAAATACTACCTCTTACAAAAGTATATACTTAAATTTAGCCCCATCAGAAATTGAATAAGCTTCCTGTCTTGCTCAGCCTTATGCATCTTTGTTTTGCCCCCACAATCACATGAACAGGTGCACTGTGAGTTGGTGTCTAGAGAGTTGAGTTCTTCCCAAAGTTGCCTAATCTTTGTGTAATAACCAGTGATATCCATATTTCCCTGCGTGAGCTCGCTAATTTCCTATTGAAGTTGATATAGTTTTACATCATTTGCTTAGTCGTATTGGTCCTCCAGCTCCTTCTGCAATGCCTGGGCATTGTTGACATATTGTAAACTATCCCCTAAGTCTTTGGATAGAGAATTCAGAATCCATGAGGTAATCATGTCGTCACATCGTTCCCATTGTGTAATCGACTGTGAATTTGATGTTGGCTTGGCAATTGTTCCATTGATAAACCCAATTTTATTTTTCACAGAAAGAGCTCTAAGAACACCGCGTTTCCATGACCGATAACCAGTTCCATAAAAAATCACCAGAATTAGGACAGATCCGGTGTTCTCCAATGGATACATGTACAAAGGGTCATTTGAATCGAGGGCTGGTGAAGAGGAATTTCGAGTTGTCGTTGAAGTAGAAGTCATGAATAAGGTAGATGACACAAAATACACAAGGTAATTTTGCCAATTTGAGAGAACTGGAGAAAAAGTTGAGATGAAATTGGGGATTTTCCAAATTGAGAGGAACAGAGGAAAATTGAGGTGAGCAAAGAATCAAACGAAGATGAAGATCGACGAGAGTTGCTGCAATTTGACGTGAAAATCGCATCTGGAGGTTAAGAACTACAGTAAGCTTGAGCTAGGAGCAGAGAAGATCAAACGAAATTGCAACAGAACTGAAGACGATAATGCGGAAAACCAAGGAAATCGAGCTTGCTAGCTTTGATACCATGTTAGAACAGTGAGCTTTCGAGAAGAAAACTCCATTGGAGAGGAAAGCTTGAGAGAGAGAGAAATGGAGAAGACCAGATTTGGCAAATGAAAATTATAACTTCCATTACTCAACTCAACAGCTTATATACATAGTACAAGGAAGAGAAAAAGAAGGTATCTAGTTGATCCACTAGAGTAACAGCTGGATCATTATTAACTAACTCACTAACTAATAATGTACAGATATTTATAATTTAAGACCAACTAACTAATCTTGATATGCCACAAACTAATAACTCCTTTTATTAGTTGAATTGGCGACCCAAAAAGGGGGCATTTGTGCACTTTCCCCAAAGATTTGGTTCCTAACAAATCAAGTCAAACTAAATCACTAGTCGGTCTTTTGGATTTGACTCAATTTGTCGATCTGATGTCGTTTGGTTTTGTTCATCCCGAATTCCTGTGTAAACAACAAATTTTGAGTATCGTACATAGTTTTCAAGGAATAAAACCGTGCAACATCATATACACTTTAACTATGTTCACATGCTCCACAATTTCGACAAGTTTACCCCTTTTTTCCCATAATCAAACAATATTATGGGAAACTAGTCAATTAAATCAAAAATACGTACAGTTTTTTTTTTTTTTCATTAAAACACTTCTGCCAAAGGATCAAAACATTAAGCAAATCTAGAGAAGTATCAAATCAGGTTATTGTCAATCCAGTTGTTTTTACTTCATTTGCTTTTGTTACTAAATGTTGAGTAGGTTCAGTCTAGACTTAAATTCAGTTGGGGCACAATAGTGAGGCCCAACTTTGTTCAAGACTAGAAACATAAGGCCATCATGTACTTGTTCTGCTTAAAAATTAAGCTTTAATTTGTAGGTACTTTTGATACTTCTAAGGATTTGTAATTAGTCATGAATGGGTGATTTACACGGACAACCATAATTGGTTATTATTTAAAATTCAACCAATGATCTGAAGTACGAAAATGACCTCAGTGTCTGAGTTTAAAATTCAAAACTAATAGTTTATTTTTGAAAAATTTGGCCAGCTCCTAGGTATAATACCACAAAAGTGGCCACCTGATGTAAATCTATGGCGATATCATATCTAAGCCCAACCCCACTTTACTTGGTGAATCAAATCAAGCCCAATACATGTTACCAAATGCCTACTAATGGCTACTTATGTCAATTTCAAGGCTTAATTAAAACTGGGTTCTTAAATGCTCAACTTACTACCATTACTTTATCTTCAAAGCCATGCTAATATTTGTCATTCCAGGTATATTATTAGATAATATAGTTCCCATATTTTCTCAAAAGATTGGATCCAGCTGTATTAATTAAACTGAGTTTTGGTTTTACTAGCTAATGCCTTAACTAATTTTTTTACATGTCAACCAAAATCGAAAGATGATAGCACATATGTTATCTGACTCTTGCCTGAAAACAATTTAACCTTCTTATTCAAAATTTTAAGTCAAGTAAATTTTTCAGATCTTTATACAAACAATCGATTGGATTCAATATTTAGTTTTTCCGGCCGGATACATAGGTATATACATAAATTTACAGAGTTATACATCTATAATTATATATATATATATATATATATATATATGAGTGATATATTTGTCCTCTATTTTAAGTTTATGTGATTAAGTAGATAGCTCTTAAAGTTAATTGTTTTAGATTTTTTTAGGAGTCACGTTGTGAAAATCAAGCATAGCAGCTGGATCATTCATGATCAATGGAGAAAATGTGAAAGAGAAAGTCAATTTTATTGATCCATTAGTTTTACATTGTTGCTCTTATTTATAGACAGTTGTTGAGCTGAGTGAGTGAGCTTCTACACACTTCTACACAGCTCATTGCTAGCTCAGCATAACTGACTAACAACCTAACAACTTGCATGACAACCTAACAACTAACTCTGTAGATGACTCACCAATTAGCCAACTAACTAACTACTTCATCAATGTAACAGCAACTCTGTACATTTGCATATACTAACTGTGATGTAGTGTGGATCGTATACATGTTGAAACTCTCCCCCTCAAGCTGCTGGGTGCATTATGTTAAGCATACCAAGCTTGCCTAACAAGTGTGTATGTTGAGCATGACTTAAATCCTTGGTGAGAAGATCAACAACTTGATCATGAGTATTAACATGTGTAGTTTGTATTAAGCCAATCTTGATCTCCCTGATAAAATGGCAATCTATTTCAATGTGTTTCGTTCTCTCATGAAACACAGGATTATTGGCCAATTGTATAGCTGAATTGCTATCACTTAATGCTGGAATGGGCAGGATAATGGGGTTGTTGAGTTCCTGAAATAATCCAACTAGCTAGGTTACCTCTGCAACTGCTGAAGCCATGCTTCTGTATTCAACTTCAGCAGAACTTCTGGATACAGTGTGTTGCTTCTTGGACTTCCAAGAGATTAATGAGCCACCAAAGTGAATATCATAGCTAGTAACTGAACGTCTAGTGTTAGGGCAGGCAGCCCAATCTGAGTCACACCAACAAGTAAGAGTAGCAGAAGGATCAACTTTCAACCAAATTCCTTGACCCACTGAAACCTTGAGGTATCTGACTACCCCAGTAGCAGCCTCCCAATGTGAGTGTTTGGGATGTTGCATGAAATGGCTAAGGGTTTGGACAACAAAGTTGATATCAGGTCTTGTGATAGTAGCATACATGAGCTTGCCTATCAGTCTTTGATAGGAGAAAACATTAGACAATAACTCATCTCCGTGTACACCTGTGGACTGATCATATTCAATGGATGTCAACCTAAGATTTGATTCTAAAGGAGTGAAGGCAAGCTTAGAACTACTAAGACCTGTATCTGCAGTTAACTCAAGAATGTACTTTCTTTGATTTAGTATCACTCTAAAAGTTGATCTCGGGATCTCAATACCCAAGAAGTACTTGAGATCACCCAAGTCCTTCAGTCTAAACTACTTATGCAACTTGTCTTTGGTAGCATTAATCAAAGTACTGCTACTACCAGTAATGAGTAGGTCATCAACATACACCAAAACTATCATTGTATTAGCACCTTTATGTAAAGTAAATAGAGAATAATCATGGGCACTCTGTGTAAAACCAGCCTCAAGTAATGCATTAGTGAGTTTAAGATTCCATTGTCTGGAAGTTTGCTTCAGACCATATATTGACTTAAGTAACTTACAAACTCTATTCTCCCCCTGTCTTCTGAACCCCTCTGGTAGTTCCATATTCACTTCTTCTTCAAGATCACCATGCAAGAATACATTATAGACATCCATTCGATGGAGAGTCCATCCTCTAGATACTGCCACAACAATTACACACCTAACTGTGACCATTTTGGCAACTAGAGAGTATGCTTCATGATAGTCTAGTCCTTCTTGATGGCTATACCCCTTGGTTACTAGTCTTTCTTTGAACCTTTCTACCTCTCCATTAGAAAGGTATTTTATTTTGTATACCCATTTAGAACCCACAGTATTCTTTCCCTTGGGCAAGCCAACAATAATACATGTATTGTTAGCCTCTAATGTTTCAATTTCCAACTTCATGGCTTTCACCCATCTGTCATCCTTTATAGCTTGCTTAAAGTGTTGGGGTTCAGTCAAATTGGAGAACCTTGATAAGTAGCACTGATAAGAAAAACTTATTTTTCTGTAAGACAAGTTATTGGCTAAAAAAATGCTTACACCTTTGGCTTTTAGAAGTATCAACATAGTCATGAATCTACACAGGTGGTCTCACAGCTCTACTAGGCCTGCTGGTAGAAGGTTAAGTCAGAGGGAAGTCAGGTGGACTAGTTTCTCTATCACTTGTGTCATGTACATCTAGACCAGGTGTTGCTGTATCAGCCAGAACATCATCTTCAATGGTATGATGGTCATCTAGAACCTCATCAGAAAGATCTTCATCTGTGGAGTTTAAAAATTCATTGATATTTTCACCAGCTTTGGAAGTTGTTGCAGGTTATGACTCCTTCTGTAATGGATCAAATGGAAATGTATCTTCTTGGAATACAACATCTCTACTAACAATTAACTTTTTGGAGTGCAAATCTAGAAGCAGGTATCTCTTTTGAGACTCTGAATATCTTACTAACACAACAGGCTTTGCTCTTTCAGAAAGCTTGTCACTTTTGGGAACAACTGTGACATAGCACAAATATCCAATCACCCTTAAGTGAGATAACTTGGGAGCCTTGGAGAACAAAATATGGAATGGGCTTTTACCAGTTAGACTTGATGATGGTAACCTATTCATAATGTATACTGTAGCCTTCACACACAATCCCAATACTTAATTGGCAAATGAGATTGGAACTTCAAAGCTCTAGCCATGTTTAGTATCTGTCTGTGCTTCCTCTCCACAACTTTATTTTGTTGTAGAGTGCGAGGACAGCTAATTTGATGCAAAATACCCAAAGACTGAAACAATGTATAACATTGAGAATTTATGAACTTAGTCCCATTGTCAGACCTTATGGTCTTAATCAACACTCCAAATTGTATCTTGATCATAGATATGAAGGCCTTAATAGCTACTATAGTTTCAGACCTTAATTGCAACATATGTACCTAAGTGTATCTACTATAATCATCAATCATAGTCAGAAAATAGTACTTATTATCATAGGTATCAGATTTATAAAGGCCCCAAAGGTTCATGTGTACAAGATCAAAACATGTAGAGCATCTTGAAGTACTATGGGGGAATGATAATCTTGTTTGCTTAGATAGTGGGAAAACTGTACATTTATTCAGTATATCTACATTATTATGATCTTTCAAAAAATCTAATGATCTCAGAACCTGTGAAGCTGGATGACCAAGTCTTTGGTGCCACAGTGTGCAACTTGGAACAGAAACTTCTGCAACTAACTTACTGTGCTTCAGTACTTCAGGGTTGGTATTAGTTTTCCACTCTCCTCTAAGAATGTAAAGGCCACCCTCTTGTTTACCAATCCCCTTCACCTTGCCACTGAAGAGGTACTGAAACACACAAAAATCAAGATAAAAGGACACAAAACAGGAGAGCTCCTTGGTTATCTTAGCAACAGACAGTGGACAAAGAGAACATCATTGATCACACCATTTGCAAACACATAAGCCTCTCCAATATGTGAAATGTTTACTTCATCACTAGTAGGAAAGTGTAGTTTATCCTTTTGACCTGATACTAAGACTGCACTATTTCTAAAGATGTGTTTATGTGCAACCACATGATGTGTAGCCCCTGAATCCACAATCCAATTGTCAGAACAAGTTTTGGACAGAAAATAAGTGGTTATACCTGTCATGCTGACTTGTTTCATGTCCTTGGTGTCTTTGTTCAGCATACTCATAATTTGAGTGTACTCTTCATATGTGAAGGTGTGAGTCTCTGCCAGTGGTGCAGTTCCTTGATCATGGCTTGAACTATCAACATCAACTTGTCCTGCTACCACATTGGCTATTTGAGAAGGCTTGCTGGCTGTGTTGTTGCTACTTTCATATGAGGAATAGCTATTACTGTTACCATTACCATATGGCCTGGGATAAGCAACAATGTACCCTTGCTTCTTTTTATTCTTCCAATCATTAGGATAGCCAATCAGTTTGTAGCAACTCTCTTTGGTATGACCTGATAAATGACAATAATCACACTTTCTACCTTTGTGGTTAGTACCTCCCTGTCCATAACCATAAGATCCATAGTTTCGATTCACCTTCATGGCTAGTGGTTCTGACCTATCATGTACAACAAGCATACAAGAGGAATGTTGGATCTCATCTTCAACAAGCATGGCATAAGCTTGATTGATAGTAGGAGTTACTCCCTTGAGTAAAATTTGCCTTCGAGCTTGATCATACGACTCATTTAAGCCACTCAAAAACTGTAAGAGTCTCAATTGGCACATATGATTTGAATATTCCTTAGACTTAGGGTGGTCACAGCTAGGATTAGGAACTAATACATCATACTCACTCTAAAAACATTTTAATTTGGTGAAATAAACTGAAATTGAATCAGTACCTCAGACAACATATTGATTTCACGATGCAATTGATAGATACGCATGCGATTCACCTTATCAAATCTCTCTTTCAAATCTTCCCAAACTGCACAAGTGTTCGTAGCATAAACAATACCAGACAGTAGACTCTCACTTACTGTGTTCATAATCCAAGATAAAACAGTCGCATTACATGTCTCTTATTGCTCATGAAGTTTCTCCCTATATGATTCCTTGTTGCAGGATCCAGTGATAAAGCCAAACTTCTTTTTTCCTAATAGTGCAATGCGCATTAAACGACTCCACAGGTTATAATTTTCTGAACAAGTGAGTTTGATGGGAACGAGTACAACATTAGAGCTATCTGAAGTGCCAATAAAAAAAGGGTCACTTTGATTGATCTTAGGAGCCATAGTGAGATGTTTGAAAAATAATAAATTGCAATCATGAAGGAGAAGCCGATAATAGAGATCACACAGCAAACGTGAAGAAGAAGAAGCCAATAACAGAGATTGCAAAATGCTTAGAAATTTACAGATAATGGAATGAGAAATCAACTGAATCTTCTCAGTACTGAGAACCTGGCTTTGATACCATGTGAAAATCAAGCATAGCAGATGGATCATTCATGATCAATGGAGAAAATGTGAAAGAGAAAGTCAATTTTATTGATCCATTAGCTTTACATTGTTGTTGTTGCTCTTATTTATAGATAATTGTTAAGCTAAGCGAGTGAGCTTCTACACACTTCTAAACAGCTCATTGCTAGCTCAGCATAACTGACTAACAACCTAACAACTTCCATGACAACCTAACAACTAACTTTGTAGCTGACTCGCCAATTAACCAACTAACTAACTATTTCATCAACGTAACAACAACTCTGTACATTTGCATACATTTGCATATACTAACTGTGATGTAGTGTGGATCGTATACATGTTGAAACACACGTATTACTTTAAGTGACAATTACAACGAGTACTAATTTGAGTTCGAGAAATTGTCAAACCAGCGTATCTCAAAACCTTCACTTGATGCATTTTCAAGAAAAGGATGTGACATGTACTTAAAGATCTTAATAAGCCATATATATCACCCAACTTCTATTTGCATATATAGGGTGTGTTTGATAAGAACAGAGAATGTTTTTTACGAAAATAAGCGGGTTTTTAATTAATTAATTTTTTTGTGTTTGTTACGTGAGAGAAATATTGTGGGGGGTGAATATGAGGTGTTTTGAAAGAGGGAGAATGCAATCGTTATCAGTGAAGATGAGGTGTCAAGAAACTTAAGGCCCGTTTGGTCATGGAAATTTTTTTCTTTTTTTTCGGAAAATTTTTCCGGAATTGAAAATTGTGTTGTTTGCCCATGAAAATTCGAAAAATAATTCCGAAATTTTTTTCTGAAAAGGGAAAACGGATTTTTGTTGTTTTCACAATTTTTCAACTCCAATTCCAACTTTTATTATTATTACATATAACCCCAATCTTTTAAATTTTTACATAAAACTCTCCTTATAACATTACTTTTTCAATATTACGTACATAGCAGTTTTAAAGAATAAGATAATTATAATTTCAAACTTAATGTTATCCTAATTAATATATATCTCTTTTTCTCTCGCATCATTATTTTTATCCCTTATTTAATTTTCTCCCTTATTTAAGACATTATTTTACTGCTAATTTATATTTATACCCATAAATATACAAAGTATTATATTTATACCCATAAATATATAAAGTATTATATTTATAATAGAAATATACAAAGTATGTTATATATAAAGTTTATACCATGTATCTACCATACACACACATATATAAATATACAAAGTATTAACAAACATACTAAGCATATTTATAATATAAATATACAAAGTATGTTATTTATGAAGTTTGTACCATGTATATACCATATACACACATATATAAAAATACAAAGTATAAAGAAACATACTAAACATATTTATATATTTATGGTATATGATATAATATATCATAAATATGCAAAGCATGTTTTACATAAAAATAATTTATTCACACACAGTAAAATCTTTCATGTATAAGAAAATTAAAGAAATAAATTAGCGGCACCCTAAAATTTAATAACAACTCATCATTTTCTATTTTTTAGGAACGGAAAATGAAGAAAATAAATTAAATAAATTCCTAAAAAAATAAATTTGTTTAAAAGATAATATTTGTTACCTAAAAAACAGGAAGCAATGATCTCTTAATATAACATCCATATTTAAATTTTTCAAATATGAGAAAACGGCTATTAATGTAAATATTATATATGCCATAATGAAATTCATTAAATATGACCATGTATATGTAATTATTTTTATAATAGTGGCTAATTGTGTTCTTTTTCCATTAGTAGGTAAATTTTAGTTGGATGATTTTGATAGTTTGTAAAAGTTGGAGCATAAAATCATATTTAAAAAAGTTTTTTCAAAAGTCAAAAAAAAAAATCAAAAAAGACATAGTCAAACACAACTCCAACTCCAATTTCAACTCCAACTTCAAAAATTTTTAGTTTTCATGGACAAATGACTACTTATTTTTTTAAAAGAAAAAAGTATTTTCTAAAAAATTTTAAACATGAAAGATTTAAAAAAAATGAAATCCTCTCCTCTATACCGAATGCACTCATAGCACATAGGCCATAACTAGCCTCTACTATACTATGAAGTGAATAGCTAACGCACCCCTAAACACCCCCCCCCCCACTACCACAACCACACACTTTAGCTTTGTGAATCTACCAGCTTCAAGGTATTTTTTTTCTATAATATAATCATCCCAACAAGTATCCTAGATATTTCTAGGCGTTTGGTCATGGAAATATTTTTAATTTTTTTGAAAAATTCTTTTATTTTAGTAAAAAAATATAAATAGTGGTGTTTGGCTATAAAAATTATTTTACTTTAGTGAAAATTATTTTTAATAAAGTGAAATTTTTTTACTTTTTTCACTCTTATTTCTCTCACAAAATTTCAAAAATAATTCCAATTTATATTTATGGAAAACATAACACCAACTCCAACTTCAACTCTAATTCCAAAAAAATATTATTTTCATGGCCAATCGAGGCCAAGCATATTTTCAAGACTTTTTCTTTTCAAGGTTTGTATTTATTCAAAACGTGTTCTTTACTCAAACAAGAAGTTGTGCACACTGTTCGGATCACTAATTCATCTTCATCTTTCCCAATTTCTCAAATTACTTTGAGTGAAGAATCACCCATTGACTCAAGGGAAACAAAGAGCCCGTTTGAAATTGCCATTAAAAAATTGTTTATTTGAGAATCACTTTTTTTAAATAGCTTTTGAGAAAAGTGCTTAAAAGAAAAACAATTTGTGTTTGATAAATTCATTTGAAAAATGTTTTTGATAAACAAATTGTGTTTGAATAATCTTTTTCAAGAAGTATTTTTTTGAGACAAATGACCAAAAAGAACATGTATCAATAGACTTTCACTACCAAAATCATTTTATAGAAAATATTTAGTTTAAATATCTATTATAGTATTTTTAAATAAAATTTTATTTTTATTTAATTAAAAAGTACTTAGTATAAATTTTCAATCAATATTTATGGTTATTGTAGGCGTATCAAGGTTGTGGAGGTAAAGGGGACTATTCGCAGGATGCGGCGGGGTAGGGCAACGGGGTCAGATAAGATTTCAGTGGATTTCTGAAAGAGCACTGGCGGGGCAGGTTTGGAGTGGTTGACAAGGTTGTTTAACATCATTTTTACGGCGGCGAAAATGCCTGAAGCGTGGAGGTGGAGTACGATGATTTCATTATATAAAAACAAGGGAGACATTCAGAATTACAACAACTATAGAGGTATTAAGTTGTTAAGTCATGCAATGAAGGTTTGGGAAAGGGTGGTAGAGTTGAGGCTGAGAAGGATCGTGAATATCTCTGAGAATCAGTTCGATTTCATGACAGGTCGCTTGTTTGCTGAGGCCATTCACCTTGTGAGGAGATTAGTGGAGTAGTTTCGGGAGAGGAAGAAGGACTTGCACATGTTTTTTATTGATCTTGAGAAGGCTTATGACGGAGTTCCCAAGGAGATTCTGTGGAGGTGCTTGGATGCTAGCAGGGTTCCCGTAGAGTACACTAGGGCGATTCAGGACATGTATGATGGTGCAAAAACTCGTGTAAGGACGGTAGGTGGAGATTCGAAGCACTTTTCTGTTTTGATAGGATTGCACCAGGGATCGACTTTTAGCCTATTTTTATTTGCCTTGGTGATAGATATTTCGATGCAACATATTTAAGGGGAGGTGCCTTGGTGTATGTTATTTGTGGATGATGTGGTACTGATTGACGAGACTCGAGAAGGAGTTAATGATAAGTTGTAAATTTGGAGACAGACGCTCGAGGATAGAGGATTTCGGTTAAGTAGGACCAAGACGGAGTACTTGGAGTGTAAGTTTAGTGATATGTCGCAGGAGACTGGCGTAGTGGTAAAGCCATACTCTAAGGTCATTCAGAAGAGGAAGAGTTTCAAGTATCTGGGGTTTATAATTCAGGGAAACAATGAGATTGACGAGGATGTCACGCATCGTATTGGGGTAGGGTGGTTGAAACGGAGGCTCGCTTCGAGAGTTTTATATGATAAGAAGGTGCCCCCGAAGCTTAAAGATAAGTTCTACAGAGTGGCAGTCCAACCGGCTATGTTGTCTAGTGAGGAGTGTTGGCCAGTTAAGAACTTTCACATTCAAAAGTTGAAGGTGGCGGAGATAAGGGTGTTGTGATGGATGTATGGTCATACCAGAAAAGATAGGGTGAGGAATGAGATTATTCGAGAGAATGCGTGAGTTGCTTCGGTGGAGGATAAGATGGGAGAAATGAGGTTACGTTGGTTCGGGCACGTGATGAGGAGGAGTTTTGATGTGTCAGTACATAGGCGTGAGACCTTGGCTATGGATGGTTTCAGGCGGGGTAGAGGTAGGCCGCAGAAATATTGGAGGGAGATGATTAGGCATGATATGGAGCAGTTACAGTTTACAGAGTTCTGAGAAAGATTCTGTGAGGTGCTTGGAGGCTAGAGGGATGCCCGTGGCGTACACTAGGTCGATTCAAGACATGTATGATGGGGCAAAAACTCGTGTGAGAATGGTAGGTAGAGATTCATATCACTTTCTAGTTTTGATAGGGTTGCACTAGGGATCGACTCTTAGCCCATTTTTATTTGCCTTGATGATGGATGTTTTGACACGACATATTCAAGGGGAGATGCCTTGGTGTATGTTATTTGCGAATGATATTGTACTGATTGACGAGACTTGGGAAGGAGTTAATGATAAGTTGGAGATTTGGAGACAAACGCTTGAGTCTAAAGGATTTCGGTTGAGTAGAACTAAGACGGAATACTTGGAGTGTAAGTTTAGTGGTGTGTCGCAGGAGGATGGAGTGGTTGTGAAACTAGAATCTTAGGCCATTCAGAAGAGGAAGAGTTTCAAGTATCTAGATCTATGATTCAGGACAATGACGAGATTGACGAGGATGTCACGCATTGTATTGGGGCAGGATGGTTGAAATAGAGGCTCGTTTCGGGAGTCTTATGTCATAAGAAAGTGCCCCCAAAGCTTAAAGGTAAGTTCTACAGAGTGACAGTTCGGTCGGCTATGTTGTATGGGATGGAGTGTTGGCTAGTTAAGAACTCTCACATCCAAAAGTTGAAGGTGGCGGAAATGAGAATGTTGTGATGGATGTGTGGACATACCAGGAAAGATAGGGTGAGAAATAAGATTATTCGGGAGAAGGTGGGAGTTGCTACGGTGGAGGATAAGATGCGAGAAGTGAGGTTACGTTGGTTTGGGCACGTGAAGAGGAGGGTCTCGGATGCTCCAGTGCGGAGGTGTAAGATACTGGCTATGGATGGTTTTAGGCGGGGTAGAGGTAGACCGAAGAAATATTGGAGGGGGTGATTAGGCATGATATGAAGCAGTTACAGCTTACGGAGGACATGGCCCTTGATAGGGAGGTATGGAGGATGCGGATTAGGGTAGAGGGTTAGGGGGTGGGAGTGCATCGATAACAGTAGGGGAGTGTTCCTTTGTGTCTGAAGTTAATTTCTTGTTCATGGGGTTGTGTGATGTCTATGGTTTCGATTAGATAGTTTTTAGTATTATCTTGTGGTAGTAGTATTATCTTGTGGCTAGCAGTGTTAGTGTATTTGCTTACTATACTAGTTTATATGCATTTATATTTTGTATTTGTTATATTGTTATCGGTCCTAAGCTGGGGGTCTATCGAAAACAACCTCTCTACTTCACCTGAGGTAGTAGTATGGTCTGCGTACACTCTACTCTCCCCAGACCCTACTATGTGGGAATACACTGGGTATGTTATTTTTGTTGTTGTAGATACGTTAAAAAATATTAAATAATACTATATTACTTAAATAATTTAAATATTACTTAAAAACATCAAACAAAAATGAATCTAAAAATTATTCCATAAATTAAATCACTACATATGAAAAAATTCACCATATGATAAGAAATATGTCACTTTTCAGGTTTTATTTAAAATTGAGAAAATATCCAATTACCCCCTGAACTATACCCAAAAAGGTTATGACACACCTCAACTTAAAGGGGGTCCTATTACCCCCTAAACTAATTAAAAGTGTAATTTTGACACCCTTAGTGCCTACGTGGCACACACGTGTGCCTACGTGGACACTTCAGTGTGTTGTGCCACGTATGTGCCACGTAGACACTAAGGGTATCAAAATTACACTTTTAATTAGTTCAGGGGTGTAATAGGACCCCCTTTAAGTTGAGGTGTGTCATAGCCTTTTTGAATATAATTCAGGGGGTAATTGGGTATTATATCTTTAAAATTAAATATTTGAGAACACATTTACAAGCGTTGCCAAAATACCATTTGATCTTGCAACGTGATTCATCTGTCATTTATAATCATAATAATAAAAATAAAGAGTTATATATTCTTACCATCATCATCAATGATATTTTTGATTTTATTTTAAAAAAAATGAGCGAAAAATAAAATCATAGAATAAAATTAAGAATTATGATGTAAATATGAAGTATAAAATTTTAAAATCAAATTTATAATATATATATATATACACACACACGCATGTATGTGTGTATAAGTGATATGGATATTATTGTCATAAAAAAATAATTTTTTGCTTATGCTTATTTTCAAAAGAAGAAAAACTACTTCTACTTTTTTTTAAAAGCACTTTTGCAAGTTTACTAAATATCTTTCTTTTTCAAAAAATACTTTTTTCTTAAAAAAAAAATAATACTTTTTTTGAGAAATAAGCAATGTCAAACAGGCTAAAAGTCAAGAAGTCTAAAACAAAGCACGGTAAGGGAAAGATATATACACCTGCTTCATCACCATTCAAATTTCAATGTGATGATTTAATCTCAACCATCTGATTTTCTCAACTATTACTGCTGTCAAAGGTCTATCTAGAAGGTTATAATATGTGTAAATATAGTAGGAATATTATCTATAATGCTAATACATGTAAATAAGGTAGGAATATTATTTATGATTCTAGTATGTGTAAATATGGTCGGAATATTATTTTTTTGCTGTAGCTTTTTGTGTATAAATATGGTTAAAGATTGTCAATGAAATATACAAGAAAACTTCGACTATTCTCTACCAATCTTCATTGTTTTTCCACACACACTTTGTACATATATATTTTTACAACTCCTCATTTTCTGCTATATGACCAAAATACTTCATATAAAGCACACGATTCAAGAGCAAAGATTTGATTTGTAACTTATAGAAATTACTAAAAATGTCAAAATGACGAAAAGAGTGAGACTGATGAACAAAGGTATGGCTAAAAATAGGGCTATTAATTGGGACGGGCCGGGTCAACCCGGAACCGGCCCCTTACGTTTAGCCGGTTTGTGAGTCGGGTCCGGTTCCGGGCCAGGTTAAATGGGCCGGTCTGATTCCGGGTCCAACTGTAAATTTTATTAAAACAACCTGGGACTAGCCCACTAAACCTAACCCGGTTCAACCCATCTAAACCAGATCAAAACCAGTCCAAAATCCGATCAAAACCCCCCAAAAAAAGAAGTTTTTTCTCCAATATACACTATATATCCCCACCTATATACATTTTAAATACGTTAAACAATATATATACACTATATATATAGTATATAACATTAGAATTTAAAAAAAATGTAGTCATATACACATATACACAATTATACATGTAATCGTATATACGACTATACGTTAGTTAAATATATATACTACTCTAAATAAAACATATACTACAAGATATATACTACAATATAATGATATATATACTAATTTATAAAACATATACACATGTATACTTTAAATATATACTACTTTAGAGTCTATAGAAGATATATACATATATATACGCACCATTCAATATATATATACTACTTTAAATAAAATATACTACAATATATACACACACTATATATATAGTTATATACTAATTTATAAAGCATATACTCAGGTGAGGACGGCGGGAGGAGACACAGAGCATTTCACTATCTTGACAGGATTGCATCAGGGATCTACTCTTAGTCCCTTTTTGTTTGCTTTGGTGATGGATGTGTTGACGCGGCGTATTCAAGGAGAGGTGCCTTGGTGTATGCTTTTTGCAGATGATGTAGTTTTGATTGATGAGACGCGGGGAGGGGGGTGAATGATAAATTAGAGGTGTGGAGACAAACTCTTGAGTCTAAAGGGTTCAGGTTGAGTAGGAGTAAGACAGAGTATTTGGAATGCAAGTTTAATGACGTGAGGTGGGAGAATGAGGTGGTAGTGAAGTTGGAATCACAGGTGGTATGTAAGAGGGATAGTTTCAAGTATCTCAGGTTCGTGATTCAGGGTAACAGTGAGATTGACGAGGATATCTCGCACCGTATTGGGGCGGGATGGATGAAGTGGAAGCTCGCTTCGGGGGTGTTGTGTGATAAGAAGGTGCCGCCCAAGCTTAAAGGCAAATTCTACAGGGTGGCAGTCCGTCCGGCCATATTGTATGGATCGGAGTGTTGGCCAGTTAAGAACTCCCACATTCAAAAAATGAAGGTGGCGGAAATGCGGATGTTATGTTGGATGTGTGGGCTGACTAGGGGGGATAGAGTTCGGAATGAGACTATCAGGGAGAAGGTTGGTGTGACTCCAGTGGAGAATAAGATGCGGGAAGTCCGATTGAGATGGTTCGGACACGTAATGAGGAGGGGCATGGATGCCCCGGTTTGTAGGTGTGAGAGGCTAGCTTTGGATGGTTTTAGGCGGGGTAGGGGTAGGCCGAAGAAGTACTGGGGAGAGGTGATTAGGCTGGACATGGAGCAGTTACAGCTCACTGAGGACATGACCCTAGATAGGAAGATCTGGAGGACGCGAATTAGGGAAGAAGGCTAGGGTCAGTTTGGGTTGCTAGTGTAGGGAATTACTTGGTGGGGGTATTATTATTGTTATGATACCTTGTTTCATGCTTTATTACGAATCTATTTACTTTTCTCTGTTTTCTATTACTTGTGGGTGTCGTATTTATGTTATGCCATCTTGTTCCATGCTTTACTATGTATTTGTGTAGTATTTCGTGTCACGAGCCGGGGGTCTATCGAAAACAGCCTTTCTACTTCTTTAGAGGTAGAGGTATGGACTGCGTACATCTTACCCTCCCCAGACCTCACTATGTGGGAATACACTGGGTTTGTTGTTGTTGTTGTTGTTACTTTAGAGTTTATATTCTATATATACACATATATACGTACCATTCAATATATGTAATACTTTAAAAAATATGCTCCAATATATATACTAAAATATAATGATATATATACTAATTTATAAAACATATACACATGTATACGTTAAATATATACTACTTTAGAGTCTATAGAAGATATATATACACATATATACGCACCATTCAATATATATGTACTAATTTAAACTAAATATACTACAATATATATACACACTATATATATATAGTTATATACTAATTTATAAAACATATACACATGTATACGTTAGACATATACTACTTTAGAGTCTATATTTTATATATACACATATATACGTACCATTCAATATATGTACTACTTTAAAAGATATGCTACAAAATATATACTACAATATAATGATATATATACTAATTTAAAAAACATATACACATGTATACGTTAAATATATACTACTTTAGAGTCTATAGAAAATATATACGCATATATACGTACCATTCAATATATGTACTACTTTAAAAATATGCTACTTAATATAATAAATTAATAATACTTGATAGTAAATTAGTAATATATTAAAACTAAGTATTTAATTTAAACTAGAAATTCAATTTAAATCATTAAATGGAAAAAATTACAAAGTAAGGATTAAAGAGTGAATGAATGTTATATTTTATTAATTGCAAAATGATTCAAAATTTATAATGTGCATGAATGAAAAATCTACAAAGTTCTCATCATTTTTTCCAACTCATCAATGTTAATATTAACGGGAACTTGCATAGGATAGTCAAAGTCAATGGGGGCAAAATCATGCATTGGACTTGATTCTGCTAAGTTCTCCCTTGAAGTCATAATTTCTTCAAGTTTTTGTTCGTCGTTCGACTCCACCTCCATTCCTTGATTTCTTCTTTCTGCTCTAATCCAATCCCTAAGGCAAACTAGAATATTCATAGCATTGCTTCCCGAGGAGTGTCGGTTGTCTCCAAGCTGTTGTCGACCCTGACTAAAAGTGTTCTCCGATGCAACGGTTGACATTGAAACATTCAATATATCTCTAGCTAATCTTGAAAGCACAGGATATTGTGTTTCATTATTCCTCCACAAATCCAATGCGTTGATCTGTCGTTTGCAATCCTCTATCAGTGTTCGAAGATAATACTTAAGCTCTTCCCGATAAGTTATTTTGTAAGCTCCCGTCTCAACACTGTTTCAACAATTTAAATCATAAAAGTAATCAGAAAAATCACTATGTGTCGGCCTTTTAGAAGATGATGGCTCATCGGGAGGATGAGGAGCGACAGTTAGAGTGATATTTGTCGGTACAGCTAAATCAAGTAAATCAGCATAATGGTTATATAATTTATCTATGTAAGCGTTCGCATCAGTCATAGCCGTCCACAAATCTGGTTGTTCTTGTTCTCCAGCATCAGAATCATTGTTAGTATTTATCTCTAAGTTAGAATAAATAAGAGTACTAAAGTGGCACATAGTAGTATATTTCATACACGGATTTAGCATAGCACCAACCGAGTAAATAGGGGGAATCGAAAAAAAATATTTTTTAAATTTAGCAAACATAGCACCAACAGCTTCTTTGTAACCTTCTTTATTCTTGTATTCTTTGAGCAAACCAGAAATATCCGCTATATATGCTAAAATATTACAAACAGTAGGATAATAAGCATCGAAAAATTCAACCGTAGATATATAAAAAAAATTCAAAAACTTAACAAGATCGTCAATTACAGCTCAATCAGAATCATGTAACATACATTCATCCGAATCAGCAAATGAACCACAATATTGGTTAAAAGTCAGTGTAATAGGAACTCTATATTTATGACAAGTTTTTAAAAAATCATATGTAGCATTTCATCTAGTATCACATTCTTCAGGCATCAATATCGGTGCAAGTCCATTTTGTTCACATTTAACTTTAAATTCTCTAATTCTTTTTCTTTGATTATTTCCTTGAATAAAACCAACAGCAAGGCAAATTTTTTCAATATAAAGCTAAAAAAATTTAAGACCATCTCTTACAATTAAATTTTATATATGACAAGCACACTTAACATGAAATATTTCAGGTAACGGCAGAGATAACTTAGATTTTAACTTTGTAATAGCAGTCTTGTTGTTAGAAGCATTATCAAAAGCAATACATAAGATTTTATTTTCAGTACCATAAATTTCTGCGACTTTAGCAATCGAATCAGCAATAAAATCTCCAGTATGTTTACGATCTTCATCATACAAAAAAGTTAGAATACATTTTTGCATAACAAAATTACTATCTATTCAGTGACAAGTAATGATTAAATAATCATTTTTATTAACAACATGATCAAGATCAGAAGTTAAAGTCATTCTACATTGAATATTTTTTAACAATGTAGATAAATAAAAACAATATTGTGAATGAAGTCTAAAAATATCGGCCCGACAAGTACTTCTAGGAATACCATTAAACATAGGATTATAAATTACTTGAATATAATGAATAAAAGCATCAGATGAAGGAAAACTGAAAGGCAAACAAACCACAACTACCATTTTTGCTATTTCTTTCCGGTCCCTTAATTTATTATACTTCTTAATTATCTGACCGGTTGCTGGGTCCATTCTAGTTTGTGTTGGCCCACCAATATACTGACCACCTTTTACAATAAATAACTCTCTTTCGTAATTATCACTTATATGTCTCATTAACGTACCCGTACATCCTTGCTTGCCTCCGCTTTTATGCTTATATATTTATTGACAAATATTGCATTGCACCTCAGTATCTGATATACGTGTAAAAAATTATCATGCAATACTAGTTGTTTTACGAGCTTTTGGGGGGCGGGGAGGACGAGGAGAGCGATTAACCGATCAGATCTAATATTAGCATTTCCTACTGTGTGTGTCTCACCAATATTTTCATCATCTTCATCTAAATCAACCGCATCTACTTCATTTTCTTCTTCTATACCATAATTTTTTTGAGCCTCTACATAATCCATATCGTGAGCACCTACACCTACTTCTTCCTCAAAAGGTTGACTAAGCGGTACCGGAGGCGGAGACACACGAGTATATCTACTACTTGAACTACCTCTACCGTCAATAATTCATTTTTTACTACCACTACCACTTTCGGGAGAAAAAAAATTTACACTTTTAGTGGCGATGTTTCTTAATTAATCCATAATATAAATCAAACTAAAAAAATTTAAAATACACAAATATAATAAAATTAAATATTCAACAATTAATACATTAATAAAAATTAAAAGTAAGAGATGAAACGACAATACCAAATTTTGGAAGTATCCGAAGGTTGCGACTTTAAAAACTTTCACTCATACTTTGTAATCGCAAAATTTAAAAATTAAATTGAACACTTTAGGAAATATATAGAATATTTGAATTTTGAGAATTGAGATTTGAGAGAGAATGAGATTTGAGAGAATGAAAATTGTGTGAAAATGATTTGAAAGTGTATGGTATTTATAGAAATTCTTTTGGGTTTAAAAAAATATTTTAATTGAATTTTTTTTAATTTAAAATGGCCAATTGGTCATTTTTGGGGCCCAAACGGTAATATGACCATTGGGCCCACGGTCAAATGGCCCAAACAGTCAAAAATGATTTTTTTAAAAAAAAAAAAACTAAACGGACCGGTTAATCGGATGGCCTGGACCGGGTTTGATCCGGGCCAGGTTAACCAGACCCAAAAAAAAATAATTCAACCCGAGACCCGAAACCCTACAACCCTGAGCTGACCGGGCCGGGTCATATCGAGCCGAGCCGCTATGGTGGGTCAGGTCGGGCCGGGTCCAACCGGCCCGTTTGACAGGTTTAGCTAAAGTTATCACTATAGGATAAAGAAAAAAAAATGTGTATAAAATAAGATAGTTCATGAAATAAACGAGGGTATTTTCTAGATATTTTTATGGTCCCCTAATATAATTTTACTTGAAGATTGATAAATTTAAGTTCACCAACTATATATGCCGTGTAAGTTTGTCACTTTGCCTTTGAATTTTCCACTTTGATGTGGCTCCTACGTACGTACAATCCGCATCAATCGTTCTTGATCGAGTTGGCTTTTGGAATTTTGCGTTACATACAATCTCTAATTTGATCAAAATATTATTAGAAGAATAACACTTAAAATGTGTTTGCTATAAAGATAATTTTTTTAAAAAAAAAGAAGTTCTGCAGGACATTTAAGGGATCGGAAGTAATAGGTGTTTTTTTTTTACTTATCCTAGTTTCGATGAAGCTACATGAAAATGGTAGAGTTCGGCAGACATCATGATCATAAAAAAAAAAAAAAAAAAAAAAAAAAAAAAAGGTTATAAGTAAAAAAAGTAATTTTTTAATATTTGATAAAGAAGTAACAAAATATTATTTCAAGATTTTTTTTTAATTTAAATGTATTAAGCTATTCAAACACCATGAGAGTATGAGAGTAGGGGCAAGAGCATGTGATACGAACAAATTACCGAAACTAGAAATTGATAGATGGAAAGTAAAGAGATAATCCATGAAAGATAAAATTAGACACAAGAAGAAGCACTAATTAAGAATAAAAAGATATATTAAAACTTAATATCCTCAATTATAAGTTTAATCTCGCACTCAACTAATAAGGTGATTAAGAGGAATTGAACGCCCTCAAACTCATACGTTTCTAAGCCAAAGTTCAACATAAACTAAGAAAATAAACTAAGTTAACAAGTATTTATAGCCTTACGGGGATGATTGGAATGAGACCTATCGAGAGTAGGGTTGGGATGAAGAATGAGCAAGAAATAATTAGTAGTATAAAATACTACTCATCAAATGTTTTTCCTATTATTTTTCTCAATTTATTATGAAACTAATTTTGAAAGAAAGTATTTTCTGAAAAGTATTAAAAATATTTTCTTAAAATATATCCAACTTTTAACTTCCTCCTTCAACTCGCCGTAAAAGTAAAAATGTCAATATAACTAAAAACTATTTCTAATTAATTAATCCCTAATTATAAATTATTTATCTTTCATAATACCAACAACTTTGAAGACCGACCACGTGGTAGTCCTATATTGACTACACCAATTCGTTACGTTACGTGTACTCCATTTTTTCCTTTTCTTCCTTTCCCACCTCCCCTCAATTACTAATTTCTCACTATACATCTCTAAATTTTGCATTATTACATACAATTTTTTCTACAAATTAACATAAATTTAATTCCTCACATAAACAATAATAACAGAGAAACAGTGTTTATTTTTTATAATTATATTTTACTTTACTATTGATATTTTCACTTGTTCGGAATTGAACTTTAATTTCGCTATATATTTTATGCTATTATCACAAAATATACATTAATATGTGAACATGATCTCTCATAATCACTCATAAATTAAATAAAAAAAAAATACAGAAATAATTTCTTGATCAATATCTTACGTGTAAAAATAAAAATATCATAAAATTTAAAACAAATTATATAAAAAGTTACAAAATAGAATTTTTCGTTTTGTTAAATATTCTCATTTTTTTTTATTTTTTTTTGGTTTCAAATTAGAAGCCATGTTTTAAAGCACTCTCTTGTCTGGACACTGTAGTAATGTAGAAATATATAACTAACAGTCTCCAACTGAATTACATAAAATGAAAAAAAGCAACTCTAAAACCCCATATTCTCTCCTAGACTCTTGGAGATTTTGCTGATAAAATATATCTTTCAAAACTGATCAAAAGGTAATATAATACTATTTAATTCCCTCTTTCTTGTTTCGTTTTTCCCTTATGCAACAAAAGCAAGTTCTGTTCATGTTTTCCTTTTTTATTGGTTAGTACTACAATATTTGATAAATTGATGGTGTTTAAGTTTAGTAAGTCGGCTTAGGCTTTCTTAAAAAAAATTGTTCTTTTGGATTATTAGCTTTTGGTTTACTAACTATGATAGCTTCTGTTGGGTGTTTGAGTTCAAGAGTTGTGTGTTGTGAAGAATTTCCAATTAAGCTGAAGAAGGTTATTTTTCATTTTTATATATATAACAGCGGTGTCTGGCCAGCTCAACATGTATTAGGTAACTCTGTTTGAACAGAAGGGAAGTAATTACCTAATGTTTTTTTTGTCTCTACTAGGGTTTGAACCCTGAAGAAGGTTATTCCAGTTATATTTCATGAGTGATTTAGTAGAATGAGAGAATTAAACAAATATTTGCTTAGGTTCTAGGTTTGATCAGGCTGATCTGTCCTTTTGAGAATCTGGATTCGGGATTTGAATTTTATGGTTCGGGATTCTAGCCCTTTTGAGTTACTTATTTCTAAATTAATAATTGTATTTAATCATGACAAATATATGGTTTGAACCAAAGTAAATGGTTTCTGCATAACTCGTATCCTCAAATGTATACTCTGCCACTGACCCCCTAGTACCCAGATGGACGAATCCATGCTCATATTTGGGTTGATGTTATAGTTATAAATGTGTTTAAATCAAGAAAGGAGGTGGAATTATATCCTTTTATACTATAGTCAGACTAATTGAGCTTTATGAAGTGATATTAGAGGTGAAGAAGTAAATTACTGCTCCCTTTGTGTGGTTTTGAGTTGACACGAACATTTCAATCTCGTGGTCTTAAACTAAAAAGATGTAGAATGTACCAAAACGTCCTTTAATCATATGATCTTAAAAATAGCATATAGAAAGTTAGAATTAAAGAGTCGTCAAAAAAGGTGAGAGACATTTTTGTTGAAACGGACCAAAAAAGAAAGTAAGACAAACAGATCGAAATGGAGGGAGTATCACTCTATGGATCTTTTTCTTGAGTTGACTGCACTGCTATCCTGTATTTTAATTATTCTTTGATAACAATCTAAATGCTTGGTTTCCAATAGAGTCTTGATTTCAGGTATTCATTTCGGAAAGCTGACTCCAGGATGGAAATTTGTTCTTTATCTTTGACACCCTATTACTGCATTGTAAATGTTAGACAGAATGTGATTGGAAAATGCCTAATTTCAAATCAGGCAATGCTTCCCATACTAAAAGCAAGAAGGTTGTGTTCTGGTTTAGATGTTTATAGCGTAACGAAAAAGAGGAACCGGAGATTTTGCACTATCGCTGCTCTAAAGGGGTTTGACGGTGTTGAAAGCTATAACTCAGATATGGTAGATGGGCAAGTCGGTACCCAAGATTTGACTGGTAGAGGTAAATCAGTACCAAAGGTTATGATTCCTAGTTTACCTAATGAAACTAAAGGCGACACTGTTGCTGAAATCGATAGCTGCTTGTGGGAATGGAAGCCAAAGCTGAATGTTCATTATGAGAAATCTGGATGTCAAAATGTGAACTCCGCACCAATACTTTTTCTTCCTGGTTTTGGTGTTGGTTCCTTTCACTATGAAAAGCAGCTAAAGGATCTTGGTCGTGATTACAGAATATGGGCATTGGATTTTGTTGGACAGGGAAAGTCATTACCTTGTGAGGATCCAACTTCGCAGTCCAAAAGATTAGATGAATCGGAAGGTGATGGAAACAATGTTCTCTGGGGTTTTGGAGATGAAGCGGAACCTTGGGCAAAAGAACTTGTCTATTCTGCTGACTTATGGAGGGACCAAGTACGCTATTTCATTGAAGAGGTACAGTTTGTATCTTTGTCATTGTGTTTTTTTTTTGAAAGTGGTTGATCTGCAGATTAAGCATGGTCATCAATGTATTGCTAGCTTTTTAAATACATGTTCCTTCGGAATTACTCTGCCTCGGAACGAAGGCTAATTAATGTATATAACTTCCTTTTCTATTTCAATTCATGTGCCTAGTATTCTTCAGAGAAAATGAGACTACATATTCACAGAAGGCTTACAAGCACGTTACCACCCCGGTACAGTCGATGACAATTTGCTATAGTATGTCAGGCTACCGTTCCTTGGCGCTACTTATCTATGTATTTTGTTTGACTTGTGTGTGGCTATAACTTCATTTAGTTCGTATCTCAGATTCAAGGTAGGCATGTCTTGTTTGTATCACCTTTCTAGGTTCTAGGTTGTGGTATAACACACTGATTCCTCTAAACTGGTAGTCTGGTACATTGGGTCGCCCGGGCCTTACAGTTACTATTTGTGGTGTTTGTTCAAGTTGGCTATACCTAGGTCTGAATCAATTCAATCAATGATGACACAAGTCAAAGCTTGTAAATTTTACTGGACAACACTATTGTATTTGTTTTCTATTCTTTGGAAGATACTTTACAGTGATCATCATGTGTAATGTTTCTCGGATGTTCTTTTTCCTGCCCCCTTAAACCATTTTTTGTTTATACCCAAATGGATATTCTGGAAAGCTTCATATTATTTGACTAAACAGTTAATTATTATGGTACAATGGGCTTCTCTGAAGTTTCAAAGTTATTGATTGGTTAAGTTCGAGTGATTGTTTTAGAATAATATTGATCATGAGGAACAGATTATAAACTTGTATCTTTGGTGATGCAGGTTATTAAAGAACCAGTCTATATAGTGGGAAATTCACTTGGTGGATATGTTGCGCTCTACTTTGCAGCATGCTACCCTCAATTGGTGAAAGGTGTAACCTTGCTGAATGCGACGCCTTTTTGGGGATTTCTTCCTAATCCTATTAGATCTCCAAGATTATCTAGATTGTTTCCATGGGCCGGGACTTTTCCTCTGCCCTCCAATATCAGAAAACTCACAGAACTTGTGTACGTGGCCATGACTTAACTCTTTTGACTATGCAGTTTCCTAAGCCTATAAACTTATATACCGAATAAGAGGATCTTCTTCTTGCCAGTAATACAGTTTATATTGATTTAGCATTAAGAGCATGACCAAATGATGTGTTGTTACATTTTGCAACTCATGCTGAAAAGATGCATCGTTCTTGGATAATTTGATGTTCTTTCATCATTATTAGAGGAACATCATGCCGTGTTTCCATGCTTTTGGTTTTTGTCTGGCACTGAAAACTTATCCCTCTATACGCTTCATTATGCTTTTCTAGATGGCAGAAAATTAGTGCTCCCGAGAGTATTGCAGAGGTGCTTAAACAAGTTTATGCTGATCATACTACAAAAGTGGATAAAGTTTTCTCTAGTATTCTTGAGGTAACAGAACACCCTGCAGCAGCAGCAGCCCTTGCCTCAATAATGTTCGCTCCTCGGGGACAACTAGGTTTTAAAGAGGCACTGTCTGGGTAGGTAAAACAAGTAGTGACATAGCCTCATTTGGCTTGCATACATATGTTTTCTTGTACTATTGCAAAGCTGAAATCTTCCACCTTGCTATTTTTAGGTGTCGAATGAACAATGTGCCCCTGTGTCTCATATATGGGAAAGAAGACCCTTGGGTAACGCCTATTTGGGGTTTACAAGCGAAACGCCAATTCCCTGAAGCTCCATATTATCAGATTAGTCCAGCTGGACACTGTCCCCATGATGAAGTCCCAGAGGTAAGCCGTCTTACTTAGCCATACATCTATCTGGTTTTGACATTCGATCTTGGCTGTCAAACGTGCTTTCTCATTGTTACCATCTCTTCACTTTCTGTTCAAACTATGTATACACAATGCTGAAAAGCTTAAACATGATATTTGATCGTACTCGTTCAAGGCCACACTGGCTCAACATTTCGGTTTGGCCTCTGACTATAATGATATTACATGTGCAGATTGTGAATTATTTGCTGCGCGGATGGATCAAGAACATTGAATCTGATAATTCAGCTGCATTGCCTCTTCTAGATTATCCAGAAAGCGTTGAATACGACGTTGTCAAAGAATTGGAATTTGTTCGCCAAGGAATGAAAAGATCAGTAAAAGTGCAATTTTATGGATCAGTGACTTCTCAATGGGAGAGGCTTGGCATGTTTCTAAAATCTAGATTCCAATATGGAGTTTAACTCTCCATAATTGCACATAACTTTTTTCATTTTTTTGTGCGCATAGAATACGCATATTGTGTGATAAATCCCCGCAATGTTCATGGGTTACATAACAATTTAGCAATGTAAATTATAATTTGGTCAACATATATATTTATATATATAAAAGAAAAATCTCATTCCTTGAATAATTTTGCTTATCATTGACCAAAATGTCAATCCCATGGAAACTCTTGTTTGTTAAAAATCATTAAAATGACCAAATATATCTTTTTTCTAGTCTTTGTTATTCGGGGAAGATCAGAATTGTTCGATAAGGATTATTATAACAATTACATTAATTTCTTTCTCCTAGCATAATCTTTTAATCTTATGTTCATTCATTACTGTTAAGAATTCGTGTCCTACTGATTATCTTATTTTCGCCTGTTGCTTATCGATGGAACGGGTTGCCTGACGTGTTTCAAGGAAGCAGTAAAACAGAAAGTAAAGAACACAATGATTTTTACGTGGAAAACACCCAGCTCAAAAAGGTGTAAGAAAATCACGACTTGTACCTTTACAGGATTTAACCCCAACTTCACTAAATAACTCTGAGCCTCAACAACGACTGATTACAAAACTCTTGTAACCAACAAATAGGAATTATAAACTCTAATTCCTATAACTCAACAACTAGGAATTATAAATTCTAATTCCTTTGACTCAACAACTAGGAATTATAAACTCTATTTCCTAACTACACGGAGGTATGCTTTCCCAAAGTCTCTGAGTTTTCCCCAACTCGAAGACTAGCTCCTAATTCAGTTTATAACACACTGAAACTAATATTACATCAATAGTTCAAACACAATGAACAACTTTAAAAATCAACGGTAAGACTCTTAGTTGGATTCTATACTTAGGATCAGGTTCTTCAATGTGTTTCTTCAGTGATTGAGTAGCACTTCGTGAAGTCAATCTGTCGATTGTGTTTTTCTGCTTTGTAAGTGCGTGAGTTATTCTGAATAATACATCTTTTATTTAAGCACAGCTCTCCAAAGAGTCATTCTTTGTTTTAAACTCCTCCTTTAATCAAAACTCTCATTGCATAGAATTCTAATGCAAGTGAGACTCCTTCTTCAATTCCAACTCTTGTCTCCTTAGTGTTGTAGTCAAACTCCAACTCTCCAAAGAGTCCTTCAAATTATACGTTTTGCATAAACTTCTGCAATTTTCAGATTCTTTCTCCTTCTACACATAGGACTCTTAAGAATATGCTCAGAAGTGAAACTCCTTCTTCACATAGGACTCCTCTTTCAACTCAACTTGGTTTCCCTTATCATCAAGTGTTTGAATCAAATTCAACTTGTTCTATTCCCCACGTGATCAGTAAGTTGAAGTTTTCAGTTGCACTGATTTAACTCATTCAGATTTTTAATTATTTATACCGTAGACTGCACTCCTGAACTTGTCGGACCAGTGGAACATGTATATCAACTTGTTTCATTCATATTGCCATTCATCAAAACTCCAAAGTTCCAACAAATTCCCCTTTTTTTATGATGAAAAACCTATTGTCTTTGTGCATTCAAACATCTTCACCTGTAGGCACTAAAGTATAAAACACTAGAATGAAACAAGTTAGTCAATGGGTTATAAACATTGCACAACCCTCTTATCTTCCCCCTTTTGTCATCATCGAAAATCATTTCAATGCAATAATATACTAGCCAGAGTGATTTGTTATGCTATTCATGGCCACTGAGGCTATCATCAAAACAATCAGACAAAGACTTTAGCCAACGTAGTAACGTATTAAAGAGAGCAAAAATATGAGTCAATTTAGCAAAGATAACCATTTCATTTAACTACCAGAGCATGTTCCACATTAAACCTAAGCTAGTACTGAACAAAGCAAAACAAATGAGCATTAAAAAGGTATAAAAATGGGACATGGCTAAGGATACGAATAGTGAGGAGCTGATGAGGAAGGTGAAACAGGTGTTATCAACCGTGTCAATTGACGAATGACTTCAACATTTTCATCCCTTTCTCAATCAATTCAAGCTTCAAAGTCATGATCCTAGCCTGAAGGACCACTTATTCCACTTCATGACTGTCATATCCAGCTTCTAGTTCAGAATTTATCTCAGCTAAATCATTTTTCTTATCTTTTTTTTTTCAATGAGTTTTAGCCCTCCTTATTGAACCAGGTAGAGCAGCATGATTCATTTGTTCAAAAACATCCATTGTTGTTTGAAAAGTCAAACCTAAATTAGGACTGAGAAATCCTAAAAGATCTGAGCCAATTAAGAACTAAAAGGGAGAGCATGTCCCTTTTCATTCTTCAGAAACATATGCTGCATGTGATTGATGATCAAGCTTGGCAAATCCATGATACAAAACTGATATTTTGGTTGAGAAAGAAGAAGGATTTTCTGGTGTAGGATTAACACATTTGTGCACACCCATTTGGAGAGAATCAAAGAAAGTTTGGTCAACCAATTCATTAGCTTTATTAGACAATGAGAGGATGAAGCGTGTGGAATTGAACAGGTGTGCTCAACTGTTTCAACTTAGACAGCCTAGGTTTATGTCAGTGTAAAACATACCTGATAAGATGAACTTTGTGGTCACAATTGCTTACTTGTACGTATTTTTCTGCACAATCTAATACAAATTTAGGTTAGAAAAGTCAAAAATCTAGAATTGGGGGACACAACTAAATGTGCAAGACTGAATAGAATAACTTTTTAGCTAATAAGATTAAGAAGAAAAATGATTAGTCTAGTCAATCATTGAGGGGAGTTCATGCAATTTTAATCATCCCCAAGTCTAACCTATTCCTTTCAAAATGCTCTCTACTTAGTGTCTTTGGTGCTTCTCTAGTCAATTAAGTAACCTACATAGTCAACATTTTTATAGCCCTCAAGAGTGAAATTACTTTCATTTGAATACCATAGTCTCAAGCCATTAATTCTCATGAGATATCTCAAGATTCTTGTGACAACACCAATTCTTATGAATTACCAACAAAATTATCATTAGCTTGTGTTGGTGTTATTGATGCATCAATTTCTTGATTTGTTGTTTCCCCTGTCAATATGCCCTCAGTCTGTACAATAGTTAAACCAGGTGGTACAACATGTTCCTTTGCATGCTCATCAGTTTCACAGTCATCCTCTTTTTTTCATTTTTTTAAAATCTCCCTTGCTTCCCCCTTACACGAACACTATAAATCTGGCCATCTTTCAAATGATCAATTCCGCCTTTAAATGTGGTGAGTGAAAGAAACTTTATTTTCTTCTAGTCTTATGCCTTGAGCAAGCTTTATTCATGTACAAATTTTGCTTGCCTCCTTTCACTCCCAGCTGCAAAACAAATTAGGGGTTAACTTTAGGCACCCAGACAAGCTTGGGTCTTTTCTTATGAGAAAAAAATGTATGAGGTTCCTTCTAGCCCATCGAGGCAACGGGTTATGTGACCTGTTTCTCTGACCAGATTTGACCTTCTTGTTAGCTTGTGCTAACATGGAATCAGATTTTTTTGATAGGCTTATGCTTCTTGATTTGCTTTTTGTTGCAACTGGACATTCAGTGGTTGGATGCCCCTGGTTATCACAAATATAACACAGATCTTTAATAGCATTAGAACTTTTATAAAAGTCCAACCTAGCCTTTTCATTGTGAATTCTTTGACCTAACTTATGAACAATTCTTGAAGAATCTGTCCATCTATTAGCTCTTTCAAGATCAAGTTTCAATTTAGAAACTTCTTGACTCAATTGACTAACCTTTTCTTTTTCACAAAAGTATTCATGTTTAATCTTAGTCAATTCTAACTCAATTTTTTCTTGTTCATCACTTTTGACCTTTTTTTCCTTTTTTAGAAAGAGTCAGTTTCAAGATTTCAGATTTGAGGGTCAGGTTTGATGAATCAAGTCTGCTAACTTGTTCCTTAAGAGTGCAGTTTTCCTTTTCAACAGCGTTCTTACAAGTTTCTAGATCAATAAAATCAAACTTGAGACTTGCAAGATTGTTGAATAACTCATCCCTATCAGAAGTTAATTCTTGGAAATCATCAATTAGAGCACTCAATAAGGAAATAAGCTTTGTTTTAGAAAATAAATACAACTTTTCTTTAAGTTCAAGTATACTTACCTCAAAAGCATCATCTTCTTCCTCTAAGTCTGAATCTCCAAGAGACATGAGTGTTGCTTCATCAGCTTCATCATAATCTGAGTCAAATCCCTAAGCTACTACCATTGCATATTCTTCCCTCTTTTTGGTTTTTTCTTTCAATTTCTTTTCAGCCCTTTCCTTTCTCCATTCTATTTTCCAGACAAGATAATCCTTGATGTGATGATCAGTCTTATCACACTTGTAGCATCCATTTAGATTGTCATTTGACCATTTCTTGTTACCTGCTCCCTTCTTCGTTTTGAAGAATTTGCTGAAGTTCATAGCTATAAAGGCAATTTGTTCTTTATCAAGTTCAATTTCTTCATCACTGTAAGATGCCTTCAAAGCTAAGGTATCCTCAGGGGCTGCTAGCACTTTAGTTCCATCAATTTCCATTTCATAAGTTCTTAAATTCCCCACTAATTCATCCAAGGTCATGCTTGCTAGATCCTTATTTGCTTTCCTAATTGCAGTCACCTTAATATTTCACTTTGATTTTGGTAATACCCTCATACCTTCTCGACTTGTTCTTCTTTAGATATAGCTTTTCCTAAAGAGGTCAGCTCATTTGTTAAGGCAGTAAGCCTTGTTATCATCTCGTGTAAGGTTTCATTCCCCTTCATCTTAAATGCCTCAAACTCAGTGAAGAGAAGACAAATTCTAAATTTTCTTACTTGAGATGTGCCTTCATGAGCATTTACTAGAGCATCCCAAATTTGCTTAGCAGTGTGCATGTCGATACCCTATTCTATTCAGCAGGTCCTAATCCACAAATCAAAATATTTTTGGCCTTAGTATTTTTCTTTAATGTCATTAAGTCATCAGGAGTGAATTCACTTCTTACTTTCTTGACCTGTTTCCCATCTTCTAACTTCATTGGAATAGTAGGACCATCAGTGATCCTATCACATAACTCGTAGTCTTCCCCTTGAATGAATGTTTCCATCCTATCTCTCCACCAAATGAAGTGAGAACCATCAAAGAGTGGAGGTCTAATAGTGGATTGACTTTCACTGTGACCAGTAGGTGGTGCGGAATTCATCATATTGATCTTTGTCTTAGGCACTAGCCCTTTTTAAGACAACCTCGCTCTGATACCACTTGTTAAGAATTCGTGCCATACTGATTATCTTATTTTTGCCTAACTGTTGCTTATCGATGGAACGGGTTGCCTGACGTGTTCAAAGGAAGCAGTAAAACAGAAAGTAAAGAACACAATAATTTTTACGTGGAAAACATCCGGCTAAAAAAAGTGTAAAAAAACACAACCTGTACCTCTACAGGATTTAACCCCAACTTCACTAAATAACTCTGAGCCTCAACAACAACTGATTACAAAACTCTTATAACCAACAAATAGGAATTATAAACTCTAATCCCTATAACTCAACAACTAGGAATTATAAACTCTAATTCCTTTAACTCAACAACTAGGAATTATAAACTCTAATTCTTAACTACACACACACCTCCCAAGGTATGCTTTCCCAAAGTCTCTGAGTTTTTCCCAACTCGAAGACTAGCTCCTAATTCAGTTTATAACACACTGAAACTAATATTACATCAATAGTTCAAACACAATGAACAACTTTAAAAATCAACGGTAAGACTCTTAGCTGGATTCTATACTTAGGACCAGGTTCTTCAATGTGTTTCTTCAGTGATTGAGTAGCACTTCGTGAAGTCAAAGTAGCACTTCGTGAAGTCAATCTGTCGATTGTGCTTTTCTGCTTTGTAAGTGCGTGAGTTATTCTGAATAATACATCTTCTATTTAAGCACAGCTCTCCAAAGAGTCATTCTTTATTTTAAACTCCTCCTTTAATCAAAACTCTTATTGCATAGAATTCTAATGCAAGTGAGACTCCTTCTTCAATTCCAACTCTTGTCTCCTTAGTGTTGTAGTCAAACTCCAACTCTCCAAAGAGTCCTTCAAATTATACGTTTTGCATAAACTTCTGCAATTTTCAGATTCTTTCTCCTTCTACCCATAGGACTCTTAAGAATATGCTCAGAAGTGAAACTCCTTCTTCACATAGGACTCCTCTTTCAACTCAACTTATTTTCCCTTATCATCAAGTGTTTGAATCAAATTCAACTTGTTCTATTCCCCACGTGATCAGTAAGTTGAAGTTTTCAGTTGCACTGATTTAACTCATTCTGATTTTTAATTATTTATACCGTAGACTGCACTCCTAAACTTGTCAGATCAGTGGAACATGTATATCAACTTGTTTCATTCATCAAAACTCCAAGGTTCCAACAATTATCATAGTTATCCTAGAATACAATATTTTCACCATAGCTTTTACTCTTATATTTGTCAAGAAATGCTTTTAAAAAAATCTTTTTTAGTCGAGAATTTATTAAAAACAATCTCTCTACTTCACAAGGCTAGATAAGGTCTCTCTCTGAACCCTACTTGAGAGATCTCATTGAATATGTCGTTGTCGCTACTTATTTAGTTCTTGCACATATCACAACTAATCCGCCAAGTAGCCTGCCCAATTCACACATGAAAAGCCAAGTTAGTCCTTCATCCCCCAAAAGTAGAAGCAAATCAGCTCACTCTTCCAAATGAAGGTCAAACCATATTGTTACATGCGTCATTCGCTAGTTTGTCTTCTTTCAGCTATGCTACATGAATACGCAAACTCTGATCCCACACGATGGCCTTACACTTGCCACATATTTCTAATTACCAAAATTTTGGAAGTCTTGTTTACCACATAATTTTGAGCTAGTTTAGACACACGTCTTAGAATCAGTTAGTGCACCATTTTCAACTTAACTGATACATTCCAAAAGCTAATCCAATTGCAACAGTAAATAAAGAAAATTTCACCAAGTAAGTACCTTGGGAGCCAAACTTGTTCTTGTTTCATTTCATAAGATGATAATTGATAGAAAACAGAGTTTTAAAACATTGAAGAGATCGTATGCTATAGTGATGATAGGAAAAGAGAATAGAAAATGAGTGAATTCTATATTTGATAATAAGGAAAATATCACATTACGAGGTCAGTTTCATGAAAAGTTTAAGCACGATCGATTCGTCTGCAATCCGTTCCAGTTTCTCTGTCTGAATTTGATTTGGCACAAAGTTAAAAGAAGTTAACAAGACTTAAATTTAGTAATCTTGAATTAAAATATGTAAATGAACCACTGCACTATTTAACTATTTAACCTTGTGGTCTTAAACATGTCATATGAAAAGTTAGAAGTTAGATTGAAAGAGTTGCCAAAAGAAAGTCACTCTTCCTAAATGGATTAAAAAGGAAAGTGAGACGAACAAAGTAAACATAGAAATATTTAGAAACCATTCCAAAATAGAGTACATATAAACTAGGGTTAGAGCAGTACTCACTTGTATATCATAATCACTAGTTTAGAAACAGAAAATACAATAAATGCTACGTCAATTTGATCAACGAAACCTCAAATCAGTATTTTAAATGATTGCAACTGGTAGAAAGATGATATTATGGTTTCAAAATAGAGTGTATCACATTAACTAGGACGTAGAACAACATAACTAATCTACAGCAAAATGACACCAGCTAGCTAGCGTTCCAATAATCAAGATCGACCAGCAAAACTAAGCCCACTACCACTCCAGTGTCATTTACCTAACAAATCAAGCACACAATAGAGACGGCACATACTGTTTCAAGATCATCAAAAATTCTTGAGCCAAATCTCTGCCATTTAACAAGAACTCCAAAAGGAAAAATCATTAGAAAAAGGAGAATCCACAAATCATGTAAAAGAAAATATCAGCAGAAAGTAATGTAGGGAAGATGGAAAGTAGAGATTAATCCTCGTCCATCCCTGCGGGTTGATCTCTCCTGCTTGGACCCCCAGCTGGTTTTGACATTATAATCTGCAGCAAAAAATACATATTAAGAAGATAAAATAGACGACGTAAACGGAGCCTGCGGAAAATTGAAAGCAGAAACAAATAAAAACTACATTAGCAAACAAAAGAACATAAGTAGTCAATTATATCTGTCAGTTTCAAATAGGCCTTCCTCGTCTCTATCAAGAGAGTTGAAATCTTCACAGGGTGGTATATAACTGTGCACTTCTCAGGAATGAAGAATCGAATAGTTAATTCGGAGTAACTTATTACCTGGTCTACTCGAAGCACTGTGCAGACGGCATCAGCAGCATATTTTAGAGCAAAAAACCTGCTCAAAAGAGACAAGATGCATTAGGGAATAGGGATAAACATAAATAGCTTATAAATCCACCAAAAAGATACTTCGGATACGAAATACATAATCACGAAATAGTAGTATAGCAGGAAATAAACAAATCAAGAAGTGATAATAACAATAATAACAGAGCTATTAGTATGCTAGAGGACCTAATTTATCTTTTTTTGATTAATAAATCAATATCTATATTTGATTGATAAAATACCAAGATCTGTTCACCATATCTTGGAAATCTCTCAAACCAACCATTTATACATTATTACATAGCTGGGTAGATGGAAGAGAAGAGAAAATGGTGTGGGGTGTTGCTCTCCACTAGCCCTTATGTGAGTCGTATGGAAAGAGAGAAATACGAGAGCTTTTGATGGAACTGAGAACGACTTTGTTCATTTGAGGAATAACCTCTTAACCCTTATTTTCTTTTAGTGCACTCACGAGGTTCCTATAGGTCGAAAAGATTGGGTGTTTTTCGTCAAAAAAAAACACATCGTTTTTAAGGAATTATATTTTTGGTATACTCCTATACGGCTTTTTGTGCAAATTGTCAATAAGAACTTATTACTTGGTAAAAAATTACTCTCCCCAAAACAACTTATCCACCTCCAAAACTATATAGTTGTAACCTATAAGACCTGTGTAGACCTTTATAAGAATGCCTCTAGCTCGACAGATTCCGGATCCTGTATTGATCTTCTAAGAATTTTCCTGTAATACCTAGCCTATATTTATGCAAAGAACTCCACTATAGTAGCCTTTTTAGCCGTTGGGATGGAGAACAAATGAGACAATTCATCCTTCAGAGTAATCTGACCAGAACACATTTCAAGCCAAAGTCGTATTTGGCTCTCATCCCTAAAGAGTAGGGGTGTTCATGGTTTGGTTTTTAACCAAACCGAACCGCGATCCAAACCAAACCGATTAAAAAAATCGATATTTGGTTAGGTTTGGTTTGGTTTTGAATTTTAAAAAACCGATACTAATTTGGTTTGGTTTGGTTTTACTCTAAAATAACCGACAAAATAACCAAACCGAACCGATATATATATATATATATATATATATTTATATTATAATTATTTATGTATTATTCATAAATACAATATAAATATTAGTTACACTTTATATTTTAATCATGATTTAACTTTAGTCGTAACACATTAAGTCATTTCTTCATCTAGTTAAAATAACTTATGAGATTCTAAGTGAATTTCGCACTTTGAATGACAAATGATACTAATTGTGAAAATAATATCTTGTTGTATATTGAAATTTATAGCTGAGATTCATTTGACTATAGACAATCATTAATTTTAACTTTTTTTTTAACCTTGTTGAGTAAGAAGTTTGTGTTCACCTTTTGGGGGGTTTATCATATCATTTTGTTAAATGTAGTTTTAAAATATTTTTTTAGAAGTGTTCATATGGTGGTGTTCATATCTTTGCCGAATATAACACCCAGTTGACATCTTAGTTTCACGGTTGAGATACAACACTCAGTTAACATCTCAGATGTTAGATTGGATTTATTTTTAATTTTCAACTTTTATCATTAGTTAAAGTTATAAACCGAACCAAACCGAACTAAACCGACAAGAACCAAACCGACGGTTATTTTTTTGTTTGATTTGGTTTGGTTTTAGAAATTTAAAAACCGACTAAGTTGGTTTGGTTATGGTTTTGTCCAATAACCGACCCAAACCGATCCATGAACACTCCTACTAAAGAGAACCCAACATATCTTGAGAAACTCTCTTTGATGATCCTTTGACAACCCACTGAAAATATAGACAAACCCGTCCTTTTTTTCATTAACCAAATGAAATCCATTCCTAGGTGAATGCATCCAATTATAAAGGAACGTCTGTCAAGTGGTAGGAAAGATTTTCCCATTCATCGCTGTCCCTCTCTCAACACTTGATCAGCTTCTGCTTTCTAAGCAACAATGCATCCCTTAACCTGCAGATCAACCACCTATTCCGTTCTGACAGACCAATAGGCAACTGCTTCTGTTCACCCCGATCCAGCAGATTCAGCAGTCGAAATAACCAACTATTACATATGTAAGAAATCCAAGCTTCCCTGGGAACTGAGTAAAGAACCTCGTTCCATCCAATTTTATGATGAAAATCACCTTCAGAAGAAATTGATTGCCATGCTACTATAGGACCCATCTGCTGATGAACCAAAATTCAATCTGATTCAACATTTCACTTTACATCATATCATCCTTGGTTTCACAGTGGCAAATCAGACTTCAGAAAAGAGTGGTTGCACTCCGGATTCTCTAGGGATTGCTCACATTTGAGAGAAGAGTCTCTCTAGAAACAAGCTATATAATTAAGTTGCCTATTAATAATAGAATGAACGAGTGTACGCACATTAACATTAGAAATATGCCAATCTGGATGAGAATAGGTTCAGTCAGCTTGTAAGTCCACTCCCTCACATTGCATCAGTAAAAAATGAATCAATTGAATGCTACTCCAGTCCACTGGATCAAATGAATCAATTGAATGCTGCTCCAGTCTACTGGATCAACTATAGACATGCTAGCCAAAATTTATTTAAGAAAAACGATAGAACTGAAAAGCACAGGTGAGAACATCTAGACTTTCGTGTTCATACATATCATTTTCAGCACCTCTGACTGAAAGAAGAAAACAGGAACCAAGAAAAGAGCAGCTTACTTGGTAACATAGAGGTCCCATATACTCATGGAAGAGACATCCTCACAGGCACCTTTCTCCAAGTTAAGGCCCACTTTCACATTTCCAGACGCATGTTCAGCATACAAGGATGATATAATCTCCATTGCATTTAGGCCAGCATTCTCAGCAAGCGTTTTGGGAACCATTTCAAAACTTTCAGCAAATTTTGCTATTGCATATTGATCCAGCCTGAAAATATTGACCAAGTTATACAACAGAAAAGTTGGCCTGCAGCGAGAAGCAAGCTATCATCAGTGAAGAAAAAGCAACAAAAAAAATTACCCCATCTCTTTGAAAGAGAATTCTTTTAGTTTTCTTGCCAGCTCAATTTCAGTAGCAGCTGCTCCAGGTACAATCCGACTGTCCCTGCACATTGCCTGAAACAAATATAGAGTAACCGAAGTCAAATTTTCAAGATTAGAAGCAGACATAATCGTAGCGATCCATCATCTCTCAATGTCTCCATTTATAGTAATAAATTTCATAAAGTAATCCCAGACAGTTTCAAAAATGAAATTCTGAACTCTACTTCTGTTTCCAAACAATACCTACAACGAAGGGACAAGCAATCACAACAGACTAGTATGCATGTGTGAATCTGGAACGAAAAGAGCTAGAAGGTATGAATCTTATGTTTTTACTTCGGCTACCTTGTAGGTATTTACACCATCATCAACGGCTCTTTCAAGGTCATCCAAGATACTATCAGTGCTTCCCCGCAGAACAACAGTGGAGATAGAATTTCCACCGTCTTCATTTCTCACAACTGTAACCTGTTAAATATTTAGGTAATCAACTATACTGCTGATACCGGCTAAACTGAATGAGCCTGGATGTAAAAATAAAATCCAAGAATATTACCCTAACACCACCAATTTCCTCCACTGAAACAGAATCAACATAGCCAAGGTCATCTGGATTTGGCTGGCTTAGTTTTAACTGTTTTCATAATCAAAGAAGAATGTTCTAAGAAATTTAAGTATTATCTTTTAAGAATATACTATCAAACAGCAGCAGTATGCTTACAAGAGCAACAGCCCCAGTAGTACGGCAAAAACGTCGGAGTTCAAACTTGGAGCTGATTTTCAATACCATAAGTCTGCAATGCACAAAAATAAAATCA
The DNA here is from genome assembly GCA_030864215.1 of Capsicum pubescens. NCBI lineage: Eukaryota > Viridiplantae > Streptophyta > Magnoliopsida > Solanales > Solanaceae > Capsicum > Capsicum pubescens. Next base: position 264,228,182 of record CM061538.1, read on the forward strand.
GCATGAAGCAATTCCACATTACAGCAGAGCAGATGTAAAAACATTAACAAGTCTAAGAAGCAAAAGTAAAAAAATATTATCAGAATATGCCACTAAAAAGCTTGAACACTCTGGTTTGTTGGCTAAAGCAAAGATATGTAAAAAGGCTTTTCCTAAACGGTTATTTTACTTCTCTCTTCTTCTTCTTCTTCTTCTTCTTTTTTTTTTTTTGGGGGGGGGTCTCTTCAACGCAAGTGGCAAATGCACCAAAATGAACACTAAATAATTTGTCATCAACCGCTTTGCCATAAAAGTTGTACACTGAGTTATATCACCAGAGGATTATAGGCAATACAACACACCATAATTACTATAAGTCAGTTCAAAGGTTACCCCTTCCTATTTTGACAATCTTCAACTAAATATGGTACAAGTTCAACTAGATAAATATGAAGCATTGGATCTGCCAAAAAATAATATATGTGAAGAATATGAGGACTAGCAACACAATGAGCAGCACAAACAGGCAATAAAATACACAAACCAAAACCTTTTGAGCTGCTCCTTATGTAATATTCCCTAAAATCCCCTCCTTTTTTTATGAAAGAAAAGTGGAAGAAGTTAATAGTTAGAGGCAGAAAAACAAAGATAGGAGGACCTGCTTTTCTGACTATGGACAATTCCAAACAAGACGAGAAGGATTTGGTAATATCACACTCCTTACTGGGAAGCAATAAAATTCTATTGTGGAAAATAAGAGAATACTGAATACCAGTCACCTTAATTGCACAGATTTGTTCAGAAATAAGTGCTTTTGACTTTATCCATAAAGTATAACACAGCCTGGAACACACTTCGTGTATTTTGAATAAAATTTGAGACTGTCAAAAAGCTCAATCCTGTGATATTAACAAGATCTCGGTATGCATGTGTGCAGAAAAATGACCCATAGAGACTCCCTCCCCAAAATTACTTGTTTTCTCTGATCATTCAGAAAACATGCATACACTGCCCAGAAATATTTAAAAAGTACACAAAAATCCCAAATTATTAGAATATCAAATGTTAAAGGAAATATTCATCTTACTTGTAACGCTCACAGAAATGTAGAGCCATCTCTCCGACCGCTGCTCCACTGACAATGACCTTGGCACCTGAGTCAGCAACTGATTTAATAAGTTCCTCCACCTTAGCTTCCTCAGTTTTTGCGTAGTTTTCAAGCTGCAAATGCAAGAGACAGAGATTACTGGAAGACTGAAAAAGTTGAAAGATAAGTAGGTAAATAAATTAAAAATAAAAACATAGGAAATTAACTACTTTGGGCTTTAAATGACTTGAAGTTTTGAGATCAAACCATGTAAGAAAACATGAGGTCTGAACGAAGAAGTTGTAGTAACTAATAATGTGCAAATTATTTAGTAAAATAGTTCATGGTAGTGCTAATCCTAGACTTCGAACCCTAATACTATAATCATATAATAGAAAATTTATTCAGACACAGGCCACACAAATATCAGATCGAAATCAGAATTAACATTTCCTATAGTAAACAGATAAATGCATCATCTAACATTTTTCCTGTTAACCACTGTTAGTCAATTGACATATCTAAACTCGATCCAGAAACAACAAAATACTGGTGCATAGAATTTCTATAACAATCAGACTTTCACTTCTTAAGCAAAGGCACTATCGTTTCAATAGGTTACCTGCGTAGCACTATGAATAAGAACTGTTCCTTTTGTTTCAGTTGCAGATGTATCAACACCTTGAACGAAAACAGCCACCTGCATTGGAGTAGCTCGATTCTTTAAGCATAAAACTAAGTGAATGCTGAAGCTAAGAGGATGATAGTTCAATTGTATGTATGCTAATATAGCCAGTAGCTATTATTAAGACTTAGAAACCAAACCTAAGAAGATCTAAACAGTTGCACCAACAAAAACAGCATACCCCGTGTAAACACACAAAGAAGGGTCTGGGGAGGGTAAAGTGTACGCAGACCTTACCTATACTGGTAGAGAGGAGGTTTTCGAAAGACCCTCAACTCAGAAATAAATAAATAAATAAATAAATAAATAAATAAATAAATAAATAAAAAGGTAGTATAGAGAAGAAAGAAATAACGGAAATGAAGATGTCATGCAAAAATACTACCGACAACCTGACAAATCATCCTAAACAGTAGTCATAATAAGATAAAACGATAATTGAAGTACACAAAAAAACACAGATAATACTACGACCAGGGCGAATTTACTTGTGAATTACGGGGCACGTGAACACGTGGTCTTTACGCGAAATTAGATATAATATTTTTTAAAAGTGATATAATATTATCTGTTGGCACCCATGCTACAAGAAGGCTACGTGGTGCACTTGGTTCAGTGTTTGAGTTATTTACCTAGAAGACTAGAAAACAATTCTCACTAAAAACATTTTTCCTTCTTTTTTAAATGGTGCACCCATATTCTAAAAATCCTAGATTAGATTCACCTCTGACTATGACTAATAGTATGGCTAATAATATAAAAGAATAATAGCCTACAAAGAAAACTTAAGCAGTTGAAACTTAACCACAATGATAGCCAAAGCTCATCACCTGAGTACAAGATAAGGTTTTCCATGCATACCATCCACAAGCAAATACCAAAATAGAGGATAGAAAGAGCACATATTCGTATTGTTCTAGAAGTATGCATTACCAGACCATATGGATGATTAAATGGGCTTTATGAAAAATAGTTGCTTTAAATCATAACATCTGGATTACACCTCCTACCAAGTAGTTTTGTCCCGTCAGTGTCCCAGTAAAATGTTAGGTGGGAGGGGAGAAAAAAACAAAGAAGCCCCCAATAAATGAACTAATTTCAGCTTCCAACAATTCATCACATAACCCTTATCCTAGAATTTTCAACTACTATAGTCCCTTAGTTGTGAGAAAAACTAGAATCATGAGTTTTCAATGTATTTCTTCGCTGTATTTCTGAAATTTAATATGAAGACTTAACAGATGCTCGAAAAGCACGTACAAAAATAAATCCATGACCACGAAAAATTGGCTAGCCGAAACAGGGATCAGTGGGAGAAGCAGGGACAGGGATCTAGTTCTGGCTCTTCATGATGTGAAGGAAAGAAAAAGCAGAGAGTACAGGAGACTAGTGAAGCAGCTATCCTGGAAAAGTAGAAAAAATTGGAAATTGCTTCGACCAGGGAAATGAGTAGGGGGTATTTTTCGGGGAAGAAGCTCATCTTAGGTAAGGATGAGAAATACCGAAGTTTGTGTAGGAATACAGGCATCCAGGTATCAATGTAAACTAGCAAACTGTTAAGTTCAAAACCCAAATCCCTTTTTTTTTTTGATAAAGGTAAAGTTAAGTTCAAACTAAAATCTTCCAACAAAACATTCAGAATAACAATAAAAGCTGATGTCAAAACTCAAATCGTGTGCAGCAAGGCCATTGAAATTACTGATCTTCTTACTGTGGGAGTTAGATTGTATCTCCTATCAGCCTGCACCATTTAATGTCCCAGTTCTATGCCACAATACAACAACAACATACCCAGTTTATTCCCACAGTTCTATGCCACAATAGCCATAAAAAAAATGCTGGTAAATTATAAACCATAGTATCAGGTTATGACTACTATTCAAAGGTTCAGCAACTATCCCTTGTCCCAGTAATCCTTCTAACGCATGATATATCCCAATTCAATTAGAAATTAAATTAAATAAGCCCACCAAACATACTGAAACATCCTAGAAATGGAACCGCGTATTCATATAACTGAATGGTTTATGAATAACAATTTTCTTGCATCATGCTGAAGAAAATATTTTAAATTGAGGTGTGCAGAAGAACTATTTTAAAAAAGTAAACACCCAAAAAAGCTACCATATAGAAGTTTTATCCTCTCAAGAAATGAAAGACGGGAAAAAAGCCAAAATAAACCTTAACATAGATCTTCCCAACAGGAGGAAATAACATAAAGGCAAGGTAAAGGTGAAAATCTGAAGTTCTGAAATAAACAGACAAACTGAACCTGAATACGAAAGGGAAAGGGAAATGGAAATACAGAAATAATAGCTCACCTTTGCCTTCTCTGTCCTCTTTATGCTACCAATAGCATCAGTTTTCAACACCATACCCCTAACTATGGTAGAATTATGCAAACCTCCACCCAAGAGCTTTGCAACGCGTACATTATCCACATTAAAGTTTGCTGGGTTTTTAGGGCACACTTGAATGCAAGCCTTCACAACACGAAAAGTCAAATTAGAAAGCTGGGCAGCTAAAAACCACCAAGAATGCTACGAGAAGTGCAGGTCATGCACCTCAGTAACAAGAGGACACAGGACATCCTCTAGTCCAAATTGTTTGCTAGCAACTGCAGATTTCATCCTTGAAATAACCTCATTCTTGTCTTTGACATTCATATTTTCGGAACCTGGTTCAACTAGCTCATCCAATAATTCAATTGTCTGCAAGGATGAAATTTATTAGCAAGTAGGTCGCTTGTCAACCTAGTGGTAAGAATGATTAGTGTAAATATACAACATACCTTATTTATTGCCTTATTGTATCCAATGATAATCTCACTAGGGTGTAACCCCATCCTGATGAGCTCCTCAGCATTTTGGAGGAGCTCCCCCGCAAATGAAACAGTCAAATTAGCTCCATCACCAATCTCCTCTTGCTGCGCCTTTCCAGCCAAAACCAATATCTTTGCAGCAGGGTGCTGGACCTCAAGTTCATTCACAATAGTAGCAGCATCATTTGTGACAAAAAGCTTGTCCAGATGATTGATAACCATCTTATTCATGCCTGACCAAATGAATAAAATCAAGTTACTAAAGAATGACAATAGGATTAAAAAGAGGCACTCGTCAACAAGATAAATAAGGAGGAGCAGGCATGGACCATCCTGTATTTACGATAAATACAAGCAAACTCCCTTTGAGATTGAAAACTATTTAAGCCACCTCCAACTTAATTTTCATACTGCTACATTTGGTAAGCTCCCTCGACGAATGTCTACTTTATTTATCCCTTTTAATTTTTTCCAAATCTAGACCTTTGCACCTAATAATTATTTAAGCAAATGTGAAACATCACAGAAGAAAGAATTAACTGAAAACAAACTTGAACCCTGTCAATGGCGATTTATCAGATTAACAATATATAACAATCACAATAAAAGGTTTACGCTCTCTGCACATCATATAAGCCATAGACATTATTCAACTTTTGAGATTCAATCTAGAGGATGGCAAGATACAGACTTTTACTTTTAAGATGACATCCATACTCACTGTATAATTTTCTCAGTAAATAGATTGATATAAATGTTCTTCTTTTTCACTCCATTAGCATATCCACCCAAATTGCCACTTCCTTAGCATTTTGTCAGTGCAATAATACTCATTGAAGAAAATAGTAGTCAGCATCTAATCACCCTCCCCTCAAAAAAAAAAAAAGAACATTTCTACATACACATTGAGGGCAACAAAAGGACATATAGGTGCACTACATCTCCCACTATGGACAGGTCTGATGAATGGCCGTATACGCAGCCTTACCTTCAACTTAACCAGTTACTCCAATATACATACAAATCATCGATGTTTTCTAGCAAAAACGAAGATCTTGTAAAATAGTAAAAGTGAGTAAGTACCATTAGGTCCAAGGGAAGTTCGAGTAATAGTGGAAAGCTGTTTACAAGCATCGATGTTTTTAAGAACAGCTTCATCGAGACCAGAAAGGTGCTTGTGCCCTTCTTTAAGCATTGACTGTATTCCATACGCCTGCATCTTTGCTGATCTCCTGAGCCTTGCTACGCACGACAACAACTACTACCAGCAGTGTCTACTCTTTAAGATTCTGGACTCTTCCTTAAACCCTAGCAAATGCTCTACTACTAGAGTGAGGGTAAAAAAGAAGAAGAGGGAAATACCGAAATAAAGGAGCCCTAGAAACACATTCTTCTAGCGTTAGCCGTGAAATACTATTTATTTTTAATGGTCGACAAATAATTTGGGGTGGATTTAATTTTTGTTATTATTATTTACAAATGTTTTGAAATATTAAGAAACTAGTATACGTACCCGCGCGATGCGTGGATAATATCAAAATATTATTTTTAGTTAACCATCTACATATATTGTCAATGCACAAATAATAGAATGATAATCAAATTATTATTTACTTGTCAGTTCTAAAAATAATTATTCTATAATATTTTATTCTCGAACTTATTTTGGGTCATTCTTAATATGTAATAACATTTTTTATGGTATACAATATCAATTATTTTAAATTTTTTGTAAATATTATAAATAGTGTATAATTTATGGACGAATAACTCAATGAGAAAATGTATCTAAGTTATTGTAGACGTACACTAAAAGTAAAATTTTCAAATCAATATTTTTCTTAAATGTATTTGAACATGAATTGTATAATTTTGTTTGAAAGAATCTACACATGTATAGTACCTTCATCATCATTCTCAGAAATTCAATTCTCATTTTATATATCAAATTAAATTTATCCTATAATATTGAACTATCTTTATTTCAATTTATATAACATATTTTTTCTTTTTCGCAAGTCACCAAAAGAATGATCCATTTAAATATTAAGTAAAAATAACTATAAAATGACAATTTCACAAAAAAAAAGGATTTATAATCATAAATTTTGAAAGTCTTTTTATATATTTAAAATGCACACCCATTTAAATATATTACATATATATATATATTGAGAATATAGGAAAAAAGTATGAAAAATAATTTATTAAAATTTAGTTTATATATATTAAATCAAATGATCCAATGGGTCAGATTTTATTAAAAAAATTCTATTACAGAAGGGGTAGCCCAAAGTGCTAAGCCCACAAAATCAATTCAAGAGCAATAAAAATAATATAGAAAATTGAATTAGAAAAGTACACACACATTTGAAAGTGCAAGAGATTAGGAAAGTACCGCACAATCCTCGATTTGCCATTGATATGGCTTCTCCGTTGATATCCTCCTCTTCTCCCCCTCTCATTGAGAAGATTGGGAATTTAAACAGTGTCTTCATTTCCATACTGTTCACCTATGGCTCCCATCCCACCAGTGCCTCTCATACCACCATTGGCGCCCATGTTTTTTACTTATTTTTTTGTTATTTTAGACACAAGGTAATTAAGTTTTGTTTGGTGACGGAAATGAGCTGCATAGAGTAGGGATTTATATAGGCAAAGAAGAAGTAAGAAAGACTAACTCGAGGCATGACAGGTGTCAAGAGACTCATGAAATTGGGGATTTTCGGGTAAGAATGGCAAAGCGTGGCAGCAGAAAATTGGATTGCACTAGAAAATTTTGTTGATTGCACAATTGCATCTTTCCATTATTGGATTATTTTCCATAAGACTGGAATTGGTATTTGGACTTCTATTTTTTCATCTCTTTTTATTTTGAGTTTTCATTTTGGTTCTTAGCTTTTCCCAGCTCAATTTAGTCTTAGTTGATGAGAATTGCTTTACTTTTGTTTTTGCATGTGGCTTAAAGTAGCTGCAAACTTTGTTGTTGGCTGCATTAACTTGTCTTTGGCTGCAGGGGTTAATCACATTCGCTCACTCAGGTTCTGTTGTCAGTTGAAAATGGCTACTGAAAATCAACGTAGTCCAAACATTCAGTTTAGTTAGAAAATAATCGAAGCGGAATGTAGAGTTGAAAATCAATGGAATACATCTCAGAGTGAAAAAATGATCTTAAGTTACCCAAGATTTGGTGCTCTATTTGGACCTTGGCATCGTTGGTCTCGACACGATTTATGAATGGGCAGGTAAGAATTAAAGTGTTTCAGCTTGTTCGTTCACATGGAAGTATAAGAAAGAGTCAAAATGTTCATTATTTGAATAATAGTTTATAGAACTTAATGTTATGGGGGCATTAAGCATGAGATGAATCGAGCTTTCCTGGGTAATACATCTAAACTTATGTAAAAACTCTAATGTTAAGTAGTTATTGTCGTCGAGATTTTATACCATTTCTGAAATATGCTATGGTCCTCTTTTAGATTAGACATTTATCATTTCTCTTATGAGATACTATAACGTCTCATATAATCATTCTTCCTAGGTTGTTATTACATTCACGATCTTTGCTTCTTTTGTTGATTTTAAAGATTTGTAATTGAGTAAGAGTCTGGTGCCTTTCGAACTATATAATCGTGACACTGCATAGTCCTTATAGAGATATTGGCTCTTCTCCATGAACCTTATTGCATTCCCTCGTCATTAACACTAAGAGGTCGTTTAGTTGGGAAAGAGTTATCTCGGGACAATTAATCCCGAAATTAGTTATCCCCCGTATATATGGGATAACTTATCCTATCAGTATTGTGTTAATGGTGAAATAAATAATATCGATACTAATTAATACCTTACAACAAACATGGGATAAAATAGTTCATTTTATCCCGGAAATATTTATCCCTTATATCTCTCACTAAACGACCCCAAAGTATCATATACATGAATTTTTGTTCAAGATTAGCTGACTGCTTTAGCTATATCTTGACGTTCAAAAGAGATCTTAGATATCTAATCCATATCGATTTGAAACTTGATTCATATTATTTCGAGAACTATTTTCTTTGAAAGTAATTTTTCTTTTTCTTTATTTTTTGTGTAATTTATGGTGATTCTGGAGCTTCATAGAGCATAATTTAATGAATATAGAAGAATTATCGTGGACGTGTTATATATCATAGCAATATAAATCTTGAGTTATCAGTTTTATGATTCCATATGTTTTAGTTTTCTGATCTGTAGGTTAGGGGTTGCAAGTTAGTCTATTGAATCTATTTCAATGATTTCTGCTGATTTTTTTTGGATATTTAGTTAGTATAATGCAATATCAGATAGTCATATCGCTATCTGAAATCTATAGTTTGAGATCTCTCAGTGACTTATGATAATATCATTTGATTATGCAGTTGCTGGAATCTCAACGAAGTACTTTTAGTTGCTCACTGTTTTCCAACTAACTAAGTGTCTACAATTTTCAAATCACAGAGATGCATCTCATGCATTTGTTTCAGAAAACTTTACAGGTTAGAACTTTTGTTTATATTTTTATTTTAGGGTATGATAGATCTATATATAGTACATTTAGATTATGATAATTGTATCTACTGTATCGCACAGTATAACTGAATAAGTGTTCATAGCATCAATATATCCAGTGTAATCTCATAAGTGGGGAAAGTGAATAAGAGTCTATGAGATAAGAAAAACCAACTTAATAAATCAACGTTCCTTAATATTAGATAGAAGATCTTAACAACATCAAATTAAGGTAGATGTCTGATGATAGTAGCTTTAACTTGCCAAGGATTTGGAAAGACCAGCATCCATACGTTTATGAAATAGTTGTAACTCAAATTAAGGTAGAATGATTTTGTTTTGATCCTTTTGAATGTACATATAGTTGGATCCGTGTCATCCCAGTATCGTTGTTTTCGTTGTTTTCGTTCAGACCCTGAAAAAATTCTTGTTGTTTTCCAAGAATTTTGCCATGTAGAACCAATTAAGTCTGAATACATTCCACATGTACTCAGAGGCATCACCACTATATATGTCAGGTTTCGGTGCAGGATATTCAAATTGAGTCATTGTGATCCATGGAGGGTTTCCCAAGTGTTCCGCAAATTATGTTCCTTTGACTCCCATAAGTTTCTTAGAGAGAGAAATAAATGTATTTACAGGAACAACTTCTATCATTGACGGACCTTCTGTCAAGTACACTTTGGAAGAGACACATGTTAGGTGTATAAAGCTTGCTTCTGCTTTGTCTGACCTTGACATTTCTCGTAGAGATGTGGTAATTTTCTAAATTCTAACACATTCTGAGTTGCACCTTATGTCTCAATTTATACTGTAAACTTTTCTTTTAAGTCGGTGTAAAAAAATGACACGTTTCTTTATTTGATAAATATTTAATGACACTATCAAATTTTAGTCGAGTCAAAACTTAGGTGGTTTGTTCTTATCTATCCGAGTCTTGGCAGATAGAGTTTTTACATAGTATTGAACTAGTCGAGGCGTGGATGTGTTGCCAGATATCGTCGTGATAAAAAATAAACTGAACTTACTAAATAGTTTTTTCCTAATAATTTTTCTATCATTGTTTTGCCTTTATAAAAAAATGGAGTTAATCTTCAAGATCTGCTCTAAAAGAGCATGTATAACTAAATATAATGCTTTGTTTTTTGCGATTAAAACATAATGGCTTGTTGTCTTTGGGTGATACATTGTTCAGTCAAGTAGAAACTTGGTTTTTGAAAATTCTGTTTATATTTGTATGGTGTAATATTTCAATCTAATTATTGTGTTTGATTTTTCTTCTTACGTATCTGTCCAACTGTACTGGATTTGGGCATTTGAGTGCTAACATAGCAGAAAGATTGAATAATTGGATTCTAGATGCCTCCGTACTTCCAATAATCAAATGATGAAATGCTTGTTTAGTCTCTCTTCTAGTCTGTTAATTATCCTATCATTTTGTTGAGTGAAAATGCTCTGTTGTTTCTCTCTAACTACCAGAGGAAGCGGGAGAGCTCGTGTCGAGTGATAAGTCAGATTACAAAGGAGAAGAATGAAGTTGTATGTGGTCAAGATTTCGTAAAGGTACCGAGTTTGTTATGTACATCTAATGAACCCCTTAAAATTGGTTGCTATCTTATCAATAACATTGATCTATTTTCTTATCAAGTACTGTAATTGTAGCTTTATGTCTGGTAAGTAGTTTTTTGGATAAGGGTCTTACTTTATGTCTAAGGTTTAAAATTGACTTTGAACATAATTATAATGTTTTCTTATTTACAGTGCTTTTAGGGAAAAAAAACTTAGAGCGAAGAGCAAATAAAATACTCGTTTTAATTAATAAGAATTAATTAACATGACAAATCTATTAGCAAACTGCCCAACAATGGAAGAACAAAAGACAACTTAAAAATTTATTTATAAATTTCTCAAATTAAATTACGAAAAACCTCTTTGTACACTATATTTTTTACTTCGTTTGTTATTTTTCCTTCATCATCGTAGGCTAAAATCTTTAACCCTTTCCTACTTGTCACTCTTGAAAGAGCAACATACAATTGTCCATGGGTGAATACTGATTTCTTCAAAAATAATCCAACATGAGATAATGATTGGCCTTGACTTTTATTGATGGTCATAGCAAATGAGACAACGATGGAAAATTGTCTTCGCTGGAATTTGAAAGATATTCTCGCATCAGATGGTGTCAAACTCATTCTTGGGATAAACACTTTTTCACCTGCCATTTTGCCTGATAAAACCTTAGCCTCTATAATCCGATCTCCAAGTCTTGTGATGATCAGCCTCATCCCATTACACAATCCTGATAATTGATCTATGTTTCTCAATAACATTATCGATACACCTACCTTCAATGTGATTGAGTGATTTGGCATTCCAAAACACTTAATACTATTCAGGAATTCGGGTGTGTGTACATGCTCCAATGCCGTAAAAGAATGATCAGACATACAAACTGTATCAGAACTTAAATATGTCTTTTTAGGATTATGATTAAGTGATACCATAAATTTATTTATCGAGTCCACCATGTCCAGAGTCGGAGCAAGGATTACTCTTTGCTGGAGGTAATCTAAATACTGGAGTGACTGTAGAACTCAGGATATGTATTATCTACAATTGACAATATTGGATCTACACAATCATTAATGAGAATATCATCAAGAATTTGAATAGTCTCAATCCCATCAATTGAGCTTTCAATGTTTCCATCATCGATTGCCAAAATCCAATTGGCAAAGTTTTTCAACTCTTCCAAATGTGTACCTAACTGATTTCCTTGCAATCTCATATTTCTTGTTAGCTTTAGGACTTGAAAATGCCTCCATAAATCTGAAGAATTTAAAGTGGCATTAACAATATCTTGCCTAGTTCCTTTTGTTATGACTGGCAAAATCTGTCTAAAGTCACCACCTAGAACAACTGTTTCCCCTCCAAAAGGTTTATCTAGACTGGATGTGTTTTTAAACATGAGATAAATTCAGCAAATTTAGGTAGTTGAGGATTAATTCATAATTTTGAAGCAGTCCAAGAATTGCGCACAGAATATTTGTCTGCATTTATGAGTATATTTGTTATTACATGATAAATATATTCAATATAAATATTTTAAAGGTACAGAAAAAGTTGAAAACCTTTAAATTTATGTGTCTGTACCAATTGCAGCACCACTATGACAGGTTTATTGGTAGAGCCCTCCAAGTGCGGACGACTTTGAAGAACGAACTCTCCCCAGAAAGTAGCTTCAATCGTTTTGTTCCTGTTAAAAAAATATATAATTTAATAATACAAAAATTAGGCAGCTTCAAACATATACACATATAATTAGGCTGGCCATCTTACTCATAATCTTATAGTTCCACATTCATGAAGATACTGGACTTATCGCCTTGTTTGTACTCTTGTACTGGCCCATAAGCAACGATTTCTCCTATTACATCTTTTCAAAATAAAAGATAGTATGAAATAGAGTTAATGCAACATTCTTATTATATAATTTTTGAAAAGAATAATTACCAAACAGTTTATTCTCATCAACATCAACTTGGTTGATCAAATCTTCAAATGGCCAAAATTTGAAGATTGTCAGATCAAATTGTGGATTGTCTGTTTTCTGAATGCTTGTTCGATGGGTAAACAACAATTTCATTGCGTGATTGTTGGTTTTGATTTTAGCCTTGTTTGGTACAACAATAAAATTCTTCATGAAATATAATCCTTGTTCGTTAATTTTCTCGGTGAGCTTAGTGAAAACGGACGTTCCAACGGATGCATGAATACGATCACCCTACAAATAAATTGTTATTAAATAGTAATTCATAGTTGAGCGTATTCTAAAGTAAAAAAAAATGTTATAATTAAATGAGCATAAGGTACGTATACCTTTTCGTCCTGCAAAAGCATTTCTAACGATAACAGCTTATCGGGATTATCATGTTCAGAAATATGCCACAATCGTACTATGCGAACTTTCAAATTCCATTGCATTTTAGTATTTGATATTTCATGAATGAAGTTAATTTTAGTAGACATTTTACTGAATATTGACAACTGTGTATTACATGGGATGTATTTAAAACTATCGATGTATGTATTTTTATAGTGGGGTTTTAGTTTTTAAATTATGATAGCCATTATTGAGATAACAACTAAACGCTTAACATCAGGGAAAAAGATATTATCCAATCAAATTCAAATTTATTGTTATTGTTGGATAAAGCATATTTGTAGTTGTTATAGAAGAGGATAAGCAAATGAAAAACCTTAGAACGTGTATTTTTTATTTATTTTTAATTATTATTATTATTATTATTATTTGTATGGGCAATTTTTAATTTAATTTAACCATTGATGATATTGAGATAAAGAGTTGGAATAGCATAATTATGATAAGTATTAAGAAATTGAGATAACAATGAAATTCTAAAATTAGGGAGAAAGTTATAAACAAACTAAATTCAAATTTATTGTTGGATATCTATTAAACAAATCATCTTAGCAAATGAAAGTTAAAAAAAAGTGTATTTTTTAATTATTGTTATTATTGTTTAAATTATGATAAGCACTGTTGAGATAACAGTTAGATCTCTAACATCAGGGAAAAGGATATGATCAACACAAATTCAAATTTATTGTTATTGTTGGACAAAGCGTACTTTTAGTTGTTATAGAAGAGTATATTTGTCATCAGAACATCTTAACAAATGAAAAACCTTAAAACATGTATTTTTTTTTAAAATTATTGTTATTATTATTATTATTATTATTATTTATATTAGCAGTTTTTAATTTAATTTGACAATTGAATTGTCACATTAGCTTTGCATCTTTATTTTTGTGTAGAACTTATATTTGTTGTGCTAATTATAAAATGTTTGTTAATAAATTCAAGTTTTTTTTTAGTTTTTTTTACATTAATTGAATCCTAATAGTATTTCAAATATTGTCGATTAAGATGATGGTTTATAATTTTGAAATGATTTAGAATTAACATTTTTTCTTTTTAATGATAACCACGTAGTTGAGATTAGATCAACTAATAGAAATAACAAATTACAATTGAATTACTACTTTTTTTTGCACGTTTTTTATTTTTTTTTCTTTTATTTCCTTTCTTTTTTGTCTTTTTTTTTATAATATTTTTATTACAGCACTTAAATTTTTTCATAAAAATTGCCACGTGGCTTCTCAGCATTTTGTCACTGGCTTCTTCTCGTTGCTTCGTCCTCTGCTTTATAATATATATAGATGAGAGTGGTGTATTTAGCAGGAGTTTGTGCTTTTTTTTTTTTACACTTTAGCAAAAAAAATAAATAGTAGTGTTTGGTCATAAAAAATATTTTATTTTATTTAAAATTATTTTTAAAAAAGTAAAAATAAGTTTTACTTTTTTGTACTTTTTTCACTTTTATTTCTCTTACAAAAATTCAAAAACAACTTTAATTTATATCCATGATCAAACACAACACTAATTTCAACTCTAACTTCAACAAATTATTTTTTTATGGCTAAACGGGGTTAGACTGAAGATTTGAATCTAAATATATTTGATTATTAAAATACTTTTTTATTTGAAGATTGAAAATCAAGAAATGAGAAGAAGGACTATTTTATTTTTAGATTACAAAATTTGAATCTAAATATATTTGAATCTAAATATATTTGATTGTTAAAATATGATTTATTTTCTTAACACGTGAATGTAGTGTAGATTATTAAAATTCAATAAATTTAGAATTCAAACGATATTGACAATTAAACTATGCATGGAAAAAGATCAAAATGCCTTTGAAGTATGTAAAATTTACAATATTTGTTTGTCCTAAGTAATTTGAAAATTGAAGGAAAGGTGTCTTTAAAGTCTTGAAAGAAGAATTGGTGACATTGACCAACAAATAGGGTTAAACATCATTAGAAAATCTGATTAAGTTAATTGTGGACTTGATTAATATTTCTAAAGCTTTCTAATCTTTTCAAAAATACAAATCAACCCAACCCACACCCCTCTTCAATCCAAATCAATCACTCTCTCCTCTCTCTCGACAACTTCTCTCAACTCTCTCCCAACCAACAGTTCTGCAAAAATTCTCCCTTCAACCCCCAATGACTTCTACCTCCGGCGACAAATAGTTGGGCTTCGAGTTCCCCTCTTTTCTCCCTTCAACCCCTGGCGACTTCTACCTCTGGCGATAAATAGTTGGGCTTCGAGTTCCCCTCTTTAATTCAATCAACCTGTCTCTCATCCCTCTCTCGACAGCTTCTCTCAACTCTCTCCCAACCATCTGTTCTGCATTTCAATCCTCGGCGACTTCAACATCCGACTATAAATAGTTGGGCTTCGAGTTTCTTTTCGACTTCAACCTTCAATCGATGTGACAACCTTGCTCTCCGTCTACAACAACTTCAAATTCTTCATCGTTCCTTTTCTTCTTTCACAGGAAAAAATTTATGGCCTTTTTAGTTTTGAAGAAAACAAGGAACTTGAGTCAACTTTTCTTATAGTATTGGTTAACAATTTCAATATTTGTTGCACTAATTTAAAATGCGGTCTGAAATGGCCTTTTTATTGTTTGTGTTTATAAAAACAAAACGACAATTTAGTTTGATTTGTTTTATTCTTGTTCTTGGTAAAAAATGGTGAAATTGCTGTTTTTTGTTGAACAAAATCGTGTTACTATTTTTTGGTTCCTCCGACAGATTACCCATCTGGTGCAACATATTAATCATCTGATGCAACAGATTTATTATATGATGCAACAAATCAACCATCTGATGCACCAGAGGAACTATCATATTACAATTTTGATACAACAAATTAATAATCCGATGCAACAGATTAACTATCTGATGCAACAACTTTACCATATGTTGCAACAGATTAAGCATCGGATAAAAAATCTGATGCAACTAATTAACCATGTGGTGCATTGGAAGAACTATCAGATTAATGATCTGATGCAATAGATGAACCTCCTGTTGGATAAAATCTCATCAACTCTTCCTACAGGAAATGTCCAAGACTTGACTTTTCCAACTGATCATTCATCTGCCGTGATAGACGACCCTATGTTGGAAGAAATCTAAACAATATTGACCGTTGATAACTGTTCTAACAGATCACTCATGTGTTGCAACAGAAGTGTGACCTGTTGCACAGACCATTCATCTTTCTCAACAGATGAGTAATATATTTTGTATTGTCACAATAGATTACTCAATCGTTGCTGCAGGTTAGTTAACTGCCCTGACAGATCACTCATATGTTGCAACAGATGTGTGATCTGTTGCACAAACCATTAATTTTTCTCAACAGATAAGTGATATGTTTTGTATTATCGCAACAGATTATTTAACTGTTCCAACAAATCACTCATATATTATAACAGATGATGTCATAACAGTTGTGTGATTTGTTGAACAGACCATTCATCTGTCTTAAAAGATGAGTGATATGTTTTGTATTGTTACAACATATTACTCATCCGCTGCAATAGTTTGGTTATATGCTGCAACAGATATACTACCTGGTGCAACAAATTGATGATCTGTTGTAACTATTATTTTACTGTTTTGCTTATATGATTTACTGTTATCCTTTTTAACGATACATTAATCAACAATAATATATTATTTTATATTCCTGCTAATTTTAGATAATATGGTTCCCAAAAGAACAGAAACCGAATCAAGTCCAAGTAAAGGAACAAGTGAAGCAGCTAGGCTACATCCACCACTCTATGAGCTTGTTTTACAAGCGTTATCTCAATTGGGAGCAGAATATGATGAACACGGGGAGGAGGGATATTTCAAAAGAGATGATGTAGATGCTAATAGCCCTTCCACCGAAGAGCTGGTCAAAGCCTTCAACATTGATCGTTATCCTGTGAGAATGCAGTGTGATGGTGCCACAGATTTAACGGGTGATTTCGTGGTTAAGTCAGCCATGGGAAAATCTTTCGACGCCTTCAGAAAAATACTTTGAGAACAAAAATTGGATGCTTATTTCAGGGACAACTGCTTTGGGAAATATCTTGATTTATCGGAGGACAACAATGCTCGTTTTCAAATGAAAATGGTATATGAACTTCTCAAGCGTAGGTTTATGTATGAAAACAAAGATAAGATGGATGAGGTGTGGATAAATTATTGTGGCATGCCTGTTTGTTTTGGTTGGAAGGAGTTTGCCATAGTTACTGGACTAAAATGTTATCCCCCTTCTCAAGTTATACCTATTCTAACCCAAAAAAAATACCCCGCACACCCAAAAAAGGCAAAGGCAAGTCGTGTGATCGTGATGACCTGGTGTCCATTTTTGGTCCAAGCTTCAAAAACAAAAATTTGATAGAAGCGTTGAAAGGTAAAGGACTTTTAAAGAAGCACAAGCAGTCATTGTGCTTGGTTTGGTTTGTACATAATATTCTTTGGGCGAGAGACGTTAACAAAAACATAAACCTCGCTTTAATAAAGTTCTCCGAGGATCTTGATGCGTTTAAAAACTATCCTTGGGGGTATGAAAGCTTCAAAATGACTGTCAAATATTTGTTGACTCCGTTAGCGCCAAAAATAGTCAACTTATATGGCTTCCCATGGGCTTTCATAGTAAATGTTTCTTTCTTCTATTATGATATCATTCATTTTTTTCGCTCAATAATGATTTTGATTTATTGGCGTTATTTTATAGGCTTGGGCGTTTGAAGTCATTCCTTATTTGAGACAACAAGTGAACTACCAGGAAGGAGTTTTCTGTCCAAGAATCTTGAGATGATTGTCGGTCAAAACTGATAAAAATGCAACATTTCTTGATGTCTTTAATCCCTCGAAGGATGCAGTAAGTATAATTATAATTAATTTTTTCTTTTAATTAATGATTTTTTTAATGATCTAATCATCATTCTAATATATGTAATGATTTATGTTAGATTGTGCATCCATCGCTAGTTCCGACCAATCGAGAGTTAAAGATGCCATTTTTTCTTACTTTACGGTCTGTGCAAACTTTATCGGACCCTAAGGTCATCGACAGAATTAAAATAGTATTATTTGGAGCAACAACCATTACAAGAAAAATAATTTTGGAGGGTGGGCTTGTTGTTGTTGATTTTCTTAGTGGTGATGGAGCTGTTGGTGGTGGTAGTGGTGCTGCTGTTGGTGCTAATGATGCTCCTCTTACAGTATTTAAAGCAAACCATTGTGAGTATGATCATACTGGTTATACAGATTTTGCCTCTCCCAGCGAATGTTCTTCATGCAAATGTCAAGACTGCAAGGCGAAACATGATGTAGTGATTAATGCTATTAATGCATTAACTGCTTCTGTAAAAGAATTGACATCTAAGAGGGGTCTCATTCCATCAAAGAGGATTTTATTTTCATCCGCTCCATTAGAGATTAGGGCTAAGAGGAGAAAGAGAGTGATTTCTAGAGCATTATCAAGTATCCAAAAAAGCGAAATTGCAACTCCTCTGTCTGTGTTTTGCACTGAGCAACGTACAATGTCCAAAGGAGAGCAGCACAAACTGAAGAAGGTGAATATATTATATGTCTTCCAACTGACAAAACAAATAGACACATATCTGTTTCAACTGATGACATATCTGCTGAAAATTATCAAACAGATATATACATCTGTTGCAACAGTTTACTAACTAGTTGCACCAGATAAACACATGTCTCGTCTATTTTAGAAAATCAAATAGCTCTTCGTACCGCTTTTATTTGTACCAACAGATGACCTATCTTCTGCAACAGATGATTCATATGTTGCAACGGATGGTTCATCCGTTGAAAATTATCTCACAGGGTCTTTCTCATATAGAAATTTGTCCCAACAGTTGATTCATTGTTGCAACAGAAATATAATATATTTGGGATAATTTAAAATGGGAGGAAGACCTGTTTGATTTGCTAGAAGAGATGAGTTATCCTTTTCCGTTTTATTGTATCTCCGTGATTAGCATTGACCAATTCTGGCTTTCCAGGTGGATGTAGAAGAAGTTACTGCTGAACAACATTGACAATATGCTACTTTTTTTTATGGAAATACGGAGAACAAAAAGCGTAGAAACCGTACGTAAGCGACAATAAAGATCCACGACGAGCAAAGCCGAATTCCATAGCACCGAATGAAGAATAACTTGTCCATACTGAGTAGATCTTTATAGCTTGAGCATGTCAAAGCAATCCTTGGCAGTATACTTAAATTGTTATTGATGTATCTGTTGAGATCTGTACCCATAACAATTTTTTTACATTTCATTTATTCGTTGACTTATTTCAGCTAATTTATGAAGGCTTCGATTTATTTTATTTTGTCTACGAATTTTATTTATTCCTTAGATTTGAACTTATTAATTGAAAAGGAATACTAGATTCAAATATTGCAACAGATATTGTATCTGTTGCAACAGATGACACATCAATTAGAAAAATCGAACAGATTAAGATATATATTGCAACAGGTAGGTGATCTGTTAGAATTTATCAAACAGGTCTTTCCACTGTTGTAACAGATGGACTTTAGATAAAAACATCGAGATAATGCAACAGATGACCAACCTATTGCAACAGATAAACATATGTCAGAACAGGTAGGATAACTATTACAATGGATGGAGAATCTGTTGCATTATAAAAATTCAACTTTCGTTGGACATAAAAAATTACCACTACATGTAAAAAGATTAAAGTGAATTGAATTGAAATAAAAAAGGCGCAACCCATCTACGGTGTTTAGTTCAAACAACTAAAATAAAATAGGCATCAAGTAGACTGTGTTCATTTTAAACACGTAAAATAAAATAGGCATCAAATGTGTCAGTGTCAAGTCTGGCACATTTCGCTGACTTGCCGTCACTTGGCCCCCAACGGTCATTTCCCCCCCCCATTGTCTTATATATTCATCTTCCTCCTAAAATTTAACCCTAAATTCCCAAATCTTCTTCTTCTTTTATCTATCCAAATTCTTCAAATTATTTCTTTTATTTTTTCCAACTGAGCTTGACAATGTTGAGCGCATCTTCCACTGTTTTTTGTGATAAAGATTTTTGATATTGTAAGTGCGGTCATGAAGCTCTGTTAAAGACTTCTTGGACTCAACAAAATCCGGATCGTACGTTTTTTACTTGTAAGATTTCAAAGGTAATATTTTTTTATTTAATTAGTTGATTAATTATTGACTTGTAATTATTTTATAATTGTGTTCTCTTTTTTATAGAAATTGGGTGGATACGATTACTTTGATTGGTATGAAGAACGACACCCTTCACAAGAAAATAGTCTAATCTGGGGTTTGTTGAACAAAGTCAAGGCTTCTGAAGAGAAACGAAATCGAGCAAGAAGATACTACATTATTGCCGTTATTGCTACTGGTTTGGTGTTGTTGGGCACATGGATATTCAAGCCTAACTACTGAAATTTCCTTGGTGGTGTGTGTATTTGCTAATGATTTGGTGTTGTCGAGCACATGGATATTCAAGCGTAGCTTTTGAAAAATATCAAAAAGATTTAGGCATATGTTGTAAAATTTAGGTCATCTGTTGGAAATTATCAAACAGGTCTTCCCACTGTTGCAACAGATTAGACTTAGATTATTAGATTATTCATAGAAATATCATCGGCGTAATGCAACAGATGACCAACCTATTACAACAGATAAACTATTTTCCAGAAGGAATTAAATATATTTTACAACAGATTGACAATCTAATCTATTGCATTGTAAAAAATTCAACTTTCATCAGAAAAAAATTATTGCCACTACATGTACATGTAATAAAGTGAAGGGTGACTTGAAATTAAAAATTTCTATTTCACAGGCTCTTCTATATACACAGGCTTCAAGCGTCCAGTTAGTACCCCATAAGCCCAGACCTCTTGCAGGTTTTCCACAGCGTTGTCACACAGAAAAGTCATTGGCTCAGCCAATTCTGTGCCGGTCAGCAAATATTCGATGTGTGCAAGAGCGTGCGAGCCGCTCGCTTTAGCGGCATTATCTTTTGGAAGGATCATTCCCCTGTTTCGACCTTTAAAATCCCATGATTTCTTCATCAACACTTTCTTTGACAAATGATTCATCAGTTTACTCTCCCTCAACAAGATGAGCAACAACACCATCAGTGGCTCCACGAGGAGAAAAAGATCGAAATCGTCGATGAGAGGTACGTTGGAGTCATAAACATTGATCTTTCCCTCCTCGAGTAGTATCTCAACAACCCGATAATGTATGACATTCACGCTAATGACTACAAGAATCCTTTTTGCCTCGGTCCAGCTCTTTCCATGTGGATTTGGCCTGTCCCCTCTAATATATTTTATCATTTCTTCTTCATCCAAGACCAACGTAGGAACTAGGAAATCAAGTCCCACGCCAAGGGCTGATGCCTCTCCATTGAGTTGATCGTACCTATCTTTGAGCTTCTTGCAAAAGTCGAGGTCCATTATCCTATCGTCAGCGTCATAAGCTTCTCGGTACGTTAATTGTATTTTCCTCATGAGGCAGAGAATTATGTCAACATGCTGTGAGATAAGAAGTTAATTTTTAAATAGGTTAGTAATTGTAAAGATGTAACAGATGGTCCATATATTGCATAGGGTTCTCTGAATCAATAATCCAACGCAACTTATGCAACAGATGGATAATAAGTTGCAATAGAACCACTACCAGTTGCACCAGTATACCCAGCTATTGCAACAGATGTGAAATCTGTTGCGTGGATTCTTCTTCATAGGGTAAATTAGAAGGGCTACGTTAGGAAATGTAAACTTGCCTTGTCCTCGTACGACATACGCATATCAGTCATAGTCTGGAAGTCTTGGGGGGAAAGGGAGGCCTGGGGTAATCTGGTGCGCCTGGCTTAGCATTCTTGGCCTGTCGTAGATCCCTCTTCTCTTTGGAGCCAAGTTCCGCGTATATTTCCACCTTTTTAACTGGCCCCTGAACTTCAACAGCTTTTAGAGAGGGAGGAATTACAATTTCTTTTAATTTTCGAGCGAAGAGTACGTCTCTAATTGCTCTTTTCTTTCTCCTAACCAACACTGTAGGAGTGTGTGGCTCCTTCACCTTCTTGGATGGTATGACACACCTCTTGGATTTAAATTCCTCGATAGCTTTAGAGATAGCCTCTACTTTTTCAAAGAGTTTATCCTGTCTGTCCTTGCACTCATCGCATTCACAACAAGAACACGAGGGTGAAGAGGGGTGAGAGGGACCTGTGTAAGGGCGAAAAAGGGTGTTTTTAAACATATTTATTCTTTCTTGAGCATCAACATGCTCATCATCACGAGTGGTAGCAGCATTAGCATGCCAGCCACCAACACCAACAACTCCACCAGAAGAAGCACCCGGATCTGCCTTAGTAAAAGGTTGGTCATGAAGAGCCTCAACATTTGGCTGACCTTGCCTAACTGCTCTTCTTATGGCTGTTGCTCCAGCCAATTCCTTTTTTATTAACTCCACCGTTGGGTCTGCTATAGTATCAACATGACCTGGAGTAATATAAGAAGTCATCACCGACTCCTTCTCAGTAGGCACGATCCATGGGTGCACAACCTATAAAAAAGAAAAAAAGATAGATGCATTTAAATCATATAATACAATAATTTTCACAGTTGGGCTACGTTTAAAAAAAAAGACCCATCTGTTGCATAGTTTGCAGTATATGGTTAAAATCCATTTGAGTCTGGTTCAGAGAAACAGAGCAAGACATGAATAATCTGATGCAAAATATCAATCATCTGTTGCAACAGTTGCACAAGACGGGTAATTTGTTATGCAACAGATGATCTGTACGTCGCAACAGATGAACAATATGTTATTAGATTAAAAATTTGTTGCATAATTTACAGTAGATGGTTAATATTTTAGGAGTCGGGTTCAGAGAACCAAAGCAACAGATGGGTAATCTGATGCAAGATATACCCTGTCGCAATAGATATCCCATCTGGTGCATCAGATATAACATCTGTTCAATATCTTTCTTATCTTTGAGTAGAATTATTTTTCTTGAAGAAGACGTACTGCATCATCCGGAGGGTTAAAGAGATCAGCCTCCTTAATATTGGTGTTGCTCTTTGCAGCCAATCACCTAAACATCCTTGGATGAGAAACCTCATCCAGGTAATCCATTAACTGCTTTCGGAGGGGAGGAATGACTTCAAATGCCCAATCCTAAAAAATGTAAACAGGAAACAAGCAAAAAAAAATCATAATAACTATATTCAATATAAATTAATGGATGAGTAAAATTAGTGATTAATTTTACCATGAAAGCCCAAGGAAAGCCGTATAATGTGGTTGTCCCTGAGGATAGCTTTGTCAGTAAATATTGGACAGTCAAGTAGAAGTTGTCATATCCCCAGGGATGATTGTTGAATTTATCAAAATCCTCAGCACGCGCCAACAAATCATCTTCTATGACCTTGTTGACGTCTCTTGCCAATATAACCGAATGGGCAAACCAAACTAAGCATAATTTCTCCCTGTACTGCTCTGGTATGGTTTTATCCTCTAGATCTGTCAACAAATCCGATGCTTTGTTGCCCCGTCGAGCAATGTCAAATAACCCATCTATTTTTTCCTTGCATTTTCTTACCTTGGATCTTTTGCGGGGTGGTGGTCCTTCTGTACAATGGCATCTCAAGCCCGTCACTATGACAAACTCTTGCAAGACAAAACAAACAGGCATGCCATAGTAGTTGATCCAGATTTCATCCATCTTCTTTTTGCCCCCTCCTCCGAAACTTTATCATCCCCCGCGTACTTGATCCTACGCTTGAAAAGACAATATACCATCGTCATAGGGAAATGGATACAGGCAGAGGGGTCCTCAGGCAGCTTGAGAAAGTGTCCAAAGTAGTTCTTCTTAAAAAGTCCGCCTATGTTTTCGTTCTTCATAATTTTCATAAAATGTTCAAAAAATTTCCCCATCTGACATTTAAGAACAATTTGACCAGTTAGTTGTTTTCCTTCTGGGTCATTTATCGGCATCGCAACTTGAAACCTGTCAATACTAAAAGTTTTGACAGGATCATGCTAGGATATCGATATTAACTCACGCCCCATCGGTGATCCATTATCATCATGTTGATGATCATCCTCTTTCTCTTTCTCACTCTCCAATTCCTCTTCTTTCTCACTTTTATTTTCTTCATCACCATCTACGGACCCTTTTCCACCTCCCTCAATGTTGTTTTCATATCTCTCCTTAGCTTCACTTTTCCCTGACTGAGATTATTCAGGAAGCTCCTCTGAATCCCTTTGTACTGTAGCCTATTTTTTGAGTGGTCAGACGTTGATCCACTTTCACTTTCTTTTCTTTTGGGAGACATATTTTACCTACAGACAAAGAAAAACAAAAATTACATTACAATTGATGTATGCATAGATTTTAAAAAATACATTACAAACACCACGAATACCGACACACCAACAACCACCACTACAAACACCACCAACCAATGCCAACAAACAAATAAATACCATGAATACCGACAACCACCACAAACACCACCAACCAATGCCACTACCAGTGCCACCACGACGACCACAAACACCAACACCACCAACACCACAAACATCATCCAATAATACCACGACAGTCAACAGAATACTGCAATGGAAACTAGGGATTTCTCGAGTTCTTCCTACGATTTTACCATCAAAACTCAAAATTGTAAACCCATTCTCGAAGATAATACAACTAAAAGTTTTATTTTTCATCATTAATTGAACTCTGTTGCCTACAAAGACAAAGAAAACGAATGATACAAGCAAAAATAAAGTCAAAAATAATACCTATGTGGTCGAAAATGAGAAGAAAAACGATCTGTTGTGGAGGGTTGAGAAAATTTATTGAGTAGTTGTTGTCTGTACTGTATTGTTGAGTGAGAATGAGAGAGAAAGAGCGAAACCTCGATATTTGAAATGATGAAACATTTTGTATGGGTTGATTTGTATTTTGGAAAAGAATAATAAGTAGTTTTGAAAATGTTAATTTGATCCGAATTGATCTTAATTAATTTTAAAATCATAAAATATATGTGTAATTTTTAACCCTCTCATCATGCAATTACCAAAAGGGTAATTCATTTGAAATTGTATAAAAATAATTGAAGTTGTAGTTGACCGAGTACTCTAGGTGACCCGAGACCCCAGGTGACCCTATGAAAACTCACCCTTGGTCCTAGATTAATCAATTTAGGTACTATTAGTCTAACATATGAACTCAATTGAAGTTGTAAAAAACAAATGTTCAACATGTTGCGTCAGATTTCTCATCTGTTGTAAATTATCAATCAAATTAGGTAACAACAGATTGCGAATCTATTGTAAATTATCAAACAGATTAAGTCATCTGTTGTGACAGATTACCCATCTATTGTAAATTATCAAATGGATTGTCATATGTCGCAACAGATTACCCATACGTTGTAAATTATTAAATAGGCGCTACCATCTGTTGTGGCTGACCCTATGCGAACTCACCCCTAGTCTTAGATTAATCGATAGTTTACCCTATGAGAACTCACCCCTAGTCCTAGATTATTCAATTACAGTATTAGTAACCTAGTCCTAGATTAATCAATTAAGGTATTATCTAACATATGATGTAGTAAGAATCGGTTTGGCTCAGAGTGATCGATCAACGACTCTGGTCGGGAGGAACGCAGTACCGTCTCATCATGCAATTGCCTAAAGACTCAATTGAAGTTGTAGTTGACCCTATGAGAACTCACCCCTAGTCCTAGACTGTTTAATTAAGGTATTAGTACCCTAGTCCTAGATTAATCAATTAAGGTATTAGTCTAACATATGAGGTAGTAAGAATCGGTTCGGCTCAGAGTGATCCATCGCCGACTCTGGTCGGGAGGAACGCAGTACCGTCTCATCATGCAATTGCCAAAAGACTAAATTGAAGTTGTAGGTGACCCTATGAGAACTCACATTCAATTAAGGTATTAGTCTAACATATGAACTCAATTGAATTATATATAAATAAATGTTCAACCTGTTACAACAGATGTCTTTTCTGTTGGATCAAATCAAACAGATTGTGTAATCTATTGCAACATATTACGTATTTGTTGTAAACTATCTAACAAATTACGTTATTTGTTCCGACAGATCACGAATCTTTTGTAAATTATCAAACAGTTTAAGTCATCTGTTGCAACAGATTACCCATCTGTTGTAAATTATCAAATAGGCGATGTCATCTATTGTAGTTGACATTATGAGGACTCACCCCTAGTCCTAGATTAATCAATTAAGGCATTAGTTGAACATATGAGGTAGTAAGAATTGGTTCGGCTCAGAGTGATCGATCAATAATTTTTGTCGGGAAGAACACAGTCCCGTCTCATCATGTATTTGCCAAAAGACTCAATTGAAGTTGTAGTTGACCCTATGAGAACTCACCCCTAGTCCCAGATTATTCAATTAAGGTATTAGTTGAACATACGAGGTAGTAAGAATTGGTTCATCTCAGAGTGATCGATCGATGACTCTTGTTGGGAGGAATGCAGTACCATCTCATCATGCAATTGCCAAAAGACTCAATTGAAGTTGTAGTTGACCCTTTGAGCTCATTCATCCATCCCTAGTTCTACCTAAATCAATGTAGGTACTATTATTAATCTTAACATTAAGTTAATGAAAACTCATTTCAACTCAGAGTGATCGATCGACAACTCGGGTCGGGTCGGGTCGGGATAAACGCAATACTAACACCATGCAAATGCAATGACTCATTTAGATTTGTAGTTGACCCTGTGAGCTTATTCATTCATCCCTCGTTCCACCTATATCGATGTAGGTACTATTATTAATCTTAACATTAAGTTAATGAGGAGCTCATTCTTTCATCCCTAGTTCCTCCTAAATCAATTGCAATAAAATCTGTTGCAACAAATAACAGAGCTGTTGGAGAATTTCAAATAGATAATAATATTTGTTGCAACATATGACATTTCTGATTTAATTATCAAATAGACATTTGCATCTGTTATAACGGATGACTGAGCTGTTGGAAATTTTCAAACAGCTATTGATATCTGTTGTAACAGATGATGTTTCTGATTTAGTTATAAAATAGACATTTCCATCTGTTGTCACAGATGACTAAGCTATTGAGATTTTTCAAACAGATATTTAAATCTGTTGCAACAAACGACATATTGTTTGAAAATCTTTTTTTTTCTTTTAATTTTAAAGCAAGCTACTGTCCGAGTAGATAAAGTAGTACTACTACTAAAGGCGATAAAAAATGTTTCTTGGATAACTCAAAAATATCATTGAGTAGTCTTGTCCTGTCTTTTCAATGTCACCCATTTTTTTCCTCGTGCCCCTCAAATTATTAGTGAATATTAATTAATGAATATTGAAACCCTTAATACTTTTTCCGTTTCATATTGACTTGGTACACCCATTAAGAAATTAATTAGGGGTTTATTTTACTACCAAATTAGCCTTATTAATTATGCTTTGAAAATATAAATTTGAATAAATACACTTTGTTTAGTCATTTAATATTAAGGGTAGTACATCTAGAAATTAGAATTATCTCATCTCTCCTCTCCTCTCCTCTCCTTCAACCCTAAATCTCTCATCTTTTTTCTTTTTATCCTCTTTAGGGTTATCACAACCTTTTTTTCTTCTCTTTCTCATAAATTTCCGTTCGGATCTAAATCGATCGATATCCATATCTTTGATTCCTCGACTGAAATTGCTATTTTGACTCCATTTTGACATTAAGGTATGATATGATTCACTATTGCTCTTTCATTGTCGTCTTCTTCTTGCAAGTTATTTATATTTTTTTTATTTAATTACCATTTTCCCATATCATATTTATTTAAAAAATTTGAAGGAACTTTTAATTGTTGAATAAACGAACCGAGAATTTTTATTACAAAATGCAAAAAAAGTCATATGTTGGGAGAAGTTTTAAAGCCTTGTTGGCAGTATCATTTTTTTTTTATGTATTTTGTTTATTTCTTTGTTGTTGATGCTGTTATTGATGTTCTTGGTGGAGTTGGCATTGTTGGAATTTGTGATGTGGTGTTGTTGATAGTGGCGGATCCAAGTTTTTTAGATGGTGGGTGCTTCTTAGCTTAAAAATAGTAGATTCCGAACAATCAACACAAGGAGTAAGGGAGAAAAAAACAAAAGAAAGTTTAAAGTGAATAAAGAGAGAAGAGTTGGTTACCAAGATTTAAAAAATATGTGCTGAGTGGGAATTGAACTCAAGACCAAAAGAAATAAATAGCCTTAAGAACCTATAAAAACCAACTAGGCTAACCAAACAACTCTTACTATGGGTGCTCATTGATGCATCAAATTCCTCATCTGTTGCGACTGATGAATTAGTTAAAAGAAATAAAAAAAAGCTCCTTAAACAGATGGTCGTTTTATAGCAACAGATGGTATATCTGTTGAAACAGATGGGTTATCTGATGCAACAGATATACAATCTGTTGTCATTACTCAATTAATAAAAATGGTTATTAAAGAAACGGAACGGTTATTGAAAACCAGGTGTATTCGCTTTTTAAATTGAGAAAAAGGTTATTTAAATTTAATAAGCTGAAAAGTCCTGACTTGTCACAATAATAAAAAACTCACCACCAGCTTGATTTAATTAAGTCATTTCTTTTCACAGAAAAGAATAAGGAAATAAATGATAAACACAATTTAAACCGTACAAAACTCACCGAAAAGATTCTTGTTTTTAAATCTTCTTTATTAATTTATATAATTATAAAGTCAAAAAAATTGAATGTCATGAAGATAATTTTTTGTTTTTTAAATATATATATTATATGTTGCAACAGATATATTATCTGATGCAACAAGTTAACTATTTGTTGCAATAGATGATATATATGTTGTAACAAATGATTTATCTGATGCAATAGATATATAATCTGTTGTCCAACTCAGTGTAAAAAAAATGGTTGCTGGAAAGAACTAATTATTTTAATAATTATAAAGATGAAAAGTCATGACATAATCAGAATATTGCTTAAACATGAATCCAACATGAGTCTACTGTTACAACAGAACATTTATGTGGTGCCGCAGATAATGGATCTGTTTAAACAGATTGCTCTTGTATTGCATTCATGTTCGTGTGCAAACTATTGTTGAAAAAATAACACACTAGCAGATACCCAGATTCAACTAAAAAGCATAATCTGACTTACCAAAGTCTCCTCTCAAGTAAATTTCAAAGTTGAAAGTGATTTATGAAACAAAATTTGACATAAGAATTTGGTCAAAGAGCAGCAGTTGGGGTAACAACAACAACAACAACAATGGTCAGCAAGAAGAATATGAAGATGATAATGAAGTATAAGATGATGATAATGAATCAGAAGATGATGAATAAAGCAGCAACAACAATGAACAACAAATATCGCGAAGAGAGAAAAACTAACAACGAATGAGGAGAGAGAAAAAGACGTCTTTTTTCCCTTCGTTCCCCGTTATATATTAACTAATATTTGAATCAAAGTGTAAATTTAAAAAACTTGTGGGTTATTTTAAAATTTTTCAAACTTTCTTAAACCATAATTAAGTAATTGTCACCTCTACTCAATTATTAAGACTTGTGTCACCTACACCTCATTTTAAAACTCTTTTGTCACCTGTGGCCCAAACCCCCCTACACATATTAAAGAGATATTTGATCCAATTTAGTTCAATTATGAAACAATTTGTAATGTTGCATTTATGAAGTAGCTTAGTTTAATTTTAGTGAATTTTCTTACAAATGTGAAGCATCACATGGACAGATTATGAGACACTTTTACATAACTTAAAATGTCATTTTGTACAATTAAATTGTCGTTCTAAATATATATATGCATCAATCATAATTGCATAAAGTAAGAAAATTTATTATTTATCCACAAATCGTGCAAATTTTAGATGTAAACGCAAATTTGGGTCTAGTTAAACTACGATTAGCTAGTCAATGTAGTGTTATTTATTTTTTAATTATAAATATGAAATCAAGAGTAATTAACTTCACACACTTTGAGTATTTCACTGAATACTTGATAAGAAAAACACTTACACCATTTTTGTGGTGAGTCTATTTTCTTCCATCTTCAAATATATTAATGAGACAATTTATATATAGAAATAGATATTTACTTCTTGTCTTCCCCGGCACCCACTAGATTAAGAATCTCATATTATAATTCTTGATTTCCTTCATACGTTTTATCATTATTTTTTTCTATTCTCCAAAAAGTTTTCTCGTTGATCAATATGATGATGCTTTTATTTGTTCCCTGTATCACTAGAATTGTTGCAGTTTTAATTTTTGGCATTTGAAATAT
The DNA here is from genome assembly GCA_030864215.1 of Capsicum pubescens. Taxonomy (NCBI): domain Eukaryota; kingdom Viridiplantae; phylum Streptophyta; class Magnoliopsida; order Solanales; family Solanaceae; genus Capsicum; species Capsicum pubescens. Next base: position 264,258,626 of record CM061538.1, read on the forward strand.
GTGTTGACTTGATCAATATTTTTTCAATCCACCATTGAAGAACCTAGTTTCACTGCTTATAATGCACTTTTAATAACAATTCTTTGAAATAAATAAGATAGGAACTAGTTACCAAAATAAGATAGGAATGTTATAAATGTATTTACATTATAGTGAATGTCTATTAAGATCTACTTTGATATCTATTAGGATTTGAAACATCTGTCTTTTACTCAAACTAGGAGTGAATTTCCCCTATAAATAGAGGGGTTTTGTTCATTGTATTTACAATCTTATGATCTCTCATCCCTCAAGAAGTAATAAGAATTACTCTCTCTATTCTCTCTACCCTTCTTCTTTATTCTTTCTTGTTTTAATAACACGTTATCAGCACGAGACTCTGCCAAACAAGGTGAGATTATAAAGCTGAAGGATTCCAAGGTTAGTAATTCTTTATGTTATCTTTCTTTTGCTACTATTAATATAATTATTATTGGATTTGAGGAAAAATAATTGGTTTGGAACCATTTATATTTTAAATTTATTTCTCAAAAATAATATTATCAAAAAGGATGATAATATGTTGGGTTCAAGTCCCATCGATTCATGCCTAAGATGCCTTTATATGGATAAGATATTGAGTTTGAATCTCAATATACCATACTGATGATATTATGATGGCTAAGATAAACTAATGAGTGTTTAATGAAAAGTCATGAAATTCAACCCATTGAATATGCTCCATTCCATGAAGTGAATGTGGTAGCAATATGATAAGTCTGAAATATGACAACTTACTACATTCTTGAGGTGTATTTGGTAGCAGTGCATAATATTTCTGAAAGAAGACAAGTGATTAAATGCAAGAATATACACGTGGAGGGACAATCTGATAATGATCATCAAAAGTGAAGATATTTTCACACGCTTATATGATTATAAGATATACTAGAGAAAAATTCTCTACATCATATGTATGCCTCGATTTGCTTTTGAAGTAGCAAAATCTTGAAAGAGGTTATAAACTATCATAATTTGATAGGCTTAAGGCACGATTATATTCCATTCCTGGGGAATGAGAAACTTATTAATGCAAACGTGCACTTGATTGTGATTGTATCAAAACTCACCTCCGAAAGAGGTTGAATAATTTTGAAATCTACTTCTGAAGTAGTAAATCTGAAATTTATTCATGTAATAGTAAATCTAAAATTTACTAAAGAAAAAGTACATGTCATGGTAAACTTGGAGTTTACTAGAATAAAAGTTCATAAATTGATATGAACGGTTGTGACATCTCGAAGATGTGCATGTATTGTAGAACTAGAAGATTCTTCAAGAATTGTTTATGTCGTTTGTTCTCATGATAAGTTGGTTGGACCAATTAATATTGGGATTGAATCCCTTCAAATCTGAAAATTATAAAAGGTGAATAAGGGTCCGTTCACCTATCACGTGATATGTTGAAAAGATGCATCAATAAGATGATCACATGTACATTCATTGTCAACCTGCAGTTTGACATTCATAAAGTTGCTTGCCCAATAAAATTGAATTAAGAACATAATTTTCAGATTGTTCAATCAAGAAAGTTATCTTGATGATGATGGTTTGACATTGAATGCCTTCGATAAATAGCTAAACCATCGTTAATGAGAACAAAGCTTCATGTGTTGGTCTGAAATATGATATGTTGCATACAATAACACTTGTATGCATTACACCAATAAATTATGATTATTTCTTCCCCTTCAATAGGTTCAAGGTCATGAACCAACTATTCCATCTAATAGTTTTGATGTGCGGTATACGATTAATGAATATACCATGATGCACAAAGATGGATTCCTCAAAGAAGATAGAGGATGTATGTTAGTTTTCCTAACATAAGGGGGAGATTATAAGCACTATGAAATATGTTAGGAATTATCACCAGATCCTCATCCAAAAGATAATTCAAGTCAAATGCCGAAATCATATCATATTAAGCGCAAGTGCTCTTATTTTGTGTTCCTAAAGGACAAAGTCTATGCATGCGTGAAGCATGGTAGACTAATCGGTTCTAAATGAAATAGTCCTTGAAAAATAAAGAGCAAATAATAATAATAAGAAGGCAATGAGCTTTTGAAGATCCTACGGCATAACATTTCATGAAACCTTATGAGAGGTTCATATACCTGAAAATAATGGAGTGATGAGATCTCAAAATATCATGTCGCATTGTGAACCGATACGAAATGATATATCATCAATAGCTTTAACATAATGTTGGCGCAATATTGTGAAAGATTACGAGGATCTGAATTCTACGTTTATTTAAGCATGCTGACGTAGAAACATTTATCAAATAATATGAAAGAGTGCATCTTGGTAAGTGAAAACTTATTTGATTTGCAGTCTAGATACTTGAAGATGTCACACATAAAATGTTGAATATTGTCACTTGACAAAATTTGTATGAAAACTTCTTTAAGGATTCAAAATATAAAAGTTTCTAGGAAACTTATTGATAATCCTTATATTGTATAAGCTTATAGCTTGAAAATTATTGAAACTCTTGGAGAGTTTTCAAAAGCAATAAGATTATTTGCTGAAATGAGAAATATACCAATTTAGATTGGTTATGAAGTACCATATCTTAGTACAATTGGTGCACTCATGTATCTTGTAAAAAACTACAAGACCCAATATAGCCTTTCGCTCAATTTGCTAGCAAGGTATATTTCTAATCCTACTAAGAGACATCGAAATAGGATAAGATACATGAGTTTATTTTATTCTAAAGATTACAGTCTCGATCTTACTAGTCATGCTGATGTTGGGTACTCATCTAACCCACATAAATCTCGGTCTCAAACATACAATGTGTTTACATGTGGGGATACTGTCATATCTTGGAGATATATAAAACAGTCTATCGTAGCTACTTCATCGAATTATGCTGAGATAATAGCTATTCATGAAGCAAGCTGAGAATGTGTATGGTTGAGGTTCATGGTACATCACATTCGAGAAAAATGTGGTATGAAATATGACAATCTACCTACAATTTTATACAGAGATAATTCAGCATACATTGCACATCTTAAGGGAGGATTCATAAATGGAGATAGAACGAAGCACATTTTGCCAAAGATTTTCTACATACATGAGATACAAAATAATGATGATATTAACGTGCAACAGATTCGTTCAACTGACAATATGACTTATTTATTCACTAAGTTTTCTCCAATTACAACTTTTAAGAAGATGGCGCACAAGATCGGGATGCAATGGTTCAAGGATGCTCTCATTAGGGGGAGTTAATACGTGCTGTACTCTTTTTCCCTTATGAGGTTTTGTCCCACTGGATTTTCCTTGTAAGGTTTTTAATGAGGCAGCCAAAATGCATATTATTAGAGATGCGTACTCTTTTTCCTTCAGTAGATATTTTTCTACTGGGTTTTTTCTAGTAAGGTTTTAACGAGGCACATTATCTACCAATCAGACATTCAAGGGGGAGTGTTATAAATGTATTTACATTATAGTGAATGTCTATTAAGATCTACTTTGATATCTATTTGGATTTGAAGCATCTGTCTTTTACTCAGACTAGGAGTAAATTTCCCCTATAAATAGAGGGGTTTTGTTCATTGTATTTACAATCTTATGATCTTTCATCCCTCAAGAAGTAATAAGAATTACTCTCTCTTCTCTCTCTACTCTTCTTCTTCTTTATTCTTTCTTGTTTTATAACAAGAAACTAGTTCCTTCTATTTTTATTAATGAACATTATCATTTTTTTGTTTTTTTTGGTTGAAAAAGAGATTTTATTTAATACTAATATGCATCATATAGAGTTTTGACCAAGGCCTACGATGTAGAGAGTTCATAACCACTAATATTAGTACATACAGTAGATAATAAGGGTTCGCTAGACCCTGCAAAAGAAGTTCCTTCCTTGTCTACTTCTATCGCCCTATGAATAAACAAGGGAGGAACTATCCATTCTTCAAAAAGTTGGTTTGTTTCCATATTTCTACCCGCCTTAGCAAGTCTATCCACAACTCTATTTGCCTGTCGTCCCTCATGGCACACCTGCAGTCTCCCCAGCCGCTGAAGAAGATCCCTACATGATGTAAAAAGAAAAGACATCACTCCAAATCATGTAGGTTCCTATGCGTATGTTGCTTATTTTCCTAATTCTATTGATCCAATCTTTAAGTTTGAGGTCTTTAAAAGGTTCTATAATCTCGGTCAGGTTGTTATTATGCCAGAACTGCAATGTCATAGGGCATTCCCTCAAAATATGGTTAGTGTTTTTTTGTTTACTACAAATGTTACAGCTTGGGTCAATGTCCATTCCTATTTGATTTAGGAATTACTTAGCCGGAAGTCTGTTATGAAAGCAAAGCCAAAGAAAAAACTTTATTTTGTTTGGGTACTTTAGTTTCCAAATCCATTTATAGTTATATTTAGAATCAGTACATTGGGAGTTCTTATGAAGTAAATGATGATATGCCATAGTTGTTGAAAAACGGTTCCCTCGTGTGAGGTAACATCGCATCTTATCGGTAAGGTTATGTTGAGGGATGGTGGTAACGATGATTACTTCGACTATGTTCCTGGGAAGATTGTAGCTTAAGATATTTAGATCCCATTTCCCATTATTAATTAGAGAATCCACTATTTGTTCTTCATCCGTTTTGTTCAAAACAGTTTGAAGTAAATTTCTTAAAGGAACTTTGAAGGAGGACCATGAATCTTTCCAAACTCTTATTTTTTTACCATTCCCAAGTTCCCAATTTGAACATTCCAAACAGACCTCCCAACCATGGATGATGTTTTTCCAAGTAGTGTTGCTATTTTTGAGACTGTATTGAAGGTTATCCAGTCTACCAAGCTTGGAGTATTTTGCTAATAGTACAGAGGCCCATAAGTAGTTTGGTTTATTGAAGATTCTCCATGCTAATTTAGTATATAGAGCTTAATTTCTGATCTTTTCTTTGTGAATACCTAGCCCTCCTATGTCTTTAGGTTTGGTGATTGTATCCCAGCCTACAAGGTGCATTTTTTTCTTATTATCGTTTGACCCCCCGACAAAGTCTTATTGAATTTTGTCTATTTATTTGGAGATTATTTGGGGAAGCTTAGTAAATTGCATAATGTGGGTAGGGATACTATTAAGGCAAGCTTTCGCTAACGTAGTGCGCCAAGACATATTTAAGAAATTTGTCTTCCAACCTGATAGCTTTTTTATGAGGTTGTCAATGACAAACTGAAAGTCCTTGGCACAAGATCTAGTGGAAATAGTTGGGAACCCTAAATATTTTTCAAAGTTAGTACATGTGGTGATATTGAGGATGACCGAGATATCTCTTTTTAACTCGTTACCACGATTTTGGGAAAAAAAATTTAGACTTCTCATAGTTGATTCTTTGCCCGGACTAGATGCAAAAATTTTTGCAAAGTTTTTTTAACATTTATACAGCTATCCCTATCAGTTTTAGACATTAGGGCTAGGTCATCAGCAAAGAACAGATGGGACAGGTTTGGGCCAAACCTATTAATTTTTATAGGGTCCCACGTGTTATTGTTAATCTCATGGTTGATATTATGTGCCAGAACTTCCATGCAAAGAATGAAGATATACGGGGACATGGGATCTCCCTGTCGAATTCCTCTCGAAGGGATGAAAAAGTCTATCCTCGTACCATTGACTAAAATAGCAACAGAGCTAGTACATATGCAGGACATAATAAGGTTTATAATATTCAATGGGAAATTAAAATAGTGTAGATTATTTCTGATAGAAGACCATACTATTTTATCGAAAACCTTTTCTAGGTTAATCTTCATAATGACGTTGCCCTTATCCCCTTTCATTTTATTAAAGTTTATGATTATTTCCTGGATGATAATATCATTTTCAATTGCTTGTCTATTTTTGAGAAAGCTCGTCTGACAATGGCCTACGATTTTATCCATAATAGGACATAGCCTTTTTGAAATAATTTTTGTAATGATTTTATAAGACGTATTGTAGAGACTGATAGGGCAGTAGCTTTTAAGGTTTTGAGCATCAGGGTTCTTTAGAATGAGACATATATGGGTTGAATTGACACTGGGATCAATAGCTGCCTCCTCAAACGCTTTATGATAAAATGAAAAAACTAATTTGTCTAAGATGTCCTAATATTTCTGATAGAAAGAGGTGTAACCCATCGGGACCTAGAGCCTTAAAAGGATGGAAAGAGAAGACGGCCTCACTGACTTCTCTCTCAGAAGGCATTCTCTCTAGGTCTAATTAGTCTACCTCGGAAAGGCAGATTTTGGCTACCGAGACTGCCACGCGAATGGATTTGTAGTGGTTGGATTTAAACAGATACTTGAAGAAGGAAAATGTATGGATTAGTAAATCAACTTGGTCATGAATATAAGAATTATTGTCCAGTTTTAGCGAAACTATCCTATTCCTTCTTCTTCTAATGAGGGTTGAGGTATGGAAAAAATTTGTGTTTACGTCCCCCTCATTTAACCAGGTTATTCTAGACTTCAGTTTCCAGTAATATTCTTCCATCCTAAGGAGGACATTGCAATCATTTATAAGCTCCTTTTCTAGTTTTTGGAGGAACATGTTGTGGTAATAGTTAGGGTTTTTTTGAATCCCAGAGATTCTACGAAGCAACTTATCTTTTTTTCTAAAAATATTCCCAATATTATTGCATGCCTATGCAAATGCTTCTTTTTCAAATCTAGCTACCGCCTCAACTAATAGAGGGTCATTTTCTCATACATTGGAAACTATGTTAATAAACTCTGGATAGGTTGTCCACATTTTTCAAATTTGAACATACGTTTTTGAAGATTATGGTTATCCTTAAATAGTGTTATAAGGAGAGAGCAGTGGTCAGAGTGAGTGTGAGGTAGGTGGATTACGTGGGCATTAGGGTACTGAACAAACCAATCATTTTTACAAGGATTCAATCCAGTCTCGCAAGGATTAAAACATTATGATTATTGAACCTATTATTTAGCCAAGTATATTTACTACCTTTGTATTCCATATCTATAAATTCGCAATAGCTTATCACTTGATGAAATTCAGCAGATCGAGATCTATTAATTAACTTATCACCTTTCTTTTCTGAGTTGGATAGGTGCTCTTTGAAATCGCCTCCTATTAACCACTTTTCTGGGAAACTGTCCTTGATATGTTTGAGGTTTTTCCATAAAGTCCTGCATTTGTGTGTATATGTACTAGCATATATACAACTAAAAAGCCAATTATCATTTTTGTGTCTTACCTTAACAATAACATGAATTTCCTAGTCTGTAGTAGCACTTTTCGTCCAGTTCCAGGATAGAGTCATCCCATATTACTGTCAGGCCACCTGCATTACCAACTCTTGGGACCTCGATGATCCTATTAAAAGAAAAATCATTGAGCAACAGTTGATTGTCTTGCATCTTTATTTCCAGCAAAGAGACTAGAGGAGGCTTACGCCAATCCACTAAAGACCTAAAGTTCCTTCTAAAATCCTGGCCATTTTCCCCTCTACAGTTCTATATTATGAGGTCCATAGATCTGTTCCTTTGTGGTGGGTTTATCAGAGTAGTTTCCTTGAGGTATTTTCCAAGGAGGAAGTTTGGTTCATCACCATTGGGTTCATGACCAGGACATAGTTCCCTACTTGGGGGTTGAAGGGTCGTCGAATTTCTAAAGAGGTCCTTATTAGATTTTGGGGGAAGATAAGTATAAATTTCTTGGAGAACTTGTCGTTGAACACCATTACTTTTATATCCTTTAGTACAATTATTTCGATTCCAATTTCTCGCATTGTCTCTAAAGCTATCTCTATCTCTCGAGTAGAGGTATTCACTGGACTTAGATGAGCTAAAATGGTATTGGGAGGTACCTGGGAGGATAAAGCTTTATTATTTGCCTGTGTGGCAGCCTGATTCTCTAGTGGTCCAACCAGACTCAGCGGGTTCTACATTTGTGCTTCCCCCATTATCATTCGTTGCATTTGCCAGTGAAAGTATAATGGGTCTATGTCCATAAAGTTGTGATAGGTCTGGAACTAAGGTGGAGATACCAGGATCATTAGTGGCTGTGGTATTGGTACAACTGATATTATTGGGGTTTCCCAAGTCGGGATATAGAAGAAGGGGATGGTCGGGACTGGGAAGTTCATCGAGGCTTGAAGGAGCGTCGACATCCATATGTGGATGTTGTACAGTTCCATTTCCCTCCTCATCCTTTTCAAAGCTAAGTGAGCTAAGAGCTCCGGAGTGCTGATGACACACCTGACCTGTCTGTCTTCGAAGTGCACATGCATCACAAGAGCTTGGCCTTGCAAGGTCATCTTCACCCATGATGCAGGTTTGGGGTTCAGAGGAGTTGTCATCATAGAGTATATTGGCATTGAGCCCTCTGGCAGACCTGGAACTGGATAAAAATGGATTGGAGGGAGGTAGATTGGAGACGCATATGGGTTTAGTGGGTTTATCGTGTGTGGGAGGTTCTTTGGCTGGCTCAGCGGTGTAGTGATCGTCTTGGGCGTCTGGGCATCGTTGTTATTTATAGAAGGAGTATAGGTTTGGTAAATGATATTTGGAAAGGGGACCGTATTTATTATAGTTTGTAAAGGTTTGGGGATATTGGAAGTGGAAGATTGAGGATATTTTGTGGGGCCATTTCCTAAATCGAGAGTAGCAAATTTTAGGATTTTGTTACTGTTTGTAGTATTATTAATTAGGGGTGCTCCGCTAAAAGTGATATTTTGGCCTATAGAATTTGTAGTGGAGGAATTTTCTACGTTTAAGTTAATATGATATGGCGTCCTTGTGTTGGAGCCTTGAGCGACAGCTGGAGGACATGTATGTCTTTGCCCCCTACAATACCACTAGGGGTCAATGTAGGCTCTTTAGTAGAGATGCGGTCATTTACTGTGGCCCTTTTTTAGGGTATATTTGTAAAAGTGGTACGTTTGCTTTCCAGCTTGGCAAGGATGACATCACGCTCATTTTCCATGTTTTGGGGAGAGTTCATATTAGACTTAGAATTGGAACTGCGGGGGATATTTTTATGACACTTTGTATCTTTAATCTTAGATTGAGTGGGAGAACCTTCTTTAGAAGTGGAGTGAATAGATATATCCTTATTTTTAACAATGTATTTAGTCGTCTGATTGTCAGTGGACTTATCCATGTCTGTGTTATTGACTCTGACAGCAGTATCCTCAGGTGGATGTTGATGATAAGACACACATTTCCCCTTGGCTTAGGATGGTTTTTAAAGTTGGTACTTTCATCCATGGAGCATGATTATTCTTGGTGCATTTTTTGAAATTGACCACCTGCCAGTCTTCTTTACTACATTCATTGTGCAGAGTTTGAGTTTGTGGCGTAGTATCTGTAGTATCCTCAGGAAGCGTAGTTATAGGGATTATACATCGATTGTGACACATCCTGTGCGTGTGTCCTATCATTCCATAATTTGTGCACAGGATGTCGGCCCATGCATAGACTATAAATTATTTTAAACATCCAATGTATATGTGCATCTTGACTGGGAATCCCAATGGAACTTCAATACATATTTGGGCATATCGACCTTGAAGCGTTGCAGATGTACATCTATCCGTCTTAACTAGTTTTCCCTATTTGCTACTAATTTTTGATAGAATTGAATGGTCATATTATTTCGTCGGTAGTTCCGGTAGGCATATCCATATAGCTGATACAATTTTATTTGTTCCGATGATACGAAGTTTGGGTGCCGCTTTCTAACCGATAGAAAGGCTTCATTAATGAACCGCGACCCTTTTTGGAGGGTTGTTTGCATGTTCTCCTCTTTGAGAAATTTAACTATGAAATAATCTCTACCCAGATCAATGAGGATTAATTCTTCTGTAGGTTTCCACAACACTAAAAGTCTATTTTTGAGATAGGCGTAGTTAATATTCCTCCTAGTTAGTTTAATGATCACCGAGTATGACCATGGGTGGTAGATTCAAACTTTTTCCTCCACCATTAGTACGATGGCGTTGTAAGTTGGATTGTTAGTAAGCATCGTCTCTTCTCGATTCACATCCACCTCCATTGATTCAGAAGGTGTGTTCGGAGATTTTGCTGAAGTTTCACTGGAAGGGATGGTTTGGGAAAGTGCGTTTAGGTAGTTCATACTTGAATAACTTACGCTTGAGTGTTGATTTGGGAGTGGTGGCTGGTCTTGGCAGCCTTCTGGTTATATATTATCAGGCGGGTCTGTTTGGATGGGATCCATGGTAGATAAATAGTTAGAGAGAAGTCAGACCTTCTCTCTCTAGAATTTTAGATTGGATAATATTAAATATACTTTAAATTGTTATCATTTTTCGTTGAGACGTAAGACGGGTCCATTTCTTAAATATGTTTGTTACATTTTACTACTGTTTGTTAGTCATTAAAATTTCAAATTATGTCTTAGCATGTGACTCGGTATCTCACATTGCTATCTTTAGCACATGTGGGTCCTCAACTAATTACTTTTAGCCTAACATCTTTCAATAACATCATGCATAAACTCGTTTCTCTATTTATTCACTCAGGGTCTCCTTAAACATACATGTTGAAAAAATTTCGTGGATTAACTAGCACACAATCACAAACAAAGAAAATAGAAATGAAAATTAACATGAGGATTTAATAAAGTTCGGCTAAACTTAATCCTCCAAGCAATAACAAAAAGAGTTTCCATTATGAAAGGAAAGAAGGTGTGTACAATACTTTAGAATCTTCGACTATATACCATATATATAGATCTCAAAATAGTCTCAGACCTGTAAGGAGAAGGTTCTCCCAATTCAAGAAGGACAATATATATTTATTTTTCAAATCTATTAGGACAAAAGGTCTCCTAAATCAATATGGATTATGAGTTTCCTAAAATATACAAGGAAAAAATTCAAGACATAATTAACAAAATTTTCCCTTGGCTTAAGTTTCATTCGTCAATAGGAAACAATGCCTCTTTGCCTTGCTTTCGAACTTCGAAAAAGCTCACTAAGTACTGCACAGACCAATCAAGTGTGGGCAATGTCTAAATTTATTAGTCAGGGTTGTCTTGATCATCATATCTGCTGGATTATCACGTGTAGATATTTTTTTGTGATACCTTGTGCCTTAACGCTTAAATAAAGCTCTCTAAAATGACCTTTAGGATCTTCTTAGGATGGTAGACCAAGTTTAGACGTTGTGGGTTGCATTGGGGAAGTTTCAATACCTTAAGACAAGTAGGTTTCGCACAATAGACCATTTGCAAAGGCCATGCGCAGTATTACAAATGCACAAGGCTATTGGAAAGGGTATGCAATGGACATGCGTCACCCACTTGGGGTTGTCTAGCCCACCTTGGACTGTGAAATTGTTGTGCACCGCATGAGAATAGCATAGCCGCGTAAGTGCTCCGTTTTGTATTATTTTAAGGGTGTTAAGGTCTTTTCACACCTCCTTAACCGTCCCTAATCACTTATAGATGAAATTTAGGTCCTTAAATGCATATTAACACTCTCAAAATCCCTAATTCATCTTCCTTAAGCAAGAGGGGAAAACTAACTAGGGTTTGAGAGATTAAGCCTCAAGGGTCAAAGTTTCTCTACGTTTTCGTCAATTCAAGGTATGTAGGACTATCCTAAAGTTCATGGGCATAAGTTTAAAAAGTATTTACAAGATTTAAAGTATATATATATGCACGTATTATGAGATTTGAGATTGTTTTGAGAGAATGCATTGGGAACCCCGATTTATGATGAAATCTTGTTTAAACCACGGGGGGGGGGGGGGGGGGGGGGTTCCGTAAACTTGAATTATGTTCATGTGTATGGATGTTATGCGTTTGACAAGTTATATAAAAGCATGATTTATGGAATTCCCTCCCTTGTTATGAAACTTATTGTCTTAACAATTTTGTGGATCATTTACACGGATGGTTAAAAGTTTGAGTTTAAATATTTTGCTAATGTTTATGGATTTTTATTGTTTTATGAACAAATAAGAGGGGTTTTCCTGATTTACAAATGTTCATGTTTCCTAATAAAGAATTTGCATGTGATTGATGAAAGAGATGACCACCGTATGATAAAGTATTAAAAAAGAAGTATTTTGCAATAGTTTTCATGTGTTTTGAAATAAGAACCCCCATGTGTTATGACAAATCCTTTGGTGGTCATTAATATGTTTTAAATGAGAAGATCCATGGATATGATACAATATGATACGACTTGCAAGTCTAGGTATGGCGGTACCTATTATAAAATGCCCTTAAGATGAAATAAATAAATATTTTGAGAATGAAGCATGTTGTAAGAGGTTAAAATTGGGCTTGAGATTTAGATGGTTACCCAAAGAAAGCACAAGTTGAAATAATCATCGTTGAAAACTGTGATTTGCCGACACAGGATATGGTACCCTATTTTATGATCATGTGTACCTTGATTCATGTCTTCCTAATTTGGGACTATGGTTAGGAGCTCTGCTTTGTGATCTTATGCACTAGCATGACATGTTGATTTGATTGGGGATTATGGCATCCTACTTTATGATCTTGCGTGTCCCCCTTACTGATACTCCAATTCTTACGGCAAACTTGGATTGGGGGCTTGGCCGTCGAGTCAATGGTGGATTCCATATAGCCCATGGAATTGTAGACTTGTAGGGTGTACCATCTAGCTCAAAAGTAAGACAAAGAGTTGAATCATGGTTTCCAAAAATGTTTTGAAGCTCATCAAATTATGCCCATGTGTTTTTAATTACCTTATGCTCAATTGATTTATGAAATTCTCTCACTTATGTTGCATAAAATATATTTTATTTTTGGATTATTCTACGTACCAATACTTTCGAGTATTGACCTCCTATATTTCAGGTTCTGAGGCCCAATACCGTGGTCCTACAAACCAGTAGATTGTTCCAAGAGTTCAGAGTTGGTGAGCCTCCCTTACTTCGGAAGATATTTTTGTTATTTTATGGTCTGGCCGGAGGCTTTGTCTCAGTTTTTAGATAAACTAGTATGTTCAAATCAGTAGAAGCTTCATAGATGGTTTGGATTGGATTTGGGTTTTCCCCTTTTATACGATGTATAAAGTTTTAAGTTTGATTTCAGGACTACCATGTTTTCATTTTATATTCCTCACATTTATATCATATGTGTTATGCTTATGATTATACGCTAAGGGGTCTCTCGGGCCTTCATGGTTCGGAATGCCCGTCGCGGCCAGGGCCTCGGCTCGGGTCGTGATATTTTCACATCAACATCCCTTTGTAGCCTACTACATTTTGTCCCCCCTTGGCAATAAATCAGATTTTCATGTTCGATTCTTGTGAAATAGTTCAATCTCTTGACCCATAGCACCAATCCATCAATCTTTTCTCGAATTAGGAATAGCTTCTTACAAAGATTAGGCTCAAGCACATTAATGGTCTCTGCAATTAATAAAGTAAATTTCACACAATTTGTATATCTAGGAAGATTTTCATCAACTATATTAGCAAACCTATTTGATCGATTGATCATTCTCTTTTCTCTGTCTGTTGCAATATATATGGTTGTTATTGCATGGTCCATCTACATTGTCATCTTGATTCATGTTTTGCACCTCCTCCACTTCTGAACTGTTGGGCTGAGTTAGTGGAGATTCAATTTACAGCTCTATGCGGTCACTAACATTGGGCTGAGTTAGTGCAGATTCAATTTATAGCTCTATGTGGTCACTGACACCACAATCTATTTCTTTTATTGTCTTCTTCTTCTGACTATCAAGTGCAACAGATTCAGTGAATGTCATATTCCTACTAATAATTAACCCTGGAGTCTTCTAATCTACATACCACAACCTTTAACCTTTTACTTTAGGGTAACCTGTAACTCCAATTGGAAGGGTGTCAATACCGCGCCACCGGTAAGGACTAGCTGTGAGTGACCTTCATCTGACAGTGTCCCCAAAAGAGTATGGTGGGCCCCTCATCTGATAGTGCTTATCCACCTCATCAACCCTCATCTGACAGTGTTGATGTCTTAACCTATGCTGGCTACATAGTTCTGGAACGCAATGATGACTTCTAAGAATCACACCCTCACCTGACAGTGTGTGTTCCCATCCTTGGGTTCACTCGGTGCTAATACCTACTCCCATCTGAATAAACACTGAACATGGATTACTGAACTGAACTGGACTGAATTAACTTAGTTTCGTTGACTGACGGAATAGTATTGAGATTACTGTATTACTGAGCTTTCCTGAGTCACATGACTGACTGAGTTCTATGGATCGTGGCTTGATTGAGGCACACAACTATAATTTTTGGGTACAAGTACCCCCAGGACTCAATGGAAAGAAACCGACAAAAACATGACTTTCTTGAATACATGACCAACATCACAATCCTTAATTCATTTATTAAGTCATTTCATCAAACATTTGGCATGCATAAACTTGTACATAAATGGGGATTTCATATTATCACACTAGTATGACACTTTTCTTTCACATAGGCATTTAGTCAAACATATGGGGAGCATACTTTGGTTATACAATCATCAACACATCTACTAATCATGGATACATCAATCAACTTGAAATTTGAAAGGGGTTTTATCATGATTTTTATGCAAATCTTCATATACTAGGGTCAACCATTGAAATATGTAATTTAAAACATGAATCAAAACCCCACAACATCATGAACTCAAATTTCAATTCAATTTAAATCATGAACATTCATCAATACACAAATCTTGGATTTTGAAAAGAGATTCTAGAGCTTCATGGGTGAAAGGGACCCATGAATCAACACATTGCATACCTGGGTTGTGAGTTCCTTGAAGTCCTTGGACTTGAAGAACTTGAATCTCTTAGTTTCTTAAATAAGGATTTGAATCTTGTTCTTGGGTATTATCTTTGAGAGAAAACCCTAATTTGATGTTGTAGATGGATAATGAACTTATGAGCCTTGATATGATATTATTAGGGGTTAAAACGGGTGGAAAAAGACCCAAATACCCTTTTAAAAATGATTTTAAAATAACTAAACGAACTATGCGACGATGGGTGCGAAGGTCCGTCGCTGGGTCGACGGTCCATCGGTCCTGACCGTCACACCTGGGCAGAATAGGGGTTCGCTTCCTCTGCTGCGACGGCTTGGGCGACGGTCCGTCGCTAGCTCGACGGTCCATCGGCCTGAGCCATCGCCCTTAAGTAGAAGGTGGTCTCACTACCTCCGCTGCGATGGTTTGGGCGATGGTCCATCGCTAGCTCAACGGTCCATCGGCCCTCATCGTTGCACCTGGGCAGTTTTGACTGCTTTCGGTAAAACGACCATAACTTTCTACCCCGATACCGGATTTGGATGAAATTGGTATCGTTGGAAAACTAATTCAATTTCTCACATGACAAAGAGTTAAAATCTTAAAAATTCCACGTATATAAAAGTGGATTTATCTTTCAAAGTAAGTTTCTAACATACTTGGGACGATTTTAAGCTAGGTAGAAGTACTGGGTATTACAATTGTGACTCCGCGATCATGGCGCATCGCGGAGTAGGCCATTTTCCCGTTTGTCAATTTTAGGTGAAGGTACGTGATCAGGGCGCATCGCGGAGCTGGCCAAAATGGCATCCAAAGCTTTACCGCGATGGCACCGTATCGTGGTGTTTGTCCAGGTTCCAGTTGTCCAAATTCCAATGGCTTGGAGCGATAGTGGCGCATCGCGCCAAGGCCAAAAATCGAGGTTTTTCAATTTTTAGCTTCCATTTTTAAATACGTTTAAGGGTATTTGGGTTTTTTTTCCTAAGCCCTAAACTCGTCCTAAACACAAAAGTTAACCCCTAATTGACCTAAATACTCATCATTATTCACTTTCTCTCAAATTAAAAATCCTTTTTTCAAGAACAAGAAACCCTATCTCTCAAGAATCAAGATAATTTCTCAAGAACTCTCCATCAATACTTCCAAATTCAGTAACCCAGGTATGTTAAATGTCCATCCATGGGTTCCTTTCTTCCATGGAGTCCAAGTATCCGATTTTAATTATAAAGTTATCATCTTTTCAAGATTCATGATATTTAATTATAATTTTAAACCATGAGTTTCCATGAACTTCCATGAATATTGATTTTATACCATGTTACCATGAAATTATTGTTATTATTCAGTCTTTCATGTTTTGATACTATGATTTACTGAATTAAACTATGATTTAATGCTATTATGATGAATTCATGCTATTTCTACAAGTTTCATGACATTTCTACGTTTTTCTAAACCATGAACTACAAGTGTTTGATAAAATGCCAACAAGAGTGATTTATTTATTAAGAGACTTCATGTTTTGGCCTTCAAGATTTAGTGTCCTTTTAGTATTGTTGTTTTGAGTCCTGGGGGTATTGAATACCCAAAAACCATAGTTGTTTATTAGTCTAGTCTCAGTACATTACAGAATAGTCTTCAGATTATACTATGAGCATTATCAAAATAGTCAGATATTAGTCATTAAACTCAGAACAGTCTAGTATCTCAGTGTCATTCAGTTGAGAGTAGGATTTAGCACCGAGAGAGTGTAGGGATGGCGGCTTCCCCGTCAGATAGGCAGAGTCGTTAGTAGCAGTCCCTATACTCCAGAACTATGTAGCCAATGTAGGATATGAGTAGTCACCCGTCAGATTAGGCTTGACTATCTCGAATGGGTCACTCGTCAGTTCAGGGTTGACACCCTTAGTCCTTTGGACATTATATCAATTTAGTGGATCCACACAGCCAACGTTAGTACCCGTGGAACAGTATTAACACCCTTCCAACTGGGGTTACAGGTTGGACCCCGGTTATCTTAAATTGAGGAATGTCGGTTAGATGATACTTCCCACAGTCTCAAATATAGTTTCAGTTACAGTCCCAGTTTAGTTATTCAGTCTTAGTGTTCTTTGATCAAGGCATACAAATATCAATATATTTTTTAGTACTTCAGAATACAGATTTTACTCAGTCCATTTTATATGCCTGGTCATACATCTTCAGTGTCTACAGATTTTCATGTATTTTCAATATTTTATAGACTTTCATGCATGTTCAGTATCAACAGTTTTCAAGTTCTCTATCAAGTATTCCATGCTTTACACGTATACTCAGATAGATCATTACTCTTATTCATGAAACCTTGCATGTTAGCCTACCTCATTTAGCATACCAGTATATTCAAAATACTGATCGCATACTTTTCTTTTGCGCTATGATGTCTCATATCATAGGTATTGATGCTCAGTTCTCGGATCGTACTTAGATTCTCAGATCATCAGCAATACAATAGCAGTGGTGAGTCCTTATCATTCAAAGATAAATTATATCATTTTATGTCTTTATTTCAGGAGTTAGAAGAGTTAGTTGGGGGCCTGTCCCATCAACTCTTAGTCAGTCAGTCATAGAGGCTTTTCAGACACTACAGTCAGTTATTTATTTAGTTTATCAATATTTTCTCAGATTCAGACAATTGTCTTTCCTAAATTTATATTTCAGTTTTGAATTCAGATATTAAAACCCTATGGTATTTCAGTTATTCTTCCGCATTCATGATTATACTATCCAGTGCTCGCAGCAAGTACCGCCTCATGGGTTAGCTTGTGGTCCCTTGGGATTGTAAGCACCGTGTAACGACTAGGGGGTAGTCTCGGGTCGTTACATTGAATTTGTTTTTTCTAAAGTGAACCTATACCCAATCATCGAGTACAAAGGTGACTTTTTTTCCCTTTGTTAGCTTTTTTGATTGCATCTTTATTGGCTTTCTTAATTCACAATCTTACTTTATCATGAATTCTCTTCATATCTTTTGCCTTAGCTTTTGCATCTATAATCACAATAACATCTTTGAGAAAAGGATTTAAATCCAACGGAGTTAAGGGATTAAAATCATAAACACACTTAAAGGGGTTATACCAAGATCTATAAATAATTCTATTATAGGCAAACTCAATTAATGATAATTGATCCTCCAAAGAAGTTAACTTTTCTTTATCCATAGCTCTAAGCATGTTACCTAAAGTTCTATTAAATATCTCAGTTTGACCATCTATTTAAGGATGACGAGAAGCAGAAAGTAGCAATTTGATTCCCAAATTTTTCCACAAACACCTCCAAAAATGACTAAGAAATTTTGAATCCTATCACTAACAATTGTTTGGGAAACACCATGCAATTTCATCACAGTATGAACAAATAAAGTAGCAGCATGAGATGCATCATCACTTTTATGACAAGCAATAAAGCAAAACATTTTTGAAAATCTATCCACTACAATAAAGATGCTATCCTTATCATTCCTAGTTTTAGGGAGGCCAACAATAAAATTCATGAAAATATCTAGCGAAGGATCAATAAGAATAAGCAAAGGGGTATACAAGGCATAGGGTTGAGTACAAGATTTAGCATGCTTATAATCCAAACAACTAGGACAAATTCTCCACGTCTCTTATGATTTTAGGCCAAAATAAATATTTACTAAGAATAGCTAAGGTTTTTGAAACTCCAAAATGACTCATCAAACCTCCATTACGTGTATCTTTCACCAATAACTCTCTTCACGAAGACATAGGCACACAAGGTTTTTCATTTCTAAACAAGTAGTCATCCTTCAATTCAAATCTAGGAGTTCTAACTTCATTTCTCTCCTTAACAACTTGCACCTCACCTATTCGAGCTCACTTGACACTTTCCAAAGACTTTTCCAAAATCATCATCATTAAAATATAACTCCTTCAAGCTCTCAAAACCCATCAATCTATAGGTCAAGGTACTCATCAATGCATATCTTCTAGATAAAGCATCTGCCACAATATTCCCTTTCCCTTGCTTATAATTAATCACATATGAAAAGACTCTCTATCCACCTGACATGCCTCTTATTAAGATTATTTTGGACCTTAATATGCTTCAAAGACTCATGATCGATTCTAATCACAAACTCTTTATGCCACAAATAATGTTGCCAATTTGCTAAAGCTCTCGCTAGGCATAGAGTTCCTTGTCATAAGTAGAATATTGTAATGAAGCTCCTCTTAATTTCTCACTAAAGTAAGTGTCACACCCTTTTTTTTTAAACTAAAAGATATCATTTTAAGTTCGAAAGGGTTTTTATTATTAAGTGACAAAATGAAGATTTTTTTTTCGAAAAGGATTATTTACATTTAATCTTAGAGTCACCACTTGACATAATCGGGTGTGCCAAGTCACCTTTAAGAATCTTTTTTCAAAACTGTTTTTGACTCTTTAAAACTAGTTTGCGAACAGAGATTTTGTCTAAAGAATTTTGTTGACCGAGGGAAGGTGTTAGGCACCCCTCGATCCCGTGGTTCATCCACGGTCGCTTGGTGGAGCGTATCGGCTAATTTTGAACTATGTAGCTAATTTTGGCATTGTTGGAATTTGTGATGTGGTGTTGTTGATAGTGGCGGATCCAGGTTTTTTAGACGGTGGGTGCTTCTTAGCTTAAAAATAGTAGAGTTCGAACAATCAACACAAGGAGTAAGGGAGAAAAAAACAAAAGAAAGTTTAAAGTGAATAAGGAGAGAAGAGTTGGTTACCAAGATTTAAAAAATATGTGCTGAGTGGGAATTGAACTCAAGACCAAAAGAAATAAATAGCCTTAAGCACCCATAAACAACAACTAGGCTAACCAAACAACTCTTACTATGTGTGCTCATTGATTAGATTATATATGTTTTTCCTTAATTTCCATATACATATATAAAGTTCGATACGAGTTCAGTCTGTGCTCGCTCACCCGGAGGACTCTATGTGGGTCCGTCCCTGGTTGTGATGGTGTTGGAACATAGGATGTATGCTTCTTTATTGTTGATGATGTTATTGGAATAAATGTTGTTATTTTCTTTATTGTTGATATTTTTTATTTGTTGTTTGTAGTTTATGCTGTTATTGATGTTGCAACAGACGAAGCAACTGTTGGAACAAATTAAACCACCAGCAAGGCTGCTATGTATTCCAACAGACTCCATATCTGTTGTACCAGACTCCATATCTGACGCAACAGACTCCACATCTGACGCAACTGACTCTTCATCTGATGTAACAGACTCTACATCTGTTGCAACAGAAGGATAATTTTCTTTCTATGACATAAATTTTTTCCTTTTTCTTTGTAGATATAAAAGGAGCTGAAAGTTGATCAACTTTTGCCTGACCATCATAAGAGGCTGCAGTAAAGATAGGTTTGGAGGAATAAGCTGCATGCAGATGGAACCACTTCATATGCGGGAGGTATGTATTACTGATAATGTTATCGTGGAAACACACATAAAGTACACTGATTTTGTGAATGTTGTTTTTACCGATTAGTCATAGATCATTCAAACAAGATATTTGCAATTTTACAGTTAAGTTTGGTAGGTCCGAACTAATAGGGCTGAGGGACCATGAATATGGTTTTGATACCTTGTTAAGATTTACTGTCGGATGTTGCTCATGTTTATTTGTCATGCCTTCTACAGATTTTCATTGTGACAAGCACTTTTGGCGACGGTGTAGATTTTTGCATGATGGATATGTTGTCCTCTATATGGTAGAAGAATGATCAATCTTGCCCCTCCTTACTTATCTTGTGCATGCAAATGTGAAGAGTGCAAGGCAAAACATGATGGTATGATTAATACTATTAATGCATTAACTGCTGATGTAAAGGAATTGATAGCTAACAGTAGTGTCATTCGATCAAAGAGGATTTCAGTTTCATTCACTTCATTAGAGATTAAGGCTAATAGGAGAAAGAAAGCAATTTCCAAGGCATTATCAAGTATCTGAAAAAAAATTGAATCTGACAAAGGTGAGAAGATAAAAAGGAGAAGGGAATAGGAAGGAAAAACCGAATGCTAGATTTAGTTCATCTTGTTTCGTTATGTAGAGATACTCCATCTAATTTTGAGTGCTTTTTCTTTTCAGGATGGTGAGGAAGGCAGAATCTCCCCATCATTAGCTAATACCGAAAACAAGACATTTGGTATTATTGAACCACCAGACTTCCCTGTGAAGTTTGATAATCCAGAAGATGTCTTTGCTCGAGTTAGTCAACAGATTAAACGATCTCAATCACTTGGTTTTTCTGATGATCAATATTCTCCATAGAAAATAAGATATCAACAGAACTACTTGATACAACGAAAGCTGATATCGATAGATTACTGATTATGTCTTCTAAAGACTTGCTTCTACTAGAAAACTATTCTGCATTGAGTGTTGCACTATCCATATATGCTGCAACACATGATTTATCAGCCGAGAGAGTGTTTGCCTTGGAAAAACTCAAAGTGAACCTTCCATACTTCTCCTTGACCTTGCGTAGAGCTAAGAAGGACCAAGAGGAGTATTATAAGAAAGCTGCTAAGAAAAAAAGTGAGTGGTCCTCGTTGACAAACTCACAAAAGATCAAGAGCTCTATACTGAGCTTAACGACCACAATGACAAAATGATTGAATTGAAAGTGGTGGTGACTTGACTTAGTCAAACAAAAAGCCATGATTGTTCATATCCCTTAATTAAATAAAACTGGTGACTTTTTGAATATGTAAATTAAAAAAAATGGATCTAAATACAATATTTTATCTTTTTATTGTATTTCGGAAAGAGACAGATTGGTAATCTGTTGCAAAATATATTCCACCTGTCAGATAACTTACAACATATGGATAATCTGTTGCAACAGATGGATATATCAGTTTGCTTTTCCATCAGTTGTGGCATCTGTTGCAACTTGCTAGTCATCTGTTTATTCAATTTCATCGAGAGCAATAGATTTTTCTAAACACTTCTTGGCCAAACTCAATTTTTACTCTTGGGTTGCTTCTTTTTTTCCTTTGCATCCTTCAAGATGGCCTCCAAATTTAATTTTTGCCATCAATCCAATAGCTAAAATTTAATTTGGTTGAAGGATGCAAAGAAAAAAAGAGAATCAATCCAAGAACAAAAATTGAGTTTGGCCAAGAAGTGTTTAGAAAAATCGATTGCTCTCGATGAAATTGAATAAATAGATGAATAACAAGTGTAACAGATGCCACAGCTGATGGAAAAGCAAACTGATATATCCATTTATTGCAACAGATTGTCCATATGTTGTAAGTTATCTGAAAGGTAGAATATATTTTGCAACATTTTACCAATCTCTCTTTTCGAAATACAAGAAAAAAATAAAATATTGTATTTAGATCTGTTTTTTTTAATTTACATATTCGAAAAGACACCAGTTTTATTTAATTAAGGGATATGAACAGTCGTGGCATTTTGTTTGACTAAGTCCAGTCCCTTCTAGTTCAATCATTTTATAAATAGATCCCGCCGACCTTCTCTCACTCCTCACTCACTCATTCATTCATTCTACTATACTTACAAACAAGACTAATATGGTTGATCTAGATTCATATAAGAAGGTTCATATCGAGTCCTTGCAGGAACTTCAAAGGCAGTTTGATGAACTCCAGAGGGATTTGGCCGACTTCGGACCAAGGCTGAGGAGGGCCCAGCTGCTGCCGGATGAAAATTGTCAGTTTGACAATAATAATAGAAATAATAATAATAATAATAATAATAATAATAATAATAATAATAATAATTAGGTTATGTTTTTTCTTTCTTTTAGCGTATGTATTTTCCTTTTTTATATCCGATCTACCTATAAGGGATTCAAAAAAATCCATGTATATGTATATGTTTGGTTTGGTTTGGTTTGGTCGACTTTGAATTTTTAATTCTTATTCAATATTTAATTATCATTCTATTTATTCCCTATTCTCAACATGTCGGCGGTTGGAGGTAGGGATTGAGCACTTGTGGCAACAGATGGTGGTGAAAGTCATGATGAAAAATTCTCCTGAAAATGGTTCGTTAATAAATAATAAGGAACAAATGATATTATAATTGTAAAAGAAAGATTATTTAATTTAACAAAACTCACAACATTGAATTAATTTAACTAAGATATATGATGATATGATTTTTAAGAAAAAAGTTAATGAATAGTCGTGGCTGTGACTTTTGTCTAAACACAATCAACAAACAAACAAAAACAAAAAATGCTTCTGATGCATCAAATTCCTCATCCGTTGCGACTGATGAATTAGTTAAAAGAAATTAAAAAAGCTCCTTAAACAGATGGTCGTTTTATAGCAACAGATGGTATATCTGTTGAAACAGATGGGTTATCTGATGCAACAGATATACAATTTGTTGCCATAACTCAATTAATAAAAATGGTTATTAAAGAAACGGAACGGTTATTGAAAACCAGGTGTATTCGATTTTTAAATTGAGAAAAAGGTTATTTAAATTTAATAAGCTGAAAAGTCATGACTTGTCACAATAATAAAAAACTCACCACCAGCTTGATTTAATTAAGTCATTTCTTTTCACAGAAAAGAATAAGGAAATAAATGCTAAACACAATTTAAACCGTGAAAAACTCACCGGAAATATTCTTGTTTTTAAATCTTCTTTATTAATTTATATAATTATAAAGTCAGAAAATTTGGATGTCATGAAGATAATTTATTTTTTTAAAAAAATATATATATTATATGTTGCAACAGATATATTATCTGATGCAACAAGTTAACTATTTGTTGCAATAGATGATATATATGTTGTAACAAATGATTTATCTGATGCAATAGATATATAATCTGTTGTCCAACTCAGTGTAAAAAAAATGGTTGCTGGAAAGAACTAATTATTTTAATAATTATAAAGATGAAAAGTCATGACATAATCAGAATATTGCTTAAACATGAATCCAACATGAGTCTACTGTTACAACAGAACATTTATGTGGTGCCGCAGATAATGGATCTGTTTAAACAGATTGCTCTTGTATTGCATTCATGTTCGTGTGCAAACTATTGTTGAAAAAATAACACACTAGCAGATACCCAGATTCAACTAAAAAGCATAATCTGACTTACCAAAGTCTCCTCTCAAGTAAATTTCAAAGTTGAAAGTGATTTATGAAACAAAATTTGACATAAGAATTTGGTCAAAGAGCAGCAGTTGGGGTAACAACAACAACAACAACAATGGTCAGCAAGAAGAATATGAAGATGATAATGAAGTATAAGATGATGATAATGAATCAGAAGATGATGAATAAAGCAGCAACAACAATGAACAACAAATATCGCGAAGAGAGAAAAACTAACAACGAATGAGGAGAGAGAAAAAGACGTCTTTTTTCCCTTCGTTCCCCGTTATATATTAACTAATATTTGAATCAAAGTGTAAATTTAAAAAACTTGTGGGTTATTTTAAAATTTTTCAAACTTTCTTAAACCATAATTAAGTAATTGTCACCTCTACTCAATTATTAAGACTTGTGTCACCTACACCTCATTTTAAAACTCTTTTGTCACCTGTGGCCCAAACCCCCCTACACATATTAAAGAGATATTTGATCCAATTTAGTTCAATTATGAAACAATTTGTAATGTTGCATTTATGAAGTAGCTTAGTTTAATTTTAGTGAATTTTCTTACAAATGTGAAGCATCACATGGACAGATTATGAGACACTTTTACATAACTTAAAATGTCATTTTGTACAATTAAATTGTCGTTCTAAATATATATATGCATCAATCATAATTGCATAAAGTAAGAAAATTTATTATTTATCCACAAATCGTGCAAATTTTAGATGTAAACGCAAATTTGGGTCTAGTTAAACTACGATTAGCTAGTCAATGTAGTGTTATTTATTTTTTAATTATAAATATGAAATCAAGAGTAATTAACTTCACACACTTTGAGTATTTCACTGAATACTTGATAAGAAAAACACTTACACCATTTTTGTGGTGAGTCTATTTTCTTCCATCTTCAAATATATTAATGAGACAATTTATATATAGAAATAGATATTTACTTCTTGTCTTCCCCGGCACCCACTAGATTAAGAATCTCATATTATAATTCTTGATTTCCTTCATACGTTTTATCATTATTTTTTTCTATTCTCCAAAAAGTTTTCTCGTTGATCAATATGATGATGCTTTTATTTGTTCCCTGTATCACTAGAATTGTTGCAGTTTTAATTTTTGGCATTTGAAATATGTGTTGACTTGATCAATATTTTTTCAATCCACCATTGAAGAACCTAGTTTCACTGCTTATAATGCACTTTTAATAACAATTCTTTGAAATAAATAAGATAGGAACTAGTTACCAAAATAAGATAGGAATGTTATAAATGTATTTACATTATAGTGAATGTCTATTAAGATCTACTTTGATATCTATTAGGATTTGAAACATCTGTCTTTTACTCAAACTAGGAGTGAATTTCCCCTATAAATAGAGGGGTTTTGTTCATTGTATTTACAATCTTATGATCTCTCATCCCTCAAGAAGTAATAAGAATTACTCTCTCTATTCTCTCTACCCTTCTTCTTTATTCTTTCTTGTTTTAATAACACGTTATCAGCACGAGACTCTGCCAAACAAGGTGAGATTATAAAGCTGAAGGATTCCAAGGTTAGTAATTCTTTATGTTATCTTTCTTTTGCTACTATTAATATAATTATTATTGGATTTGAGGAAAAATAATTGGTTTGGAACCATTTATATTTTAAATTTATTTCTCAAAAATAATATTATCAAAAAGGATGATAATATGTTGGGTTCAAGTCCCATCGATTCATGCCTAAGATGCCTTTATATGGATAAGATATTGAGTTTGAATCTCAATATACCATACTGATGATATTATGATGGCTAAGATAAACTAATGAGTGTTTAATGAAAAGTCATGAAATTCAACCCATTGAATATGCTCCATTCCATGAAGTGAATGTGGTAGCAATATGATAAGTCTGAAATATGACAACTTACTACATTCTTGAGGTGTATTTGGTAGCAGTGCATAATATATCTGAAAGAAGACAAGTGATTAAATGCAAGAATATACACGTGGAGGGACAATCTGATAATGATCATCAAAAGTGAAGATATTTTCACACGCTTATATGATTATAAGATATACTAGAGAAAAATTCTCTACATCATATGTATGCCTCGATTTTCTTTTGAAGTAGCAAAATCTTGAAAGAGGTTATAAACTATCATAATTTGATAGGCTTAAGGCACGATTATATTCCATTCCTGGGGAATGAGAAACTTATTAATGCAAACGTGCACTTGATTGTGATTGTATCAAAACTCACCTCCGAAAGAGGTTGAATAATTTTGAAATCTACTTCTGAAGTAGTAAATCTGAAATTTATTCATGTAATAGTAAATCTGAAATTTACTAAAGAAAAAGTACATGTCATGGTAAACTTGGAGTTTACTAGAATAAAACTTCATAAATTGATATGAACGGTTGTGACATCTCGAAGATGTGCATGTATTGAAGAACTAGAAGATTCTTCAAGAATTGTTTATGTCGTTTGTTCTCATGATAAGTTGGTTGGACCAATTAATATTGGGATTGAATCCCTTCAAATCTGAAAATTATAAAAGGTGAATAAGGGCCCGTTCACCTATCACGTGATATGTTGAAAAGATGCATCAATAAGATGATCACATGTACATTCATTGTCAACCTGCAGTTTGACATTCATAAAGTTGCTTGCTCAATAAAATTGAGTTAAGAACATAATTTTCAGATTGTTCAATCAATAAAGTTATCTTGATGATGATGGTTTGACATTAAATGCCTTCGATAAATAGCTAAACCATCGTTAATGAGAACAAAGCTTCATGTGTTGGTCTGAAATATGATATGTTGCATACAATAACACTTGTATGCATTACACCAATAAATTATGATTATTTCTTCCCCTTCAATTGGTTCAAGGTCATGAACCAACTATTCCATCTAATAGTTTTGATGTGCAGTATACGATTAATGAATATACCATAATGCACAAAGATGGATTCCTCAAAGAAGATAGAGGATGTATGTTAGTTTTCCTAACATAAGGGGGAGATTATAAGCACTATGAAATATGTTAGGAATTATCACCAGATCCTCATCCAAAAGATAATTCAAGTCAAATGCCGAAATCATATCATATTAAGCGCAAGTGCTCTTATTTTGTGTTCCTAAAGGACAAAGTCTATGCATGCGTGAAGCATGGTAGACTAATCGATTCTAAATAAAATAGTCCTTGAAAAATAAGGAGCAAATAATCATAATAAGAAGGCAATGAGCTTTTGAAGATCCTACGACATAACATTTCATGAAACCTTATGAGAGGTTCATGTACCTGAAAATAATGGAGTGATGAGATCTCAAAATGTCATGTCGCATTGTGAACCGATACGAAATGATATATCATCAATAGCTTTAACATAATGTTGGCGCAATATTGTGAAAGATTACGAGGATTTGAATTCTACGTTTATTTAAGCATGCTGACGTAGAAACATTTATCAAGTAATATGAAAGGGTGCATCTTGGTAAGTGAAAACTTATTTGATTTGCAGTCTAGATACTTGAAGATGTCACACATAAAATGTTGAATATTGTCACTTGACAAAATTTGTATGAAAATTTCTTTAATGATTCAAAATATAAAAGTTTCTAGGAAACTTATTGATAATCCTTATATTGTATAAGCTTATAGCTTGAAAATTATTGAAACTCTTGGAGAGTTTTCAAAAGCAATAAGATTATTTGCTGAAATGAGAAATATACCAATTTAGATTGGTTATGAAGTACCATATCTTAGTACAATTGGTGCACTCATGTATCTTGTAAAAAACTACAAGACCCAATATAACCTTTCGCTCAATTTGCTAGCAAGGTATATTTCTACTCCTACTAAGAGACATCGAAATGGGATAAGATACATGAGTTTATTTTATTCTAAAGATTACAGTCCCGATCTTACTAGTCATGCTAATTTTGGGTACTCATCTAACCCACATAAATCTCGGTCTGAAACATACAATGTGTTCACATATGGGGATACTGCCATATCTTGGAGATATATAAAGCAGTCTATCGTAGCTACTTCATCGAATTATGCTGAGATAATAGCTATTCATGAAGCAAGCTGAGAATGTGTATGGTTGAGGTTCATGATACATCTCATTTGACAAAAATATGGTATGAAATATGACAAGCTACCTACAATTTTATATAGAGATAATTCAGCATACATAGCACATCTTAAGGGAGGATTCATAAATGGAGATAGAACGAAGCACATTTTGCCAAAGCTTTTCTACATACATGAGATACAAAATAATGATGATATTAACGTGCAACAGATTCGTTCAACTGACAATATGACTGATTTATTCACCAAGTTTTCTCCAATTACAACTTTTAAGAAGATGGTGCACAAGATCGGGATGCAAAGGTTCAAGGATGCTCTCATTAGGGGGAGTTAATACGTGTTGTACTCTTTTTTCCTTACGAGGTTTTGTCCCACTGGATTTTCCTTGTAAGGTTTTTAATGAGGCAGCCAAAATGCATATTATTAGAGATGTGTACTCTTTTTCCTTCACTAGATTTTTTTCTACTGGGTTTTTTCTAGTAAGGTTTTAACGAGGCACATTATCTACCAATTAGACATTCAAGGGGGAGTGTTATAAATGTATTTACATTATAGTGAATGTCTATTAAGATCTACTTTGATATCTATTTGTATTTGAAGCATCTGTCTTTTACTCAGACTAGGAGTAAATTTCCCCTATAAATAGAGGGGTTTTGTTCATTGTATTTACAATCTTATGATCTTTCATCCCTCAAGAAGTAATAAGAATTACTCTCTCTTCTTTCTCTACTCTTCTTCTTCTTTATTCTTTCTTATTTTATAACAAGGAACTAGTTCCTTCTATTTTTTTTAATGAACATTATCATTTTTTTGTTTTTTTGGTTGAAAAGGAGATTTTATTTAATACTAATATGCATCATATAGAGTTGCGACCGAGGCCTACGATGTAAAGAGTTCATAACCACTAATATTGGTACGTACAGTAGATAATAAGGGTTCGCTAGACCCTGCAAAAGAAGTTCCTTCCTTGTCTATTTCTATCGCCCTATGAATAAAAAAAGGAGGAACTATCCATTCTTCAAAAAGTTGGTTTGTTTCCATCTTTCTACCCGCCTTAGCAAGTCTATCCACAACTCTATTTGCCTGTCGTCCCTCATGGAACACCTGCAGTCTCCCCAGCCGCTGAAGAAGATCCCTACACGATTTAATAAGATTAATGTCAGTCACAAGATCATTAGTGCAGAGTGAAGCTAAGATAATGGAATCAGTGGCGATAATCAGTTTGCTGCAATTTATGTGCATTGCTATAGATAAGCCAAAATAGAGTGCAGTAATTTCAGCTTCAAGTGGTGAAGTTACACTAATCATTGTGTGGAAGCCTTTAATACAGTTACCCTTGTTATCGCGAAATAACCCTCCCATTCCACCTCTCCTACTCGTATAATCAAAGGACCCATCAATATTGAGCTTTCATCATCCGAAGAGGGACCCAAGATTTAAAGTATGTAGTTTTCGGAGAGCTTTGGTTAATAATTAGCATATGGTATTCTAGTGTGTGATTATAGGAAAGGGCTACAGGAATAGGGTTCTTCCTATTGTTAAAGGAATTGTCATTTCTTATGAGCCAGATATTCCATAGATAAAAAGGAAAGACATCACTCCAAATCATGTAGGTTCCTATACGTATGTTGCTTATTTTCCTAATTCTATTGATCCAATCTTTAAGTTGGAGGTCTTTAAAAGGTTCTATAATCTCGGTCAGGTTGTTATTATGCCAGAACTGCAATGTCATAGGGCATTCCCTCAAAATATGGTCAGTGGTTTTTGGTTTACTGCAAATGTTACAGCTTGGGTCAATGTCCATTCCTATTTGATTTAGGAATTACTTAGCCGGAAGTCTGTTATGAAAGCAAAGCCCAAGAAAAAACTTTATTTTGTTTGGGTACTTTAGTTTCCAAATCCATTTATAGTTATATTTAGAATCAGTACATTGGGAGTTCTTATGAAGTAAATGATGATATGCCATAGTTGTTGAAAAATGGTTCCCTCGTGTGAGGTAACATCGCATCTTATCGGTAAGGTTATGTTGAGGGATGGTGGTAACGATGATTACTTCGACTATGTTCCTGGGAAGATTGTAGCTTAAGATATTTAGATCCCATTTCCCATTATTAATTAGAGAATCCACTATTTGTTCTTCATCCGTTTTGTTCAAAACAGTATGAAGTAAATTTCTTAAAGGAACTTTGAAGGAGGACCATGAATCTTTCCAAACTCTTATTTTTTTACCATTCCCAAGTTCCCAATTTGAACATTCCAAACAGACCTCCCAACCATGGATGATGTTTTTCCAAGTAGTGTTGCTATTTTTGAGACTGTATTGAAGGTTATCCAGTCTACCAAGCTTGGAGTATTTTGCTAATAGTACAGAGGCCCATAAGGAGTTTGGTTTATTGAAGATTCTCCATGCTAATTTAGTATATAGAGCTTAATTTCTGATCTTTTCTTTATGAATACCTAGCCCTCCTATGTCTTTAGGTTTGGTGATTGTATCCCAGCCTACAAGGTGCATTTTTTTCTTATTATCGTTTGACCCCCCGACAAAGTCTTGTTGAATTTTGTCTATTTATTTAGAGATTATTTGGGGAAGCTTAGTAAATTGCATAATGTGGGTAGGGATACTATTAAGGCAAGCTTTCGCTAACGTAGTGCGCCAAGACATATTTAAGAAATTTGTCTTCCAACCTGATAGCTTTTTTATGAGGTTGTCAATGACAAACTGAAAGTTCTTGGCACAAGATCTAGTGGAAATAGTTGGGAACCCTAAATATTTTTCAATGTTAGTACATGTGGAGATATTGAGGATGACCGAGATATCTCTTTTTAACTCGTTACCACGATTTTGGGAAAAAAAAATTAGACTTCTCATAGTTGATTCTTTGCCCGGACTAGATGCAAAAATTTTTGCAAAGTTTTTTTAACATTTATACAGCTATCCCTATCAGTTGTAGACATTAGGGATAGGTCATCAGCAAAGAACAGATGGGACAGGTTTGGGCCAAACCTATTAATTTTTATAGGGTCCCACGTGTTATTGTTAATCTCATGGTTGATATTATGTGCCAGAACTTCCATGCAAAGAATGAAGATATACGGGGACATGGGATCTCCCCGTCGAATTCCTCTCGAGGGGATGAAAAAGTCTATCCTCGTACCATTGACTAAAATAGCAACAGAGCTAGTACATATGCAGGACATAATAAGGTTTATAATATTCAATGGGAAATTAAAATAGTGTAGATTATGTCTGATAGAAGACCATACTATTTTATCGAAAACCTTTTCTAGGTTAATCTTCATAATGACGTTGCCCTTATCCCCTTTCATTTTATTAAAGTTTCTGATTATTTCCTGGATGATAATATCATTTTCAATTGCTTGTCTATTTTTGAGAAAGCTCGTCTGACAATGGCCTACGATTTTATCCATAATAGGACATAGCCTTTTTGAAATAATTTTTGTAATGATTTTATAAGACGTATTGTAGAGACTGATAGGGCAGTAGCTTTTAAGGTTTTGAGCATCAGGGTTCTTTGGAATGAGACATAAATGGGTTGAATTGATACAGGGATCAATAGCTGCCTCCTCAAACGCTTTATGATAAAATGAAAAGACTAATTTGCATAAGATGTCCTAATATTTCTGATAGAAAGAGGTGTAACCCATCGGGACCTAGAGCCTTAAAAGGATGGAAAGAGAAGACGGCCTCACTGACTTCTCTCTCGGAAGGCATTCTCCCTAGGTCTAATTAGTCTGCCTCGGAAAGGCAGATTTTGGCTACCGAGACTGCCACGCGAAAGGATTTGTAGTGGTTGGATTTAAACAGATACTTGAAGAAGGAAAATGTATGGATTAGTAAATCAACTTGGTCATGAATATAAGAATTATTGTCCAGTTTTAGAGAAACTATCCTATTCCTTCTTCTTCTTCTTCTAATGAGGGTTGAGGTATGGAAAAAATTTGTGTTTACGTCCCTCTCATTTAACCAGGTTATTCTAGACTTCAGTTTCCAGTAATATTCTTCCATCCTAAGGAGGACATTGTAATCATTTATAAGCTCTTTTTCTAGTTTTTGGAGGAACATGTTGTGGTAATAGTTAGGGTTTTTTTGAATCCCAGAGATTCTACGAAGCAACTTATCTTTTTTTCTAAAAATATTCCCGATATTATTGCATGCCCATGCAAATGCTTCTTTTTCAAATCTAGCTACCGCCTCAACTAATAGAGGGTCATTTTCCCATACATTGGAAACTATGTTAATAAACTCTGGATGGGTTGTCCACATTTTTCAAATTTGAACATACGTTTTTGAAGATTATGGTTATCCTTAAATAGTGTTATAAGGAGAGAGCAGTGATCAGAGTGAGTGCGAGGTAGGTGGATTACGTGGGCATTAGGGTACTGAACAAGCCAATCATTTTTACAAGAATTCAATCCAGTCTCGCAAGGATTAAAACATTATGATTATTGAACCTATTATTTAGCCAAGTATATTTACTACCTTTGTATTCCATATCTATAAATTTGCAATAGCTTATCACTTGATGAAATTCAGCAGATCGGGATCTATTAATTAACTTATCACCTTTATTTTCTGAGTTGGATAGGAGCTCATTGAAATCGCCTCCTATTAACCACTTACCTGGGAAACTGTCCTTGATATGTTTGAGATTTTTCCATAAAGTCCTGCATTTGTGAGTATATGTACTAGCATATATACAACTAAATAGCCAAGTATCATTTTTGTGTCTTACCTTAACAATAACATGAATTTCCTAGTCTGTAGTAGCACTTTTCGTCCAGTTCCAGGATAGAGTCATCCCATATTACTGCCAGGCCACCTGCATTACCAACTCTTGGGACCTCGATGATCCTACAACAACAACAACAAACCCAGTGTATTCTCACCTAGTGGGGTCTGGGGGGGTAAGATGTACGCAGTCCATACCTCTACCTCTAAAGAAGTAGAAAGGCTATTTCCGATAGACCCCCGGCTCAAGACACGAGATACCACACAAATACATAGTAAAACACAGAACAAGATTTCATAACATAAATACGGCACCCACAAGTAATAAAAAATAGAGAAAAGCACACAGATTCGTAATGCAACATGGAACAAGGTAACATAACAAGAATAATGCCCCCACTAAGTAATTTCCTACACTAGCGACCCAAACTGGCCCTAGCCTTCTGCCCTAATTCGCGTCCTCCAGATCTTCCTATCTAGGGTCATGTCCTCGGTGAGCTGTAACTGCTCCATATCCCGCCTAATCACCTCACCCCAGTACTTCTTCAGCCTACCCCTACCTTGCCTAAAACCATCCAACGCTAGCCTCTCACACCTACGAACCGGGGCATCCATTCCCCTCCTCATCACGTGTCCGAACCATCCCAATCGGACTTTCCGCATCTTATACTCCACTGGAGTCACACCAACCTTCTCCCTGATAGTCTCATTCCGAACTCTATCCCCTCTAGTCAGCCCACACATCCAACGCAACATCCGCATTTTTGCCACCTTCATTTTTTGGATGTGGGAGTTCTTAACTGGCCAACACTCCGCTCCATACAACATGGCCGGACGGACTACCACCCTGTAGAATTTGCCTTTAAGCTTGGGCGGCACCTTCTTATCACACAACACCCCCGACGCGAGCTTCCACTCCGTCCATCCTGCCCCAATACGGTGCGAGACATCCTCGTCAATCTCACCGTTACCCTGGATCACGGACTCGAGATACTTGAAACTATCCCTCTTACATACCTCCTATGATTCCAACTTCACTACCACCTTATTCTCCAGCCTCAGGTCATTAAACTTACATTCCAAATACCCTGTCTTGCTTCTGCTCAACCTGAACCCTTTAGACTCAAGAGTTTGTCTCCACACCTCTAATTTGTCATTCACACCCCCTCGCGTCTCATCAATCAAAACTACATCATCTGCAAAAAGCATACACCAAGGCACCTTCCCTTGAATACGCCGCGGCAACACATCCATCACCAAAGCAAACAAAAAGGGACTAAGAGTAGATCCCTGATGCAATCCTGTCAAGACAGTGAAATGCTCTGAGTCTCCTCCCGCCGTCCTCACCTGAGTTTTTGCTCCATCATACATGTCCTTAATTGCTCTGATATATGCCAGAGGGACTCCACTCACCTCCAAGCATCTCCAAAGAACCTCCCTGGGAACTTTGTCGTATGCCTTCTCCAGGTCGATAAACACCATGTGCAGGTCCTTCTTCCTTTCCCTATACTGTTCCACCAGCCTCCGTACCAGGTGAATTGCCTCCGTCGTCGAGCGGCCAGGCATAAATCCAAACTGGTTTTCCGAAATAGACACAATCCGTCTCAGCCTCACCTCGACCACTCTCTCCCAAATCTTCATAGAGTGACTCAATAACTTAATCCCCTTATAGTTATTGCAACTCTGGATGTCACCCTTATTCTTATAGAGAGGGATCATTGTACTCCACCTCCAAGCGTCGGGCATTTTTGCCGTCTTGAAGATTTCGTTAAACAATCCAGTCAACCACCTTACAGCAGCCTCTCCAGCGAACTTCCAAAACTCCACCGGTATCTCATCCGGCCCCGTCGCCCTACCCCTTCGCATATTAAAAGGAAAATCATTGAGCAACAGCTGGTTGTCTTGCATCTTTATTTCCAGCAAAGAGACTAGAGGAGGTTTACGCCAATCCACTAAAGACCTAAAGTTCCTTCTAAAATCCTGGCCATTTTCCCCCCTACAGTTCTATATTATGAGGTCCATAGATCTGTTCCTTTGTGGTGGGTTTATCAGAGTAGTTTCCTTGAGGTATTTTCCAAGGAGGAAGTTTGGTTCATCACCTTTGGGTTCATGACCAGGACATAGTTCCCTACTTGGGGGTTGAAGGGTCATCAAATTTCTAGAGAGGTCATTATTAGATTTTGGGGGCATATAAGTATAAATTTCTTGGAGAATTATTTCGATTTTTGTTTCTCGCATTGTCTCTAAAGCTATCTCTATCTCTCGAGTAGAGGTATTCACTGGACTTAGATGAGCTAAAAAGATATTGGGAGGTACCTGGGAGGATAAAGCTATATTATTTGCCTGTGTGGCAGCCTGATTCTCTTGTGGTCCGACCAGACTCAGCGGGTTCTACATTTGTGCTTCCCCCATCATCATTCATTGCATTTTCCAGTGAAAGCATAATGGGTCTATGTCCATAAAGTTGTGATAGGTCTGGAACTGAGGTGGAGATACCGGGATCATTTGTGGCTGTGGTATTGGTGCAACTGATATTATTGGGGTTTCCCAAGTCGGGATATAGAAGAAGGGGATGGTCAGGACTGGGAAGTTCATCGGGGATTGAAGGAGTGTCGACGTCCATATGTGGATGTTGTACAATTCCATTGCCCTCCTCATCCTTTTCAAAGCTAAGTGAGCTAAGAGATCTGGAGTGCTGATGACACACATGACCTGTCTGTCTTTAAAGTGCACATGCATCACAAGAGCTTGGCCTTGCAAGGTCATCTTCACCCATGACGCAGGATTGAGGTTCAGAGGAGTTGTCTTCATAGAGTATATCGGCATTGAGCCCTCTAGCAGACCTGGAACTGGATAAAGATGGATTGGAGGGAGGTAGATTGGAGACGCATATGGGTTTAGTGGGTTTATCATGTGTGGAGTGTGGGAGGTTCTTTGGCTGGCTCAGCGGTGTAGTGATCGTCTTGGGCGTCTGGGCATCGTTGTTATTTATAGAAGGAGTATTGGTTTGGTAAATGATATTTGGAAAAGGGACCGTATTTATTATAGTTTGTAAAGGTTCGGGGATATTGGAAGTGGAAGATTGAGGATATTTTGTGGGGCCATTTCCTAAATAGAGAGTAGCAGATTTTAGGATTTTATTACTGTTTGTAGTATTATTAATTAGGGGTGCTCCGCTAAAAGTGATATTTTGGCCTATAGAATTTGTAGTGGAGGAATTTCTACTTTTAAGTTAATATGATGTGGCGTCCTTGTGTTGGAGCCTTGAGCGACAGCTGGAGGACATGACATGTCCTTGCCCCCTACAATACCACTAGGGGTCAATGTAGGCTTTTTAGTAGAGATGAGGTCATTTTCTGTGGCCCTTTTTGAGGGTATATTTGTAAAAGTGGTACCTTTGCTTTCCAGCTTGGCAAGGATGACATCACGCTCATTTTCAATGTTTTGGGGAGAGTTCAAATTAGACTTAGAATTGGAACTACGGGGGATATTTTTATGACACTTTATATCTTTAATCTTAGATTGAGTGCGAGAACCTTCTTTAGAAGTGGAATGAATAGACATATCCTTATTTTTTACAATGTATTTAGTCGTCTGATTGTCAGTGGACTTACCCATGTCTGTGTTATTGACTCTGACAGCAGTATCCTCAGGTGGATGTTGATGATAAGGCACACATTTCCCCTTGGCTTAGGATGGTTTTTAAAGTTGGTACTTTCATCCATGGAGCATGATTATTCTTGGTGCGTTTTTTGAAATTGACCACCTGTCAGTCTTCTTTACTACATTCATTGTGCAGAGTTTGAGTTTGTGGTGTAGTATCTGTAGTATCCTCAGGAAGCGTAGTTGTAGGGATTATACATCGATTGTGACACATCCTGTGCGTGTGTCCTATCATTCCATAATTTGTGCACAGGATGTCGGCCCATGCATAGACTATAAATTATTTTAAACTTCCAATGTATATGTGCATCTTCACTGGGAATCCCAATGGAACTTTAATACATATTTGGGCATATCAACCTCGAAGCGTTGCAGATGTACATCTATCCGTCTTAACTAGTTTTCCCAATTTGCTACTAATTTTTGATAGAATTGAATGGTCATAGTATTTCGTCGGTAGTTCCGGTAGGCATATCCATATAGCTGATACAATTTTATTTGTTCCGATGCTACGAAGTTTGGGTGCTGCTTTCTAACCGATAGAAGGGCTTCATTAATGAACTGCAACCCTTTTTTGAGGGTTGTTTGCATGTTCTCCTCTTTGAGAAATTTAACTATGAAATAATCGCTACCCAGATCAATGAGGATTAATTCTTCTGTAGGTTTCCACAACACTAAAAGTCTATTTTTGAGATAGGCATGGTTAATCTTCCTCCTCGTTAGTTTAATGATCACCGAGTATGATCATGGGTGATAGATTCAAGCTTTTTCCTCCACCATTAGTACGATGGCGTTGTAAGTCGGATTGTTAGTAAGCATCATGTCTTCTCGATTCATATCCACCTCCATTGATTCAGAAGATGTGTTCGGAGATTTTGCTGAAGTTTCACTGGAAGGGATGGTTTGGGAAAGTACGTTTAGGTAGTTCATACTTGAATAACTTACGCTTGAGTATTGATTTGGGAGTGGTGGCTGGTCTTGGCAGCCTTCTGGTGATATATTATCAGGCGGGTCTGTTTGGATGGGATCCATGGTAGATAAATAGTTAGAGAGAAGTCAAACCTTTTCTCTCTAGAATTTTAGATTGGATAATATTAAATATACTTTAAATTGTTATCATTTTTCGTTGAGACGTAAGACAGGTCTATTTCTTAAATATGTTTGTTACATTTTACTACTGTTTGTTAGTCATTAAAATTTCAAATTATGTCTTAGCATGTGACTCGGTATCTCACATTGCTATCTTTAGCACATGTAGGTCCTCAACTAATTACTTTTAGCCCAACATCTTTCAATAACATCATGCATAAACTCGTTTCTCTATTTATTCACCCAGGGTCTCCTTAAACATACATGTTGCAAAAATGTCGTGGATTAACTAGCACACAATCACAAACAAAGAAAATAGAAATGAAAATTATCATGAGGATTTAATAAAGTTCGGCTAAACTTAATCCTCCAAGCAATAACAAAAAGAGTTTCCACTATGAAAGGAAAGAAGGTGTGTACAATACTTTAGAATCTTCGACTATATACCCTATATATAGATCTTAAAATAGTCTCAGACCTGTAAGGAAAAGGTTCTCCCAATTCAAGAAGGACAATATATATTCCTTTTTCAAATCTATTAGGACAAAAGGTCTCCTAAATCAATATGGATTATGAGTTTCCTAAAATATACAAGGAAAAAATTCAAGACATAATTAACAAAAATTTCCCTTGGCTTAAGTTTCATTCGTCAATAGGAAACAATGCCTCTTTGCCTTGCTTTCGAACTTCGAAAAAGCTTACTAAGTACTGCACAGACCAATCAAATATGGGCAATGTCTAAATTTATTAGTCAGGGTTGTCTTGATCATCATATCTGCTGGATTATCACGTGTAGATATTTTTTTGTGATACCTCGTGCCTTAACGCTCAAATAAAGCTCTCTAAAATGACCTTTAGGACCTTCTTATGGATGGTAGACCAAGTTTAGACGTTGTGGGTTGCATTGGGGAAGTTTCAAGACCTTAAGACAAGTAGGTTTCGCACAATAGACCATTTGCAAAGGCCATGCGCAGTATTACAAATGCACAAGGCTACTGGAAAAGGGTGTGCAATGGACATGCGTCGCCCACTTGGGGATGTCTAGCCCACCTTGGACTGTGAAATTGTTGTGCACCGCATGACAATAACATAGCCGCGTAAGTGCTCCGTTTTGTAATATTTTAAGGGTGTTAAGGTCTTTTCACACCTCCTTAACCGTCCCTAATCACTTATAGATAAAATTTAGGTCCTTAAATGCGTATTAACACTCTCAAAATCCCTAATTCATCTTCCTAAATCTAGAGGGGAAAACTAACTAGGGTTTGAGAGATTAAGCCTCAAGGGTCAAAGTTTCTCAACGTTTTCGTCAATTCAAGGTATGTGGGACTATCCTAAAGTTCATGAGCGTAAGTTTAAAAAGTATTTACAAGATTTAAAGTATATATATATATATATGCACGTATTATGAGATTTGAGGTTGTTTTGAGAGCATGCATTGGGAACCCCGATTTATGATGAAATCTTGTTTAAACCACGGGGGGTTTTCGTAAACTTGAATTATGTTCATGTGTATGGATGTTATGCGTTTGACAAGTTATATGAAAGCATGATTTACGGAATTCCCTCCCTTGTTATGAAACTTATTGTCTTAACAATTTTGTGGATCATTTACACGGATGGTTAAAAGTTTGAGTTTAAATATTTTGCTAATGTTTATGGATTTTTATTGTTTTATGAACAAATAAGAGGGGTTTTCCTTGATTTACAAATGTTCATGTTTCCTAATAAAGAATTTGCATGTGATTGATGAAAGAGATGACCACCGTATGATAAAGTATTAAAAAAGAAGTATTTTGCAATAGTTTTCATGTGTTTTGAAATAAGAACCCCCATGTGTTATGACAAATCTTTTGGTGGTCATTAATAAGTTTTAAATGAGAAGATCCATGGATATGATACAATATGATGCGACTTGCAAGTCTAGGTATGGCGGTACCTATTATAAAATGCCCTTAAGATGAAATAAATAAATATTTGAGAATGAAGCATGTTTTAAGAGGTTAAAATTGGGCTTGAGATTTAGATGGTTACCCAAAGAAAGCACAAGTTGAAATAATCATCGTTGAAAACTGTGATTTGCCGACACAGGATATGGTACCTTATTTTATGATCATGTGTACCTTGATTCATGTCTTCCTATTTTGGGACTATGGTTAGGAGCTCTGCTTTGTGATCTTATGCACTAGCATGACATGTTGATTTGATTGGGGATTATGGCATCCTACTTTATGATTTTGCGTGTCCCTCTTACTGATACTCCAATTCTTGCGGCAAACTTGGATTGGGGGCTTGGCCGCCGAGTCAAGGGTGGATTCCATATAGCCCGTGGAATTGTAGACTCGTAGGGTGTACCATCTAGCTCAAAAGTAAGACAAAGAGTTGAGTCATGGTTTCCAAAAAATGTTTTGAAGCTCATCAAATTATGCCCATGTGTTTTTAATTACCTTATGCTCAATTGATTTATGAAATTCTCTCACTTATGTTGCATAAAATATATTTTATTTGTGGATTATTCTACGTACCAATACTTTCGAGTATTGACCTCCTATATTTCAGGTTCTGATGCTCAATACCGTGTTCCAAGAATTCAGAGTTGGTGAGCTTCCCTTACTTCAGAAGATATTTTTGTTATTTTATGGTCTGGCCGGAGGCTTTGTCTCAGTTTTTAGATAAACTAGTATGTTCAAATCAGTAGAAGCTTCGTAGATGGTGTGGATTGGATTTGGGTTTTCCCCTTTTATACGATGTATAAAGTTTTAAGTTTGATTTCAGGACTACCATGTTTTAATTGTATATTCCACACATTTATATCATATGAGTTATGCTTATGATTATACGCTAAGGGGTCTCTCGGGCCTTCATGGTTCGGGATGCCCGTCGCGGCTAGGGCCTCGGCTCGGGTCGTGACATTTTCACATCAACATCCATTTGTAGCCTACTACCTTTTGTCCCCCCTTGGCAATAAATCAGATTTTCATGTTCGATTCTTGTGAAATAGTTCAATCTCTTCACCCATAGCACCAACCCATCAATCTTCTCTCGAATTAGGAATAACTTCTTACAAAGATTAGGCTCAAGCACCTTAATGATCTCTGCAATTAATAAAGTAAATTTCACACAATTTGTATATCTAGGAAGATTTTCATCAACTATATTAGCAAACCTATTTGATCGATTGATCATTCTCTTTTCTCTGTCTGTTGCAATATATATGGTTGTTATTGCATGGTCCATCTACATTGTCATCTTGATTCATGTTTTGCACCTCCTCCACTTCTGAACTGTTGGGATGAGTTAGTGGAGATTCAATTTACAGCTCTATGTGGTCACTAACATTGGGCTGAGTTAGTGCAGATTCAATTTATATCTCTATGTGGTCACTGACACCACAATCTATTTCTTTTATTGTCTTCTCCTTCTGACTATCAAGTGCAACAGATTCAGTGAATGTCATATTCCTACTAATAATTAACCCTGGAGTCTTCTAATCTACATACCACAACCTTTAACCTTTTACTTTAGTTGCATATCCTAGAAATATGCACTTCTTTGCCCTTTGCTTAAGTTTTCATCCCTCATATGAGCAGAAGGACAACCAAATATCCTTAAGTTTAAATAATTAGCAGGCGAACCGGACCAAACCTCAAAAGGAGTCTTGAACTCAATAGTTGTGAATAGAGATCTATTGATCAAAATAAGTTGTATTGATAGCTTCAGCCCTAAAATCTTTGCCAACACATGAATGTGAAAGCATACTTCGTGATATGTCATAAATTGTTATTTTTATACGTTCTGTAACATCATTTTGTTATGGTGTTCCAACGCAAGTGCGATATTTTTCTATGCCCTCTCTGTTCTGGAAATCATTAAAATCTAAACTGCAAAATTTCAACTCATTATTTGTCCGAAGACGCTAACTTTTCTTCTAGTCTGCCTCTTAACCATCATCTTTCATTTAACAAATATAGAAAATGCCTCACTTCTTATTATCATAAATAAGACCCATACTATTCTTGAATAATTATCAACCAAAGTCCTAGAGTACCTGATACCACTTTTGAAAGGAATTCTGTTTTGAACCCATAAGTCTGAATGTGTATAATCTAAGTTATCTTTGATATTGTGTTTTTTTTTGTTGAACTTCACCTATGTTTGTTTTCCAAACACATAATTCTCACAAAAATTTAAAATTGATTTTTGTATCTATTCAATAAATTTTGCTTATTTAATAGAGACAATCCCTTGTCACTCATATGATCAAGTCACAAATGCCACAATCAAGACTAATTCAATCACTCTTTCCAGAAGTTACAATTAGTTCCCTTTCAACTACACTTGCTTGAAGATAATATAGTCTAGAATGAATCTTGCATTCATTAGTATCATGGGAATTTTACACACCTTAAGCGTTCTATTTTCTAAGTGAAACTTATGTCCTTGATCGTCCAAAGTCGAAAGAAAAATCAAATTCCTTTTCATTCCAGGAATATGCCAACACTTAATATTTTGACAATGTTATCTAACATTCTCAATTTGATGTTATCAATCCCCTCTACCTCTAATAGATTGTCATCACCTAGGTAGACAATCCCACTTGTCTGCTTGTAAGTTGCAAACCAATTCTTGTGTGGACACATGTGAAAAGTTACACAAGAATAAAAAACCCAAGAATTGTGTCTATGATCAAAAGTCATGGTATAAACTTTTCCTACATAGTCACTGTCATCAGAATTACTACTAGTGTCAACAATACTTGTTGAGTAATCAACTTTTGCTTTCCTCTTTTCTGTTTTAGCTTAGTATAGTCTCTTTTATTGTCACCCTTCCTCCCGCACTCATAGAAATTTTGTTTT
This sequence comes from Capsicum pubescens, assembly GCA_030864215.1. Lineage (NCBI taxonomy): Eukaryota > Viridiplantae > Streptophyta > Magnoliopsida > Solanales > Solanaceae > Capsicum > Capsicum pubescens. The sequence continues at coordinate 264,301,027 of CM061538.1, forward strand.
CTTGATCTAGACTTTGATTTGACATTAGACTTTTTTCTATTAAAGTCAATCTGTTATGTTCTTCCTCTACTCATGATACCTTCACCCTCAGCTCTACTATCTGAAAAGTTCTTCTTCAACTCTTTAGATTTTAGTACATTACTCTGTTATTCATTGAGATATCGTGTTTCTCATATAGCAACGTATCAATAAAAGTATCACAAGATGGTTGTAAAGAACATAATACGATTAAGGCTTGATCCCCACCGTCAATTTTGATATCCACGTGATCCAAGTCAATTTTAATTTAATTAAAATTATAAAGAAAAGTTTTAACTAGTGTACCTTCATTCATACGAAGATTGTATAACCTCCTTTTCAAGTACAGACAATTTGTCAGCGATTTTCTGAAATACAGACCTTCCAATTTCTTCCACATTATTGTTGCAGATTTCTTTTAACAATTTTTTGGAGAACGTTATCTGTAATACTCATAAAAATCGCACTTAAAATCCCTTCTTTCAGGTTTGTTTTATCTAATTTTTTCAACTATTCTGGAAGAGTATCTTCAATTGCCTTTCATAATACTTGTAACACCAAGGACAATCTCATTCTAATCTTTCACAAGCTAAAACAAGATTCCCTATTAAATTTCTCTATTTCATGTTTTGTTGAAGATGATGGAGACATCTTAATCCTTAATTATGTGTAGAAATTCCAACCTTGCTTTGTGATGTAAAATAAGAAAATAGAAGGAAGATAGAAATTAAAGATAAAAACTAAAGAAAAATAGATACAATTAGATTCAAACAAATAAAAGATGTAATGGTGAAACTAATCAAAACACCTTTCAATTGGGAACTAAAAGCACCTAATCTATTAGAATCCTCAACAAGGTAGTAACCTTACTTACAAATCCTAGGACAAGTGATGAAAATCAACAAAGGGTTCTCAAGCTCTCAAAGAAGGCACAAATATTCCATCTTCAAAAACTAGTGATTTAACTATAATAGCTATCTATTTATACTAAGGGTTAAAAGAAGTAAAGAAAGATCAAATTGCCCTTCATTTAAATTACAAACTAATTTAAATGGTAGGCATAATATACTAAATATCTTCAAGCTATTCATATGAATATTCCAAAGATTTCATCTTTATCTATAAAGCTTGAAATGCTTGAAGGTCCGTAGTTTGACTTCTTGTGAAAGGACTTCTTGAAGTAGCATCACTTTGATGTACATCAGTCTCCTCTTCTTAAAAAGAATTCATCCTCGAATTCGCCAATCCTACATCCAAAAGAGATAAATCAGTAACATTGAAAATATTATTGATCAAAAACTCACTTTGTAAATCCACTTTGTAAGCATTATCTCCAATCTTCTCAAGCACTTGAAAATGTCTATCTGCTCTTGGCATAAGCTTGTTCTACCTTTTGCCTGAATGTAATACCCTGCATTTTTCTAGCATAATCTAAGTCCTTATACATGAGTATTTGTATATAAAATTTTTGAAACACTCATTATTTTTCAGTTTAGAGCCTTCCATTGCGTAGAAAATTCAGTTAGCTTTCCAATAATATAAAATTTGCCAAAACCTGATAACCGGGTAAGAAGTTATGGCGATTTAAAGTTTCAGTCGTTAAATACCATCATTTTAACCCTTAGCCCGTCCCGTAGGCAGCCCAAATGACAATTGTCTATTTCCATTGTTGTAACGCCCCGAATCTGGTACTCGGAATGCTACACGGTGCTCATGACCCTGAAGGACCACAAGCTGACCCATGACTGATATCTGTACCTGAACACTGCATAATATACTGTATGAATGTAGAAATAAAGGCTGAAAGACCATAAGGTTAAAAACTGCAATATAACTGATAAGAATATAACATCTGGATGGGGTATAAAATACCCAAAACAACTAAAATAACTGTCTAAACATGATAGTCTGAAAAGCCTCTAACTGACTGAACTGTCCGAATAAAGAGTTGATGGGACATGTCCTCAACTAACTCCAACTACTGAAATAAATTAATTAATAAGATAATAAAGTAATGGTCATGTCCTCGAAGGATGAGGACTAGCTGCTAACTCTGACTGCTGAGAATAGAATGCTACTGATGCTCGTGCTTCTGAACCTATGGTATAAAACACCATAGCGCAAATGCATCAGTACGTTTGAATGCACTGGTATGCATGTGAGGTAGGCTAAATGTAAAGGGTTCACATGCACGAACTATACTAACTGACTGGATAACATGAACATGAGAATACATGCATGAATACATAGTAACTGTAACTAAGTTTGTGATAACATGATTACTGAGTCTGAGTACTAATAACATGAGATACTGATACTGAGCGACTGTATCTGACAGTCTAGGTTCTGATGGGACTAGCTGAGTTCCGTACTGTTCTAAGTTGATTGTATCTGACATTCCTGAAATCTGAAAAACTATCTGAGTTCTTTTACTAAGACTGAATGACTGTATTTGACAGTCCTGATCTGTAACTGAAACTGTAGGAAGTAGTTATCTAACCGACATGCCCCTAATACGCCATTATGGCTGAGTTGGGGTCTAATCTGTAACCCTAATTAGAAGGGTGTCAATACCGCGCCACCAGTAAGGACAAGCTGTGAGTGACCTTCATCTGACAGTGTCCCCAAAAGAGAATGGTGGGCCTCTCATCTGACAGTACTTATCCACCTCATCAACCCTCATCTGACAGTGTTGATGTCTCAACCTATGCTGGCTACATAGTTCTGGAACGTAATGATGACTTCTAAGAATCACACCCTCATCTGACAGTGTGTGTTCCCATCCTTGGGTTCACTCGGTGCTAATCCCTACTCCCATCTGAATAGACACTGAACATGGATTACTGAACTGAACTGGACTGAAGTAACTGAGTTTCGTTGACTGATGGAATAGTACTGAGATTACTGTATTACTGAGCTTTCCTGAGTCACATGACTGACTGAGTTCTATGAATCGTGGCTTGATTGAGGATATCGTGAAATCATGACACTAACTCTAGGCACACAGCTATAATTTTTGGGTACAAGTACCCCCAGGACTCAATGGAAAGAAACCGACAAAAGCATGACTTTCTTGAATACATGACCAACATCACAATCCTTAATTCATTTATTAAGGCAATTCATCAAAAATTTGGCATGCATAAACTTGTACATAAATGGGGATTTCATATTATCACACTAGTATGGCACTTTTCTTTCACATAGGCATTTAGTCAAACACATGGGGAGCATACTTTGGTTATACAATCATCAACACATCTACTAATCATGGATACATCAATCAACTTGTAATTTGAAAGGGGTTTTATCATGATTTTTATGCAAATCTTCATATACTAGGGTCAACCATTGAAATATGTAATTTAAAACATGAATCAAAACCCCACAACATCATGAACACAAATTTCAATTCAATTTAAATCATGAACATTCATCAATACACAAATCTTGGATTTTGAAAAGAGATTCTTGAGCTTCACGGGTGAAAGGGACCCATGAATCAACACATTGCATACCTAGGTTGTGAGTTCCTTGAAGTCCTTGGACTTGAAGAACTTGAATCTCTTAGTTTCTTAAATAAGGATTTGAATCTTGTTCTTGGGGATTATCTTTGAGAGAAAACCCTAATTTGATGTTGTAGATGGATAATGAACTTATGAGCCTTGATATGATATTATTAGGGGTTAAAACAGGTGGAAAAAGACCCAAATACCCTTTTAAAAATGACTTTAAAATAACTAAACGAACTATACGACGGTGGGTGCGAGGGTCCGTCGCTGGGTCGACGGTCCATCGGTCCTGACCGTCACACCTGGGCAGAATAGGGGTTCACTTCCTCTGCTGCGACGGCTTGGGCGACGGTTCGTCGCTAGCTCGACGGTCCATCGGCCTGAGCCATCGCCCTTAGGTAGAAGGTAGTCTCACTGCCTCCTCTGCGATGGTTTGGGCGACGGTCCGTCGCTAGCTCGACGGTCCATCGGCCCTCATCGTTGCACCTGGGCAGTTTTGACTGCTTTCGGTAAAACGACCATAACTTTCTACCCCGATACCGGATTTGGATGAAATAAGTATCGTTGGAAAGCTAATTCAATTTCTCACATGACAAAAAGTGAAAATCTTAAAAATTCCACGTATATAAAAGTGGATTTATCTTTCAAATTAAGTTTCTAACATACTTGGGACGATTTCAAGCTAGGTAGAAGTACGGGGTATTACAATTGTGACTCCGCGATCATGGCGCATCGCGGAGTAGGTCATTTTCCCGTTTGTCAATTTTAGGTGAAGGTACGTGATCATGGCGCATCGCGAAGCTGGCCAAAATGGAATCCTAAGCTTTACCGCGATGGCACCGCATCGTGGTGTTTGTCCAGGTTCCAGTTGTCCAAATTCCAAAGGCTTGGAGCGATAGTGGCGCGTCGCGCCAAGGCCAAAAATCGGGTTTTTCAGTTTTTAGCTTCCATTTTTAAATACGTTTAAGGGTATTTGGGTTTTTTTCCTAAGCCCTAAACTCGTCCTAAACATAAAATTTAACCCCTAATTGACCTAAATACTCATCATTATTCACTTTCTTTCAAATTAAAAATCTTTTTTTCAAGAACAAGAAACTCTATCTCTCAAGAATCAAGATAATTTCTCAAGAACTCTCCATCAATACTTCCAAATTCAGTAACCCAGGTATGTTAAATGTCCATCCATGGGTTCCTTTCTTCCATGGAGTCCAAGTATCCGATTTTAATTATAAAGTTATCATCTTTTCAAGATTCATGATATTTAATTATGATTTTAAACCATGAGTCTCCATGAACTTCCATGAATATTGATTTTATACCATGTTACCATGAAATTATTGTTATTATTCAATCTTTCATGTTTTAATACTATGATTTACTGAATTAAACTGTGATTTAATGCTATTATGATGAATTCATGCTATTTCTACAAGTTTCATGACATTTCTATGATTGTTTTAAAACCATGAACTACAAGTGTTTGATAAAATTCCAACACGAGTGATTTATTTATTAAGAGACTTCATGTTTTGGCCTTCAAGATTTAGTGTCCTTTCAGTATTGTTGTTTTGAGTCCTGGGGGTATTGAATACCCAAAAACCATAGTTGTTTATCAGTCTAGTCTCAGTACATTACAGAATAGTCTTCAGATTATACTATGAGCATTATAAAAATAGTCAGATATTAGTCATTAAACTCAGAACAGTCTAGTATCTCAGTGTCATTCAGTTGAGAGTAGGATTTAGCACCGAGAGAGTGTAGGGATGGAGGCTTCCCCGTCAGATAGGCAGAGTCGTTAGTAGCAGTCCCTATGCTCCAAAAATATGTAGCCAATGTAGGATATGAGTAGTCACCCGTCAGATTAGGCTTGACTATCTCGCAGGGGTCACTCGTCAGTTCAGGGTTGACACCCTTAGTCCTTTGGACATTATATCAATTTAGTGGATCCACACAGCCAGCGTTAGTACCCGTGGCACAGTATTAACACCCTTCCAACTGGGGTTACAGGTTGAACCCCGATTAGCTCAAACTGAGGAATGTCGGTTAGATGATACTTCCCACAGTCTCAAATATAGTTTCAGTTACAGTCCCAGTTTAGTTATTCAGTCTTAGTGTTCTTTGATCAAGGCATACAAATATCAATATATTTTTTAGTACTTCAGAATACAGATTTTACTCAGTCCATTTTATATGCCTGGTCATACATCTTCAGTGTCTACAGATTTTTATGTATTTTCAGTATTTTACAGACTTTCATGCATGTTCAGTATCAACAGATTTCAAGTTCTCTATCAAGTATTCCATGCTTTACACGTATACTCAGATAGATCATTACTCTTATTCATGAAACCTTGCATGTTGGCCTACCTCATTTAGCATACCAGTACATTCAAAGTACTGATCGCATACTTTTCTTTTGTGCTATGATGTCTCATATCATAGGTATTGACGCTCAGTTCTCGGATCACACTTAGATTCTCAGATCATCAGCAATACAGTAGCAGTGGTGAGTCCTTATCATTCAAAGATAAATTATATCATTTCATGTCTTTATTTCAGGAGTTAGAAGAGTTAGTTGGTGGCCTGTCCTATCAACTCTTAGTCAGTCAGTCATAGAGGCTTTTCAGACACTACAGTCAGTTATTTATTTAGTTTATCAATATTTTCTCAGATTCAGACAATTGTCTTTCCTAAATTTATATTTCAGTTTTGAATTCAGATATTAAAACCTTATGGCATTTCAGTTATTCTTCCGCATTCATGATTATACTATCCAGTGCTCACAGCAAGTACCGCCTCATGGGTTAGCTTGTGGTTCCTTGGGATTGTAAGCACCGTGTAACGACTAGGGGGTAGTCTCGGGTCATTACATTGAATTTGTTTTTTCTAAAGTGAACCTATACCCAATCATCGAGTACAAAGGTGACTTTTTTTCCCTTTGTTAGCTTTTTTGATTGCATCTTTATTGGCTTTCTTAATTCACAATCTTACTTTATCATGAATTCTCTTCATATCTTTTGCCTTAGCTTTTGCATCTATAATCACAATAACATCTTTGAGCAAAGGATTTAAATCCAACGGAGTTAAGGGATTAAAATCATAAACACACTTAAAGGGGTTATACCAAGATCTATAAATAATTCTATTATATGCAAACTCAATTAATGATAATTGATCCTCCCAAGAAGTTAACTTTTCTTTAACCATAGCTCTAAACATGTTACCTAAAATTCTATTAAATATCTCAGTTTGACCATCTATTTAAGGATGACGAGAAGTAGAAAGTAGCAATTTGATTCCCAAATTTTTCCACAAACACCTCCAAAAATGACTAAGAAATTTTGAATCCTATCACTAACAATTGTTTGGGAAACACCATGCAATTTCATCACAGTATGAACAAATAAAGTAGCAGCATGAGATGCATCATCACTTTTATGACAAGCAATAAAGCAAAACATTTTTGAAAATCTATCCACTACAATAAAGATGCTATCCTTATCATTCCTAGTTTTAGGGAGGCCAACAATAAAATTCATGAAAATATCTAGCGAAGGATCAATAAGAATAAGCAAAGGGGTATACAAGGCATAGGGTTGAGTACAAGATTTAGCATGCTTATAATCCAAACAACTAGAAAAAATTCTCCACGTCTCTTATGATTTTAGGCCAAAATAAATATTTACTAAGAATAGCTAAGGTTTTTGAAACTCCAAAATGACTCATCAAACCTCCATTACGTGTCTCTTTCACCAATAACTCTCTTCACGAAGACATAGGCACATAAGGTTTTTCATTTCTAAACAAGTAGTCATCCTTCAATTCAAATCTAGGAGTTCTAACTTTATTTCTCTCCTTAACAACTTGCACCTCACCTATTCGAGCTCACTTGACACTTTCCAAAGACTTTTCCAAAATCATCATCATTAAAATATAACTCCTTCAAGCTCTCAAAACCCATCAATCTATAGGTCGAGGTACTCATCAATGCATATCTTCTAGATAAAGCATCTGCCACAATATTTCCTTTCCCTTGCTTATAATTAATCACATATGAAAAGACTCTCTATCCACCTGACATGCCTCTTATTAAGATTATTTTGGACCTTAATATGCTTCAAAGCCTCATGATCGATTCTAATCACAAACTCTTTATGCCACAAATAATGTTGCCAATTTGTTAAAGCTCTCGCTAGGCATAGAGTTCCTTGTCATAAGTAGAATATTGTAATGAAGCTCCTCTTAATTTCTCACTAAAGTAAGTGTCACACCCTTTTTTTTAAACCAAAAGATATCATTTTAAGTTCGAAAGGGTTTTTATTATTAAGTGACAAAATGAAGATTTTTGTTTCGAAAAGGATTATTTACATTTAAAATTAGAGTCACCACTTGACATAATCGGGTGTGCCAAGTCACCTTTAAACATCTTTTTTCAAAACTATTTTTGACTCTTTAAAACTATTTTGCGAACAGAGATTCTGGCTAATGAATTTTGTTGACCGAGGGGAAGGTGTTAGGAACCCCTCGATCCCGTGGTTCATCCACGGTCGCTTGGTGGAGCGTATCGGCTAATTTTGACACTAAGAATGTATAAACCACATAAAACACATAAAAAAGCAACAAGCACATCAAACGACAATCCAAAACCAAAATAATAATGTTCAGTCCAATTATACAGTCCAAATAGAAAAATGCAAAAAATATAAATTCTATTCTATACTAGTCCTAGACTAAGCTCCACCCGAAGCCTCGGGCCTTCGTCATGAACGTCCTCTGGGTATAAAATACTTTGGGGCATTCCCCGATGAATAAACACAAATACCTCGGGGCATTCCCCGGCCAAATGATACATTTGATCCAAGCACGATAAACTAGAAGACATTCAACACACATTCCACATTCAAACATTCAACGAAAAACACTTATTCCTAATTTCATGCCTACCCGAACCTATATTTGTCTATCCAATTCAACATATCATAATTCTATCGCGTTCAAACAATATTCATGCCTATCCCAAATTAAATAAAAACAACAATAAACCAAAATTGATCCATATTCACCCATTTTTTATCAATTTATCAATTTCACCCCAAAATTCATTTTAGCACCAAATTTTCACAATTCGCAATCACCATTTCAACAATCCTTAATCATTTTTTATTAACGAAATTAAACAACAAATCAACATCACTTAATATTCCGTCATTCAATGTATAAACATCAATAAAATCAAATAATTATAATAAACAAACACATAATCATAGCCAATTCAACCAATCAAAATAAAGAAAAGAGAATGGGTTAAAGAAATGAACCTCAATAGAACTTGCTTTTGTTGATAATAAAGAAATTTGAAACCGAAATTCTCGGACAAAAATCCCCAACGACGAACAAACCAAAATCAGTATAGAGAGATCACCAACCGAATAGATTTCAAACCAAGAATAGAACCTCAAAAACGAGTGAATCCAACCCGTATCGAACACCAACGACAAAATTCAGACCTGATTTTCGATGAAAAACTAGAACCCCGACAAACTGAAGTTTGATGAGCTAACAGTGACAGAAACCGAATGGAATAGGCTAGATTCTGACGAGTTTAGGGTGGCTAGACATTTTTTCGGCGAGTCAGTCGCCAGAACAGTGACCGGCGATCCGGAATTCGTTCCTTCCCATGATTTTTACTTTTTTTTCTCACTGTTTTCCACTGTGTTTTTGAATCTTAATCAGTGTGTGTGCTCTGTTTACTATTGTGCGTGAATGATGATAAATAAACTGAAACCCAGACCTCTTTTCCTCTTTTTTTATTTTCGCGTCTCTCCTCTCTGTATTGTGTGTGTCCGATGGTGTGGGTGTGTGAAGTTTTCTGTTGTGTATGTGTGGTTGTGGTATCTCTTCTTCGAGTGAATGTGTGAGTAGAGAAGAAAGAAAAATGGAGTGGTGCGTATTTTATTCTCTGAGTGGAATCTGTGTGTGTATATTCTTGGAGAAGAAAGGAAAAAAAATCCGATCCTCTCTCGTATATCCTTTTCCAAAAATGGAAATCCCTTCCTTTTCTTTTTATTTTCTCCTTTTCTATTGTGTCCTATGTGGGTGTGTATTATTGGTGGCTTGTGGAAAATATGGTGTGGCATGTGTAAGTGTGTGGGTGGAGTGTGGCTTGTGAGGGTGAGGTGTGGGTTTAATATTATGTGGCATGGTGAGGTGTCAAAAGTATTATGCATTTAATTATTTTTTTCATCTTTTTGGGAAAAAATTATCGACTAAAATAAAAATATGGTAAGGTGGATAAAAATGAGTAAAATATTTTCGGGGAGGGACAAAATTACGTGTCTACAGTAAGCTATGGGGTTTCCCTCTAGCATCAAGACTGCACCAATGCTTACTCCACTAGCATCACACTCGATTTGAAACATCTTTTTAAAGTTGGTAAGTTGAAGTAATGGAGTGAAACTAGTTTTTCCTTCCAAAATTCTAAAAAATTTCTCTTATTTTCTACCCCAAATGAAAGGCTTATCCACGACCTCAGTTAGAGGAGCGACTAAAGAACTAAAACCCTTCACAAATCTTCTATAAAAACTCGTCAACCCATGAAAGTTTCTAACATCTTTAATGGGCTTAGAAGTTAGCCTACTTCTAATAACCTCTACCTTTTCATCATCCGCCTCAACTCCTCTTGAACTTACAACATATTCAAGGAAAACAATACGGTCCACACAAAAAGAACACCTTTTTTTCACATACAATTTTTCATTTCTTAAAACATCAAATATCATTCTCAAATATTGCACATGATCATTCAAATCTTTTCTATAAATCAAAACATTATCAAAATAAATTATAATAAAATTATTAATAAATAACTTAAGAACATGATTCATTAATCGCATAAAAGTGTTTGGCGCATTAGTTAGTCCAAAAGACATCACCTACCACTCATATAATTCAAATTTAGTTTTAAAAAATAATTTTTCATTCATCTTTGAATTTTATTCGGATTTGATGGTATCCGTTTCTCAAATCAATTCTAGAGAATAAGGTAGAAACACACAATGCATCTAGAATATCACCAAGTCTAGAAATGAGATGGATATTTTGCTGTAATTTTATTAATGTCACGACAATCTACACACATCCTTCATGTCCTATTTGCAAAATCATTTACATTTTCTTTTCTTTTTTTGTTTTTCTTGCTCAGCTCTTTTTTTTGTGACAACTTATTCTCACTTGAGCTCTCAATCTCTCATTTTTTTCCTTTCTTGAGTTATCATTTTTTGCTCCCTTACTCCTCTCTTTATTTTCTATCTCAAGTTTTTCTTTTAACTCTCCTATTTTCCTATATTCTTCACCCACTTGAAAAGAAAAAAGTGGATTAAGAATGTGCCTTTTTTTAACCATTCTTAACAAATGCATAATTATTTGACCTTTCATCATTTTTAGTCCCGTATCATATTTTCATGGCCTTCCCAATGATAAATGATAAGCTTGTATTTGTACGGCATCACAAAGCACTTCATCATAATAACTTTCAACCTTGAATTTTATCAACACTCTCTTGGTCACATTGAGTTCATCACATTCATTGAGCCATTGCAATCTATAAGATTTTAGATGCCTTCTTGTTGGAAGTTTCAATTGTTCTACCATAGATACACTAGTAATATTTACACAGCTTTCACTATCAATGACAAAGAAACATAATTGCTCTTGAATGCTACTCTAATTATGAAACAAATTCTCCTTTTGATCAAGATTGTTCTTTGTTGATGCACTCATACTTCTCCTCACAATAAGAACAAGTTTTTCATAATTATTATTTTCTTCTACATCACCTTCTCTCATAAACTCATCACTGCTATCATCCTCCATGTGATCATCTTTAGAGTCATCTTCGGTTTGATAACCACCATCATTCAATGCAATGATAGTTCTTCTATGAGATACTCATTTACTTAATGACCATATCTTTGAAATTTAAAATACTTTATTTTAGATGGAGTTTTGAGTTTAGTTTTGTTACCTCCATCTTTATAGTCCACCTTTGATTTGTCTTTGTCTTGCTTTGCACCTTTGTATTTGTTTCAATTGGGAGATGATTCTCAAACTTTCTTAGTTTTAGTCTATGAAGAAGAAGAAGAAGATTGCACCCTGACTTGTTTTTCTTTTGATGACCCTTCACCTTGCCATTTGATACACTTAATATAAAGTAGAAAGATGATGTAATTCTAATGGTTGCCTTACCTTCTTATATAAGTCTAAGATAATTCTTGCCATAAGTTTCACCTCTTCATCATTGATATTAGCTCGAAGCCTAGTATGCTCTAGCTCCTCATAATACTCTTCCATACTCTTACTTTCTTGTTGAATATTGTAATACTTCTTGAGTGTATTTTACTCATAATCTTGACCCAAAAACCATTCCCTCGTACGCCTTTTTATGTCATCCGTGTTAGGGTTTTTGCCCTGATTTTCTTACCCAAATTAAGTTATACTTTTCTTGAAAGGAAAATAAAAGTAATACCATAATTACTTTTACTTTTCTTAAAAAGGGAAATCAAAACTTTTTTCATATTTGGCAAACCTCTTTTTTGGAGGAAAGTTTTTAAAATTCTATAAATAGAAGACCCCCCTTCTCATACCATAACACAGTAACATTCACAATGTAGTCATTTAAGAGTTATGTTTAGGGGGATATTTTCTCCCAATAGTTTTATGTTTTTTCTAATATTAATTTTCATGTGCAGGCCAACTGTACAAATAATATCAATAATATGCTTTTAGTATATTTTTATTTGTCATCTAAATTGTCACCGTCTTGATTTGCAAACTCTAAGTTTTCGCATGACGTCCTCTCAATTTAAAACCCAACAAGTGGTATCAGAATCCATGGTTCAATAGTCCAGTGGTTTAGATTAAGGACATGTTAAGATCAAAGTTGCAACCAATTTGATGATATTGAAGATCTTTGTCTAGCTACATGTGGAGAAAAGTTTCAAACAAATTTTCAACAATCCTGTTGCTAATCCATCTTTAAAACCAAATCCATTTTCAACCCATGTTTATGGGTTCCAACTTTCAATCCCTGCTTTACTTTCAACGCTTGGGTTCCTTTCAACTCATGCATTTATTTTTAACGCATGAGCTTCACTCTTAATCCGTGCTCACTTTCAATGCACAAGGCTCCACTTTCAATCCTGTTCACTTATACCACAGGGTTTCAATAATATCAACCCGAGCTTTTATTTTTAACGCATCAGACTTTAATTTTTAATCATGGTAAGCAGCAGTGATATATGAAAATCACGTGAAGAAGGAAGATTAAAATTATTTTGTCAGAAAATCAAGCCAAAAAGGAAAGATTTGTTAGGGTTTTTGCCCTGGTTTTCTTACCATAATTAAGTTATACTTTTCTTGAAAGAAAAATAAAAGTAATATCATAACTACTTTTACTTTTCCTAAAAAGGAAAATATAAAACTTTTTCATATTTGACAAACCCTTTCTTGGCGGCAAGGTTTTGGAACTCTATAAATAGAAAATCCCTCTTTCTCATACCATAACACAGTATCATCCACAATGTAGTTATTTAAGAGTTTTGATTAGGGAGAGATTTTCTCCCAATAGTTTTATGTTTTCTCTAATATTAGTTTTCATGTGTAGGCCAATTGGCCAAATAATATAAATAATATGTTTTTAGTATATTTTTATTTATCGTCTGAATTATCATCGTCTTGATTTGCAAACTCTAAGCTTCCGCATGACGCCCTCTCAATTTTGAACCCAACAATTTGAATTTGTAACAACGTTTCTATTCACCAAAGTATCTCTTTCAATTTTCTTCCACCATGTAGAAGCAAAATCCTCAAAGTGACTTATAGCATAATTTATTTTTTTAACATAACTTACATTGTTGAGATTATATTGTTTTTCAACTTTCATAATTCAATCAAGATATTTATTTGAATCACTACTTCGTTTGAAGAGTGGAAGGGTAACCTTGATGTTGTTGAATCTTCGATCTTCATCATCATTCCTTCTATTGTATTCTCTTCCATCAACTAGATACCATCCTTTATTTTTTCCTCTTCTTCCTCTGCCACTTAATCTCTCTTGTTGAGCTTGATTATTGACTCCATAATCATAATTATCATCATCAAACAAATCATGTTCTTCAAGGTTATGTTGGGATCTTATTGAGTTTCATTATCTTGTGGTAGAAAATTTCGTTGTTGATTTCTCCTCTTTAAAAGTGTTGCTTGATTGTAAACTTTTGATAAAGTAACATTAGGAGAAAGGGTTTTTGCACTATCATGTGGGGAGGAGTTGTATCAAGAGGAATCATACTTGATCCTTCGTCATGTTGACCAATGGAATTGAAAATCTCAAGTGGTTGCTTTGCTATATCTTGGTTTCTCACCCTTCTATTCACTTCTTTCAATTTTTCATAAATTTCTTTCAATATTTTTTGAAGCAAAATTTTTATTTTGCTAGAGGGTTCTCCCTGCAATTGAGTCATTGTACCTACAAAATAAATAAAAGCTTAGTAGAAGGAATTTCTCACCACTTAGTCATATCATGTCTGCCTCTTTTTGTCACCCACACTCATGTATCACTCTAAGGCCAAAATCTTTTAAGGCCACTCTCAAATGAACTCACATCACTCTTGCTTGTTACCACTCTTGAATAACCCAAGGTTGAGAGTCAATACCGTCAAATAATTCACAAGTGGTACTACTTCTTTGAGATGGACTGAAGTTTATGTAATCAAGAAAGAACAAATAAAACTAACGGACAAGAAAATAAATAATCATACAACAAATAAAAGAAAAAAGCACAAAAAAAATTGATATGAATAAATTAAACAAATACAAACTAGTTTAACATTAAGTATGAATCAATACTCAAAGTAAATTAGCTAGAATTAACAAGAAAAGAAGAGAAAACAAGTTTGAAAGATTTGGACTATTTTATAATTCTCAAATTCATCTTCTTTAATACCCAAGCAAATGAGCTCAAATTTGAAAATATAACTTCCGTACAACTCTATCAGCAACTTCTAACCAACAATTTCTTCAACTAAACACCAAATCAACAAAACTCATTTTCAATTTGCTTCTTCAATCACGACTTTTAATTTTTTTAGCCATGTATTTTTTTAACTAGATAGTTATGCCTGTGCATTGCACGGGCCCAACGCGTATAGTAAAATAAAATATAAATTTAACAGTACGGAACAGTAAGGGACTATCCCATTTGATTGGATCAGTTGATTAAAATGATTGCAAATATATGTTTTATACAATCGTGGAGATAACATACTACTCTGGATGCTTACATTCACATATGATAGTTAATATAGTCTATTTACATTGATAGAGATAATATTTAGATTCTACAATAGGAGATGCATTTTTGTTGTTGCGATCAATCTCTCAGGCATTCTCGATGAGACATCTGTTAAATGAGATATAAAGATAAAATTAGTTCAGAAATTGAAAATGTGGTAATAGAACAAATCTTTATTTAAAGAAGAGCAACACAGTAGTTATTTTAAGTTAGAACGGCTAGGTA
Organism: Capsicum pubescens; assembly: GCA_030864215.1. NCBI lineage: Eukaryota > Viridiplantae > Streptophyta > Magnoliopsida > Solanales > Solanaceae > Capsicum > Capsicum pubescens. The sequence continues at coordinate 264,316,129 of CM061538.1, forward strand.
ATAGCATGTTATATGGTGCTGGAAGGGAGTAATATTTATAGGCATTGTGAAGAGCCAGATTGGCTGCTCAACAAGTTCTTTTATACCATTATTTTGTTTATCCTTTAAGGATTTCATTTTAAAACTTAAGGCTCTGTTTCCTGAGATGTAATCTGTGGCAATGGTAAAATATCGAAGCTCTCATATGTAATGTTGAACTATTAAACAGGTCAAATTGAACTAAATAAGGATCTCCAGTTTTTGAAATTAAGATTGAAGTTTAATGGTCATTACTGTAGGGTATAACATTTTTTTGGTTTCCAGAGAATTTTAGACCCATTGAACAAGTTGAGAAGCATGACTCACCTTTTTTAGTACAGTATCATCCATGTGAACAAAATACTGCCTGAAACAAAATGAAATTCTATAACTTGTTACGACTGATATGCACAAATAATGAACTGTAAAGTAACTGCCATGTTAGGTTGAAGCATAAGAAAAGATTTTTTGGTGATAGACTCACCTCAAAACTGAATATGCAGGATTTGACCGCAAAGGATTGTCATAAGTCTACCGTCAAGCAACAAAATGAAAAGAACAAACAGAGTGAGAGCTTGCAGAATAAGACCAAACACAGCCAGATCATCTAGCGAATTAGAATCAAATTTGTACCAAAGAAAAGAATACTAAAAGGACGGCTGGAAAAAAACTTTACTTTGTGTCTGAAAGATAGCAATAACACACAAATTTCAAACGTCAGAAAACTAAATGACCATGAAAAGGCTGAATCTTTATCAAGTAGATTCTTATTCAGTAGAAGGGAAAAAATGATAACTATATATTTAACCAAAAAATCCACTATTTCAACTTTGAAAGTTAATCTCTTTGTGGATTAGTGGCCAGTGGAGTGATTTGAGAACCACGCTGAAAAAGTTTTGTAAATGAAATCAAGTTCAATTGTCTAAGAGTTGTCAAAGACTTCTTAGTAATGAGAAAGTGGTTGATCTGAAGGATCAATTATAAGAAAAATGCATCTCGCTAAGCACTATGATCCTATAATTTGTTACTTAACGTACACTATGAACCACAGAAGCTTAAAAAAAGTCAGAACCATCACACTATTGTGGTTGGCATGTAAGAAACATCAAAAATGTGGAAAAGCAACAAATTTCCATGAGCTAGTGTCGTACAGTTTGCGACTCCATCTTGCAGGAAGCAAAGCCAGAGGAATTATATGATGATGTAACATGCAAAGCTACAGTACAATTGTTACATCAGCTTGTGCATGAACTAAGAATGCATCGGGGAAGCAATAATATTTAATTTTTTAATGAAATAATCGTTTCCAACAAGAAAATAATCCAAAACTAAATTTACAGACAACCAAGCATATTATACTGATAGAGGTATAAAAGTTTAATTAAAATTATCTTGCCACTACTGTCACACATGCTAGTGGAAAAGTTATTTTTCTCTGTATTTCTCATTTTGTTCTTTATAATAAATGTCTATTTATAGTTTTAGAAAATAGGAATACCTTTATGAAGATGCAACTCGATAGAACTTTTGTTTCTTAATTGGTGGCTTTCTTTTCTTCTTTCTCCTTTACTTTAAAAAATAACTTAGCCATGATCCTTACAAAAGAATGGAACACATTAGATTAGAAATTGAATTATTGTATGAAATGTATAGAAAATGAATCTTGTCCATCTTCTCACCTGTTCAATAAGCTCCAAAAAAGTACCTGCATAAATTACCAACAGGCTATTAGTTGGTGAACAAATGTTTAAAAAGTTCAGTAAGTATTGATTGAAATTGAGATACAATTCAAAATATGTTGAAGTTGTTCGGACGAATGAAACGAATAAAAATGCAGATAAACTTACCTTATATCATAGCCGCTAAAATCTTTTCAATCCTTCAAAAAACATAGAAGGAGAAAAATTGCAACCCAAAAGGCATCCAGTAGTAGCACAGATGATTTCAACCAATCCCGAAAAAAGGAGCAAAAGTATTTAAGCTGCACTTTAAGTAAACAAATAGTCAAATTAGAAAGGTGGAAAAAGAAATTTTAGGTAATGAAGTAGCATCTAAAACTGAAAACTCAATAGAGAAATAAATGGTATTACCTTTCAGTTCTTCTTCATAGAAGAAGTTCTGATTTTCATGCTATGCTTTTGAGAGGATGGACTGCATTTGTTTGGTGTGTTTTGATGCTTGCTTGCAGCAGAGGTAAGATGTGCAATTGGGCATTTTTTCAGTTCTGGAACATCAACTGTGTTTGATGGCAATGATATATGAACCACATTTTTTCCCTCTAAGGCAGATAAAATTGAGAACTTTGGTGTTGAATCCTGATTTTTTGGATATAACCTCTTCATTTGAATTTTAAACAGCTTGCCATAGAATTGATTTTGCAAAAGTAGAAGAGATGATGTGTCCTTCTGAAAGCGTAAAAATTGATTAAATATGGTATGAATAATACTAACAATGCAAAGAAGAAAAGTGTTTGTTATTCAATAGCAACGTGAAATTTTAAGCATGAAATAAACATTAAAAAGTATATGCGAAAAATGATTTGTGTATTTTTATTTGTTTTTATTAACAAATGACAGAGTGAATCACAAATATTTTTTTTGAAATAGAATTGTATTGGCTTTTTTAAAAGGCAAAGTTTTAGGTACCTTGACAAATGTGATCTTATAAATCTCTTCTGCAGAAAGAAATAATATTTGTTTTGCAAATTCATCTGAAATTGTAGCAGTTGCAATACCGTTATTGTCTTTAACAATGACTTCAAAGTGGCACCTATGAAATTTTTGAAAATAAGTAATTTAAATGTAATTAATAATGAGATTAATTAATTTACACAGTAATATAAATGTGCAAATTATGTTGTTGAAAAGCATTTATACTTGGGAGTCAACAATGTGGATCGGTGACAAGTTGTGCAGTAGATTTTTCTTCGTACATTGTATCTTGAAAACAATGTCTTACAGCTTGGGCAATTTAAGACACAAAGGTGTTGGTCCTTTCTTGCAAAAGACAGTTTAGCTTCGACATAAAATACCTGTCCCTAAAAATTTAAGAATGACACAATTTAAGTTTTTATTTAGTGTATTATAACTTGAAAAATTGAAAGTACAAAAGTGTTAATCATTACCGAAAGTTGTTCTTGGATATTAGCAACAGGTATCATTTCATCCTCAAAGGAAACCAATAGAATAGAGCCTACTGTAGTAGTACTCTTCATCTTATAAGCAACAAGTTCCGGTTCAATTGTCTTCATCCTGTGTAGTTGTAACCATGAGATGAAGTTTGTACTTAGCATTTTGGATGGAAATATAAAAGTATAAATGCATATTACCATGTCTTCAATGTGGCGGCCTGTGGATATGGAGGATTGATCTCAATTGTTGTATTGAACCTGTTCGACAAACCATTGAATCTATTTTTTGATCCTGCATGCATTAGAATATTTGTTCTAAATAAAAATTCATCATGTAATAGTATATTATTAAAAGAGACAAAACATGTAATGATTGTAGTTTCACCTATTGTTGCTTTTGAAACTCTTCTAGCAAGAATGACCGGGTAAGTATGAATTTGATTTAAAAGTTTAGGCCCATCATGATCGATGAAACTATCCCAAAGTGCCAATTTTGTTGGATTCTTTATGCATATAAGGAAAATTTATGTTTATGTTATGTAAAAGCGTAATATTTGTAATTTATTCGTATACTGATTATAGACTATTTTTGGGGGGGGTCTTCATCATGGGAAGGTAGAAGTGCAGTTATTAGTTTACTTACATAATAGTTTAATTTGCTAATTACATAATGTTACATAAGTGTGTGTCATTGTAATACTAAATTTTAAAAGCTGTATTTTCTATATATTTTTTTAAGTTAGATCGCAACAAAGTAGGCATTGTTTGTAGATCAATTAACTTTTTATCAACAAAAATTTATTTTAGCGTTAGACTATTTAGCTAAGAAAGAAATATAGTAGCGCTAGTGAGAAACAGGAGGCTGTGTGGTTTATTTACTTACTGTTCATCCATGATAATGAACTCCTGAACTCTTTTTCCGCTTGCTGTCTTTGTAGGATGGCTGCCGTTGATGACAATGACAAGTACATCTTGCATTATTAAAAGAAATAAATGTTAAACTAATTAGATAATTAGAATCTTACTATTATATTAGTAATTAAGTTTCCTTTAATACCAAAATAATTAAATGTACTTTTAAATACCATACTCATAGTCTTTGGGCTGATACTCGAAGATGTCAAATGCGGTAAGAGTTAACCTTGTTGGCTGAGTTAACGGATCTTCCGGAGGAGTAACCTTTTCAATGGGCTCAACTATGGTGCTTCTCTTAATTGTCCAAATATAATCATTAAGTGCACTCTTATATTCAGAAGGTGGTTCTTTCACTTGCGCAACAGACACCAAATATGTATTGAAAGGTGCAAGCACATCTTCAAAATGTGTTATATCAGTACCGAACATAATCGCCTGAACCTGATTTTCCTGTGTAAGAGAAAGAGCTGTAAGTTATAATGACTTAACCAAGTACAGTTCGCATGTAATTTCATGCTCTTACAAGGCATGTGTAGCTATTGGAATAACATAAATAGTACAAGGAATACACAAAAACAACAGGTATCAATTATATTCTAATTTATGTAGTAGAAAGCACATGTGTAACTGTTGGGATAACCAAAAAACACTGATTCTGAGTACAGAAAATAGATTCCTTATTGACTTCAGTTCACCGCTGAACAAAAGAAAACATTTGATGAGTTTAAAATGGCTTTCTGAAGCAGACATTCTTTGTTGAATCCATTATTTCATTGAACAAAAAAGAACCCTATGTGCATTTTGGAGAAGAATCAAATTTTAACTTCAATAATATATATATATATATATATATATATATATATATATATATAATTGAAAATGGATGATGTTCTGCAACAGGGTAGTCTACTCTTACATAAGGAGAATTTAAGATATATTAAAACAAAAAGAGTTAAACTCACCCCTTGGAAATGCTTGTTGTTCTGAAACAGGGTACTCTGCTCTTAGATAAGGAGAACTTCAGACATATATTTCATAATAAAAGAAAAATGATTAGGCTATTAAACACATCATAAAATGCCTTGATTCCATAACCAAATCTCTAGCTTGTGTCTAAAAGTGACAGAGACATGGGATTGCATACACAGGATGACGAAAAGATGCAAAATTTATTTAGACAAAACATTCCGACATTTTCATAAATAGACCTTGCTTATATGGAATCTGACAAGAAAATCACCTTTTGTATGAAATCATAGGAATAATAAAAGGCTGGCATCATAGAGAAAGCAGATACCTCTTCATCTTGAAGTATCAAGAGCTGATACTTTTTGTTTCCATCTCTGTTGTCTCTTGGTCGACATTTTTCAACCACTTGAATCTTACATGTCCAACTTGCGTTGTAGGTGTGATCATATTGATTGGAAATCTTTCGGCCATGTTCAAGCAATCTATGATTATAGTATGTTAAATAAATATGTAAATGATGTGTTATAACAATAACATTTAATATTATATAAAATACTAACGACTATAATGCAATGTAAAATAATAAAAAAATTATATATATATATTAGATTTACCTTTGAAAATAATAGTGTAAGTTCAAGAGAAAGCTTTTTCAATAATTTCATGATAGACAACATTATATGTCGAGTGATCGTCATTGTCGCCAACGGTAGATGGTCTAATTAAAAATTTAATATTGTCAGAACTTTTCGCTCTTGATAAAGCAACATATAATTGACCATGAGAAAAAACAAGCTCCCGCAAATATATACCAACAAAATCTAAAGTTTATCCTTGAGCTTTGTTTAATGTCATGACAAAACATAATCGCACTGGAAATTGAGTCTTTTTAAAAGGAATCGGTAGTTTTTCATCTTCTGATGTCATAAGCGGTATTCGTGGAATGAATATATGTGTATCTTCAAAATCACCGCTAGCTATTGTTGCACTAATGAAATGGGTTTTGAAATCATTGCATATTAATCGTGTTCCATTACATAAACCTTCTGAAGGATTCAGATTTCTTAATAGTATAATCGGATATTTTTTCTTCAGAATTAATTTGTACGGAGGTAAACCAACAGGATTTAAAGTGTGCAAGAAATCTTCATACTCACTTTGATCTTTCAGGTCATTAGTTTCATCTATAGCAATGTAAATTTTTTCAACGTTTGAAAATTGAGATATCAACATATTATTTATTTCATCAACAAAATCATTTTTGGTGGTTAAAATAGCCCGTGAAGTAAAAAAATAAGAATTTGAATGACATGTGTATAATTCAAGATAAGTAACTCTAAAGAGCTGATTTAGTGATTCTTTTTCAGAACTAAATGGAATAATAAGAGAGGAAGGAATTTTAATTTTTTCACTATCGTTTTTTCTTTTCCTTGCCATCACCAATTCTCATTAATAATTCACAAAATGCAGGATCCTTTTTCGCACGCATATTCTCCTTAAGTTGTAATTTTTCAAGCTGATTCTAAATTTCGGAGCACAATAAACTTTCGCAAATAAAATCTTTCTTTTTTCCACTACGAACAACTGGAAGAGTTTGTCTAAAATCACCTCTAAAAACAACTACTTTGCCACCAAAAAGTGTATTTATTTCCATTAGATCTCTTAAAAGCAAGTCAAATGCTTCAACAATTTTCTTTTTCGCCATTGAAATTTCATCCCACACAATCAGTTTTGCATCTCGTATTAGAGATACCAACAAACTTTGTTTACTAACATTACAAAAAAAAAATTCATCAATATCAATTGAAATTTTAAATCTTGAATGAGCAGTTCGACCTTCGGGAAGAAGCGAAGCTGCAACACCAGAGCTTACAGTTGCTAAAGCAATTAATCCTTTATGTCTCACCGCAGCCAATAAAGCGCGATAAAGAAATCTTTTGCCAGTACCACCAGGACCATCAATAAAGAACGCCCCTGATTTATTTGAGTATACTCTATCAAGAATTATATTATACGCTTTTTTTGTTAAGTATTTAATTTACTTTGCAATAATAAATCTTGTTCACTAACACGAATATTTCTTTCAAAATGAATATCTTTAGCTTCTCTTGCTGTTGAAGATGGTTTAACGTATTATGAAATTAGTTCAAACTCATTAACATCTCGACCCATTGAGTGAAGAATGTCATTAATATGATTTAAAACTTTGTAGCAGATTTCTCTATTATTCATGTTTGATAACTTTTTGAAATCCTCGGACATTTGGTCTTCGAATTTTTCCCATAATTCTCTGGGATTATTTGGATTACAATAAATCAATAACATAGCAAATAATTGCCTTAAACTGGACGGCATTTGATAACCTGCAGCTTCAGTCATGCATTCAATCAAATTATTATCACAAAGTAATAATTCTCTTTTTTCCGTTGCTTCTCTAAAGGTATTGTAACGTACTCCATTTACAGTTCACAAATCTTCATATGATTTTGGGCCTCTTACATTCATTAAAAGTAATCTAAGATAGTAACTTTCTCCTTTCGTTGGATGACATGTCACGACAGGATCAATAACATGACCGCATTTACGACGTGTCCACTTTTATCTGATATTGACCAAACAAATATTCCAAAAATTCTCGATATAATAAATTTAAGTCCCTAGCATCTTTGTTTAATCTATTCATTAAAAAAAAACTCAGTTAACATTATCTTTTTAATCATGGGATTATCTACAATTTTCTTAATAGTATATGTACTCTTGAAAGAAACAAATTGTTGCCCTTCAAGATGTAGTTGAATATGATACACACTTGAATTCATTTCACTAATGGGAAAAGCGAATATTCTCCATCCAGCTTCAGGCGGTGATACCCACCGAGCAGATTGATATTCTTTTATTCCATCTATCTATATGTTTGTATCATTAGAATGTATATGAAATGCTATTTTATCATGTCCTTTACAAATGTACTTATAAATATACTGTACAACTTTAATGTTTGAACAAATCTCTACATTCATATGACAGTTGAACTTACAGAGTAAAAATGGATTATAAGGAACAACCCATATATTATCAAGAAAGTGTCCTCTAATTTTCACATTTTTCCCATCATTTCGTCTTCTATAAATTGAGTATGAATTTTTTCCTTTAGTTGTATGTTGTGCAAACTCTTTAGGATATTTATGTTTACAATAACCCTTTTTCTTCATACAAGAATTTGTTGGATTCAAACTACCGTAAGGACCATGCATCATGTATTTTGTAACAAGTGTGTATAGATAAGGATTTGTTTTCTCATCAGGTAACTCAGCACAGACAAATTTCAGCACAGACAAATTGATCATATTCTTCGGGAGTTAGTAATTTATAGTTCTCATTAAGTATAATAAGAAAATGAGCATGTGGAAGTCCTTTTTTTTTAAACTCCATTGTATACATAAATGCTCCCACTTTTCCAAATACATGTGTTTTCAGTATATCATTTTTCAATTCTTCTAACTTTGCTTTAAACACTCGAGTAACCAAATCAGGTCTATTTTGTGATTCATTAGTTGAGAAAAAGTTTTCTTCTATTTCAGGCCAAGAAGGATTACATGTCATAGTCAAAAATATATCAGGCTTTCCAAAACGTTATACTAATGCGATAGCATCCATATATCGCCTGCGCATGTCCCTTGGGCCTCCTGTAAAGCTAAGAGGTAGTATGCGTTGTTTTCCTATTTTTGAAGCTTCTCTTTCGCCACGTCGTAAAATATCTAAAATTCCTTGTAATACATCTACTATAACTAAATCTTGATTAAAAGAAGCAAAGTCTAATCTTTGACTTTCAATTTTTATCCATTGATCTACTATGTATTGTTGAAATAATCTTCCCGAGTGTAAGATAATATTTTCATCATCTCTTATTTGTAGTTTGTAACAATAATATTCCCGACAAGAAACATTGTCTCTTTTTCGTTTTTCTTTTTGCATAACTTCGACTTCCATATCAAGAAGTTCATCAATTGAAGACATATTCATTACATTTGGTAATTGTTCTTGCTCACAATATTTTCGTGTAGATGCGCTAGATGAATGTTTATTTTTTTTAATACCACAATGCCAACCATTTTGACCATATGAAAATAATAAAGGATATTGTAATGGATCATAGCAGCCATAATAATAATTTACTAATTGACTTCTATCACTTTTTGTATAGATTTGAATATGTGGTGTAGAAATAGTATTATTAATATCTTGTTCTACCCATATGCCTGCAACTTCTGATACAGTTGGTAAGTTATATATTCGTTGATCTAAACCAGAATCACATTTAAGGGCTATATAAAAATCTGATAATTTTGGAACATCTATTAAAGATTTCAAAAACATAGAATATGGATTTCTTTTTAATATGTCTATTAATTTTATAACAATACATTCATTTATTTTATTTGAACATGTCATTCGATTTCTTACCTCATTTTCACTATCAAAGAAATATAATTGCAGATTTTTTCCTTTTCGATTTGTAGGAATTAGGTCATTAATGAAATGATACATCTGTGCTTGAACCCGGAAAGTATAAATACCATTATTTCGTTTTGCTAATTCTTTGTCATAAGATACACCAAGAGAGGTGAATGCAAATATATTATTGTATGTTCTAATATAAGCTCTAAAATATTTTGATTCCTCGGTATTTTCTAGATAAAGTTTTTTCAATTCTTTTGAAATTTCATGTGTAGTTAAGCGGATAGAACCATTGCTACAACAAAATGCAGGTGGCTCAAATTCAAATTTTTTGGCTTTACAAAATTGACAATTTGGAATAGTATTAATTTAATGTAACTCATTTTTAATTGCAAAGTAGTTGAGCTGGTACATTCCCTGAAACCATACCCTGTATATGAGAATTCCAAAATAAGGACTTAGTAATTTTAGTATATATTATTATTATTATTATTATTATTTTTGAATTAATAACTTAATTTTTTAGTAATAGAAATTATTTATGATTACATTTATCTCTACCTGGTTTTGATGAGTGTGTTGATTCTCTTATAAGAGATCTTTGGTCAGCAGAAAAATTCATAGAATTGCTACACCATGTAGTAGTTGAATCATTGTTCATTGAACTTTCAGACAATCGTTTTCTTTTTAAATCTGATCTTTTTGCTCTTCGATGTGCTAAAAGGGCCTCTTTTTTTTCTGGTGGCATTCTTCTATATAATTCACGCCTTCTCGCATTTTTGTTGGCATTTATTTTTTCAGAAGTTTGACCTTTCTTAGAATCTGTATTACACGATATTTTTGCAATCCAATTTTTTTGTATGAATTCTTTTAAAAAAATTTTAAAAAAGAAAAACTTTATTAGTCATTCATCAAATACAAATTTGTTTTCTGCTAGAGATTTTTTTTTTTAAAGATGTAATATTTTTTCTTTGAAACAGGACAAAATAACCAAACAAATTATTGCTAAAACTATTTAATTCTAATTTTAAAAAGAAAATTAAATAAGTCATACTTACCACACAATGTAATGTAGACACGTACGTTCAGTTAGCAGTCCAAAGAGGAAACTGTAAAATGAACAGTTGAGCATATATAGATTTAGTATAAATGAACAATTAATTGGAGAAAAAAGAATCATAAAATAATCAAGTATAAAGATGAAATGTTAATAAATGTATGGTTCAAGGTTAAGGATGATAATTCTTATATATATAAAATAACACCCAAATGCAAACACATTAAAAAAATTAACACCCAAATGCAAACACATTAAAAAAATTAATTTTATTTTTTGGAAAGAAATATAAAAGTTAAAAATCTTTAATCCGAAACATCGATCAAGCATTTTATAAATCATGTATAAACCCAATCTAGAACAGTGAGATGCAGGAATATCATTTTTTTTTAATCGAAAGATAAATACAAATCTTCTAAACCCAGTCTAGAACATTGAGATAAAAAAATATCAAATTCTAATAAAATAACATCCAAAAACCAACACATACTTTTTAAAAAAAAATGTTAAAAAGTTGAAAATCTTAAACCCCAAACACCGATCAAGCAGTTTATAAACCCAATTTACAACACTGAGATCAAAGAAATTTATCAAATTCTAATAAACTAACAACCAAAAGAAAAAACATTCTAAACAATTTATTGTTATCTGAGGAAATTTTATTGTAATAAAGTTGAAAGTATTACCTTGACACTTTTTTATGAGATTTTCCACGAACATGTAATAAATGATGAAAGAGACACTATTTATTCAATTAAGAAAATTTCTTCTAGAATTGTACAATTGCATATATGGTGATAATGTTGTACACTTGTGTGGATATAATTTGTCCATGTATTAGATGAGTGTGGAAATATCACAGATATTTTGATCCATATGTATTTTGTTTAAATTTACCTAAACACCCCTTGGTTTATCAAATTACCTAAACGACCCTTGATTTGGAAATACTTGTAAATTACCTAAATTACCCTTGGTCGCTCTATGACTTTACATTTCTATAAAGTATAAACTAGAAAACAACAACATGTAACTCAAGGAATAATATCAACAACATTCAATCAAATTTGATTTTGTTAAGAAAATATCAAAATTCCAAGACTTAGATTTATGAAAACAAATTTAATTCAAGCTCTGATACCAATTTGATGTGAAACAAGAAAATAGAAGTAAGATAACAATTAAAGAAAGATAGACACAATTAGATTCAAACAATTAAAAAATATAATGGTGAAACTAATCAAAATATTCCTTAATTGAGAACTAGAAACACTTAATCAATTAGAATCCTAAAAAAGGTAATAACTTTACTTGCAAATCATAGGATAAATGTTGAAAAATAGCAAAAGGTTCTCAAGCTCTCAAAGGAGGCATAAATATTTCATTTTCAAAAACCAGTGGTTCAACCTAGTTGCTAACTATTTATACTAAGAGTACAGAAAGATCAAATTGCCCTTTATTTAAATTACAAGCTAATTTAAATGGTAGACACTTAATATATTAAATATCTTTAAGTCATCCATATTGGAACCTTCCAAAGATTTCATCTTTAGCCATAAAGCTTGGAATGCTTAAAGGTCCTTAGCTTGACTTCTTGTGAAAAATCTTCTTGAAGTAGCGTCACTTTGATGTTCATCACTTTGATACCAATTGTTGCAAAAATATCGTGAGTTAACTATCACACAATCACAAATAAAAAAAATAGAGAAGAAAAATAATACAATGATTTAACGAGGTTCAACTAAGCTTGATCTTCAAGCAAACATTGAGAGAGTTTTATCACTATGAAGGAAAAAGAAAAGTGTACAATGCTTTAAAATCTCAACTGCATACCCTGTATATAGATTCCCAAATAGTTTTAAACCTATAAGAAAAAAGTTCTCTCAATCTTAAAAGGACAATATATTCTTTTCCCAAATCTATTAGGACGAATGATCTCTCAAACCTAGGAATTATGAATTTCCTAAAATATATAAGGGAAGATTCAAGACATAATTAACAATACATTTGTACCCATGATCTCCTCTTGATGTCATTAGGACCTTCTTGATAATTTAAAAGTTATTTAGAACTTTGATTTACGTTATTCAATTATCGTCACAATTTGATGCTACCAATTATTTTTATGTGTTTATGTTTTATATTTGATATACTATTCAATACTTGTACGTGTGTATATATATGTATATGTATATGTATATATATATATATATATATATATATATTTATTTATCTTTTATTTTATTATTTTCCCCCCACTGTGTGGGAATACATTGGGTTTGTTGTTGTTGTTTATTATTTTTCTTTCTGAACTTTTGATGTGTATTAACCTCCAAATAACAATTTTTCAGATATTTTTCTCTAACGATTGATTTGATATGGTTGCGTTGTTACTTTTTTTTTTTTTTTGCATTATCAATTTTTGGAGATATTTTCTTTTTATTGATGTCATTGGGGTCTTCTTGACAATTCAAAAATTATTTAGGACTTTGATTTAGGGAAAAGGACATTGTATATCCCTTTTAAAAAATAATAGCCCAACTTTGGGCATATGGACACTTGATGTCCAGTCGGTAAAAGAAATGCCAATTTATGGCCATTGGGTCATTTGGCATCTTCAGCCCTTCCTTTTGTCCATTGGACCATTTTCGGTCATTCCCTTGTCCATTCGGCCCTTTACTTGGTTTTTTTTTTTTTCGCTACAAAATTTTTAACTGAAAAATAATTTACTTTTTTTATTGAAAAAAATAATAATTCAATATAATTGTATAAAAATGATATAATTGTTATATAAATATGTATCTATATAAGATATATGTATAGAAATTATATAGCTCTATAATATATATATATAAATTGTATAAAATGTGTATATAAATTTATAGTTGATGTATAAAATACACATTCGAATAACAATTGCAGCTAAAGGTTGTATAGAATGTGTAAAAAAACTGTATAATTGTTGTACAAAATGTGTGTAGAAACTATATATATATATATATATATATATATATATATATATATAAGGTGTATAGAAACTGTATCATTGTTGTATAAAATCTGTATAAAAACTGTATAATTATTGTATAAATTTCTGTATATGTATAAAATATGTATATAAACTGTATAATTATTGTATAAATTATGTATAAAATTGAATAATTGTTGTATACAATGTGTTTAGAAACTATATATATATAAGGCGTATAGAAACTGTATCATTGTTGTATAAAATGTGTATAAAAACTGTATAATAATTATATAAAACACGTATCTAAATAATCATCAATATGATATAGGGGTTGTATCAATATGGTTATAGGGATTGTATCGATATGGTATAATGATTGTATCAACATGGTATAGTATATGTTATTTTTTTGTCTATGATGTTTGTAGTACATGATGTACGTAGAAACTATATCATTGTTGTATAAAAATTATAAAATTTTATTTGATTACGATATTATAAATTTGTATTTAATTGTTTTAAAAAACTACAAAATTTAATTGATTGTTTTATTGATAGAATTAAAAAAAAAAATATTAGTTTTTAGAAAAAAAAAAATGAGCAACTAAAAAAAGGAAAAAAAGAAGAAAACACAACTAGAAAAAAAAAACGAAAAAACAACAAAAAACAAATACAATTTATACACTTTATATAATAATAATAATAATAATAATAATAATAATAATAATATTAATAAAAGAAGGAGTAAAGAGAGCAACAGCAAAAGTAAAAAAAAAAAAATCAATAGCAGCAAAATTTTTTTTTTAAAAAAAGAAAAGTCAAAGAAAGCAGCGTACTAGCGAAATGGCTATAAAATGAAATTTTGAATCCATGGCCATTTTCGTGTCTTCTTTTTTTATTGGGAGGCTGTTTTTGTCCTTTGCCCTTTGATTTACACTATTCAATAATAGTGATGATTTGATGCAATCAATCGTTTTTTAGGTTTCTATGTTTTATATTTGACTAGTTTGATCGCACGTGCCTCGCACGTGTAACTTTTGATTATTTAAAAATAAATGATTTTTTAAATTGCTAATGTTTTTAATGACGTGCAAAAAGTTCAAATCACTTTTCCAAAATCCTTCATACTTTAATATAACAATGTAAACAAAACTTATATTTTATTGTAAATGCATATATATTTTTCGATCAGAAGTTTAGTTGTTTAATGGATCGTCACTTATATGTTCGTCCTGCAGTATCTCTTTTTCTTGTTGCTATAGGCTAAGAGAGATGCATCGATATGAACCATATTTGTAGTACGATTATTTTTTTATATTTAAAATCTTTTCTTATTTTTAAAGATAAATCTTTACAAAACTTTTGGTTACTTACTTAAAACTTCTAGAAATTTGGTATTTCTTATATTTTTTCTTATTCTAATGCTTTCATATTTATTTTTAGATTTTTCAAATCTTCTTAAAATCAGCTTTAGTTCATTTAGAATTTAATTATGATGGCTTCTAATAAGGAAATGTTTTACTATAAATATTTGATTAATTTTTAATTCTTAAATATTAGAAAAATATTGAGAAGACGACTTTATCTAAAACAAAGACTTTTAGTTAAGGGCAAAATGTTCAAGCAATATTTCTAAGTCCCTTCATACTTTCAAAACAGAGACTTTTAGTTTAGGGCAAAATGTTCAAACAATATTTCTAAGGCCCTTCATACTTTTAATATATTATTATTATTATTATTATTATTATTATTATTATTATTATTATTATTATTATTATTATTATTATTATATAGATATAGATTATAGATATTGATATATTCGTAGTCAATACAAAGGAAAAAAAAATATTCATACCATTTTCATTATATGAAATATAATCTTGAGAGCATGTAACTGTTATCAATAAAGAATTAATCAGCAAATTAACTCTACAATCAATGCGTCACGATGACATATTAATATTTTATAGTCAAAAAGATTTCATACAAAAAATATTCAAGAGTTTCTTATAGAATAATAATCAACTCTTAAATCACACTAACAAAAAAGAATAAAATATTAAACAAAGAAAAAAAACATAAAATAAAGATTTGATTACGAACCTCATGACTATAAACAAGACTTATCCATAAATTTGATACATCCTTGATAATTGTCAGAGACTAAATAAATAAATAAATAAATAAATAAATAATAACGAACAAAATCTTAAACAAATCATAGTAACAATTGATAATTAGAATACTTGTAGGTACTTTCCACTAATACTGCAAATTCATTTAAATACATCTAAGGAGTTGATGAAATCGAAATCATCCAATTTCAAACAAAAGGTCTTCACACAGTGAATTATTCTCTCATGAAATCACTTTTTAATTATATATCAGTTGAAAAACTATCCAATTATTGAATTAATTTGAGTGATTAAAGAGATAAAATATAAAATCTAATTTATACTATACCGTCTTGTAAATTGAAGTTTTCTTAGCATATATATTCTAGGAGTCTACATTAATTAGATCTTACCATATTTTTTTTTATACCATATATTTTAAGACTCTTCCCATATACTTTGAGAGTTTATATTATATAGATAACTAGTATTAGTACCCGCACGATGTGCGGATAATATTTAAGTAAAAATAATCATTAAATAAAGATAAATTAAAAAAAAAAAAGATTTACATATTTATCAAATGAGTAAAAGCATAAAAAAAATATTTCATTGACCAATAAATAAATCAACATAGACTAATGAAATATATGTCACCATCTCCTATCAATTATAGTTTATTGAATAGTTCATAATAAATCATTTCAAAGTGAAAAATAAAAGAAGACAAAATCAATTTGAATTTGTTGAAAATATTTACTTATATACGAATATTGAAAGGAGACTAAGTATTAAGAAAAAATATTCTTAAAATATTACCATTCTAGTTATATCATTTATAATGTTTACATTTAAGTCAAAATAGAATTATGAAAATACCATATATAGAAAAGAGATAAAAGTTATCGCTAAAAATTTTAAACAAATAAATCATAATAATCTCAAGAAAGATCTTGCAATTTTTATTTTTCATTTGCGTCAAAATAATTGTGTATTTTTCTTAATAGTATTAATAGATTCATTATTTAGTGATAGTATGTTGTCAAAAAATTGTATTTGAATAAAGAAATCACTAAAGTAAAAAACAAAAACGCTATGAATAATTAATATTATTTTTGACAAATAATTTTCTTGTTTCAAACCTATATTATTTGAATATATAGCGACCTTCCCAGAGGTTTCTTCTTCAAATTTCATTTTTAATTATGACAACATTCCTTCAATATGTTGGTCTTCTACTCTACCAAAATATGATATTAAATAATGATTAATAAAATAAAAAAAATCAATCATCTTTATATCATAATTATGCAAGACATCAAAATAATATATAATTAAGAAATTATATTATTCATAGTACAAATTTATATTTGTATAAGGAGATTTAAAAACTAACAAACTTATTTTTTTTTAGAAAGAAAAATCACTATGAATATTCAAATCATTTTCAACAAATGTTTTTTTGTTTCAAACATATGGTAAATTGTGATTACATTGTTCAACCTCCTCATACACATATTCTTCTGTTGAACTCTCATTCTGAATTATTGATAATATTTCATCAATATGTGTGATACTTATTATGTCTAAATCTTAATTTTTAAAGCGTGACATTCATGAGGAAAAATCTGAATTAATATCTAGCAAACTATTAACAATTCTTATTTCTACATATTCATAATGAAAAACTTGATAAATACCAATCAGAGAGGGAGAGGGAGAGGGAGAGAGGAAGGGAGGTGGGGGGGGGGGGGAGGGGGAGAAGAAGAAGAAAAGTGTAACAATATTTTTATGTGATTGAATGGGTATATATAGCCATATAATGTAAACTATAAATTAACTTTTCTAAGTTAGTACACAAATTAACTTAAATTATCAAAAATAAGATATTTATTTTTTCAAAATTTAATTATTTTCATATAAACATAACAAAATTGATATAAACAACATTTTGAAACGTGATAAATGAATTAAATAACCCAAAAATATTGTGGCATTATATTCTTTTGTCTATAAATCCTTTTTAATACATAAGAAATACTTAAGTCATACAATAATCTCCTTTCTTTTTATAGTTCAAACTTACCATTTAAAATTTTTCATTTGAATTAATAAGATCATAGTAGATTGCATAAAATCAATTAATTAATTATATGTATTTTTATTAAATAAATAATATACGACATAATTGTAATAAGACTACACAATCAACTAATTAATTAGAATCAATTTTATGATCATAATATATAGACTCAAGTTCCTTAAATTTAATGTTGTAAATTTCATAATATATTTATGGCTAAAATAGTAGTCAATATTCATTGTTGTTTTTTACCTATATATATATATATCAATTACGGAACTTTACATATATTTTTGGTTAAAATAATTTTCAATATTAACTGATTTTTACCTCAATTTAATCAAATTAATTTATAACAATATAATTATTATTAATATTATATATTTAGTTACCATAAATCTGTCATAATTTTATAGCTTGATTATATTTAATTAATCTACAATTAAATAAAGAACTCAAGTACGAAAATAATTGATATTAATTACCGTTATAGTTTCGGAAACTCAATCCCAAGAATTTTTCATATTCTTATAGTTTGATTTTATCAAATTGATATTAATTACCTTTATAATTTTGGGGAGAATTTTTAAAAGGTAACAATTATTTTTTTCCTAATTACTGATTTATTTCTCAAAAGTTTCTTATAAATTTATTATTTGATTATAGTCAATTGATTATTTAATTATCTTTACAATTTTCTAAAAACTCAAATAACGTAACAATTATTTTTTTGCCTAGTTATGAATCTTTTTATATTCATTCATTTATTGTTTTACAAAAATAAGTCAAATTTAATTGTTTTGAGGGATGACAACTTTTTGTCTCTAAATCTTTTTTAATACATAAGAAATGCTTTAATTATCTTTATAATTTGCTAAAAACTCAAATAACGTAACAATCATTCTTTTGCCTAATTATGATTTTTTTTTATATTCATTCATTTATTGTTTTACAAAAATAAGTCAAATTTAATTGTTTTGAGGGATGACAACTTTTTGTCTCTAAATCTTTTTTAATACATAAAAAATGCTTAAGTCATACAATAATCTCCTTTCTTTTTATAATCCAAACTTACCATTTAAAAATTATTTCATTTGAATTAATAAGATCATAGTAGATTGCACAAAATCAATTAATTGATTATATGTAGTTTCATTAAATAAATAATGTACGACATTATTGTAATAAGACTACACAATCAACTAATTAATTTCAATTAATTAGAATTCATTTTATGATCATAATATATAAACTCACGTTCCTTAAATTTAACGTTGTAAATTTTAAAATATATTTATAGCTAAAGTAGTAGTCAATATTTTTTCTTACCAATATATGTATATCAATTACGAAACTTTGCATATATTTTTTGTTAAAATAATTGTCAATATTAGTTGATTTAAATCTCAATTTAATTGAATTAATTTGATAACAATAAGATTATTATTAATATTATAAATTTATTTACCATAAATTTGTCCTAATTATATAGCTTGATTATATTTAATTAATTTACAATTACATAAAGATTTCAAACGGAAACAATTGATATTAATTGCCATTATAATTTTGGAAATTCAATCCCATGAATTTATCATATTCTTATAGTTTGATTATATCAAATTGATATTAGTTACATTTAAAATTTTGGAAGAATTTTAAAAAGGTAACAATTTTTTTTCCTAATTACTAATTTATTTCTCAAAAGTTTCTTATAAATTTATAATTTGATTATAGTCAATTGATTATTTAATTGTCTTTATAATTTGCTAAAAACCCAAATAAGGTAGCAATTTTTTTTCTTTCTAATTACGGATTTTTCTTATATTCATTTATTTATTGTTTTACAAAAATATGTCAAACTTAATTGTTTTGAGGGATGACATTTTTTTTTAATATTTTTTATTTAGAATGACTATAATCTTTTCTATATAAATTGATCGGTTACTATTTATTAATTGGTTATTTTCTTAATTGTTTTTTCTTACAATATTTTTTTTACTCAATTGCAATGAAATCATTAATATTTATTTTCTTATAATACTAATATTAAAAGATATGAAACAATTATTTTTTTTTTTACCACAATATGAAATAATATTAACTAACTAAATAAATAATAAAAAAAACATAGAATAATATGAAATAATTGATTACTATTCTTAATATGAAATAATTAAACAATCATAATAATTTTCATCCAATAGAAAAGAATCTTAATTGATTTTTACCACAATAAGAAATAACATTACATGAAATAATATGAAATCACAATAGTTTTCATCCAATAGAAATGAATTTTAATTATTTTTTACCACAATATAAAATAATATTAGATATTTAAATAATCAACCAAATAACTTTTTGTTGTAAAATGATAGTTTTTTGTTGTAAGAATTCAAATAGGTAGTTCTCAAGATGACACTTGTCTTAATATTTATGCTAACTTCTTTGCTTTATATAAAATAATATTAGATATTTAAATAATCAACCAAATAGTTTTTTGTTAAAAAATGATAGTTTTTTGTTGTAAGAATTCAAATAGGTAGTTCTCAAGATGACACTTGTCTTAATATTTATGCTAACTTCTTTGCTTTATTATATAGATAGATATGAAATATGGAATAATATTAACTAACTAACTAAATAATAAAAAAAACATAGAATAATATGAAATAATTGATTACTATTCTTTATATGAAATAATTAAACAATCATAATAATTTTCATCCAATAGAAAAGAATCTTAATTGATTTTACCACAATAAGAAATAACATTACATGAAATAATATGAAATCACAATAGTTTTCATCCAATAGAAATAAATTTTAATTATTTTTTACCGCAATATAAAATAATATTAGATATTTAAATAATCAACCAAATAACTTTTTGTTATAAAATGTTAGTTTTTTGTTGTAAGAATTCAAATAGGTACTTCTCAAGATGACACTTGTCTTAATATTTATGCTAACTTCTTTGTTTTATTATATATAGAGATATAAAATAATATTAGATATTTAAATAATCAATCAAATAGCTTTTTGTTATAAAATGATAGTTTTTTGTTGTAAGAATTCAAATTGGTAGTTCTCAAGATGACACTTGTCTTTATATTTGTGCTAACTTCTTTATTTTATTATATATATAGATGATATAATAATTGTAGGAAAAAGGTGAAAAGATAATTTTATCTAAAGCGAAGTGTTTTAATAAAGGACAAACAGTTCAATTCACTTTTCTAAGGTCTTCACACTTTTAATATATTATAGGTATAGATTATAGATATAGATATAGATATGTACATATGTATTTATGTTTATCCTTTAATTCGTTATTTTTCTTTTTGAACTTCTGATGTATATTAACCGCAAAACATCAATTTGGGGATATTTTTTCTAATGGTTGATTTGATATGATTGTATCCTTTTTTTTTTTTTTGCATTGTTATTTTTCTCTTTCTCCATATAACTTTACTTATTTAGTAAATTTATTTATTATTCATACTTAACTTTTTCTTAAATTTATTTTAGCATTCACACTTAACTTTTTATTTTGATAATAACTCTACTTCATAATTTATTTTAGTATAATCTATTCTTCAAATTACCGATATAAATATTATGTAATAATAAAGAAATATCTTATCTATTCAAGTTATATATTCATCAAAATAATATAATCCAATACAACAAAAAAAAAGGCTTAATACAAATTACAAAGTTATCCCCTTAATACCTGTCAGACTATTTCATTTAAACATTTGAACTAAGACATAAGCCGCTTGCATAACTCAACTCCTAATAAAGTGTTTAAATCAGATATTTTTAGTTTAATTTTATTTTTTTGATCGTTCTTCTATAAGTAGTTAAATTAACCACATAAATAGGTCATCTTTTCTAACTATATGCATTTATCTCAATAAATCGTAAATCTCCAAATACTTTTTAATTTGAGGTTGATGCATATAACTAAAGAAAATAAATATATCTTATGTGATTAATTTAACTATCTAATAAATAAATGAATGATAACATGTGATTTTTTCTTATATTTAAATCGGAGGTGTGAAGTTAAATACTTTATTAAGAGTTGATGTGTTAAATTGCAAAGTGACATTGTTCGAATGTATAATAAGCGTTAGATCATGATTTTTTTTAATTTTTTTCTAGAGTTGAATTCTCTAAATAACATTTAGCCATAAATTTTTGAAAAAATTCAAAATTTAAGAATTTTAAAAATAACAAAAAGTTGTTTTTACTCTTTTTATTTCAAATTACCCACAAAATTTTTAATAAAACTCTAATTTATTTTGCCAAACACAACTCTAATTTTGAATATTGTTTTTTAATTTGAACAAAAACTAATTTTTCTAAATTTCACAATGAAAACATGATGAAATGGCCTCTAAATAAAATTTTCAAATTGAAGAGGCTAAATATGCATTAATTAAAGGGTAAAATTCAGAAATAGCATACTTAAGACCCTAATTATTAGTTTTATAGCAATAGTTTCATAGTTACATTTTGTAGCAATTTGTATTTTGTATTTTTAAAAATCGTTGCTATAAAAATACATATACAACAAATTTACTGCCCTTAATTAACTGAAATTGGTTAAGCTAAATATGATATAATTACCAATCAATTAAATTTATAGATTCCTTTTCCATTTAAACCTCTTTAAAAACGTGATTTCCGCTATATGTTGACATCACTAATCAAAATTCAAATTTCAATTTTTTTCCATTAACAAGTTCATCCGAAAAAAAAAAGCAAAATCAAAATTTGTTGAATCTTTTTCTGAACAATTTGTTCTAATCCAAACGTATTTATGAAATTCAACCATTGTTGTTGTTGAATCAAATTCGACTGAATCCTCTTCGAAATCAACAACAGTTTCAAAATAATGCATTAAGTTCTTTTAATCAAATTCAATTATAAATTCTTTAGTTCAATTTGTTCGAATTCAACAATCATTTGAAATTCAACCATTACTATTGTTCAAGATACATAATCATTATTATTTTTTGGTTCGATTTTTTTAACCATTACTGATGTACCTATCTAGTTTATTTTGTCGTCGTTAATTTATTTTTGAAAAATTTATAAACGAATTTCGAGTTTGAAGCAATGCAACAGTAAATTCAACATATAGAATAAAAACCTTCGAAATTCAAGTATCTGTTGTAAATTTCATCTTAACAGTTGTTTCAGGTATTAAAACTTCAGAATTCAATTATTATTTTGGGGATCGTTTGTTGTTATTTTGATCATTTTAACAATTGAACAAATTGTGAAGCTTTGCAGAATTTTTTCAATTTGTTGTATAATCGATTATGAATATATTATAAACAAATTTAGATTTGAAGTTTATTCAATTGTTTTCGAAACTCCTAGATCAATGAATGATCGAATATTAGGTTTTCAATGTGATGAAATTCTATTTTTTTTATTTTGCTTGTCGGAATTAAGAGTATAACTGTATATATGAAACGATCTTTTATATTTGTTTTACTTGTGTTCGATTCAGTAGTTTCTGTATTTGAATTTTACTTTAAACAAATGTTGTTTAAATGTATTTAAAGCCTAAAAATAGATATGTTGTGTAACTTTGTTTGCACTTAAAGTTGAAAAGTATATATATGAAAAGATCTTTTATATCTGTTTTACTTGTGTTCGATTCAGTAGTTTATGTATTTGGTTGGAAACTTTTTCTATGTTTGTATTTTACTTTAAACAAATGTTGTTTAAATGTATTTTTAGCCTAAAAATACATATGTTGTGGAACTTTGTTTGCACTTAAAGCTGAAAAGTGTATATGAAAATATCTTTTATATCTGTTTTACTTATGTTCGATTCAGTAGTTTCTGTATTTGGTTGCACACTTTTGCTGTGTTTGTAATGGAGATGTTGGCTGTGTAAATTTATTTGCACTTAAAGCTGATAAGTGTATGATGTTGTAACAAGTGATATCTGACAAATATGTATATTTATTTATTTTTGGTTAAATCATGTAGAAATGGAAGGCATACCAGTTCTTGTGAAGCACTCTGGTAGGTGGACGTATCAAAAAAACTACGAAGATTACGTCACTGATTCTATACTTTTGAGCACAACATCATCATTCTTTGAGCTGCATGATGTTTTGACATCATATTTAAATGTGGACTTAACCAGCAAACGCATTCTAGTGGAGTATCAAATCACTAGTAATATAGGGCAAATACAAATACACAATGATATGGGTTTAAAGATTTTTATGTTGCAGAAAAAAGAGATACAAGACATGAATTGTCTTTCTTTATATGTAAGCATTTTGGAGAAAGTTGTAGGGAGCAACTTTGCAAGTTCATCTGTGTGTGTTGCTGAAAGAAGAGCCGGCTGTAACAACGTTCAAGCAGTATTAAGTGCATACAACGAAGGAGCTTTGGTAGTTTCTGAAGTAACTACAACATTAGATGTATTTGGATGGATACAGTTGAGATGATTATCTCCGGCCCACATCACAACTTCAACTGTAATTCAAATTTATCTGTAATTAAAATTCTCATTTATAATGATAATAAATGAACACATATTAAAATATATATTAGTTATGATCAAGGTGTATTTTTGAAATGCTTAATTTTAACACTGTATATATATTTTTAGGGTAAATACATTTGATGTATAATGGATATGTATTTTTAAGCAAAATATCAACACTGCATATGTATTTTTAGGGTAAATACATTTGATGTTTAATGCATATGTATTTTAAAGCAAACTATCAACACTGCATATGTATGTTCATGCTAAAAAATATTTTGATGGATAATCCATATGTATTTTTAAGCAAAATATCAACACTGCATATGTATCTTTTGTAACTAAAATCTCACAATAAAATGTAGAATTGCATAAAAAACTCAAATTTATCTTTAATTCAAATTCTCATTTATAATGATAATAAATGAACACATATTAAAATATATATTAGTTATGATCAAGGTGTATTTTTGAAATGCTTAATTTTAACACTGCATATGTATTTTTAGGGTAAATACATTTGATGTATAATGTATATGTATTTTTAACTAAAATATCAACACTGCATATGTATTTTATAACTAAAATCTCACAATACAAAGTATAACTTCATAAAAAACACAAGTTTATATTTAATTCAAATTCGCATTTATATTGATAATAAATGAAAACATATTAAAAAATATATTTATTAGGTATGGTCCAGATGTATTTTTAAAAATGCTTAATCTTAACACTGCATATGTATTTTTAGGATAAAAACTTTTGATTTATACTGCATATATATTTTTAAGCATAATATGAACACTACTACGTATGTATTTTTTAACTAAATCTCACAGTAAAATATATAACTGCATAAAATACTCAAATTAAACTTTAATTCAAATAAAAATTAGACCCAATTCAAAACAAAATTAATTTCATTCAGTTCAAAAATAAGTACTATTATAACCTACAATTAGAACCACTTCAAAACACAAAAATTAGTTTGTACAATCAGAACCTACATCCATACACCAGTTTCTCTAACTATACAAAGTAATAAATCCATCAACCATCATACATCAAAAACTTCAGTAACACTAGTTATTCTACTTTACCTTGCAGGCCTCAAGGGGGCTTCGACATCACTATGAACATTTGATTCTTGTTTTCGAATCCCATAGTCCCACAAAAGTGCAGCATATATTGTACAGAGTGCATTGGGGTCGAAGTCAGTCGCAATAACTTTGTGACCATAAGAAAGGCACTCTGCATATGTAACCATAAAGAAACCACAATCCCTATAAAAACAAGGAAAAAAATATTTATTTATAAGTAAAATATATTTTGTACAAACATTCAATTTTGGCATATGTAAATTAAAAACTTACAAGCTTTCACTCGGTTGTTGAGGCAAATTCTCTTCAAATATCACATCAAACGGATCTGAGTAATCTTTGTATTTGTATCTTGGATGATTTTGAAGATCAATTCCTTTCTTATTGTAGAAATCACAAGCTTGGAGATACAAAGGGATAATCTCAGCTAATTTCTTGATCTGAGTAAGATCAGTCGGATAAGAAAAAAATTTATATAAACAAACATATGTATTTTAAGCAGACAAAAAATGCAACCACTACTGAAAAATACATATCAATTATACTAAAAATACATATAGCCAATAGACAGTTCATGAATAGTTAAACTAAAAAAAAAGATTAAAGCATTCAAAAAATACATATAACATGCATATGTATTTTGATCATACCAAAACTGCAACCAATACTGAAAAATACATATCAATTATACTAAAAATACATATAGCCAATAGACTATTCATGAGTAGTTAAACTACAGAAAAAATTAAAGCATTCAAAAAATACATATAACATGCATATGTATTTTGATCATACCAAAATTGCAACCAATACTGAAAAGTACGTATCAATTATACTAAAAATACATATAGTCAAATACTCATGAGTAGTTAATATAACAATATATTTTCACAATTATACTATCATCTTTGCAAATCAGCTTTCTACAATCCCTAAATATCATTAGAACATAAAATACATATTAACTATTTGAAAAAATATATGTAACTCCCAACTTTGATAATATCTTTATTGCCCTATTTAGAATAACACAATACTTAACAGTCAAAAAAATACATTTACAAATAAAAAAATACCTCATCTTCACTATCTTCTTCAGAATCATCAGCATAAGATTTCTGAACATCGTCTTCAATTTCTTCAACTTTCCTTTTCTTTTCGTATCATTTTTTAATTTTTTGCTCCTTTGGAGAAGAAATTTTCTTCGACCCCTTTTTTTTTCAAAATTTCACTCATCTTCACTGGGTCGTTACGAAACTTCGACCTAATCTCCTTCGATCTCCCAGATTTCTTCAACTGTATAGGATTTACAACAACTTTAACTAAATCTTCTTGAGTTAACCCAAGACTAAAAGATTGTGCATAATCAAACTCTACATTCATATTCCGTATACCACTATTTATTGGTGTTTTTGCTGTATGTTCATCCATTAAAATATAAAACCCTTAAAATCTGATTTTCAGTTGAATTACAGTAGAAAAAAAAGAAACCGCTAACATGCAATATGCGATTAATAGTTACTTGAAATAGAGGAAGTAAATCCTTATCACAGATCGTGCTAGAATCGTGCAAAAGGAACAAAATTTAAAGCGGGAGAGATCGTGAATGGCGAAAAAAAAGAAATAAAAATTTTAAATTAAGAAAAGAGAAATAAGAATGGTGTGAAAAGGGAAATTTTAGTACAGTAACTTTCTTAGGGGGCAAAAAGTTGGGGACCACTTAAAATAATGCTACAGATGCTACATAATGTAATTAGGATAAAATGTTGCTATTTTTTGTAATTTAATACGTAAGTATGCTACTATATATAGTTTTTCCTTAATTAAACGATTCGATAGTACAATACGATATGAAAAATTTTCGGTAACACACATCCAAACAAGTTGTAAAAGCTGTAAGAACTTGCAGCCTGCGAGAAGAATTTAATAGCAAGTTTCACATGTGTTTGAACTTTGATCATAGTATTTGGAAAATATATTTGGCCCTAAAAAATATATTTCACTTTTAAAAATATATAAAAAATAAAATTTGACCAAAATACTAATTTTTTTTAGTATTGAAAATTTTTATTATTTGCCAAAATTATTTACCAAATTCTAACAAATTGTATGGTTAAACATTATTTGCCAAAATTATTTACCAAATTATGACAAATTGTATGGTTAAACATTATTTGCCAAGTTTTTTCTCAATTTCTACTTGGATCTATGGCCAACAGCTCCTTATTATGTTTCCTTCAAGTAAAGTCAATTTAACTAATTTTCAATGTTTAATTAATTTAACATTATAAATTTATAATTTAGATGTTAGAAAATAATTTAAAAAGATAGTATGAGTACGTCTCAAAATGTTGGTAAACAGTGGTGGAGCCAGGATTTTGGTTAAGGGTGTTCATACTTTTAGAAAAAGAAGCGAGTCATAAAAGAATATAGTAAACCGTATATTGAAGAAGAAGAAGAATCTTTGAACCAAACTAATCATAAAAAAAAATATAAAATAACAAGTTGAAGCATATAAAAGAAAAGAGTCAACAAAGCAAATTCTATTAATAAAAGCTTGATTAGAAAATATAATTACAAGTGTACTCGGCGGCGCTTCATCCCTTGAAATGTTTTTATAATACACTCATTAGAAATATTCTTAAATACTCTTTTTTCTACATAAGGCACTATGCAACCAAATAAGAATTCATCATCCATTCAATTCTGCAAATTATTCTTGATATACTTCATTGCCGAAAAAGCTCTTTCAACTGATGCAGTGGCAACGGGTAGAAGCAAAGCAAACTTCACTAAAAGAAATACAAGAGGATAGCTTAAATGCTACTTTGTCTCAACCAACTTCCTTGAAAGTTCTCCAAGTCCGCCTAAATTGGAGAATCTTTGATCAATATCACGAACATCAATAATATAATTAACAAGTTGATTCTTAAGAACCCTCATGTTGAACTCATCAAAGTCATCAGGATATAATTTAGCCATCACCAATATCTTTTTGATGTCAAAACTAGAAAATGTATCAATTGGATTCAAGAAAGCTACACCATTAAGCAAATCACTTGTCACCTCATTAAAACGGTCATTAAGTTCTTGTAGCTGCCAATCAATAATTTTATAAAACACATCCACACGATAATAGTGCAAAGTAGTATAATCAACTACTTTAAGTCGTGATCTCCCAGAGTTAGCATATGGCTCATCATAATTGGGTAATGAAATACTATGCTTGATACAAAATTCCTCGACCTTTTCTTTGAGAGAATCCCAACCAACATTCCTTTTTAAAAGAGGATCCCATTCATTATCTCGTAATGCTTGCAATCTTCTCTTTGCTACTTTTACAAGAATCATGGCATTAGAAATATCCTGTTCCTTTTCCTGTAATGACACATTAAGATCATTTGTGATTCCTAAAACATCACTCATCAAATGCAACAAAAAAACAGTCTCGAAAGTTTAACAACTTATGAGAAATCCCGATGCGCTAGCTTTTTCTTCCGAAGTACTTGCATTTTCAACAAGAGAATTAAGTTCATCAACAATGGAGGCAAAGTTACTAATAAAGTTTCCAAACGACTTGTAGTGAGATCCCCAACGAGTGTCACCAACTTAAATAAGATCAAGTTCTTGATTCAAACCTCTACCCGTTTCTAGCTCACCCATATCTAATGCCTCTTGGAGTTTTTCTTTTTGAGATTCTCGAAATTCATACACGTGTTTAAAGGAAGACCCCAACACATTCAACATATTTGAAGTCAATAATACAAGTTTTTCTACTTGAACACACTTTTTAGAAATCGCAACAAGAGTCAATTGAAGTTGATGAGAAAAACAATGAATGGAGTGAGCCGATCTACTTTCTTGTCTAATCAATGTTTTAAGACCACCTAACTCACCTTGCATATTGCTTTCCCCATCATAACAATGCCCTCGTACATAAGCTAAAGTTAAAAAATGGTGAGAAAGTACATCCGCAATTGCTTTCTTTAGAGATAAAGCACTAGTATCTTTAACATGAACAAGTCCAATGAATGTTTCCATCCCAAATCCTTTTTTTATCAATATATCGTAAGAAAATAGCCATTTGCTCTTTGCGTGATACGTATCTTGATTAATCAACCAACAAAGCAAAGTAGTCATCATCTAAATCCTTTATTATAGCTTTGATTGTTTCAATCTTACACGCAGTCACAATATCTTTCTGAATATCATGAGAAATTATTTTATTATTTTTTGGAGATTTTTCTAACACATAAGGTTTAATGTCATCACATATATCCACAAGCCAAGAAAGTGCTTCAAGAAAATTACCTTTGTTCAAGGATGATTCACTTTCATCATGACCGCGGAGTGCTCAACCTTGATTTAGAAGAAATCGGACCATATCGATTGAAGCATTTAACCGAACTCGATATTCATTCTTACTTTTCTCGTCCAACTTGTAAAATGTAGCCTCAATTGATTGTTCTTCCCTCATAAGATCTTCACACTTCCTTTTTGATTGATTATGAATGTTATTCGGAGGACCAATGTGTGTTGCAAAGCTATTCTTTCTGTGCCAATTTCTAAATTTCTTCCTCGAAAATATATTACCACTTCCTTGATGAATGCTTTCGCCTTGAAATGAATAATCAAGCAATAAGCTGCATCTGCACTTATACTATATTCCAACCAATCAGAATATTCATCAAACCATTTAGAAACAAAACAGCGTGGAGTTCCAAAAAAGTCTTTTTGAGGAAACTCATGATCTCGAGGTTGGCAAGGACGTTTTAGAATGTATGCCCTTCTTATCTCATCACGAATGTTCGGAGGATAACTCAAAATCGGAGATCTTTCAGCGGGGTCAACCTTTAGACCATTTACATCAAATTTTTGTCTCTGAGAAGAGTGAGATGGTATTTCTATTTGATCAACATGTTCATCTCGTCGTGATTGATTTTGAGACGTTGAACTTATTTTTGAAACTTTACGAAAATACTTCTCCAAGCTCATTGAAACCTCAAACTAAAATAAAAGTCAAGCGCATCACACTTATTATTCAATTTCAACAAATAAAAAAATTATGAATACTTGAAATATTATTCGATTCTCCCAAATAATATTAACTAGCAAGTTATCTAATGGATAAAACTAGAATATTAAATTACTTAATCCAAAATAAAAAAAATACACAAATGCAAGTTTAAGGAGGGGAAACTAAACTAAAAGCTAAGAAAAATTACTGAATACCTTTTTACAATTCACACTCCAATAATCGTTGAAGAAAAATTATAATGATAACCCCTTAAAACTTGAAGACTTTAACACCAGAATTCAATTTTCTTTAAGAATACGATATTGGTAGAGAAATTGTGGTGAAGGGTTAGAGAATAGAGGGGTTAGTAAAGGCCTAAAGAACGGGTTAAAAGAACTTCAATTTGACCTATTGTTTTTAAATTTTTTAAAAAAGTCAAACTTGGCACAAAGCTAGCAAAACAGCAGCCAAACTCGTGGGCTTTTATTTTAGAGAAAAATACATATGTTAACATACTTAAGTACTTAATTACAAAAAATAGCAACACTTTTCCCTAATTACATTCTATAACATATGCAGCATTATTTTAAGTGGTCCCTATTTTTTTGCCGCTTAAAATTTTTTACTGTGAGAAAATCCCCCTTTTCACTCCTCCTTCATTATCTTTCCTTAATTTAATTTTTTTTTCTATTTTTTCGCCATTAACCATCACTCTCTCCTCAATCTTATTGCATTTTGCACGATTCTTGCACGATCTGTGATAAAGATTTGCTTTCCATATTTCAGGTAATTAGGAATCGTATTTTGCATGTGAGCATTTTTTCTTTTTGCCTACTCTAATTCATCAGAAAATTAATTTTTAAGGGTTTTGTGTTTTAATGGATGAACACACTGCAAAAACACCTATAAACAGTGGTACAAGGAATATGAAATTAGTGTATGATGCACCATCATTTAGTCTTGGATTAACTCAAGAAGATTTAGTAACAGTTGTTTCAAATCCTTTACAGTTGAGGAAATCTGGTATATCGAAAGAGATTAGGTCGAAGTTCTGTAACGACGAAGTGAAGATGACGGAAATTTTAAAAAGAAAAGGGTTGAAGAAAACTTCTTCTCCAAAGAAACAAAAAACTAAAAAACAACTCGAGAAGAAAAGGAAATCTAAAGAAATTGAAGACAAGGTTGAGAAATCTTATGATGAATCTGAAGAAGAAAGTGAGGAAGAGGTATTTTTTTTTATTTTTAAATGTATTTTTTTTTAGTGTTCAAGTAATTATGTATTTTCTGTTATGATGATATTTAGGGATTATGTGAAAATATATTGTTAAAATTAACTACTCATTAATAGTATTTTGGATATATATTTTTCTAGTATAGGTGATATATATTTTTAGTATAGTTGAATTGTATTTTTAGTATAGTTGAATAATTTTGACATATATGTTTTTTTAGTGTAGTTGATATGCATATTGAGTATTTGTATTTTTTCAGTGTTTGTTGTATGTTTTACAATGTTAAAATACATATGCATGTTATTTTAGTTCAAATACCATAACAGTTTATTGTTTATATGTATTTTTAGTACATTTGATATGTATTTTTCAGTGTTGGTTGCATTTATGAGTTGATCAAAATACATATGCATTTTAATCATCTGAAATATATATGCATGTTATATGTTTTTTTGTTTGATTGAATTTTGTTTACAGATTAAGAAGTGGTAGTTTTACTTTGTATAGGTGATGCGGGACGAAATATTCCTTGTCAGAAAACTTCCAAGATTTGCACCGCACATGTGCTCGTACAGTGACAATGATATTTATGGAAGCATACACGCAATTTTAAAGAAGGAATAGTTTAAAAACTTTTGTGAGAATAACATTTTTGATTATTTTATGAAGAAGAAGCAGTGTGTAGTGCAAGCACAGGTGTGTAGATGTGTCATGACGCTTGAGGTGAAGGGTAGTTCGTCTTCTGGGATTATGATATCTGCTAATGACACCTCTCTTAGTTTTACTCCCATGGAATTTGCTATCATAACCGGATTGAATTGTGTGTCTAATAGGTATGACTTTACTTTTGATGAGGGTGTACCAAATAGGATGATTGAAAAGTATTTCAATGGGGCAGAAATTATACAGAAAAGGCAACTATTTTTAGCATTCACGGAGAAAGTATGGGGGGAGAATAATGATGAGGATGCTGAGAAATTTGCAATTCTGTATTTCCTACATTCATTTGTGTTGTCTAACATTGACACTGTTGTTATACCCCGTCTTCATTTTGATTTGGTAGATGGTGATAGATATAAGGATTTTCCATGGGGTTCTTTATCTTTTGAAGATCTGGCTAGAAGTTTGAACAATCGGCTGAAAGCTGGGGGCAAATTTTATTTGATTCAGGGAATGCCATTGGCTATTCAAGTGTGGCTATATGAGTGTTGTTCAAATGTCCCACCAAAGATTGCATTGAAGGTTGAGAATCGAATTTCCCGATTATTAAATTGGAAGACGATTGCACCTCGTCCACGTTATGAGTTTTTGATGAATGCTATGTTCAAGGACAATGGCAAGGTTTGTTGTGAACAAATATATATGCATTGATATGTACTGTATACATATATTATATTTCATTTTCAACTCTTTAACATATTATTTAACATATTCGTAGATTATATTTAAGAACATAGAGCCAACTGAAATGGAAATGTCAAAGCTTGAAATACCAAAGAAGGATGTAACTGAAGATGAACGTTCAGTTGATTCTGACGATGACTTCCAGGATCCACCACCAAAGAAGATCAACGAACGTTCAAAGAAGAAACAGAAGGTGGATTCATCAACCTCAGTAGCGAAGAAACCTGCAGGGAAAAAGCAAGTGAATATTGATGACGCGCATACCCAAATGAGGACTCCACCTCATCGTGCTGCCAAGGCTGCTGTAATGAAGACACCAGTATTCAAGCCAATTCCAACACGACAGGCTTCTTCTTCAAAAACAAAGAAAGGGAAGAAAATAGCTAGGATTATTTTTTTCTCAGGTACAGTCAAAGGCAGATAGTCATGTAGAGGAAGTAGCTGCGTCAAAGCGTGAGAGTCATGTTGAGAAAGAAAAAATTATTTCTAAGAAAGTTTTTGATACATTCCGCGAAGAGGTAATTTTTTTTGTCAAATATTTGTTTTACATTAAAAAATATGTGTTTAATGAATTTGTATGAATACAGGTTCGTCAAGAGTTTAAAGGAGTTCGTGAAGAGTTTACTCGAATTCGTCAATTAGTGAAGAAAAAGTTCAAAAAAATGGTCAAAGCAATTGAACATAGCAAGGTAAAAGTTTTATTATTATATATTATCCACATTATTAAAAAAATATATATGCAGTACATTGCTAAAAATACATATGAAGTTTACACAAAAAATACATATGATTTGATATAAAAAAATACATATGAAATGTATTTTGTTTAATACACACATAGAGTTTGTAAAAAATACATATGCAGTATATTACTAAAAATACATATGGAGTTTATTCAAAAAATACATATTTGTTTATTTTGAAAAAATGCATATGCAATGTATTGCAAAATACATATGCTGTGTGTCAAGAAATGTATTTTCCAACAATATTTTTTTCTAGTGGGTTGCTATATACATATCAAGTGAAAATCAAATAGTAGTAGTTTATTCAAATTATACTTGTAGAAACAACATAAAGATACAGAGGTTGAAGCATAACAGATGGATTATGCTGGTGTTGAAACATCACCACAACAATTCAGTCCTATTGTTGATCAAAATTTGGATGAGAATCAGGATAGTACAAAGGTAAAAAATAACGAAAATATTATTATTCTTTTGAGTGCACAAATATAATTACTTTTTTTGTAGAAGTTATATGTTATTTTATATATATAGTCCTGTATAAATATATACAACTGGATTTTTATTTTTGAAGTTGGTTTAATTTTTTTGATTGTTTGAAAGGAGTGCACTGATTTGCATCCAGATAAAACAAACATTCAAATTGATTCTCAACATTTAATCACTGATGAGCTTCTCCAAAGTATAAATTTGAATTATAATCTTTCTGAGAAGATTGTTCATCACGATGATCGAGTATGTATAATGAATTGCACTTCAGTTTATGTGATGTAAAAATCATAACAATCCATAAGATAATTATATATTTTATTTTATTTCTATTGCAGATTACTGATGAGAAATTGGATGATACAAATTTGTCTGATTCGCAGTTTACAATCCCAGATGAGTTGTTACAAAGTCTTAATGCATACCGAAGAGAAAGCACCACGAGACATTCATTGGCAACTTCGGAAGAAGAACAAATCGATGAACATTTTAATGATAAGAAGTCCGAATCTGTTGTTCAAGAGCATTGTCAGGTATGTATTATGAATATATTTGAGGTTATGTGGGTTATTTTGGACATAAAAAATTAATTTTTTTTTTCCAATTTTGAAGAAAAAACAAAGAGAACGTTGGTTCGAGTTCTAAAGCAGACATGTACGGAGAGGTTGATGTTAGTACGGAGGAGCAGATTATGAAAACTCCTAAAACACAAGACTTAACCATTGATGAAAAAAGGGATGAAACAGTTTTGCCTGATTCACAAGACACAATCCCTGATGACTTGCTTCCTACTTTGAATATATACAGTAGTAAAAGCATTATTGTTCATCCGTCTGCTAATTGTGAAATTCAGACTCCTATTTCTAAGTTAAGGATTAGGCGACCATTCAAATTCAAAGAGTCACCTTACACGATGAAATTTGGTTCAGCTGCCGATAAGTACAATTAGTTATATATTTAGTTTACAATGTAACATGTTATGCAAATACTTTTTAATAATTACGTTTTTGTATTGCGTAACTATATAGAGAGCTCGGAAGAACACATACGTATATTCCCACAGAAAATCCATTTGTTTATCATCCGATTGATGGGATTGTGGATACGAAAATTGTCAACAAGATTAGGGATTGGATTTCTGAAGACCTTCTCAAAGTTCATGCTAAAAGATATTTCTATTGAACAGTTTTAATTTTTTTTTTTAAATTACATCATTTTCTCATGACTTAACATATACTTATTAACAACAAAAAATAGGAAGGGAAATGCGAATCATTACAAAAGGGGGAAATCAACCATTTCAATAATGCATTTCGGAATTGAGACCGTTGAAGATTAAAATTGGTTCTACACAATGGGATTCCCTGATCAGTCATGGACCGATTCGGTTAGTATTTTTTTTTTAACAATATTTTTTTACATTTATAGCAGTAATTAAATTACATATTATGTTATTAAATACATATGCAGGTGCAAATATGTATTTTTCTATGTAATTTTTTATTATATAAGAAAGGATGTGATGCACTATAACTTACATATGTATTTTTATATAACATACACATACTACATTTAGTATACAAATAGTTTGAATTATATTAAATTTTTGTGTTCTTACGTACTGCAGCATATTGATGTTTGCTTCTACTACTTGAGGAAGAAGTCAAAGTATGACCCCAACAGGTTTTACAAATTCAGCACAGTAGATTGTAACTTTATGAACATAATTAGCTCTCTCCATGATGTTTATTCTGCGGATGCTGAAAACCTTATGGCTGGAGGACATGTGGCACATGTTAATGAATACATAAATGGATTTCGTATGCATGTTGTTGTGCCATGGCATACAGTGAAAGACATTTATATTCCAGTAAATATAAAGGAAAAACATCATTGGGTGCTAGCAATTTTATCTTTCTCAGAGAGGTGCATATTCCTATATGATTCATATGAATCATCTGGACATTATTCGGCTGTTCTTGATGTCATTGAGAAATTAGCTGCGATTATCCCATTGTGTCTTGAACATTGTGATTTCTACGTTAAGACAGGAATTCATGTTGAAAACCATCCAAGATACAAAGACAAAGACTCCTCAGATATGTTTGATGTGTTATTTCAAGAGAATTTGCCTCAACAACCGAGCGAAAGCTTGTAAGTTATTTAATTTACATATAAAAAAAATCTATTTTTATAAAATATATATTTAAGCACATATGTGTTTTTTTTATTTTTTTATTATTTTTGTAGGGATTGTGGTGTCTATATGGTTACATATGCGGAGTGTCTTTCTTATGGTCACAAAATTCTTGTGACTGAGTTCGACCCCAATGCACTCCGTACAAGATATGTTGTAACTTTGTGGGATTATGGGACCAAAAAGCAAGAATTAAATGCTCATAGTGATGTTGAAGCACCTTTGAGGCCTCCAAGGCAAAGTAGAATATCTAGTGTAACTGAAGTTTTTGATGTATGATGACTGATGGATTTATTTCTTTATATAATTTAGACGCTGGTTTATGGATGTAGGAACTGATTATACAAACTATTTTTGATGTTTTGAAGTGGTTCTAATTGTAGATTATAACAGTACTAATTCAAGTTTAATATGAGTCTTTTATGTTGTTCTTCATTTTAGTGTGTGATTTTGTTGTAAAATACATATGTATTGTTCATATTATTCTGAAAATACATATGCAGGAATTTTTATGCCTTAAAAATACATATCTTTTATTTTTAGATGAAAAAAATACATATGCAATGTTATAACTAAGCATTTCAAAAAATATATCTGAAATTTTTAGTTAAAAAATGTTAATATTATGTTAAAATATATATGCAGTGTTCATATTTTGCTAAAAAATATGGAAGTATTATAAATAAAATTTTAGCATAAAAATACATATGCAGTGTTAATAATACGTTTTTGTAAAATACATATTGTTCATAATTTATGGTGAAATTATAAATCATATTGTCCATTTAATATGATTATACATATTGTCCATTTAATATGATTATAACTAAAAAATGAAATTAAAGATAATTTAAAACTTTTACTACAATTCTATAATTTATGGTGAAATATTATTTTACATAAATACATATGCAGTGTTAATATTTTTTTATTAAAATACATATGTATTATACATTTAAATATATTTTAATCTTATAAAAACATATACTACGCTAAGATTTTGCATAATAAGTCATATGTGGCTAAATCAATTAACAATAACAAACCAAATAAGTGTTTGATTAATTAAAGTTATCAACTTTATCATAACATGTATATTCAATGCTAAAAATACATATGAACTACACATTCAAAATACATATGCAATGTTCAGATGTTTCAACATATACATATGCAGAAATCAGATGTAACTGTGTTCACTTGTCAAGTGATGATTAAAAAAAAATGGTTCAACTAAATAAAAAATGAAAATAAAATTTTAAACAATAATATGGAAAGAGAAATGTTTCAATTTCGATATTTCCTACAGGAACGCCTATTGTGACCCTTTGCACCGCAACCACCACATGAGTTAATGTTCTTCTTTCCAAACATACCACGATCTTTCTTCGCAGGTCTTCCTGGAGGTCTTTGTATTTTGGAGGCAGTACTACTTCACCAAGTATGCTCTCTGGAATTAGCCAGTCATCTTTGTGTGGCAACGGGTAGATGGAAACATCATATATTTTCAAAACTGTTTTTGGTTTAAACAAATCACAACAGTACGACCCCTTCTCAAAATTCTTCTTCTCCAACACCGCACAAGCATGTGCACATGGTATCTGATCTAGTTGAAATGCATTACATGAGCATTTTTTTTCTTTGAGGCAAACAATGTAGTGTTTTTGTTTTTTGTGTACCGTATACACATATTCGGTGGCTGGTACAACTTGATACAAAAATAAAAATTTGAATGATATGCTAGAAAAAGAGGAAATTCATATTTATACGATATGTTGTAAGCAGACCAGCAATTTTTCAGAAAAAAATACATATACAGTGTAAGAATACATTTGCAGAGTACATAATATTTTTATTACTGAACTTTTTAGTTTTGTTTTTTTAAATGTTTCAAATCATTTAGCACTTAACGGAAGTTATTCTATTAATTTTTTTTTCTGAAATATAAATTACAAAAAATGTAAAAAGATCATACCGTCATATGAGTACATAAAGCCTCATTCTCTTTGAGTATGTCATAAAACTTTTCAATGAGTGGTGTGAAGGTATATGAAGCCTCTTGCCTATTTTCGCAGTTTCATTTTGCAAACAATAATCGAACCTCCTCAAGAAAGTCATAAATTGACAGTTCTCTAGCTGATACAAGTACTCCATTTATTGACTCTGCAATGTTTGAAGTCAAAGTCCACCCTCGATTAACTGTTGCATAGGACCTAGCCCACTTTTCGTAACCAGCCAATTCCAAATAATTCTTCACCCTAATATCAACTGCCTCAACTTTTTCCATTAACATTTGGAATTCTGACTTTGAATATGATTTGTCCATTGTATAAAATATCTCTGATAATGCATCGTGTGACTTTCTGTAAAGTTTTTTAACATTTCCCCATAGATGTCACATACATGCATAATGTGGAACATTGTTGTACACATCGCTAACTGCCTTTATGATGCTTGGATTTCTATCAGAAACAACACACATGTTTTGTCTTTCCCCGTACGCTTTCTTTAGATTCTTAAAGAACCACGTCCATGATGCATCATTTTCAGAATCAATCATACCATATGCCAGAGGGAATATATGACCTGTTTATACAGAATAATTATTCGCAATAAAATAAAAATACATATGTATTTATTATATATACAGGTTATTTAAACTGTATATCTTGATATCAAATAATGGTATCAATAACATATAATAAAATTTAGACACACATAAGTATAAAACATAATCATTTTTAAATGGTTTAATTCATGAAACTTTCATACTCTAGGTAATTTTATACAGATATGTATATATCTAGTTGAGATATGTATTTTCAGGTGATACGCAGAAATATACAAACATACAAAAAGTTTTACAAAATAATTATTATAAATTCATACTATCCTGCTCCATCCATTGTACATGCTGTTATAAATGCCCCAGTATACATTCCTCTCAGATGACTAGCATCAACAACTACGACCGATCTACAATGATCGAATCCCTTAATGAATGCATTTAGAGCGATAAATACATACAAGAACTCATTCTCATCTGTCTTCTTCATTCTTATATGTGACTCTGGATAGGTTGTATTCAGTACATATAAGTATGATGGCAGTTTACCTTAAGATGCTGATGACTTACCCCTCAACTCTTCTAACACTCTTTCTTTCGCCCTCCAACATAAAGTATATGTCAGATCCATACCAAAATCTTCCTTCATGTCGTTTCTAATTTCTGTTGCACTGTATTTTCTTTTGTGGTTCTTGAATTTTTGTTTAACAATACCACCTATCAACATACTAGTAGCATGCACCTTTGGATAGATGTTGTCCTTGACCGGGCATGTATGTTGAGGTCTGAATTCTCGTATTCTAAACATTCCAGTTTCTCCCATTCCTGATGCACGCATTAAAAACTCGCATTTTCTTGATTTGCAAAACAACGTATACCTGCATCCCACATAATTTAGTATTTTGAAAATACATATCCAAAATAATATTAAACAACAATAGAGTGATATATAATGTACGTACGTTTTCTTACTTGACCTTTTACTTAGCATTTGAAACTTCTCCCTAATTGAATAGTCCTTCATGACCGACTTCAAAAAATTTTTTCTCAAGTAAACCTAGTCTTCCTCAGCATGCTTGTGATGTAGATCTGAGATAATCAACTCCACAGTATTCATTTCAAATATATCTAACGCTTGTATATCTTCACAAACCACCAAAGCTCTTTCATTTGTTGAATTTATCAGTGTTTGAATGTTGTCACAGTTGGTTATTCTTCCAGCAACACACATAGAAGAACTAGTCACGTTGCTCCCTATAGCTTTATCCAAAATGCTTACATATAAAGGAAGACAATTCATGTCTTGTATCTATTTTTCTCTGAAATATAAACACCTTTAAACCCATATCATTATGTATTTTTATCTGCCCTGCATTAGCAGTAATTTGATATTCCACTAGAATACGTTTCCTCGTTAAATCCACCATCAAGTGTGATGCCAATTCATCGTGCAGTTCAATAAATGTTGCTAATGTACTCAACAATATAACATCAGTGACATATCCTTCGTAGTTTTTTTCATACGTCCGCCGACCAGAGTGCTTCACAAGCACTGGTATGTTTCCCATTTCTAGTTGATTTAGCCAAAAAAAATTCAAACCAAATACAAACACAAAAACAAAAAAATATTAAACCAAATACAGAAACTACTGAATAAAACCGAATAAAAACTTGTATAAAGTATATTATCTGCAAAAATAGTTATACTGTCAAATCCCAACAAGAAAATCAAAAAATACATATGCAGTGTTAACAATAACTTGTTCAAAAATACATATGCAGTGTAAACACTAAACATATCAAAAAATACATATTAAACATACCTAAATTAATTTTGAACTGTGTGAATAGAATTTCATCACATTCAGCTGCTCAGTTCAATCAATTGTTAAATCGATCAAAATAACAACAACCAATACTGAAATAAATAGTCTATCATTGAAATCTAAAAACCTGAAACAACTAATAAACTAAATTTTTGCAATGAAAATTTTGCAAACAAAATAGGAGAAACAGTAATCGCCAAAACAAAAATCCAACCAAAAACAAAATAGGAGAAGTAGTAATTGCCGAAACAAAAAATCCAACCAGAAAAACTTAATGATTACGTACCTTAAAAAACAATAATGGATGAATTTTCAACTTCTAGTTCAATTCGAACAATTTGAACTGACGAATCAATTACTGGATTTGATTCAAAGAAATTAATGCTTCGTTTTGAAACTGATGTTGAATTCGAAGAAGATACTGTATAATTTCATATGAAAAACAACAATTGTTGACCATCAAAGCAAGGTTGAATTAGACGAATTAAATTAGACGAAATTTCTCATAAAAGCAGATTTTGATTTTTTCTTTTCTCAGATGAACTAGTTAATTTTGAAAACTAAAATTTGAATTTTGATCATAGTTGTTAAGCTGAAACGAAAATCGCGTGAATGACGTGA
This sequence comes from Capsicum pubescens, assembly GCA_030864215.1. Classification (NCBI taxonomy): domain Eukaryota; kingdom Viridiplantae; phylum Streptophyta; class Magnoliopsida; order Solanales; family Solanaceae; genus Capsicum; species Capsicum pubescens. Next base: position 264,357,576 of record CM061538.1, read on the forward strand.
TTTTAATGGAAAAGAAATCTACACAATTAATTAATTGGTAATTATACCATATTTACCTCAACAAATTTCAGTTATTTAAGGGAGGTAAAATTAGTTGTATATGTATTTTTATAGCATCAGTTTTTAAAAATACATATTAGAAGTTGCTACAAAATGTAATTATGAAACTGTTGCTACAAAATTAATAATTAGGGTCTTAAGTATGTCATTTCTGAATTTTGCCCATTAATTAGTTGGTAATTATACTATATTTACCTCAACAAATTTCAGTTATTTAAGGGAGGTAAAATTAGTTGTATATGTGTTTTTATAGCCTCAGTTTTTAAAAATACATATTAGAAGTTGCTACAAAATGTAATTATGAAACTGTTGCTACAAAATTAATAATTAGGATCTTAAGTATGTCATTTCTGAATTTTGCCCTTTATTTTAATAATGTAGAGTTGGGCTTTATGCCCAGAAAATTGGGTCTATGTGAATGGTGACTCGCCGACGCAAATCTGCACACCCTTGACCGCTAGGTTGTGCACCTCTAGCTTGTCAAGGGGGTTCAACAATATGTATATAACCATATACATCTATATTTAATCTATGTATCTGGAAAAAAAAATTCCGACGAAGGGTGTTCATCTGATCACCCTTTAGTGGCTGTAGCTTCGCCCCTGTTGGTAAAAGTTTATACAATTTGAATCTTAAAAAACAAAATATGACAATTAAAAGTGTACGAGGAGCCCTCCTTTCCTTTTTAATTGTCATATTCACGTGCAAGAGCCAATTTAATTAATTTTTAAAGTTAAATTAAATTAGATGAATTTGATATTTTAAAATTAAAATTTGAATTTTCAAAAGTTATATGAAATACTATAAATTGCAATTTCTATACCAAATGAAAAACTGATGGTAACCCACTTCCAAACAAGTCGTAAAAGCTGTTAGAAGTTGATAGCAAATTTTCATTCGCCGTTTGTTGAGGACCGAATAGTAACAGACACAGTAATCATATAACCGTCGATGACCTTTTTAATTTCTTAGATGAAGATTTGGGCGAAGTTTCGTGTTTGATCATTTGAAAAAGAATAAATTATACAAATACACAACTTATGTTTTTAATATTATAAAAAATCTCAATTCCTTAAATATATTATAAAAATCTCAATATATACACAGAATGTTATGTATATATTGACTATGTTATGTATATTAATAGGAGTAAATTTCCTGAATGGTCACTCATGTTTGAAAAATTACCTACAAATATCATTTTTATTTTATTTAGGACAAGAATATCATCCAACTTTTTTTTTTCTTTAAAATATATTTAACCTCAAAAATCTTTTTCTCCTACTTAGAATGTCATGTCATTAAATTTTTTTTTTTTTTTTATAAATGTATAACTTATCAAATTTATTTAACTAAAATTTTATCCTAATTCTTTTTTAAAAAATAAAATTATACATGATATATTAATTATTGAAGATTAATTTAATTACACCAAAAGTTTGAGTATTTTATTTGATATGTAATCTTCAAAGTTTCTTTTATTTACTTATTTATTTCACCACTTAATAATAGTTTTAAAATACAAGTACTTATACGAATTGGTACAATATTTTTTTTTTTTGTCGTTTATTTTATATACAAAAAATTATTAGAATGTAAAAGAAATAAAACGATGGATTTCATATTTTAGACATTAAGTTTGTTATTTATATGAGAATAAAAGCGTTAAATCTCCTTTTATGAACAAATTAAATTTTTTAAGAAATATTAACAAAATGATACCTTCTTCAGTACTATTACAAATGAATTTTTAAAATATTACTCAATCAATTATTCTTTGCTTTTGATGAATTTAGAATGAAGTATGGATATAAATTAGTGTTTAATTGTATAATAAAATAAAATATAAATATAATGATCACAAAAAAGTGAAGAAACTAAATTTAAAATAATATTATTTTTTCTAAATTTTTATGTCTTATCTTATGGATTTACTTGATTTATTTATGGGCAATTACTTGTAAAAAATCTGCAAGAAAAAAAAATCATCTTTTCACTATATATTTATCAAAAATTATCTTGCATAAAAATTTGCAAGTAATGTATGTCCAAATTAAATTTTTCAGGAAATAATACATATTAAAATTTTCTTATTGAATTTTATTTGGCAACAAAAAATACCGTAGATTTGCCATCAATGCTTTTAAATAACAAATTATATTCTTTTATTCTCTATTACTCTATATTTGAAGGTAATATAATATCTTTGGATTATATTAATTCAAAAATTCTTTTGTATAATCCAAAAAAGTGGATTTTATTCTTTTATTCTCATATAAATAATAAATTTAATGTCTAAAATATGAAATCCGTCATTTTTATTTCTTTTACACTTTAAGAATCTCTAATATATAAAATAAATAACAAAAAAAAATTAAATGAGTACCAATTTTTATAAGTACTTGAGTTTTAAATATTATTAAGTGGTGAAATAAATAAGTAAATAAAAGAAATTTTAAAAAGTACATATCAAATAAAATAATTTAAGTTATCGGTATAATTAAATTAAACTTCAATGATTAGTATAATATGTGTAATTTGTTTTTTTTTAAAAAGAATTAAGATAAAACTTTAGTTAAATAAGTTTGATAAGTTAAATAGATCTATTTATAAAAAAAATATAATTAATGACATGACATTCCAAGTAGGAGAGAGAAGGTTTTTGAGGTATTAAGTATATTTTAAGGAAAATAGAAAGAGTTGGGTGATATTCTTGTCCTAAATGAAACAAAAATGATATTTTTAGGCAATTTTTCAAACATGGGTGACCATCTAGGGAATTTACTCTATTAATAGGGAGAGAAAGTAAAGTAATTTAAAAAGTGGGAGAGAGTGTAATTACTTCCAAAAGGATTGATATTTATGTTATTTATACTTTGAAAAATATATGACTCAAAAAATATATTTCACTTTTAAAAGTACACAAAAAAATAAAATTTGTATTTAGACATATGAATTATTTGCCAAACGTGTCTGCCAAATAATGAAAAATTATATGGCCAAACACCATTTGTCAAGTTTTTTCTCAAATTATACTTGGAAAATTTATGGTCAAAGTCCTTATTATGTTTCATTCACGCAGAGTCAATTTAACTAATTTCCAGAATTAAATTATTTTAATATTATAAATTTAAAATTTAGATGCTAGAAAATAATTTAAAAAATAGTTTTAGTACATCTCAAAATATTGGTAAAAATTTATACAATTTAAAATTAGATATGTAAAAGCTATACTAAAAATATCATAAATTGCATTATCTATCATATCAATATGATGAAAGACTATATTTAAAAATGTTGGTCTAAGTTTATGTCATTCCACTATTACACGCTGACAACTAAACAAGAACGGAGAGATTATTTGAAAATGTACTTCTAAATAATTTAGCACGATTTAATTTGTAGCCAAAAGAAAAAAGTAGTACTCCCTTCGTTTAAAAAAAAAATGATCTGTTTTACTTTTTAGTCCGTTTAAAAAAAAACAACTCACTTTACTTTTTAGTCTGTTTATAAAAAATGACCCGTTTTCTTTTTTGACAATACTTTAATTTCAGTTTTCCATATGGCATGTTTAGGACCACAAGATTAAAGGAAATTTTGATACATTTGACACAATTTTTAATTTAAGGCTACAAGATTCAAATTTTTCTTTATTTTCTTAAACGAAAAAGGGCCAAAAATTCCCCTAAACTATTGAAAATGGATCAAAAATACTATTCATTTATTTTTTGGCTTAAAAATACCCCTCTATTTGTTATTTTGGCTCAAAAATACCTCTCAATTAATTTTTTAGCTAAAAAATACCGTTCTCTCTAACGGAATGCCACAGGACATGCCACGTGAATTAAAAAAACTAGTTAACCAGTCCATATCAGCATACACGTGAAAAATAACTTCATTTAATCCATTTAACCATCAACATATTTTATTCTATTTAAAAACCCAACCCGGCCCATATTCAAAAAATTCGAACCAAGAGGCAAAAAATCAATTCTTCAATTTTTTTTCTCAAACCATCCCTTTCACCACATTTCATTATTAACGTTTTTAAAGTTACAACATTTACTCGAGCAAATTCTTGACCTCATCAACTTGTGGTAGTCCGATATTGTCGCTAAACTTTCTCTCTCCAAATTTCAATTTTGTCTTCGAAGTACCATTCCTCTAACTACAATCAGGTTTCTTATTAGACTAATTTAGATAGGACATCCAGTAGCAATCCGAGCTCTTGGACACCGAACCAATTATTCGAAGATCCAATTATTTAGGGTTGACCCAATTAAAACTTGATTTTTTCATGTCAACAATTTGGAGACCTGATTATTTCCTCATCTTTTGTCTTGATCAATCTGAAATATCTGAACCCATCACATAAAAAATAAGTAATCAAATTTTTCAATTTGTTTCCTCTTGGTTAATTTTTTTTTTTAATATGGATCGGGTTGAATTTTTAAATAGAATAAAATGGGTTGATGATAAGATGATTAAATAGAGTGATTTTCCACGTGTATGCTGACATGGACTGTTTAAGTATTTTTTTTCACGTGGTGTATTTGGTGGCATTTTGTTTGAGAGAAGGGTATTTTTGAGCCAAAAAATTTAATGGAAGGGTATTTTTGAGCCAAAAAATTAATGGAAGGATATTTTTGAGCAAAAAAAAACAAGCATTTTTGAGCCAAAAAACAAACGGAGGTCATTTTTGATCCATTTTCAATAGTTGGGTATTTTTGACCCTTTTTCGTTTCTTAAACTTTGTGATAAGTCAAAGTAGATGAATCTTTTGAAAGAAGGGAGCAAGATTTTTGGCGGGACTTTCAATTAAAAAGGACAAACAAGTTGTCCAATTAAGTGAAAGTCTTCCAAGTTTTTTAAATTAGGTGGGAGGGACAAAAGTTTTTTGAGTTTTTCCGTTCCAACAACTTGTCCTAGTTGTAGAACAACTTTGGTAGTTGTTTCGACAACTAGGTGAAGTTGTCGAACAACTATCAAAGTTGTTCAACAACTAGGCGTAGTTGTTCGACAACTGAGAGAAGTTGTTCAACAACTGCGCGGAGTTGTTCAGACAACTAATGTAGTTGTCCAACAATTATCCCAGTTGTTCAAGGACCTTAGTAGTTATTTTAAGGGACGAGTTTGTGGGACCCACTTGTCCACTTTTTTTAATTGAAAACTTGGAAGGCCCTTCTGGCTTATTTTGGTAATGTGCATGGAAACTTCTATGGTTAGTCCATTCATGTTGACTTACTATTTATTTGACACAGTAGTTTTCATTACACCGTGAATACAAAGCAAACTAGCCTTGCATATAGGACATTGATTTGCTTTATGAAATTCTGATCATAAATATTTGTTGTTTTACTCACACTCACAGGATCACATAATTTTCGATTCCAGCGATGGCGGAAGCAGTTGTTTCTGCTCTAATGGAAGTTCTCTTCCAAAAGATAGCTTCCCAAATTTTCAAAAAAAATGGACTGCTAGGTGGTAGTACAAAGAAAGAGATGTGAAATCTGCAGAGCACATTATCAACAATTCAAGCTGTCCTACAAGATGCTGAGGACAGATAAATGAAAGAAAAAACTTTGAAGAACTGGCTGGTAAAGCTCAAAGACATAGTTTATGAAGCAGATGATTTGTTGGATGAATACATGACTGAGTTGCTATGCCATAAGGTAATTCTTGATGACTGGAAAGCCTGTTATTGTGTTTCCTATGCTGTCACTTCTCTTTATACGAATGGTATGTAACTTTGTTCGGGTTATCGTACGAAGTTGAAACTAAAAGAAATTGGAGAAAAGTTAGAACTGGTAGCAAATGAGAGAGCCAAATTCCATTTTAAGGATGTTGTTCATCAAAAAGGCTTTTCTTGTGCATGACCACAGTCAGACTCTTATGTAATTGAATCGAAGATTTTAGGGAGAAATAAGGATAAAGGAAACATAATCAAGCTACTTATAGGATCAGATGTGTATCAGTTGTGAGCATTGTTGGAATTGGAAAGACAATAGTTGCAAAATTGGTTTACAATGATGCTGTTGTGGAGAATAGTTTTGATACAAGAATATGGGTTTGTGTCTCAGAAGGATTTAATGTGAAAAGACTTCTTAAAGCAATCATAGAATCTGGGACTAGTAGTTGTAACCTTGTAGAGATGGATGTGATCCAGCGGCGTGTCCAGGAGTTGATATTGGGCAAGAAATTTTTGCTTGTCCTAGATGATATATGGGATGATGATCATGAGAAATATGAGAGATTAAAGAACTTAGTTCACAATGGTTTGGACGGGAGTACTCTTAGTGACTACTCGCAATGAGAAGGTAGCACTACTGATGGGCACAACTAGTCCGTATCGTTTGGAAGGCATTTCAGATGGTGATTGCTGGTCCTTGTTTCAGGAACTTGCATATAAGAATAGGCAAAAATAACAACTATCTTTTGAAGAGGATGGGAAAGAGATTGCAAAGAAATGTAGGGGAGTTCCTTTAGCGGCAAAGGCCCTTGGAAGTTTAATGTGCTTGAAGAATCAGAAATCTGAGTGGTCTTTCATCCGAGATTGTGCAATGTGGGATCTTATGGGACATGAAGATGGAGCTGGAATTCTTTCGGCCCTAAGATTAAGTTATGAATACTTGCTAACACATTTGAAACAATGTTTTGCATATTGTTCTATATTTCCCTAGGGCTATCGGATAAATAAAAACACCTTGATATGCCTATGGATGGCAGAAGGATTTCTTCCGTCCTCTGAAAACATGCCACCGGAAGAAGTGGGGAATGGTTATTTCAATGAGTTGTTGTGGCTCTCCAGCTTCCAAAATGTGAGAAGAGATTTTGATGGCAATATGGTTGAGTTTGACATGCATGATCTTGTTCATGGTGTTTATTGTTTAACAACAGAATTTGGCAAGGAAGTAATCATTCCTGTGCCCACACGCCACTTATCAATGTTTGGCAATGAGATGGTACCCAAAAAACCTGGCTTGTTGAAGGGTGCTCAAAAGCTGCGATCATTTCTTCTATTGGATGGGCAGAGAAATATCACAAAGCTTTCCAAGCATTTCTTTTTGAGCTTTAAATCCATTCGAGCTTTAGATTGCAGCGGTAGTCACATAAAGAAGTTGTCTAATTCAGTTGGCACTTTATTACATCTACGGTACCTCAATCTTTCACATACTCTGCTGAAAACATTGCCTAAGTCTATCTGTTGCCTCCTTAATCTTGAAGCTCTAATAATTAAGCAGTGCAACCATCTGACACAACTTCCAGCAGAAATTAGAAAGTTGGTGAACCTTAGACATCTGGATATATACGGGTGCACATCCTTAAACATGTTACCTGGTGGCATTGGACAGATGAGATCCCTTCAAACGCTGCCAATTTGCATTGTTAGCAATGCTGCTGGTAGTGACATCTCAGAATTGCAGAGGCTTGATCTTCACGGGGAATTAATGATCAAGAACCTTGAGAACTTGTCCAATGATATATGTGCCAAAAATGCAAATTTGAAAGGGAAGAAGCACATCCGATTTCTAAAATTAATATGGGCGCAAGTTGAAGAAATGGAGACGAGAGAAAATGTTGAGCGAGTTGTTGAGAGCCTTCAACCAAATTTTGATTTGAGGAAGTTGCACATAGAGGGTTACATTGGTGCGAATTTCCCCAGTTGGTTGATGACAACATACTTGGTACACATTGTGGAACTCTCACTTCTCAAATGTCACAGGTGCGTGGAACTGCCTCAACTAGGGAAGCTGCCTTTTCTTGAGGTTCTCACTGTTGATGGAATGGATTCTGCAATGTATTTCTGCGGTAGTTATGGTGAAACGGATTCAGCTACCCATTTTGCATCACTGAAGCAACTGACTCTCAGGAATATGCCGTCTATTGGAATGGTCAGTTAATGAAGATGAGGGTATTCTTGCTCGTCTAAAGAAATTTACGTGCGAAGCATGTCCCTATTTGAATAACTTGCCAGATCTTCCCTCCCTCGACTCATTAGAATTGTTTGTTTGTAGCAGTGAATTACTAGTACTGACAGCAGCCAAGGTTACCTCCCTTACTCATCTAATGATCAGTGGATTTTTGGAACTTCACTTACCTGAAGGGTTACTGAAAAACAATGCAAGTCTGCTGTCTGTAGAAATTAGAGATTGTCCAGAGATTCAAAGTCTTTTGAGTGAGCTGATAGTTCTTCATTGTCTCGAGTCATTAAGCATCAGTAACTGTAAGAATCTCTGTTCCGTGCTCGACTCCTGTGGACTTGGGACTTTGAAGTCCTTGTCCATTCATGGTATCCGTAACATTATCCTGGAAAAAGGAATACAAAGTTTACAGTTTCTTCAATATGCATCACTCTCTGATTGTAGAAACTTGACAACCTTGCCGATGACTAAGCAACACCTTACATATGGAGCTGTTCTGAGATGTATACGCTACCAGAATGGCTAGGAGACCTCGTTTCCCTTAGAGAACTGGAGCTGTGGTACTGTGAAAATCTAAGTTCTTTACCAGAATCAGTGAAAAAGCTAACCAAGCTTCAGTTTCTGTCTATATGGGGCTGTCCAAACTTGGGATTAAGATGCAGAAAGGATGTCGGAGAAGATTGGCACAAGATAAAACATGTTCCGTTCATCAAGATTAATGGCCCATATATCCAGGCTATGACAGGTAACTAATGCATTTTAGATCAATTACTTTTTCTGGTTACACTGAAACTATCAGAATATTATATATTGCTTCTCATTTTGTTCAACATGAGTTGAGGTTCACAGAGATAAAGAGAAGGATATTGAATATGATTGACTTCATAGAACCGTCTAAAATTTCATATTGAACCAACAGTCCGCAACCCTCTTTATTGATCAGGGTTTAGGACCATCTATACTTTGTGAGCATAGGTAGAGTAATTGTTGTTAAACTTGCATTAGTTATTTTGTTTCCAGGGGATTTTTATGTTTCGTTAAAGATTTATATGTTAGTATAGAATAAGTGTGGGAGTTAAAGAACCTCTAGTTTGTTTTCTTCTTTTTTTAAGAACCTCTAGGTTGAAGCAAACCTTGTTTTTCTTTTGTTTTCTGGATAAAGTTGAGAGAGTCCTTAAATTCCCTAAAAACAAATTATTGAGTATTGAAATGAACTACGTCCAAATAGAGTGGAATGGATATAAAGGATTCATATAGCCAACACCGACTAGTTTGGGTTGAGCTAGTAGATTAATTGACAGTCTGAACATGTAGATAGCAGCATCAGCTTTGTTTCTTATTCAAAAGCTTTATTTGAGTTTGTCAATTTTTCGTAAGCAAATCCACTAGGTGAGGTGCCTAGGTTAGTTTTTATTTATTTATATAATAAAAGTGAAACTCAAAGGAAAAAGTACAAGCAGGGGGATATGCCTTACCTTAATAATCTAATCGAGGCTTTAAAAAACCTCTACTAATTAACATGCGTGTGAAAAAATAATAATAAGGAAGAACTAAATATCCTATGATCATCACAAAGTTCATAACTCACTCTACAGTGATAGAAAATTAAAATTAGTAGAATGTATTGTCAGACCCTTGTTTCTTTGAAATTCTGAAATCTTCAAGAAGATGTGGCCCGATAAAAATTTGATTATTCACCTTGTCGTTTTCCTCCAAACACTCCAGAATCCTTTAATACTTCATCAATTTTCTTGAATCTATTGGATCTTGTTGATGTAGTTGAAGTCTCCTTCTGTTTTGCCACTCTCATTTATAGTTGCCTTAGAACAGTCTCCTCAGACACTTTACCATCCAATTATGCTTAGGTGAAAGATCTCCATTCCTAGCCACATTAGCAAAGCATTCATCCAAATATCTTCATTCTCATCTTCTTCACCAAATATGTCTAAAGCCCAAATGACCACCACAAGCTTCCATAGAAGTTCCTGGCTCATACTTCTTGGCCACTATTACAATAGGCTTCCTTTTAGTAGGATTGCCCATAGCCTTCAAAGGTTCCATATGGTATGACACTAAAGCATGAAGAAATTGAGTTGGTTAATTTGGTTTCTCAGTTAAAAGGTTCGTATAGGCTCATATTAAACAGATCAAGGTTCCTCGTTATGCATTTACTGTGAATATTGTAGGAGTAACCCTTACCATCGGTAATATTAGTTCATCATTTTGCGTAATGTACTAGCTGCTTCATCCTTTTCCAATCCAACCACGATTGCAGTAACTTTTACTACTATCTAATCATACTATATTCCCCTTTAGCATCCCATTTATGATAATCCAGGTGTATCATAAGCCCAAATCGAATGGCACCTCGTGTTTTTTTCAAGAATTTCTACTAATTAAAAGATTTTGGAGCTAAAATTGCTGTTTTAGCAAGCAACGGTAAGTAGTCATTATGTGCTTAGCAATTGCGCCTCATTCATCTGTTTCCCTTGGGACTCCTTCCATTTTCTATATGCTCAACATTGGTTTTTGTCCTGGAAGTCAATCCTGGCGCAAGTTGATGAGAATACTCTATCCTTACCACTTCATGATGCTGGATCGCTAGTACTCTTAAACCCGTCAATTCTACTACACTTGAATCCCATCATTTTCTCTTATGAAAAAGTATTAGGAGGGGGTTGAAACAATGGCCTGAAGCTTAAACAATACCTAAATCTCCTATGTGAAACCATTAAACAATACAGACCTACAACCAGGCATCATTACCCCGATGCCTGGTTGATAAAATCAAAGCCTTCCTACAGAAATTAATTAATCCAATCCAATGTAGCTTTACAGAAAAATATTCAGATTGTTGATAATGCTCTCATAGTCAAAGAATCCATAAACTACCTTAAGAGAACAAAAAGGAAAGAAAGCTAATATGATTATCAAGATTGATCTTGAGAAGACTTTTGATAGGATTAAATGGTCCTTAATGTGTTGCACCCTTTCTTATTTAGATTTCTCTTAGGATTTCATTGATATTATCAAGGCTTATTACCTTCTCTTCAACTTTTGTTTTTATTAAATGATACTCCCACCAATTTCTTTAAACCAACGAGAGTCGAGAGATTCCTGTCCCCATACCTCTTTATCGATCATTTGCGTGGATTGTGGAGGTCCTATCAAGAGAAATTCATCAGTAAATTGGTGGGATATTGGGTCTTTGTCCTTACGGTGTGTATAAATAAAGTCAAATTTAGACCAACTCACTTTTGCCTATAAGCCCATTATTATGGGGCATGTTGACACCCAATTTTGGCTCTCCGTGCCTAAAATTAACGCTTTCAGACTTTCTGATCGTTAAAGGGCACAAAATGTAATTTTTTACATATTTTTATATTTTTTTAACAAATTATTGATAATCGTCATTATTTTATAATTTTTCATCAATTTTTGTCATATTTTAATTTTACATAATTTATTAATAATTATTTTTAATTTCGTAAATTTTAGGATTTTTATCAGTTTATTACTCCCTTCGTTTCATAATAAATGAATTGTTGGATTTTGACACACATATTAAGGAAAAAGCATTAAAGACATAAATTTAACACAACTTTTCATTTTTACCCCCCAAAAAGAAAAAATTGACCTTGTAATATCTTTTCAAAAGTTAATTGATTGTCAAATCATAAGGGCGAATTTGAAAAAAAATTCAATGATTCACTTATTTTGAAACACCAATAAATACCCTAACAATTCACTTTTTTCGAAACGGAGGGAGTATCATTTTAATATTTTTGCACAGTCATCTGCATACGTACACAACATAGCACTGCAATTTTTTACTGCACGGTATAATTTTAATTATTTATAGCATAATATATCTTTTTTCAAGATAATTATATTTTTTATTTGTTATTTATATTTTTTTGTAATTATATATCGACATTTATATTTTTGTATATTATTTAATACGACAAAGAAATGTGAATCGATTTAATTATTTTAATACACAGAATAACAAATCAGTCAAGTCAAGGTCTCATCATATTTATGACATTTGACTTTTCTTTTATCTACTACCCAAATTTGAGGGATATATTGGGAAAAAGTAAATTTGATAACTTATTTTATTATTATTTTTCTTTTTTAATACCCAATATACATACACATAATAAATACACAATATACACACGTACGCGACATGACATCATATTTTTATAACGTTTTTAATTAATTACATTTTTTCAATATTTTCAACATTCTTTATATTTTTTCATAATTACAAATTAATTTTTTTTTTTATATTTTTACGATTCATAAACACTGAATCAGATTAATTATTTTTACACAATATAATATAAAATAAAAAAAAGGAGACAAAACAACACAAAAAAAGGGGAGCCACATTTTTATCTAAGAAACAATAATATATACACACCTATACACAACACACACAATACCCGCACAATACACACACAAAAAATCGGATCTCTCTCTCTCTTCTCTCATATTCCTTTCTCTCTTAAAGACCATCTCCTTCACCAGCGAGCTTCTTGCCGGCAAACAACCAGAGCCACAAAATCCCCCACCACCGCACGTCACATCTCTCTTCTCCTTCCTCACCAGTCGCACAAACCACCACCCAAAAACCCACCAGCCACCCCTTTTTCCCTCTCACCTGCCGCCGCTGCTTCTCCGGATTTGACCATCGACGAGCTTCCAGATCCACCAAGTCGCCACTACCCCAACAACAACCACAAACCAGATCTGGTCAGAACAATCTCGCCAGAAAATTAAACTCCGATGACCTTTTTTTGTTTTCCCTTATCATATTTTTGTTAATACTTATATGTGTGCTTCCTTTGTGTTGAACTATTTCTTTACTGATTTTATTTTTATTTTGAAATTTTACACCGTCGAGATTTTGTGTATCTCCAATGAACTATGCATTTTTTGATATTGCCTTTTGTTAGGATTCGGACAGAATAAGCAAACCATAAGTAAAAGAAAACAAGAATAACACACAAATTTACGTGGAAAATCTTGCGGAAAAAACCACGGGCAGAGGCAGAAGAGATTTCACTATAATAGAGAGAGTACAATATGGAGAAGGCTGAATTTTCTGAATACCTAAAACAACCCACTAAATGCACTTATATAATATGTACATACAAATAAGTCCTAGGCCCAAAAACATAAAGGTCCATATCGGGCCTGTCAGCCCGATCCCTACGCTACCACTACAGACCCCATTGAAAATCACCAACATGGGTTGCACCGTAAAATTTTCTGGGTCGGATCAACAAAATTCGGGTCACAACTCTAACAATCTCCACCTTGACACGAATTCTAATTCAGAACTCAAATCCATTTCAAGACAAACTCTCCACCTCTTCCACAAAAGCCCCTAAGGGCACATCTTAACAGCTAACACTAACCAAGTCCAAGCAATGCTCAAACTTGGCACTTGGTAGTGTCTTGGTCATCATATCAGTAGGATTATCATGGGTATTAATTTTTCTCACCACAATATCACCATGAGCAATAATTTTAAGCACAAAATGATACCAAACATCGATGTGCTTGGTCCTCTTATGAAATATCTAATCTTTCGTAAGGAAGATAACACTCCGACTGTCGTAAAACACCATAGTAATTTGTAAGTCTTTGCTAAGTTCACCAAACAGACCCCTCAACTAAATAGCTTCCTTGAAAGCCTCTGTAATAGCCATATACTCTGCCTCAGTAGTTGACAAAGCAATCATAGTCTGTAAGGTAGCTTTCCAACTAATAGCACAACCACCAATGGTGAAAACATAGCCTGTAAGGGATCTCCCTTTATCATGATCTCCTACAAAATCAGAATCAACATACCTGATTACTCCATCTCTGTTTTGCCCAAACTGCAAACAAACATCAACAGATCCATGCAAGTATCTGAAAATCCACTGAACTGCTTTTCAATGTTCTTTGCCAGGATTTGCCATGTATCTGCTAACTACACTGACAGCATAAGATAAATTTGGTCGAGAACATACCATCGCATACATAAGAGACCCAACGACACTAGAGTATGGAACTCGAGACATATAGTCACGCTCATCATCTATTTTTGGAGATAAAGTGGCTGAGAGTTTGAAGTGAGCTGCCAATGGAGTACTAACAGGCTTGGCATTTTGCATATTGAACCTGTGAAACACTTTTTCAATATATCTTTTTTGACCAAGTATAACTTACAATTCTTTCTATCCCTCAGAATCTCCATGCCAAGAATCTTCTTTGCTGCTCATAGATCCTTCATATCAAACTCTTTATTGAACTGGGCTTTGACTTTTATTAGCTCTCTCATATCTTTTACTGCAATCAATATATCATCAACATACAAGAGAAGATACGCGAATGAATTATCATTTACCTCCTTGAAGTAGACACAACTATTATAGCTGCTCCTCTGAAACATATGAGAGGTCATAAAAGAGTTAAACCTCTTATAACACTGCATGGGCGACTGCTTTAAGCCATAAAGAGACTTTTTCAGCAAGCATACATAGTCCTTTTTTTCTGAGACTACAAAGCCCTCTGGTTGCTGCATATAGATATCGTCCTCAAGTTCTTCATGTAAGAATGCAGTTTTGACATCCAACTACTCAAGCTCAAGATTATTCATGGCCACAATACCAAGCAATACTCGAATCGAACTATGCTTTATAACAGGAGAAAACACATCTGTGAAGTCAATACTTGGAACCTGACTGTAACCTTTAGCAACTAGTATTGCTTTGTACCTAGCATCTTCAACTCCCGATGTTCCTTCTTTATTTTTGAATACCTACTTACAACAGATAGCTTTTTTTATCTTTAGGCAATCTCACCAGATCCCATGTGTCATTCTTATGAAGTGATTCTATCTCTTCCTGTATAGCAATCATCTATCAGCAGGAATCATTACAACTAACTGCCTCTGAGTAAGAAGAAAAATCTTCACCGAAATTAATATCTTCTGCTACACTCAATGCATAAGCAACCAAATCAGCTTCAACATACTTCTGAGGAGGTCTAATATCTCTTCTAGGCATGTCTTTAGCAATAGAATATTGTGGTGCCACTGATGGTGAAGAAAAAATAGTATCACTCTGTATCTCTGGGCTAGACTGAGATGTAGACACTGGTGTAGACTCTGCTCCAATCTACAATTCAACATGGGTTCTTGACTTTTGCTGATTTATGTCACTAAGCTCATCTGAGGGTGAAGCACTAGATTCGGAGGAAACCCAAAGCATGAGAGTTTCATCAAACACAATATCCCTGCTAATTATAACCTTTCTGCTTTCTGAACACCAAAGCTTATAACCTTTAACACCAGGCTTATAACCCATAAATAAACACTTGACAGATCTAGGCTCCAACTTTTCATTATCAACATGAGCATACGCAGGACATCCAAATATCCTCAAATCAGAATAACTAGCAGGAGTACCAGACCATACCTCTTTGTGGAATCTTTTTATCAATCGTGACTGAGAGAGAGCGATTAATAAGAAGACAAGCTGTGGAAACAACTTTGGCCTAAAAAACTTGGGTAAACCAGCATTATAGAGCATACAATGCACCTTCTCTATTATAGTCCTATTCATTCGTTCAGCCACACCATTCTGCTGTGGAGTATGGCGAACTGTTAAGTGCCTCACAATTTCTTCTGACTTGCATAGAGCATTAAATTCATTAGAATAGAACTCTAAACCATTATCAGTCCGAAGGTGTTTTACCTGCTTCCCTGTTTGTTTTTCAATCATAATCTTTGACTCCTTGAATATAGGCAACACATCTTTCTTTTGCTTCAGGAAGAACACCCAAACTTTTCTAGAATAGTTATCAATAATAGTCAATAAATAATTCGCACCTCCTCTAGAAGGTACTCTAGAAGGACCCCAGAGATAAGAATGAATGTAATCAAGTGTGCCTTTAGTTGAGTGGATGCCTTTAGTGAATCTGACTCTCTTCTGCTTCCCCAAAATGCAATGCTCACAGAACTCTAATTCGGTAATACTCTGCCCATCAAGAAGCTCTCTCCTGCTTAGTTCAGCCATCCTTGTTTTACTCATATGCCCCAGGCGTATATGCCAAAGTTTAGCAATATTACTTTCTGATAAACAGGAGGTAGAAACTGCTGCATCACCTGTAATCGTAGAACCCTGTACGACATACAAATTTGCAAACTTTATCTGTCTCTTCATAACAACAAGAGCACCTTTAGTAACCTTCAAGACTCCACCTTCACCAGTGTACGTATATCCATTTGAATCAAGGGTACTCAAGGAAATAAGATTTCTCTTCAGGTCTGATACATACCGCATATCACCAAGTGTCTTTACAACCTCATCAAACATCTTAATTTTGATTGTTCCAATACCAGCTATCTTGCAAGGTATGTTATTTCCCATCAACACAACACCTTTATAGACTGCTTCATATGTTGTAAACAATCACGATTGCGACACATATAAAACGTGCAAGCTGAATCAAGAATCCAATCCTCACAGGGTTTGGAGTTACCATCAGAAACAACCAAGAGTTATCCATCACTACCTCCATCTTCAACAAAACTAGCTTCACCGAACTTCTCTGGTTGGTTTCCCTTCTATTTTGGAGCTTTTCTTTTCTCTCTATTCTGTAACTTCCATCACTCGAATTTGATGTGACCCTTCTTTTTGCAGTAATTACAGGTTTTGTTTCTGTTTCTGGATTTCGATATATTTTATCATCACCTCCAGAGTTCCTCTCACGAGTCCTTCCTCCTCGAACAATGAGACCATCTCCTTAAGTCTCCGACCCATTCACAAGATTCTTCATCTTCTCCTTAGAGAACAACGCATCATAGACTTCATCTATGGTCAGGGTATCACGACTATATAAAATCGTATCTCTAAAGGTTGTGTATGATGCAGGCAGCGAACACAACAAAATCAACCCTAAATCTTCCTCATCATACTTAACCTCCAGAGTCTCTAAATCAGAGATTATTTTTTTTAAAGACAGATAGGTGATTTTCCAAAGATGCACCCTCAGACATACGATGGGAATAAAGTCGTTGTTTGAGATGCAACTTACTTGTTAGGCTCTTTGACATGCATAAAAATTCCAGTTTCAACCACAATGCAGCGGTAGTGGTCTCCTTCAAAACATCCTGTAGAATCTGATTAGATAAATGAAGGTGGGTCTGAGATAGAGCCTTTCGATCCTTACGCCGTTTGTCCTCGTCCGTCCACGATGAGGGCATCTTATCAAACCCTAATAGAGCATCGTCCAAATCCATTTGTGTGAGCACAACCCACATCTTAACCTGTTATAACGAAAATCTGGTGTTGTGATCCAACAATGGAATATCATACTTCATGGTTGCCATCCCCGAGAAAATAATCAACCAAGCTCTGATACTAGTTTGTTAGGATTCGGACAGAATAAGCAAACCACAAGTAAAATAAAACAAGAACAACACACAGATTTACGTGAAAACCCTTGCGGGAAAAAATCGGGCAGAGCCAGAGGAGATTTTACTATAATGGAGAGAGAGTACAATGTGGAGAAGGCTGAATTTTCTGAATACCCAAAACAACCCACTAAATGCACTTATATAATATGTGCATACAAATAAGTCCTAGGCCCAAAAACATAAAGGTCCGTATCGGGCCTGTTGGCCCGATCCCTACGCTACCACCACAGACCCCATTGAAAATCACCAACATAGGTTGCACCGTGAAATTTTCTGGGCCGGATCAATAAATTCGGATCACAACTCTAACACCTTTATTTACTAACGCCAACTACTGCAGGTTGATAGTCCAAGTTGTTTAACATGTTATATTTATTTATTTTGACACATTTATATGTTTTCCTAGATCTGTATTTTTTTTATTTTGTGAGTTTGTTTGTTAAAATATTTTCCTTCTACTTATTCAAACAGGTGCAATTGGTTAAAGTTCTCATTATAATTGTTTAGGTTTCTCTTAATGATAGAAAATATTTTCCGTTAACATGCTTTCTCAGTTTTTATTTTTGGCTTAGTATTTCATGAACTTGTGAATTTACTTTTGCTAATGATTAATTCCACTTTTGGTACTTTCAATGAATTATTTGATTTGTTCTAGTGATCGATTTAATAAACGGTTGTGTTCATGTTGCAATAGTATTGTTTGGAGTTATTATCAATTATAGATGATTGGTAGTTGAGTTGGCCAATGAAATTATCTCTCCATCTGGATATTTGAGGCCACCCCAATACAAAAGACGGATCTTTATTTTCCAAGTTATTTATTTTATATAAATAGACACATGGCAATGAAATTATCTTTATATTTGAGGCCACCCTATTACAAAGACGGACTTTACTTTCCTAAAATATTATCTTACATTAAGGGCTGACACATGATCAATGAAATTATCTCTTCGTCTGGATATTTGAGGCCACCCCAATACAAAAGACGGATCTTTACTCTTCAAGTTATTTATTTTATATAAACAGACACATGGTCGATGAAAAAATTATCCGTCGATTTTCGAGGCCTTCACAAACAAAAAGACGAATTTTACGTATACAAATACGTAATAAAAATAAATATTTTTGGGCGATGACGAAATCTTTATAATAGTTTAAAACTTTATCTGAGCCCACTTTCTATATAAAAAATTATATTTTTAAATACGTATATGCACACTTATTTTATTTTATTTTATTTTGATTATTATTTATTTTGTTACTAACGTTTTTATTACAAGTGTTTATACAGGTTATTGGAAAGACTTTAAATTATGTGTTTATATTTTTTATATTCTTGTACTTGTACGAATATTAATTATAGTGAAAGTTTTATTTTTGGGGTGTTGGGCGGGATGTTTTTTATTTAATCTTCTCCACGCATTTATGCAAACTTAGGCCGTTAATATTTAAACTAATAAATTAAATTAATCAATTAATTTACACACTTTAACCTCATAAACATTGTGATCTTTTCTGTTCAAGTAAAATCTTTACTCTTTTCGTAAATTTTAATCCAATAAAGAATATTGTTTAAATATTTTTTCTCTTCATGGCATATCAAGAATCAAGATATACTTCTTTTCATACATGTCACAAAATACTTTTCTTTTCACATGTAATTTATACATTTTTATACATATCTTTTACCTGTGTTTCATAACAATATGTTTTATTTATATATATTTAATATACATATACCTTTACAGAGTTTTAAACATTTATATATATATATATATATATTATTATTATTATTATTATTATTATTATTATTTTAAATGAATTACTTTATACTTAATACACACACTTTTTATATTATTTTAAATATACCTCCTCCCTCTTTGATAAATTTATTCTAGTCGGGTACCACAGTTGTGGATCCCGAAGGGTGCCTAATTCCTTCCCTTCGGGATAATTTGAACCCTTACCTAGAATTTCAACTGATTTTCGCAGATTGAAACATAAATTACACATGTTAATAATTCAAAAGGTTTCTTTATTTTTCTTAAAAATTAGGTGGCGACTCTGTACAATTTTTTTTAATTCTTTTAGAGTCCGTAAGTCGTGTTTTGTTTAACCTTGTAAAAACTAGGGCATGACAGGGCATATATATAGATATTTTTTAGGTCTTATTCACCATCACAAAAGAGAGTTTTCAGCAGCCAAAGAGAGAAACAAAGCTGATTTTCGCCCAAAAATTCCAGCCACAGCTGTCAACTTCAAATTGCGATTTCCGTTTTGTTTCTTACCCGATTGAGATGATTTTTGGAATGCTTGTTTCTATCATCTCAATATTTGATTAGTAATAGACGGATTTTTATTTGGTATTCTGTAGCTCCTGTTCTTCATTCCCGAATAGTAGCTGCATTTTGGTACTTTCGCTCTTTTATTTCTCTAGTGTTTGGTGTTGTGGTTTATTTATTGTTGCTCATTGTTTGACACTTGTTTTGTGGCCATTTTGGAGAACAATATTGTAACTCTTGGTGATTATAGTGGAGGTTTTAATCCCGTGGTTTTTTACTGTTTATACCGAAGGATTTTCCATGTAAATTTGGTGTCTCTTGTTCTTGACTTTATTCTTATCTTATCGTACTTGTGTGATTGGTTATTTTTTGTCATATGACTTTGTTTTTCTTGGATTTGCTTGTCTCCTCTTGGTTCAAATTAAAAGAAAAAATTTACTTGGGTATTTTCGCTACTACCCTGTCAGGCTCTTTCATAATGCCCCTGTCTTTTCCAACAAAGTGGTATCAAAACGTTGGTTGTTATTGATTGTTGATTTGAATGATGGAGGCAAATATAAGCAAAATAGTGTGTTTGAATGGTAGTAACTATCATACTTGGAAAGACAAAATGAAAGATCTTCTCTTTGTCAAGAAAATGCATTTACCTGTGTTTGCGTCTACTAAACCTCAATCTATGACAGATGAGGATTGAGAATTTGAGCACCTATAGGTTTGTGTCTATATTAGACAATGGGTTGAAGATAATGTTAGAAACCATATTGTGAATGAGACACATGCCAGAAGTTTATGGGACAAGCTCGAGACACTTTATACTTCAAAGACTGGCAATAACAAGTTGTTCCTGCTTAATCAATTGATGAATATCAGGTATAAAAAGGGCATTCCTATTTCTGATCATATAAATGATTTTCAGGGTGTCCTTGGCCAGCTGTCCGAAATGGGTGTAAAGTTCGATGAAGAAATTCAGGGACTTTGGCATCTTAATACTCTGCCTGATTCTTGGAAAACTCTTCGAGTTTCTTCGACTAATTCTTCTTCCGGTGATATTGTAACTATGGAATATGTTAAAAGTGATATCTTTAATGAAGAGATGAGAAGAAGATATCAGGCCTTGTCTTCTTCATCTTCACACTCTGATGTTTTGGTTACTGAAGAAAGGGGTAGAAACAAGTCTAGAGGTTCGAATAAAAGAGATAAAAGTTGAAGCAAGTCGAGGTCCAAATTGAAGAATGTTACATGTGACTATTGCAACAAAAGAGGGCATATCATGAAATATTATTACAAGCATAAGAGAGATATGATACAGTAAAAGAACGAAGGCGATAATAAAAATCGTGTTGCAGTTGTTACTAATGACACTACAATAAATTTCATTATCTTTGATGAATTATTTTGTCACATAAAACTCATTTTTCGTCCTAAAAAATATTTTGTGAGAAAAATAAAATCATCAATCTTTCGTCTCTAAACGTGGGTTGCTAAAGGTAATTGAAGACAATTTAGTGTTTTGTCGCTAAATAAATCTTATTAACTACAAAATAAAATTTTATCCCCAAATGTGTAGTATTTATGACGAAATTATTTGTCACAAATAGTATAAAATATTGTAGCTAAAATTAGTGTAACGTCGCTAAAAGGATACTTATTACCGACAAATCTAATTTGTCACTAACTTTAATTTAGTTAGTGACGATATTATTCATCTCTAAAGGTATGTATAACTTGTTAAACGAATGTGATTACATCACTAAATGGTACATGATTTGTGTACGAAAGAAAAATTTCATCTCTAACTATATAAATTAGTGACAAACTTTTCTTGTCTAGGAAGGGCAACAATTTCGTAGTTGAAAATAATTTGTGTGTCACGTTACTGACAAACTAATTCGTCACTATATGTCTATCTTTAAAACACTCTTGAACCATTTTCAAGCTAATTTTGTATGCCTCACAAGCTTATAAACACAATTGTTGTTTTCTAATTTGAATATGATAAGAACAACAATTGAAGTCATCCAAGTTTTAACAAATCATTTATAATTGACACTAGACAGTGATGGCACGGGCCCAACATTGAAATATTTTTGCCAGCATAGATCCCATATATTATTTACATATAAATATTATATGATTGACACATATTATTCATATATGATTGACAAATGTTTGTTTATAGTTGTATTATTTACATTACATATTTACATGTCATACTATTTACAAAGTGAGAGTATTTAGTCTTCTTTGTAGTGTGGAGCAGCAGCCGCGGACAAATAGGAATATTCAAAGTGTAAACCTGTAAGAAAAAAAGAGAAACACTGAGGAGTAGTTAAATAGTAAACATAGCATTGTTAAAAGCCAACTTTTATGCATTTTTGGTGTACCCTTATTTCCTATATGAAGCTTATAGATGGGCGTGTTCACTTAGATGATAAGAGACTATTACTGTAATAATGTAACACAATCTATATTTAGCGTTCAACTTATAGGATTCTGTAGTCAGAAACTAATTGTTTGGAAAATGAAGTTAATCCACAATAATGTCCAATCTCTACAAATATTGAAAATGAAAAACAAAAAGGGTAATTACAAAAGCAAAGTAAAAATAAATATATAATAGAATGTAGATATTTAATATCGAAGGAATATAGAGGAACTTCTGGGGGAAAAAGGAATTAGAACACATGGATTATTTGGTTGAAAAACAAGATATCCTGCGATTAGTTATCCCACCCATAAAACGAGACAAAAATAACACTTCAATTATTTCTCTTTAAGAACTTCTCAGGTAGAAGAATTTTCCAAACAAAGCAAATTGATCACTGTTAAGGATAAAATAGATGGTGGGAAAAAAAGAGAGTCACAACTCATATTTTAAATGTCTAATCTAACAGGAAGCTCCCTTAATATATCGGACAAGTAAACCTCTAATAGAAAGGCCTGATATTGAGCCCAGTTCAGCAATCTACACATGGTTGGAACGTATATAGCAATTCCACTTGTAATCTCTCAACTTCTTACATATATGATGTAAAGGAACTAACATGTGATGACGTAAAGGCTACAACACTAAGTTCTATGAGTAAACATGGACGCAAATACGACATGTTATCTCATCTTTATGGCATGCTTCCAATAGATTGCAACAATTAATGTCGGGCAGATTTATGAGACAAACTTCTTACTGTCAGATAACATTAGGCACATAACTATATACCTTTCAAATCGGAACCCCAGTGTTCAAGGCCAAATCGTGCATAATCCTTCAAGATATGTAGTCGCTCCGCAAATGTAATGTCCCAGTGCCTCTGCTCCTTGATTTTAGTAAATATCCACGTCTGTAGAATTATGAAGTGTTGTTTAGTGCAGATAGACTCTCAGAGGCACATATAGAATGAACATGCAATAGTAACAAATTTTACTCAATGGAAATAGAACAGCAGAAAACATTTTACCACTAACCTTTACCAAGGTCCCTCGAGCAATCATACATGTAGAAAGCTCAGGACACTCAATTTTGTGCTTGTTCCAGTCTACATAAGAAAATACATCACCATTTTCAAGGACTTGTAAAGACTTGGGTGCCTTTCGTACACATTGGTAGATGTAATCCCAGTCAGCAAGCTTACTATAGCGCTATTGACATGGTCGGCCATGCATGGTTACTGCAGTTGCACCCCAATTACCCATATCTGCTATTAGAGAATCAATGCGATTTTCCCCCTCAAAATTAGTAGTTTGTACCTAAAACAGGAAAAAGTCGTACTGTCAATCATCTCCATAAATCTCCTTACAAGGGCATGCTTCAACCAGATTTTGAACCAATAAATTACTCCAGAGCTGTCACTGGAGTGGGGACTGAGAATGTGGTATCATATGGCAGTTACCTATACCCATACATGCTAATATCCAAGAGTTATAAAATAAAAGGAAAAATTGTCCACCCTAACTTGATAGTTACTGGTGTCCCAACTATTAAAGAAGCACCTTCTACTACACTTTTCATCCGCATTGGTTTTGTTAGAAGATCTGATCCAGCACCCTTGTTAACTCCAATATCGATCGGTTTATTCTACCAAGGAGTCGTATGGTGGGCAGTATTTGATCCTCCAGGTATTTTATTCTACCAGAGATTCGGATTATGGGTACAGATCGTATGTTGTGGTTACAACTTGGTTGGATGAGTCGTATACTGGATAGTGTTTGATCCAAGAGTTGAGGCTTAGATACGAGTGATTGGTACCAATCATATAGAAGAGTACGACTCGTATGGGGCAGTCGTATCCCAGTGATGGGATTTTAAAGACAGTCGTGTCATGGGCTAACCAAATATTAGGGATTGGCATGGTACGGTAGATATTGAGTTAAATTGTTTGATACCGTGATTGTAGTATTATGGTATAATATATATTCTATATTTTTAGTTTTTTCTTTAAATTGGGTATTTATAAATAAAATATCGTATTATACAACACTGAAATACATAGCTACATAAATAATTCATTTATATTATTATGATATTAACAAGTATACAACCTAATATTTGTAAAAAAATTAAATGGGTAGACGCTGAAACTTTGACTACTATATTTTGAATATTGAACTATTTTTTTTTGTGTATAATAAATTAACAAACGAAGTTGCTTGTAGTTTGTTTTTATTATATATTTTTTACGTATGTAGGGTGTTAATATGATATTTAATTAAGATATTTCTTTGGTTGAAAAACAATTATGATTCTCTATTATATGAGTATATATAAGTCAAGTTGAACAAACTAAGATTATCGATTTACCATGCATACTGCAAAAAATTAAAATTCAATTTAAAATTAAAGAACTATATTGAATTAATAGGGATCTCATAATTAAAAAAATATGAGCAGGTTTTAGTTGAAAATTAAAGAACCATGTAATAGTATAGTATTTTAAAAATTGAAAATCAAAATTACTAAATCGAAGTTTTGGTTGAGCAGGATTATCATGTCCTGAACGACTACTACTAGATCTCATATGCTCTTTGATGAAATACTTTTGTTGTTGTTATTAGTTGGACAAGTTTCTTGAATGGCTAAACATATCGGTGGCCCCCAAAAGTTGGCACAGACTTCTATTTTGGTACGCCACTAGCCATTGTTTATTTTAGTGACAAATTTTTTGTCGTACTTAATAATTTTGTAGCTAAATATCACTTTTGTTGTGGTGAATTTATATTTAGCTACGAAATTTTTTCGTAGAAAAAATAACTAAATTATTCAGCTACAAATTCTAAATCATCACTACTTAATGATGACATATTTTATGACAAAATTATGTTGTCAGTGAGTCATAGATTAATTAAAGACAATAAAATGAGCGTCACTAATTGTTTATAGTATTAGTGACAAAAATTGAGGTCACAATTAAATATCAAATTTTGTAACTAAAACTTAAAATATTTAACTACGAACTCTAATTTGTCGCTATTTCGATAACTTATTTTTTATGATGATTTTTTTTTGTGTCTAAAATTATAACTAATTCAAGACAAAAAATATTTTTTCACTAATTGGATCCCTTATTAGAGACAATAAAATGAGCGTCACTAATTGTTTATAGTAGTAGTGACAAAAATTGAGGTCACAATTAAATATCAAATTTTGTAGCTAAAACTTATAATATTTAACTACGAACTCTAATTTGTCGCTATTGCGACAACTTATTTTTTATGACAATTTTTATTTTATCTAAAATTATAACTAATTCAAGACAAAAAGTAGTTTGTCACGAATTGGATCCATTATTAGTGATAAAAAAGGGTGTCACTGAAAACTTAAAATTCATCACTAATAATACTTAATAAAATGGCGCCAAAATATTTTTTGGTGGGAAACTTTCGAGGACAAAACTTTGCTATGAAATTTTACGTTTCGTCGCTAAAAGTATGTGCTTCATGTATTTAGATACGAAATTTAATTGTCTTCATAAAAGGTGAACAATTAGTGACGAATTTCATCTCGTAGCAAATAATTTCGTAGCTATATATCAATTTTGTTGTAGTGTGATGATCTTCTTGTTGCTTGTGGTGAGAATGTCATTAATCTTGTTCATGATGAGTCTAGCTGGTTTGTGGATTCTGGTGCTACTTCTTATGTTACGCCAAAGAAGGAATTATTTTCTTCTGATACTCCAGGTAATTTTGGAATGTTGAAAATGGGCAATAATGATGAAGTTAAAGTACTTGGCATTGACACTGTTTGTTTGGAAAGTAACAATGGTTCCAAAATAGTTCTGAATAATGTCAAGCATGCTCTAAATGTTCGCCTGAATTTGATTTCTTTAGAAAACCTTGATGATGAGGGTTATGTTAACACCCTTGGTGTTGGCCAGTAGCAGCTTACTAGAGGTTCGATGATTGTGGATCGAGGTGACAAGTTATCTAACTTGTATGTATTTCAGGGCTCTACTTCTAAAGGCTTGATAAACTTGGTG
Organism: Capsicum pubescens; assembly: GCA_030864215.1. NCBI lineage: Eukaryota > Viridiplantae > Streptophyta > Magnoliopsida > Solanales > Solanaceae > Capsicum > Capsicum pubescens. Next base: position 264,383,794 of record CM061538.1, read on the forward strand.
GAGAATGATACTTCATCAGAGTTATGGCATAGAAGGTTGAGTCATATGAGTGAGAAGGGGATTGATAGTTTGACTAAGAAAAATTTACTTTTTGGAGTGAAATAAGCAAAGTTGAAGAAGTGTGTTCATTACTTAGTCGGTAAACAGAAAAGAGTTTCTTTTCAGAGTTATCCGCCTTCAAGAAAGCTTGATTTGCTGGAGTTGGTGCATTCTGATTTGTGTGGTCCTTTTAAAGTAAGGTCTCATGGTGGTGCACTTTATTTTGTGACTTTTATTGATGATCATTCTCGCAAAATCTGAGTATTTCCTTTGAAATCCAAGGATCAAGTACTTGATGTATTCAAGGATTTTCAGGCCTTGGTTGAGAGGCAGACAGGAAAGAAATTGAAATGCATCCTCTCAGATAATGATGGTGAATATATTGGTCCTTTTGATAGATATTGCAGAGAGCAGGGTATTCGACATCAGAAAACTCCTCCAAAAACTCCTCAGTTGAATGGTTTAGTAGAGAGGATGAATAGAACTCTAGTTGAGAGGGTTAGGTGTATGCTTTCGAATGCTAAGCTGCCAGATTCCTTTTGGGCAGAAGTACTTAATACTACTGCTTATGTTATCAATTTATCTCCTACCGTTGCTTTGGATTGTGATGTCCCTGATAGAGTTTGGTCTGGTAAGAATATTTCTTATGATCATCTTAGAGTATTTGAGTGTAAAGCCTTTGTGCATGTTTCTAAAGATGAAAGGTCAAAGTTGGATGTTAAAACTAGGCAGTGTATCTTCATTGGTTATGGTTAAGATGAATTTGGGTATCGTTTCTATGATTCAGTTGAGAAAAAACTTGTTAGAAGCCGTGATGTTGTATTCTTTGAAGACCAAACAATTAAAGATTTTAGCAAAGCTGAGAAGGTTGATTCTCAGAGTAGTGAGAGTATAGTTGATGTTGATCCAATTCCTTTGACTATTTCTCCTGAGTAAAATCTTCATGATGATGAAAATCAAGTTGATAATGAAGACGATGATCATGTTCAGAATGACCAACAAGATGTTGTTGATGCTCCAGTGCAAGTTGATATGGTTGATCAGCAACCAGTTATTGATGCTTCAGAGAGCTCTCTCAGACGATCTACTAGAAAGAGAATATCTTTATCTCATTATTCTCCCAGTGAGTATGTACTCTTGATTGCTAGGGGAGAACCTGAGAGTTTTGATGAGGCCATGGAAAGTGAAGAAAAAGAAAAGTGGTTTGATGGTATGAAAGATGAAATTAAATCTTTGCATGATAAAAGTGGTTTGATGCTATGAAAGATGAAATTAAATCTTTGCATGATAATCATACCTTTGATTTGGTTAAGCTACCCAAAGATAGAAAAGCTTTGAAAAACAGATGGGGTTTTTGGGTGAAGCATGAAAATGGTAATCCAGTTCCACGGTACAAGGCTAGATTGGTTGTGAAGGGATTTAACCAGAAAAAAAGAGTTGATTTTGATGAGCTATTCTCTTCAGTTGTGAAGATGTTATTCATTCATGTGGTTCTAGGCTTAGCTGCAAGTCTAGATTTAGAGGTTGAGCAAATGAATGTTAAAACTGCTTTTCTCCATGGTGACGTAGATAAAGAAATTTATATAGAGAAACCCAAAGGTTTTGAAGTCAGGGAAAAAGAGAATTATGTTTGAAAATTGAAGAAGAACTTGTATGGTTTGAAACAAGCTCCTAGGCAGTGGTACATGACGTTTGGTTCCTTTATGAGTCAGCAGGGCTTCAAGAAGACTACTTCACACCATAGTGTTTTTGTGCAAAAATTCTTTGATGGTGACTTTATAATTCTATTGCTTTATGTTGATAACATGCTTGTTGTTGGTCATAATGCTTGCAGGATTCAAAAGTTGAAGCAAGAGTTGAGTAAGTCTTTTTCTATGAAAGACTTAGGACCAACAAAGTAGATTCTTGGCATGCAGATTGTCCGTGATAGAAAGTCCAAGAAGTTGTGGTTATCATAAGAGAAGTACATTCAGAAAGTACTTCGAAGGTTTAACATGGACAAGGCTAAGGTTGTCAGTACACCTTTAGCTATGCACTTCAAGTTGAGCATGAAGAAGTGTCCTTCTAGTGATGATAAGAAGAAATATATGAAAAAAGTTCCTTATGCTTCAGCCGTTGGTAGTTTGATGTATGCAATGGTTTGTACAAGAACGAATATTGCTCATGATGTTGGTATTGTTAGCCATTTTCTTTCTAATCCGGGAAGAGAATATTGGAATGCTGTGAAGTGGATTATGAGATATCTTCGTGGCACTTCTAGTCTGAGTTTGTGTTTGGTACAGACAAGCCAATTCCTTGTGGTTATACTGATTCAAACATGGCTGGTGATGTTAATACTTGCAAGTCTACTTCAGGGTATTTGGTTACTTTTGCAGGGGGAGCTGTGTCTTGGCAATCTAGATTGCAAAAATGTGTTGCTCTATCTACTATAGAAGCTGAGCTTATTGCTGTTGTTGAAGCTAGTAAAGAATTTCTTTGGATGAAGATATTCTTGGGGGAACTTGGTGTTGCTCAAGAAAGGTATGTGCTTTATTACGACAGTCAAAGTGCCATACATCTTGGTAAGAATTCTACATTTCATGGTCGGTCTAAACACATTGATGTGAGATACCATTGGATTTGGGATGTGTTGGATTCTAAGTTGTTTGAACTTGAGAAGATTCATACGGATGATAATGATTCCGACATGATGACTAAAGCTTTGACAAGAGGGAATTTTGAATATTGTTGCATGATCGTCGGGATGGAGGTCTTCTCCACATAGTCGGGAGGAAGAGAATGTTGGGTTATTGGGTCTTTGTCCCTTCCTATATGGATAAATAAAGCCCAATTTGGACCAACCCACTTTTTCCCATATGCCCATTACTATGGGGCATATATATAGATATTTTTAGGTCTTATTCACCATCACAAAAGAGAGTATTCAGCAGCCAAAGAGAGACAAACAAAGCTGGTTTTCGCCCAAAAGTTCCAGCCACAGCTGTCAACTTCAAATTGTGATTTTCGCTTCGTTTCTTATCCGATTGAGCTGATTTTTGGACTGCTTGTTCCTATCATCTCAATATTTGATTAGAAATAGACAAAGTTGGATTTGGTGGCCTATATCTCCTATTCTTCATTTCCGAATAGTAGCTGCGTTTTGGTGCTTTCGCTCCTTTATTTCTCTAGTGTATGGTACTGTGGTTTATTTATTGTTGCTCATTGTTTGGCACTTGTTTTGAGGCCATTTTGGAGAATAATATTGTAAATCTTGATAATTATAGCGGAGGTTTTGGTCCCGTGTTTTTTTACTCTTCACACCGAAGGATTTTCCGCATAAATTTAGTGTCTCTTGTTCTTGGCTTTATTCTTATCTTATCGTATTTGTGTGATTGATTAAAAGGGAAAGTTTACTTGGGTATTTTTGCTGCTACCCTGTCCGGCTCTTTCATAGTGCCCCTGTCTTTCTCAACATAAACAAGACTGAAAATTGAAACCTGTTAAAATTTCTTGATCTTTTCCTTCTCTCTCAGATTTTTTCATTGCTGGTGACCTAATTCTAATGGCCAAAGCTGACTTTAGAGATTGCCATTTTATTATTGACACCCTAAACTAAACTCTTTCAATAATCTGTTCGGACAAGCTTAGTGGGTGGAAACAAAAATATTTCAATACAGAAAGAAAAAAAATGCTTGTTGAATCAACGTTGGCCTCCATCAGTGGTGGATCCATATTATAATTATTTTTATATGGTGAAAAATATTTTTTGTATATATATACTTGATGCTGAATCCCCTTCGGCTAATTTATATGCCTACATTTTCCGATTTTGAACCCCCTTGATGAAAATTCTGGCTCCGCCACTAACCTCCATACTAAATGATATCGTGCAAACCATTTCACTACCAACTAGCATTACTACAAATATTGATGGTATCTAAAGAAATTTTATCTAAGCTGTTGATCTAAAAAGAAAACGCCACCTTGCTAATTGGAATATTTTGACAAAACCAAAAAGGTAAGGGGCTTTAGGATACAAACATCAAGTCGGAAGGTCTTCCCTGGATAGTAGATGGAGGAAAAAAAAAAGAAAGAATGACTCTTGGATTTAAGATTCCTTGCCATTGTGTAAATTCATGGACCTCTTAGCTTCAATGAGCAACACTTAAAGCATCTCAGACTTACTTCCTGTTGGGTTAAATATGTATGAAAAGTGTGAATGAAAAATGGAGGGAACCAAGTGGAGGAAATAAAAAATTGAGAAAACACTATTATGAAAAATATACTCTAAAATGGAAAGTCTACTAATTCTCCCACATTGGTGGGAGAATATGACTTTCAAGTGTTTATATTAAGAAACACTTATTCCACTTGGTAAATAAGGCAAGAAATAAGAGGTGCCTTGCACCGTCGTCGCTCGCTCGGTTTCGGCTTTAGATTTGGCAAATGATTGATGAGATTTATCTTTTTGGATAAAATTTATTTGACAAAAATTTAATCCGAAAAAAATAAAGGGAAAAATAAAACAGAAACTTTTCTGTGGGTTTGATCCTCCATTAATGTGCATGCATACGGTGCAAAAATACTGTTTCAAAATGCAGTGCAGAATGTGAAATGCTGTTTCGAAAGGGATGCAACCCTTCGACGAAATGACACACTGATTTGTGAAATGGTATGCCCATTTGGATGATTGTGACTGTTCAGAAAAGACACACTTTTTAGATGAACAAACATGATTTTTCCAAAAGGGATACAACCTTTAGGTGAACCATTGCCACCTTTCAGAAGGGGCACCTGGTGGCTATATAAACTTTTTTTCATCCACAGGTTTAGACATAAAATTTTCTGATTATAAAAATACTTCTTGTCTTAAAAAATATTCTATGTGATCATCTAATTGTTCAGTGAGTTCGAAGAGATTTCAATTGTTTGAGGTACTGCTATAATTGGTTCGTTTGACCATTTTATCTTGAGAGGAAAATTCTGCAACCTCGGGTACTTGAGGGGAATTATTTCCTTAAGGACACTCCGTGAATTCGGAGGACTTGGCCATTTCTGTTTCATCTTATTTTTCTGAAAAACACACTTAGAAGGATCACTTTGATCTTGTGTTTAGGGTATTGTTGTACTTCATAGTGTTCTTGTTTTATACTTGAACTAGTGTTGAAGTTATTCTATCGAATTACAGATTTTGTGTACCCAAAAATATTGTAAAAATAACACTTCCATGGTATCAAACTTTCCTTGATGATTTTTCCATCGATCTTCCTGAACACATTATCAATAGATTGACCAACACTTGCATTAGAAATTCCAACCACTAGGAAACTTCTTCAAATGGAAACTAAATGGAAATGGGTTGTTAATTACTACATCAGCCTACCATCTTTAACAACCACTACTTGGAAAAGATCATACACTTAACTGTTAGTGTCTCTGAAACTAAACACCTTGAATAAAATAATGTATTTCCTTTAGCTAGTTATTGTGCATGACAGAATTCCAACAGCTGATCTCATTTATAAACGTAGGATCAGACATAATAATTTATGTTATTGGGCAACAGTGAGGTAAAGAATGTTTGAGCATATCTTCCTTAAAATGGAAATATGCAAAAGCATTTTTGACTAATCTAGGAGTTCCTACCCTTTTTTCCTAGATGAAACATGATTACACGAACGAAAATATTGTGCATGACTTAAAATTGCAAGAGTTAGTCCCTTCTGTTTTCGGCAACAACATACCCAGTGTAATCCACAGTTGGGGTCCAGAGCGGGTAGGATGTACACAGACTTTACCCCTACCCTTGTGGAATAGAGAGACTGTTTTTGGCTCCTGCGACTGAATAGAAATAAATTTGCTTGGTATCCACAATGTTGTTACAAGGAAAAACTGAATATACAACCCTGATATGTACCAATCATTTCCTCTATCAAATTATTGAAGTCGTCAAATGGAACCCTCTGTTGTTTTTTTTTGGCTCTTTTCTCTCCCACATCGGAATTTTACTATTTGGGGAGGGGGTTTTAGAGTTATAAAAGAACTTTTCGTCCTTCAATTTTAATCATTCCAAAATTATTCTCTTCTTCTATAATTAATAGAAAAGGTTGTCTTGAGCAGTGCTCGGAGATTAAGCCTTTTTTTTAGCTGAACTCCGTTATTAAATTTTTCTGATGTCTTTATTTTTAGTATTCAATATTATTTATCGGGTATTTTTGTTAGTATTCTGTCTGGTTCAATTGTTCTAAACCAGTTTATTTTACTAAGTTGTTCTGTTGTAGTGAAAAAATTAGCCGATTTTCCCAACAAGTTGTATCAGAGCCAAGATTTTGTTTGAGTATGCTCTGTGGTTACAGCTTTTTCTGATCTTCCACATCAGAAAAGAATTTCTTTGGTCCTTTTGAACCCAAGGTTTGTCCCAGGCTAAGGTTCTGTCTGAGTATGCTCTATGGTTGCAGCTCTGCCTGATCTTCCACATAAAAAAAGAATTACTTTGGTCCTCTTGAAATCTTGGGTTGTTTGCAGTTATTGTAGTATTGAATACCTTTTATTGAGTCTGTAATGGCAAATAAAGATCAAGAAATGAAAGATCCTATTTCAAATATTACGCCGGGGGCATCGGGCTCATAATCATCATGGTCGAGGTTCCCGCTGTCCAATCTAAAGTTCATGGTGGAAATATTTAATGGTACTGTCCATTTCGGCATGTGGCAAGGATAGGTTTTGGACTCTCTTTTCCAGTAGGGTCTTGATATTTCTATTGAGAAAAAGAAACTAGAGGAGGTAGAAGATAGAGATTAGAGCATCATTAATCGGTTGGCGTGTGGAACAATTCGATAGTGCCTATCCAGAGAGCAGAAGTATGCTTTCAAGAATGAGACTTCTGTGTACAAATTATAGAAGGCGTTGGAAGACAAGTTTCTGAAAAAGAGTGGTCAGAACAAGCTCCTTATGAAGAAAAGGTTATTCCGATTTGATTATCAACCAGGTACTACTATGAATGAACATATCACTATGTTTAATGAATTAGTAGCAGACCTGTTCAATTTAGATGTTAAATCTGAGGATGAGGATCTGGCTTTGATGTTGTTATCATCTCTTCCCGATAAATTTGAATATTTGGAAACTACGTTACTTCACGGGAAGGAGAATGTGTCGTTAGATATAGTTTGTTCTGCTTTATATAGTCATGAATTGAGAAAACAGGATAAAATAAAAACAAAATCAACAATATCCGAAGAAGCATTGATGGCAAGGGGTCATCAGCAAAGCCAGACTAAGGAGAGAAGAGGAAGGTCTAAATCAAAGGGTCGAGCCGCTGCCAAAGATGAGTGTGCTTTCTGTCATGAGAAAGGGCACCGGAAGAAAGCCTGTCCAGAGTTGAAAAAGAAAGGAAAGAGTCCGCAAGATGCAAATATTGCAGAATGCAAAAGTAATGCGGAATCATATATTTCCTTAGTTGTTATGCCTTCAACATCATATCATCCAGATGAGTGGATATTGGATTCAGGATGTACCTATCATATGTGTCCCATTCGTGAATGTTTTCTTGAATTTCAGGAACTCAATGATGGGGTTGTTTACATGGGTAATGATAATCCATGTAAAACAACCGAGATAGGCTTGATCAAGCTACAGAATCATGATGAATCCACCAGAATTTTGAGGGATGTGAGGTACATGCCAAAGTTGAAGAAGAATCTCATCTCATTGGGGGCTCGTGAATCTAAGGGCCTAGTTATGATCATACGATATGGAGTTCTTAAATCAACTTCAGGAGCACTGGTGATATTGAAAGGCATGAGGAAGAATAATTTGTACTACTACCAAGGTAGTACAATATTGGGGACAGTAGCAGCAGCAATTTGTAATGAAGCTATGGCATATGCGGTTGGGACATGCTGGTGAAAAGTCCTTGCAAATTCTTACCAAGCAAGGATTGTTTAAAGGTACAGAGACTTACAAACTTGAATTTTATTAGCATTGTGTTCTGGGAAAGTGATGATAGGCGAATTTACACGCCTATAGCACTATATTTTGCCCATATTTTAGCCTAGTTTCGAGAACAAATTATATATTTTATGCACTTTTAGTCCTTTTTCCTGTAAGTGAGCTAACGAACATGATTAGCAAAGTTTCAGGTATAAATGATGCAGAATTCAGCATTTTATGGATAACTTGACGCCAAAGAAAGCTTCACGAAAGGAGAAAAGCCAATCTTGGACGCCAAGGACTAAAAATGGCGCATGGAAAATCTGTCCCGGGCTAAAACAACATTTCTGAAGACTTTGGGGACTAGCAGTAATTTAGTAGGATTAGGATAATGATACATTAACTTAGTACAATTGGGTTAAGTATTTCATTAGCTTATTAGGATTAGAATAATGATACATTAACCTAGTACAACTGGGTTAAGTATTTCATTAGCTTAGTAGAATTAGGATATGAGTATTATAAATACCCTATCTTGCTAGAGATTTTAAATAGAAGGGGAATGAATTCTATTACTCTACAACTCTTCTTCTAATTCTCCCATTAATTCTATTTTTCTTCTTCTACTCATCTATTCAATTCTTAAATTACGCAACAAGAGAAACGTTACGTTGCTAAGGAATTCACGCCTAAACGTCTACCACACCATTATAAACGTGAAATCTTAATTGTGGTATAACAACAATGTCAATTGTGATTTCCTTTGCACTCATGGATAACTAAACTTCTCTGTTGGGGTTATGGAAGCCGAATGAGATACTATCTATTGCTGTGAGTTTGTGAGTTCGTGACACGTATGCTGCTTATATCATTATTCTCTTCATCTTAATCTAAATTCTTTGTGGTTGCAAACGCAAGAATACGCCAGTATAACATTTAACTTGTTCGAAAGAAAGGTTATCTGTCTGGAAAAGAGATAATGTCAAGGTAGTAGGGTCCCATCCCCTATTAAAAAGTTAGTGCCGTAACTGGATTAACCTCTTGGAGAATTCGTACCGTTAGACACGCTTTAAGCTCGAAAGAGTTAAAGTGAAATAATCCTCGAATAGGTCGAAAGACGCCTGCATTTACCATCAAATACAATTCTCTATGAGCACATGCATGTCTGAATTCCGCACACTCATAGCCAATAGAGACGTATAACTCAGAAGGTGGACATAACCCCAACTCCTCAATTCTCATTGTTTACATATTACAAAACATTTGTTCTTTTACTTTGCTATTTTCTGCTTTACTCTCTTATTTTGGTTACATTACTTTCACAATACAATTCCCCCCTTTTTACGAGACTTGCACTAAAAGTCTAGTAATCTTTGCTTACTTGTTCACCAAGCTATTCCCTGTGGGATCGATACCCAACCCAGTTGGGTTCTATATTTGACAACCGACCGCTTTACACTCCTACGAGAGCTGTAGATTGAGCGTTATCAAAAATTGGCGCCGTTGCCGGGGAATACAAGTGTCAATTAAGTTCGTAATAATTACTAGACCCTTTGGTCTAAGATTCTCGTACTTTTACTTTTACTTTTTGTTTTTGTTTACTGCAGGTTTTTATTCAGTGCATGCCCCATACCCGAAGTTCTAGTCAACCGTTATTACCTATCAATCCTGAACCACAACGTATTCGCAGAATAGAGGCACAACACGCAATTGAAAGGATGGCGCTCAACAGGAACAGGCGAGACTAGCTGCGCTAGCCGCCGCTCAAGTGCATCAACAGAATATTGATAACCCTGGGCGAGCAACAAATCCTGACGATGAAGATCTAGGTGATGACGAGCTACTAAACCCTAGGCATGCCGCTGAGATCGCAACACCTGCCAACAGAAGAGATCATCAATCTAGGTTTAGGCCTGAACGCCAAGCTATGCAACCGGCTTTTGACGATGATGATGATGATCTTGATGGAGCCGGAGCCACAGGAGCCATTATTCCTCCACCATTGGCACCTGGAGCCAAGTTCAACATCATGAGCACCATGATTCAGTTATTGCAACTCAAGGGATTATTTGGTGGACTAGCAGGCGATGATCCGAATATGCATCTCATCAACTTTATTTCTACATGCAAGTCGTTTGACAATCCTAGCGTTGGTCAGAATGTAATTCGATTACGTCTATTTCCATTGTCTCTATCTGGGGAGGCAACTCTATGGTTGAATGGGTTGACTCCTGATTCTATTACAAATTGGAGGCAATTGAGAGACACTTTCCTAGAAAGATTCTTTTCGCCATCCAAAAGAGCACAAATGAGAGATGAAATCAGCAACTTTCATCAGCTTCCAAATGAAGCCTTTCATGAAACATGGGAGAGGTTCAAGACGAAGCTAATGAGGTGCCCAAACCATCACATGACTAATGTTCACCTAATGGAGATACTTTACAGAGCCTTGAATTCAATAACTAAACCAGTTGTGGATAATGCGGCTGGAGGATCATTCATGGATCTCACCTTTGGTCAGGCAAGCAATATGCTAGACCGGATGACGAAGCAAAGTAGAGCTTGGCATACCAGGGATTCTGAGGTAGCAAGCCCCACTTTATCTATAGGCATGACTGCAGACCAAAGGAGAAGAAAAGAAGAACGTGATCAAGATATGGCGCACATGAAGACACAAGTGGATCTTCTTACAAAGCATCTATTATCGGGGAAGACCAAAAAAGTCAAAGACATTGCGTCAAAAGGAAGAGACGAATCTGATTCGGATGAAGAGGCCAACTACTTGAACAATCAGGGGGGTTTCCGAGGTAATACCCAAGGAAACCAAGGTCGAAACTATTATGATAAATCTGGAAACAAGGACCAAGGTAGTTGGAAGAATAGGAATGACAAAAGTGGTTTGTATGTTCCCCCTGGAAGACGTGACGCCACCACATCTAGTTCTGGAAGTATGGAAGACATGATGGCTAAACTACTGAAAGGAGTGGAAGCAACTAGCGCGGGAGTAACAGAGGTAATAAATGATTTGTCCTCTATGAAGCAATTAGTTGAATCACATTCCACTTCAATCAAGCAAATAGAGCAACAATTGAGCCAACTTTCAGCAGCACTCAATCAAAGAAAGGCTGGCACTTTACCTAGCGACACTGTGCAAAATCCAAGGAATGAGGGATCATGCATGGCTATTACTACTCGAAGTGGTAAGGCGCTGGAAACTTCATCTAAGGGCAAAAAAGTGGTCGACGATGTAGCAGACATTGATGACAAGGCAAAAGGAGAAGCTACCGTAGAATCCACCCACGACGTCCATGACGGTACACCGAGTATGTTGCAGCCTGAAAAGGATGAAAAATAAAGACAAGAGGAGAAGAAAGCCGTGGAGAGAACAATTCCATACCCACCACCACCTTTTCCTCAAAGATTGAAGAAGGTGGCGGACGATACAAAGTTCAGTAAATTTATGACTATGTTAAAGCAGCTGACCATTAATGTTCCATTGGTGGAGGCACTTGAACAAATGCCTGGGTATGTGAAATTTATGAAAGATCTTTTGACGAAAAAGTGGGCAGCAAGCTATGAGTTGAACGATAATGTTCATCACTGCAGCGCCATCGCTACCCGATCACTAGTTCAGAAGAAGGCTGACCCCGGAGCTTTCACTATTCCTTGCACTGTTGGATCTTTGAATTTTGCCAAGGCATTATGTGATTTAGGAGCCAGCATCAATTTGATGCCATTATCTATCTATAAAAAGTTGGGGTTAGATGATCCTACTCCAACCAATATGAGGCTCGTAATGGCGAATAGGTCGGTAAAACGACCTGTTGGGATTCTATGTGATGTATTGGTAAAGGTTTCTTCATTCATCTTTCCGGAAGACTTTGTTATTTTGGATTGTGAAGCAGACTCAGAAGTTCCCATAATCTTGGGGCGCTCTTTCCTTCCTACAGGAAACGTGCTTATTGATTTGAGAGCTAATGAGCTTTCATTCCGAATAAATGACGAAGTAGTTCGCTGTGATGTGTGCAAATCAATGAAGCAACCCAAAGAGCTGAACGTATTCTCGGTGGCTGATGTTTACTTTGATGATGAGAAAGAACTACTTGAAGAAGAGCAAATTTTTGATGACCCAGTGGCGGTTGTGCTCATGAATGAAGAGAGTAAGGATGCTGAAAATTGTGAAGAAGCTATTTGTTCTCTATCAGGATTAGGGACATATCGCCATACTCCCAAGAAGCTGGACCTCGATCTCAAAAATCGACCCACACCACCAGCCAAGCCATCTATCGAAGAGCCACCCACGTTGGAATTGAAGGAGCTTCCTAGTCATTTAAAGTATGCATTATTAGGAATCAGAAACACACTTCCAGTCATTGTGGCAGCAAATTTGGGAGAGCAACAAGTTGCAGCTCTCATTGCTATTCTACAGAAGTATATAAGAGCCATTGGTTGGACCATTGCTGATATTATTGGTATTCCACCTGGGATTTGTACACACAAGATTCATCTTGAAGAAAATTGCACACCCACCATTAAGCATCAAAGGCGTCTCAATCCACCTATGTAAGAAGTGGTGAAGAAAGAAATGATCAAGTGGTTAGACGCAGGAGTTGTGTATCCAATCTCCGACAGTACATGGGTAAGCCCGATACAATGCGTTCCCAAGAAAGGAGGCATGACGGTGGTCGCAAATGAAAAGAATGAGCTTATTCCACTCAGACCCGTCACCGGATGGAGAGTATGCATGGACTACAGAAAGCTGAATTCTTGGACACTCAAAGATCACTTTCCAATGCCATTTATGAACCAAATGCTAGATCGATTAACGGGGAAAGGATGGTTTTGTTTTCTAGATGGTTATTCAGGCTATAATCAGATTTGTATTTCCCCCGAAGACCAAGAGAAAACAACGTTTACATGTCCATATGGCACGTTTGCCTTCAAACGTATGCCATTCGGGCTATGTAACGCACCAGCCACCTTTCAACGTTGTATGATGTCCATTTTTTCTGATATGGTTGAAGATACTTTGGAGGTATTCATGGACGATTTTTCAGTCGTTGGTGAGTCTTTTAAAGCGTGCTTGGTAAACCTAAGTATGGCGTTGCAAAGATGTGTAGAATTCAACCTAGTGCTTAATTAGGAAAAATGCCACTTCATGGTTAAAGAAGGTATTGTTCTGGGGCATAAAATCTCCAAAAGAGGGATTGAGGTTGATCGAGCGAAAATTGAGGTTATTGAGAAGCTACCACCACCAATTTCCGTAAAGGGAATTAGTAGTTTCCTCGGTCACGCAGGTTTCTATCGGCGGTTTATCAAAGACTTCTCCAAAATTTCTAGCCCATTGTGCAAACTCTTGGATAAAGATGCAAAATTTGACTTCAATGAAGATTGTTTGAAGGCATTCGAACGCCTCAAAGGAAAACTAATTGAATCCCCTATCATGGTTGCACCAGATTGGTCTCTACCGTTCGAAGTCATGTGTGATGCTAGTGGGATAGCCGTGGGCACTGTACTTGGCCAGAGGAAGGAGAAATTATTCCATCCTATATACTATGCTAGAAAGGTCCTGAACGAAGCCCAAAAGAACTACACTGTCACAGAACAAGAGCTCCTAGCGGTTGTGTACGCGTTTGAGAAGTTTGGTGCTTATTTGTTGGGGACCAAAGTGATCGTTCATACAGACCATGCATCTCTAAGATATCTAATGACAAAGAAGGATGTGAAACCAAGACTAATTCGATGGGTGTTGCTGCTGCAAGAATTCGATTTCAAAGTTAAAGATAGAAGAGGTTGCGAGAACCAAGTGGCTGATCATCTATCTAGACTCGAAAACGAGCATATGGCGCAGCCTAAAATTGAGATTGATGATGCATTCCCTGATGAGGAGATCTTAGCAACGATAATGGAAAAGTTACCATGGTATGCCGACTTTGCAAATTTTATGGTAAGTAATGTGATACCTGCAAACTTATCTTACCATCAAAAGAGGAAGTTTATGCATGATGTAAAACACTACTTTTGGGATGAGCCATATTTGTTTCGACGATGCGCGGATGGTGTTATCCGACGATGTATATCCCATGCAGAGGTGCCTAATATATTGGAAGCATGCCACACTTCCCAAGTTGGGGGACATCACGCAGGTAATCGGACAACAAGAAAGGTATTGCAAAGCGGATATTATTGGCCTTCGATATTTAGAGATGCCTACGAATTTGTTAGAAGATGCGACCAATGTCAGCGATAAGGTGCTATTTCGAAACACCATGAGATGCCCATGTCGAAAATCCTTGAAGTAGAGCTCTTTGATGTATGGGGTATTGATTTCATGGGTCCATTCGTAAATTCGTTTGGAATGAAGTACATCCTAGTTGTTGTAGATTATGTCTCAAAATGGGTTGAAGCAGTAGCATTGGCCGACAATGAGGGAAAGCGTGTTGTTGCATTCTTGAAGAGAAATATCTTCTCTCGCTTTGGAGTACCACGTACTATCATAAGCGATGGAGGATCCCACTTTTGCAACAAGCTATTCAAATCCGTGTTGGCAAAATATGGTGTCAAGCAACATAAGGTAGCCACACCTTATCACCCACAAACTAGCGGCCAAGTAGAGGTTTCCAACCGAGAGATCAAGCAAATCCTTGCTAAAACGGTGAATGCTAATAGGAAAGATTGGTCTAGGAAGCTGGATGATGCACTATGGGCGTACAAGACTGCATTCAAAACACCCATTGGCATGTCCCCGTACCAACTAGTTTATGGGAAGGCTTGTCACTTACCCATTGAGCTTGAGCATAAGACATTGTGGGTGTTAAAGCGATTGAATTTGAATTGGGATGATGCAATAAATCTGAGATTGGAGCAACTGAATGAGATGGACGAATTCCGTCTCCATGCTTATGAAAGATCAGACCTATACAAGGAGCGGATGAAAAAGTATCATGATCAGTGGATTGTTCGACGAAACTTTCAAAAGGATGATATGGTCCTTCTTTTCAATTCCAGACTGAAGTTATTCCCAGGTAAGTTAAAATCCAAGTGGTCTGGTCCATACAAAGTTAACCAAATCTACTCGTCTGGAGTAGTAGAGTTGGAAGACAATAATGGTGTTGTCTTCGAAGTGAATGGCCAACGAATAAAACCCTATATCGGTCCTCTTGATTCGATAAATTATATGGCCCTCACTTATCTCGACGAAGTCTAAATACTCGAGGTAACTATGTCGTGCCGCGAAAATAAATCAAGCGCTAGATGGGAGGCAACCCATCGTTCATCGTTTATCGTTTATCGTTTATCGTTTTTCATTCTTTCATTCTAATACGTGTTTTGTTTTTGATAAATAAAAATCCAAAAATAAGAGTTGTGCCATGACCAAAACTAAGGCGCTTGGTGGGAGGCAACCCATCGTACTAATCGTTTTTATTGGTTTTGAGCAAATGTAGGTGCAAGAGGTATTCAACGAGGAGATCGGTTTCAAATTTTGATTTGGACGTATTGCATGGTAAAGGTGGTAAGTTAGGCATGAAGATGCAAAAGGTTATTGATTGAGCATTGCTTATGAAAATATAGGCATCGAGCAAGGCTAGGACTAGGTAAAACTAGGCCATGAATAAGGCAAGGCCTATACTATGGCCCAAGGTCTCGGAATCTAGTGTGCCATAGCATAGGCGCCGCCCATGCTCAAGTATGCCATAGCATAGGCGCCGCCTATGCTAAAGCATTTTGTCTCTGAATCTCAAATGCAAAGTAAAAGGCGCCACCTATGCTCACCAAATGCTATGGCATAGGCGCCGCCTATGCTAGACAATGCTTTGCGAAAGGCGCCGCCTATGACAAGCATAGGCAAAGCTAAAGGCGCCGCCTATGGTCACTTTATGTCTCCAAATCCGATTTTAAATGGGTCAAAACCCGCCCCAATATTTTTCTATAAATAGGAGACTTAGTCTTGAGGCTCAAACACATTGAAAACCTAACATAGGCGCCGCACATAGCATCCAAATCTTCTCAAAACTTTTCTTTTTGCTCTTCCACTTCACAAGAACATCTCCAAAGGCTTCAATCACGTAAGTACTCTTGTGTTCTTCATCTATTTTTCGTAAGTACTACGTTACTATGTCTATTATGAATTGCTAAATCTTGAAGAAGTATTGAAGCTGTGAATATGTTTGAATTACAACCAAGTGAGTGAACATATACGTTAGGACGATCTTAACTTGTTTCCGACTTCAATTCGATTTTGATGCATACTACTTGCGGAATTGCTATAGTCATGAACATTGCATACTCTTTTCACTTGAATACTTACATGTTGGGATGTCTCGTTCATCGGAATAAGACTTATAGTTGCCTACCGACATAGGAGATTGTGATTATTGAAATAAACTATACCATGATGTAATCCCTATGTAGAAGTCTTGATATACCTAACATGAAAGTATTGCAAAGATTGCAAGAAGTGTTACATCTCTGAATTTCCTGTTGGAATATAGCCCCTAAAACGTATGTCGATGAAGCCTAAGTAATCGACCACTTTCACTTCACTAATTTGTGCCAACAAACTAAGTGTGGGGTGGTACCTCTACTGCTTGTGTATAGATTGTATCCATTGAGCTGATGCTAACATGAACATTGTTCTAAGTCTCAGGTACAATGGCACCCAAAGCAAGACAAGGCAAAGATAAGGCTACCACTTCCCAAAAGAGCAAGAAAAGAAGTCGCAAAGAGCAAGGAGAATCATCCTCAATGCAATTAGCACGCCGCACGTTTGGAATAAAATGGGTTCTTGCGGAGGAAGCGAAGGAATGGTATAGGAACAACAAAGAAAGAAAATATGTTCATATGGACCTGATCAACAAGGAAAGCCTAGCGAAGAAGGAGCCGCGCATGTTGACAAAGATCATGACATTACCTTTGGATTTCATCTTCCGAGACATGGGAGAATGCAATCTTGATTTGACAAGGGAATTTTATGCCAACTGGTCGCCGAAAACCACAGGCAGCGAAGTCAAGATTCGGGGCCAAGTTTTGCAACTCAATGCGGATTTCATCAACTCCTTTCTTGGCTTGCCTTCAGTCGATCCAACACCATTCAAAGAGCTGTACAGTAGACCTCCATATAGAGCAATTCGACACACACTTTGTGGAAGTAGATCCATGGCAAGGTGGAGCAGACATAAAGACACCGGGCGACACAACACCTTCCCCTATGCTCCTTTGAATAGGGAAGAAAGGATATGGTTGCGTATTGTCAACTCTTGCCTCATACCAGGGACTCAGTACACCAAGATAACAAGAGATAGAGTGTTCTTGGTATACGCATTGATGACGAATGTCCCTATCAACGTCGGGGCAATTATTCGTTCCACAATACGGAAAGCTAGGCTACACAAGAGGTCCCACTTCAGTTTTGGCAACCTGTTGACTGCAATACTAAGGAAAGAAGACATCGAAGAGGAACCGGCTGATCACAAACTCCCACACAACACAAAGAAGGTTGACCTCACGAAGGTTAAAGATGCTGAAACCACTCATGGAGTCAACCTTACCACTTCAGAAAGGCATGCTCGCGACGAAAGCTTCTCCCACCATTTATATGGCATGATGAAGTTTACCATGATGAGCGGGGGTCATGTTCCAACTGCTGCAGAGCTCCAACAGTTGGATTATGACTACCCAATGAATGAGCATGCCAGGGCGATGTGTGGAGAAGGTGTATATTTTGAGGAACCTCTTGATGACGACATACCAACCGATGATGATCGACGAATTCCAGACTCCGACGTGGAAGAGAACTCTGATGACGATTACGATGCAGGGGGTATGACCCCAGGCATAGAGGATGAGTCCGACTAATAAGGTTCTTCTTATTTATTTTTCACTGAGAGCAGTGTGTCCCATGTAAGTGTGGGGTGCTGGTATTTGCATGCTATACTTCTCTATCCACATTTGCATTTATTTATGTTTGTTTGTTTTGTTAGTAGTTAATTGTTTTTTTCAGTAGTTAATTTTTTTTTTTTAACTTAGCTTCGCATGAAATTATTCTAATAGGCAGCATGAGATTATGACAAGAGTTTGTGCTAAAATCATGACTATTGAGACGTTTAGGCTCTAATTGTGACTCACTATGTGATATTGTTTGATTTAATTCCTTCATATGTTGGGTCAAGAGTCTATACTACTCCCAATAAAGTCGACCATGTGCCTTGTGTGTGTGATATAATAGTATATTCTGTGCTTGTGGCTGATGCTAGAACTTGCCTGGTATGTATGTAAAGCGAAAATAAAGAGTGCAAGTCTAGGAGATGATTTAGGCATTTCTTTGGCAACCTATGATTATTTACCTTCTTTTTACCTACCCATGGACATTATCCTAGTCAACCCCTTTTGAGCCTTTAGCCTATTTTCTTTGACAACCTCATATGAAAGCCTAATCCATTTTTTTTCAAGACCATAATTTGATCCAAATTCCTAAGTGCTTTAAAGTGAAAAAAAAAATCATGTGACAAAATAAGAGGAAATTGGGTGAGTATGATGCTTTAGAATGCATTGGTGCTTGAATGAGTTATGAAAAAGAAAGTGCTATCATAAGAGGTATGTTATCAAAAGAAAAAGGAAAGGAAAACTGAAAAGTTAGTTATGTTTAAAATTGAAAAACAAAAGAGGAGAAAAAGGGTGGTAGATTAAAAGAAAGTAGAGAGGTTGTTTGAAAGAAAAGTGTTAATGATATAATGTGATGTATTAAAGCGCTTAGGAACATAGTCACTATTTTTGGCCAAAATAGTCCTACCCGTCCCTTAGCCTACATTACAACCAGCAAAAGACCTATTTGATCCTAAGCTTAGCATTCTAACATTTAGTGGAGCATTACACTAAGGGCAAGCCTATGGTCATCAGTTACAACATATGAATTCTTTGTGAGAGTGAGAGCAAAGAAATTTTTATACCCATGTTTGAAAAATATGCTATACTTGTGAGTGATTATGGGTAATACATTGTGAGACACACATGGTTGATGAGTTTTGGGTAGTAGTGTATGATTCTTTGTGCCCTAACTTTTGAATACGAGTTGACCCCCATCACGAGTCTATGCTAGAGGTTAAACTGTTTCTACTAATGATCAGAAAACTACTCTTTGTTGATAATTGTTGTGCTTGTCTTGACGAATATTTTGTGTTGTTGCTGTGAAACCCTAAGTTGATGTTTAGAGGGACATGATATTTTGTTCGAGGACAAACAAAGCTTCAAGTGTGGGGTGTTGATGATAGGAGAATTTACACGCCTATAGCACTATATTTTGCCCATATTTTAGCCTAGTTTCGAGAACAAATTATATATTTTATGCACTTTTAGTCCTTTTTCCTGTAAGTGAGCTAACGAACATGCTTAGCAAAGTTTCAGGTATAAATGATGCAGAATTCAGCATTTTATGGATAACTTGACGCCAAAGAAAGCTTCACGAAAGGAGAAAAGCCAATCTTGGACGCCAAGGACTAAAAATGGCGCATGGAAAATCTGTCCCGGGCTAAAACAACATTTCTGAAGACTTTGGGGACTAGCAGTAATTTAGTAGGATTAGGATAATGATTCATTAACCTAGTAAAATTGGGTTAAGTATTTCATTAGCTTATTAGGATTAGGATAATGATACATTAACCTAGTACAACTGGGTTAAGTATTTCATTAGCTTAGTAGAGTTAGGATATGGGTATTATAAATATCCTATCTTGCTAGAGATTTTAAATAGAGGGGGAATGAATTTTATTACTCTACAACTCTTCTTCTAATTCTCCCATTAATTCTATTTTTCTTCTTCTACTCATCTATTCAATTCTTAAATTCCGCAACAAGAGAAACATTACCTTGCTAAGGAATTCACGCCTAAACGTCTACCACACCATTATAAACGTGAAATCTTAATTGTGGTATAACAACAATGTCAATTGTGATTTCCTTTGCACTCATGGATAACTAAACTTCTCTGTTGGGGTTATGGAAGCCGAATGAGATACTATCTATTGCTGTGAGTTTGTGACACGTATGCTGCTTATATCATTATTCTCTTCATCTTAATCTAAATTCTTTGTGGTTGCAAACGCAAGAATACACCAGTATAACATTTAACTTGTTCGAAAGAAAGGTTATCTGTCTGGAAAAGAGATAATGTCAAGGTAGTAGGGTCCCATCCCCTATTAAAAAGTTAGTGCCGTAACTGGATTAACCTCTTAGAGAATTCGTACCGTTAGACACGCTTTAAGCTTGAAAGAGTTAAAGTGAAATAATCCTCGAATAGGTCGAAAGACGCCTGGATTTACCATCGAATACAATTCTCTATAAGCACATGCATGTCTGAATTCCGCACACTCATAGCCAATAGATACGTATAACTCAGAAGGTGGACATAACCCCAACTCCTCAATTCTCATTGTTTACATATTACAAAACATTCGTTCTTTTACTTTGCTATTTTCTGCTTTACTCTCTTATTTTGGTTACATTACTTTCACAATACAATTCCCCCCTTTTTATGAGACTTGCACTAAAAGTCTAGTAATCTTTGCTTACTTGTTCACCAAGCTATTCCCTGTGGGATCGATACCCAACCCAATTGGGTTCTATAATTGACAACCGACCGCTTTACACTCCTACGAGAGCTGTAGATTGAGCGTTATCAGAAAGCAACGAAGAGTGAAGTTAGGCACTCTAATTTATAAATCCAAGGGTATTTTGGATTATGTGCACTCAGATGTGTGGGGACCTGCCAAAACTCCATCCATCGGAGGTAGGCATTATTTTGTCACTTTTGTTGATAATTTTTCCAGGAGAGTTTGGGTGTTTACTATGAAGAACAAGGATGAGGTGCTTGGAATTTTACTTAAGTGGAAAGCTTAAGTTGAAAACCAGACAGGAAGAAAGATCAAGGTTCTTTGAACACACTATGGAGGAGAATACAAGAGTGATCCATTCCTGGATGTATGCCAAGACTGTGGCATAGTTCGACACTTTACTGTTAGAAAAACACCACAACAGAATGAGGTGTCAGAGCGTATAAACAAGACACTTTTGGAGAAAGTTCATTGTATGTTGTCTAATGCTGGGTTAGGCAGAAAATTTTGGGATGAGGCTGTGATGTACGCTCAACATCTCATCAATCATTTGCCATCATCTGCTATAGGTGGCAAAACTCCATTAGAGGTATGGTCTGGAAAACCTGCAACTGATTATGATACTTTGCATATTTTTGGTTCTATTGCATATTATCATGTGATTGAATCAAAGTTGTATCCACGAGCAAAGAAGGCTCTTTTCATGGGCTTCAATGCTAGAGTGAAGGGATACTTTTTCTGGTATCTTGAGGCAAAAAAGACAATTATCAGCAAGGATATTACCTTTGATGAATCTGCCATGTTGAGCAAGGTAAATTCAGAGAAAGTTGATAGTACTATGAAGCAGGTGGAGTGTAATCCAAAGAAGGTGAAATTTGAGCAAACAGTGGTGACTCCAGCACGAAGCACCACCACTGACTCTACTATGGTAGAAGAAGAGTCAGTTGAGAAAGAGGTTCCGACCCAAGAACCTCTACAGCAATCAGAACCAATTGCAGTTAGAAGACAGAGATGAGAAATTCAGATGCCTGCTTATTTTACTGACATGGTAGCTTATGCACTTCCAGTTACTAATGAAGATGTTCCATCCACCTACCCAGAGGCCATTCAAAGCACAGAAAATGGCAGTTGGGCATGTGCAATGAAAGAGGAAATGCAATCTCTTAAGAAGAACAAGATGTGGAAGCTGACACAACTACCGAAAGATAGAAAAGCGATTGGGTGCAAATTGGTTTTTGCAAAGAAAGAAGGATTTTCTGATAAAGAAGGCATTTGCTACAAGGCAAGATTGGTGGCAAAAGGCTATGCTTAGATGGAGGGAATTGATTATAATGAGGTATTTTCTCCAGTTGTAAAACATTCCCCCATTAGAATTTTGTTAGCCTTGGTAGCGCAGTTGAACTTGGAGCTAGCTCAACTTGATGTGAAAACCGAGTTCTTACACGGTGATTTGAAAGAGAAAATCTATATGACTCAGCCAGAAGGATATAAGGTTGTTGGTAAAGAAGATTGGGTTTATAAACTTAGCAAATCATTGTACGAACTGAAATAATCTTCGAGACAGTGGAACAAATGATTTGACAGGTTCACGAAGGGTCAGACATATAGGAGAAGCAAATACGATTATTGTGTGTATTTGCGCTAACTTCAAGATAGTTCCTACATCTACTTACTCTTATATGTTGATGATATGCTGATTGCAGCAAAGAGCCAAGTTAAGATTGACAGATTGAAGGCTCAAATGAGTAAAGAGTTTGAGATGAAGGATTTGGGGAAAGCCAAGAAGATTTTAGGCATGGAGATAAGTAGGGATAGAAAGAGGGGCAAACTTTGGCTGTCATAGAAGCAGTATTTGAAGAAAGTACTACAACGTTTGGATATGCACGGTGATACAAAACCTGTAAATACCTCACTTGCTTCTCATTTGAAACTGAGTAGCAGATTATCTCCGACAACTAATAAAGAGAGAGAATACATGGTAAAAGTCCCATATGCAAATGCAGTTGGAAGCTTGATTTATGCAATGGTGTGTATGAGACCAGATATTTCACAAGTTGTTAGTGTTGTTAGCAGGTACATGCATGATCCGAGCAAGGGTCATTGGTAAGCTGTGAAATGAATTCTGCGGTATCTCCAAAATACCGTAGATGTTGGATTGACATTCGAGCGGGATAAATCACTTGGTCAATGCACAGTTGGATATTGTGACTTTGATTATACAGGTGATTTGGATAAGCGACGATCTACAACTGGCTATTTGTTCACTTTAGCAAAGACGCCAGTTAGTTGGAAGTCTACTTTGCAGTCTATAGTGGCTTTGTCTACAACAGAGGCAGGGTATATGGTGATTACAGAGGCTGTGAAGGAAGCAATTTGGCTTCATGGGTTGCTTAAAGACTTGAGAGTTGATCAGAAACAACTTGAGGTGTATTCTGACAGTCAGAGTGCTAATCATTTAGCAAAGAATCAAGTCTTTCATGCACGAATGAAGCATATTGATGTTCACTATCATTTTGTGTGGGAAATTCTCAAAAAAAAGGAGATACTTCTCCAGAAGATTCATACTACGGAGAATCCTGCAGATATGCTGACCAAGGTGGTTACAAGGGCCAAGTTCGAACATTGTTTAGACTTGGTTAATATCCTGCACATTTGAAGTTGGCGCCTCACGGCACAAAATTGGAAGCATCGTAAAAGATTTTTTTTTATTATTTGTTTATTTGAGAAGATTTGTATTTTGGTGGGATTGAAATTGAGCCAAGGTGGAGATTTGTTGTTTTTTTTTGTTTGCTCTTTTCTCTCCCACATCGGAATTTTACAATTTAGGGAGGGTTTTTAGAGTTATAAAAGAACTCTTCCTCCTCCCATTTTAATCATTCCAAAATTGTTCTCTTCTCCCACAATTAATAGAAAAGGTTGCCTTGAGCGTGCTCAGAGATTAAGCCTTTTTGTTTTTACTGAACTCCGTTATCAAATTTTTCTGGTGTCTTTATTTTTAGTATTCAATATTATTTGCCAGGTATTTTTGTTAGTGCTCTGGTTCAATTGTTCTGAACCAGTTCATTTCACTAATTTTTGGCTGAACTCCATTATCAAATTTCTCTACTGTCTTTATTTTTACTATTCAATATTATTTATCGGGTATTTTTGTTAGTGTTGACACCTAATTTTCTCCCTCCACAATTACGTTTAATCTCGAGTTTCTTTGATTTTCAGACAAAATTACAACATTTATTTTATCCGAATAAAGGATTTTTAAAGTATTTATTTGGGTAAATTAGTCAGTTTAAGTAGAGATCATATATTATCATGTTCAATTACACAAGATTATATAATGTGTTACTTAAATATTTATTTTTACAAAATATCGGATTTTAATCAAGGCTAATCTTGAAGACAAATTCAAATGATTAAAATCTTGATTCAAACATAATTTATTCCTACAAATAATTTATTTGGAGAAACACTTGTTTGATTTTATCAAATCAAGAAGCTCGGAATTAACAAGGTGTTAATTCGTATCGAAATTCGATTTGATTTGATCAATTTATTAAATTTTACCCTGATTGAAATCAAATTGGCCTTAATTGTAATGCAACTGACCAATTGGTATTCAATTTGGCTAGAATTTAAACTCAATTACCCTATATGACCAAATCCCTAATCTACCCACTATAACCCAACAACATATCAATTTCGGCCCAACAGCTAGATGCCCAGCAACCCATTTCTTATTTTAAAAAACCATCAGCCCAAAACCAATCCAATATCAGCCCAACCAAAACCCCTAACCCGGCCCACATCAATAATCCCCTTTATCCCCTCTTCTTCACAAAAACACCCCGATATTAAACATCAACAACAGCAACCAGTCAATCCAAAATCCGAACACTTCTCGACCTGCCCCAAGTCGACCCACAACTAGCTCGCCTTTATCCTCTTTGCGCGTCCTACGAGATGCTGTACCATGGACAATCCGAGAAGCTTCTAGAAAAGCGTGAGTTGTCTCGTCTAACGTCTATATTCCGCATATTTTAGGATAATATTATGGATTAGGTATATATTTGGCAATTTTTCATTGGGTCTGGGAAAGAATTCGTTTCTCCCATTTCTATTGGTCTACCAAACCCAATTTTGGGTGGATTGAAGACAAAAACAGAGATGGAGGGGGAAATTTGAAATTCAAATGGGCTATTTTTGGAAATTCCAGGAATGCCCTCAATCCCTTCTATAAAAGAGTTCACAGAGAACCAAGAAAGGGATTGGAGATTGGAGGGTTAGGTTTCATTCAGAGAAATTTTGGGGAATTTGTTTTCTTTCTTTCTGGGTCTCTCTTCTCTTTTGAGGGGGGAAAGGGTCGAAGCTTTGAGGTGGAAGATAGGAGTCGTTAGAGACGAGGTTTTTTTTTCAAAAGTTGGGTTTGGAACTCCAAAAGCAAAGAGAGTATTTTGCGAAAATTTTCTCGTCTATTCTTTCTGGGAAGCTAGTCAATCAACTGGAAGTTCCCAAGTCGACAACATCAGCTCCCAGTGGTGAAATTTTGCTGATAGCTCGAGTCCCGTTTGCTGCATCGAAACAGGGGGTCCGAAAGTTCCTAGGTTCAAAAATTTGAGAGGAAATTTCTTCTAAGAAAGAGGTAAACACATTTTTGCCCCTTTAATTTCATTATTTTCTCCTTCATCTCCTTCTCTCCATAGAATTATCTATCTGTGCAGTATTAATTGTGAATGAGGCTGGGACTTGTTTTATTTTAGATGGACTTGAAGGCCTTAGGATTGTTTGGTAATCGTCTGTTAGCGGAATTAGTAGACATGTAGTGAGTTTCAAAATCGCCTACTTCGATTATCGTCTCATGAACGATAGTGATGCGGGTTATCTGCCAATGTGTTACTTGAATGAATAAATTTTAGTATTTTGTAGTTTTCAATTTGGCTTTGATGAAGAGTGTTGTTTTGCCTATTACTTAGCGACCTGAGGAGATATGTTGGGGTATGTTTGTAGTGTATTGGGTGTAATTCATGCTATAATGTTCAGGGCTTTGTTTGAAACAAATGCAGGCATTACTTTAAATTGCTTTATGTTTCAATCTTTAGCTGACCATATGACTGCAATTTATATATTGTTCTAATACCTGAACACTTATGCTTCTTTGTACTTAGGTCAGCTAAAATATTTACTTTTAGTTCTCAGACGTTATTGCATATTCTAGTTATTTGTATTATATCTTAGATGATTAAGGAGGGTTACGAATACCTCTAAATCTCATACTAGTGTTCTTGTTTCTGAAGGATAGAGTAATTTGTATGATAGTTTAAAACAACATATTAGGCATGTTTTGACACTACGTGCTATTTGACTTCCTGTGTGAGCTTATCCGTTGAGATATTAATTTTTTGCTTAAGTTGTTTCACTATCAAGTTGCGTATCCAATAATGCATTTGAGGTTGTGACGGGTAATACACGTTCTATGTAGATGTATATAACTCTAGGGCAATTAAAATTGATGTAATAGGTTTATATTTCGATTGTGTGCAATTCTAACTGACTTTTGACTCTTGGACGCTTGGTATGATTGATTTTATAAAGTGCAAGAAGCGGGTTCCTGGTTGTCCTTTACCTTAAAGTTGCTAATTTGAATGTTTATGATTTTGTGTTCTGCCTTCCAGCCTGCAATTATGGTGTAGTTGTTGGATGCTACAAGTAGTGAAAATTTGTATTTCTTTTGTCATGGACTGATTTACCGTCGAATGCGTGAATATTCCTACTTAGTCTCAACGTTCTAGCACGGTATTCCCTTCCAATTCATGTCCCCTTTGTTGTTTCTATAGGATGTCCTCCAGTGCATGAAAAAGAATAGGAGTTATTTGGGTTCTTTTTCATGGATTATTATTTAAACTTTGACAAGGAAGTATCACATATGCTTAATATTGCTTTCTAAAAGTTTAACTCCTTGATTATCTAGTTATTTGATTCTTCTGTTGCACTGTTGCATTCTTACTTGGTTTGTTGCTATCTTTTTTCTTAGTCTATTCTTCTTTTTAGCAATTTTTCTTGTTTTAAAAAGATTGATTTGTTTCCTGCCTTGATAGACTTCCATAGTATCCCACTGTAAAATTATTTGGCCATTTTCGATGTTATGCCTGTTAATTTTCTTGCTTGTGATATTCGAAGTTTCTTCCTTACAACTATTGTTATTGTAGTACATGATCGTAATGTTGTATTAATTTATGAGGTAGCTATACATATTTCGAATATGTTTTAATCCGTTGTCTCTTCCTTACATGGCATGTGAATTTGCTTTGGAGTCCACAATGGACCTCCCCTCCCGTTGCATTTTCGAACGGGCCAATGAGGCCTATATCCAAAATTAAAGGTCGATTGTATGGCGTATCAATGCAAGAAGAATGGGTTAAAATCCTATCATCGAAGTAGCCAAGAGACTTGAAATTCTCGGCCTTCCATTCCATTTATTTATTCATTTATTATTATTATCTTTATTTATTTAGTTGTTTATTTTATTCATTTGGGCCCCGAAGCCAAGGTTGTAAATTTAATATAGGTGGAGCGAGACTCGAGTCGATGACTCAAAAATTAGACTAGGACAGGTGAAATGGGTCCAAGGCCCAATTAGAATAGGATAGGTTTATTGATTTGGGTCCAAGGACTTAAATCCCTTACTTCCCCCTTCCCCCTCTTCCTCATGCTTTATGTGTTTTGCGAACCTAGTTAATTCCTTAGTCAAGTCGCTAAAAAATTAGTTATTCTTAAACACCAAAATATTTCTAAATTGCTTTCTTATAGAAAAATAAACTTTTTTTCAAAGTTAATCAAAGATGTTTTCGAACAGTTCGGATAACCGCAAGTTAGCGGACGTTTTAGGTGCCTAACACCTTCCTAAAATGTTAATAGGAACCTCTTATCTAGAATCTCTAACTTAAAACGATTTTCCTATTTTGAATCGTTTGAAGTATTTATAAAGGTTTTTTAATTCCTTTTCAAAATTAAGTGGCGACTCTCTTCAAATGTCAAAATTTCCGCAAAACATAAATGGCGACTCCGCTGGGGATCTTTAACTAGGTTCTAACCAAATGATTGATTTCTTCTTTTGATTAATTGTTTATGTGTTTTGATTATGTAAAGTTTAATTATTGCATCTCATGGCATATTCCTACATTAGTTAAACTGTTTTGGGGTTTCGTGGATATCCCGACCCCTGTTGTTCAATTCCAAAATGTGTTCGAACTATGAACAGCTTATCAGCACGTGAGTCGTCTGACGCTGTTCATATTTTCAAACTCAAGTTTTCCGCTTGAGAACCAGTGTCCAAGCCCACTCTAGACACCAAGGATAGAACAAAATCAAAACCCTATTTTAGGCATATGCCTAGGACGACCCAATATTTGAGCGGGGTATTGGGCCCATTAGAAAATCTGCCCTGCGTCTATTGACCCCGAGTCAATTACAGACAAATCATATTTATGTGTTGGAGAAATACATGCTTATCTAAATTCAATCCATTATCCTTTGGGGTCGGGGGAAGGCTTATCTTTGTCTGCTTTCATGTAGGATATGGCTCAACTATATTCTCGCAAAAAGTTCAAGATGGTTACCAAACCTGATGGTTTCTTGAAAATATGGTGGGACCACATGAGCGCAGAAGAGAGAAAGATTATTAGAACACAACATTGGGCATCTTCCTTCTTTGATCGAGATGGACGCTTGGCCCGAAATGATCCATGTAATAACAACTTTTTGGGATGATCAGAACATGGTATTTCGCTTCGGGGATGTTGAATTGACCTCCACCATTGAAGAGGTATTGATTTGTTATGAGAGTACGGAAATGTGTTTTAAGAGAAGGGAGACACCGGATAAGAATATTTTAGTCCCAAATGTGTGGGATCGTCAAAAGATCAAGGAGGTATTTGTAACTGACGATGACACCTGGCTAGGAGAACGTGATGGAGAAAATATCACTTTTCGTGAGTTGTACCGTCGGTTTGGAAGATTCAACTCTTTTCATAAATTTGGGAATAAATTGGAGTCGGAAGAAAAATGGAAGGAAACGAGAGCTTTTGCATTCGCGGTAGGCCTACTTGGAACCATGGTGTTCTCGCAGGGGGAAAATGGCACAATTCATCCGAGGGTTGTTACAGTGACCCCTGCACTTTTCTTTGGAAAGGAGTACAATTCTAAAAAAGTATTCCACAACTTAGCCCCCATGATTTTCGCCGACATATATCGCGCTTTGGGAAGATGTCAAGTTGAGAATCGTTTCTTTCAAGGCTGCAACTTTATATTACAATGGTGGATGATGATGCATTTGGTGAAAAATCCTAGAACGGCACAAACTGATCACAAAACAAGGAGGAATCTGCTAGAATCGCACGACATGTGGTTATTTTTACACAAGTTCAAAAGGGAAGCATCCCATGAATTTTGGTTTAAGACTCTTGGAGAATTAAGAGATGACGATGTCCAATGGTCCCTTAACTATCTTCGTTCAGGGAAATACATTATTTGAGGGGGCGAGTGGCCTTTTTTAGTGCTTCCAGGTCTCAGGGGAACCCATCCCTACAATCCCGGCAGAGTTCTTAGGCAATTCGAGATCAAGCAGGAGACGCCTCAAATCGATTCTAAGCTCAGATTCTTCACCGAATATGATGAAAGTGAGCTTTCGATCAAAGACCACATGATAAACGGTGGAGAAGGAAAAGGTGGACGGAAGTCTCTTTCCGTATAGGGTATGAACCCGAAGTCAGCGACACTTACAAGGAGTGGTTAAAAAAGAGCCTCGTCGGAGCATTGAATCTGGGACCAAATGTTCCCACTCGGGTTGTGGATGTAGAATTCGAGCATCAAATTCGGCTTCACAGGCTACAAGATGAGTTACAGAAAAGTGAAATCGTGCACCGGCAAATGGACATGGAGGACTCTTTGACCATACGTATGTTAAGGGAAGAGTTGAAAAGAGCTAGGCAAGACACTGATGATGTCAGGCAATGCCTAATCGATTTGGATGATAGCATGGCCTCCCAACTCGATATCATAGGGAAAATGACTTACGACTGCAAGACACAGTTATGCGGGAGTCATTTTATCATCAATAGGTATCAAATAGCACATGAGGTGAACAAGGCAAAGAAGGCAAAAGCGGACGAAGGATCCTCCAGTAACTAATCTTTCTACTCTCCCCTGCGCGGGAACTTATCTTCTTTTATGTTATTTCCCCTTTTCCCTAAAGATTGTATTCTTTTTTCGATATCTTTTGTAGGTATTTATGCCTTTTTTGTGTCTATATGAGTTGGGGGTTAATGAATTGACTTTGAGAAAGCACATATTTTCTTCAAAAAATCGTTAGTCCTGAACCCTTGGCTCAAAAAGGGTCACCCCAACTAGGATACGCGTCATTATAATGTTTTGTGTAATATAACTATTTTATGTGCTTATGTGCGTTTGTTGAGATCAAAGGAAAGTTTATCCACTATGTCCTACGGATGAATTTGACTATGACTCGAACAACTCTGTGTGGTTATTTCCTGTCAAATATTTTGCATTACTTATCAAATATGAAAACTAACACATTTGCCTTTGAGTTATTTTACTTTGCAGATAATAGAAATTACTCTGTGTTGATATAAGCTGGCAGAACATCCCTACTTCACCCGATCGAAAGCACACAAATCCCATCCTCTGACCATCATCCAGAAATAACAGGAAATAACGAAGAGAGCGCACTGACTATCCGGGACAATGTGATAGCGGAACTGAATAAAATGATTGCAGAACTTGCAAGAAAGTTAGAAATGCTTCAGGAGGAAGTAAATCACACTCGAAATTTGGCTAACTTGGCCATCACCATCAATGCCCCCGCTCCAGACGGACATAGGACTCCACTCCAAATCTCTCCCCTCAGCACCCCTATTCTCGGGGATCAGCCAACTAACGTATCATCCGACTCCGCTTCTCCATTTGTCCAAAATACTAATCGTGAAAATAATCCAGACATCTACCATCTACAAAATCCATCTGTAACCCCACAGAACCCACCTTCGAATCCATTCCCAAATCCTCAAATCAACAAAACACATTTCCAAATCCGCAAGATTCACTCCCGAATCTACAAAATACGTCAAACCTACCTTCGAATCCACCAAATTCATTTCCAAATCCGCAAAATCCTTCTCCACCAAACTACTTATAGAGCCCACAGAACCTTTTCAATTTCCAGAACATCCTCCCCACTTACCAACCAAGTTCCTTCCATCCGCAAAATCAGGCCTCCTTTCTAAATCCACTCAAGCCATCATATCCCCTGATATTTATGAACCCTTTCCTAACCTCGACATAGGACATTACGAGGAGTAGGAGAAAGAATAGAGGGCCCAGTATGAAAGGAATTTACTAGATATGAAGGAGAAGATCATGAGGATCAAAGAGTCTCATGGAGCCAAGGACAACGACGGTTTGGGGTATGACGATTTATGTGTTCACCCGGGAGTAGATCTACCAGAAGGGTACAAAGTCCCTAAGTTTGAGATGTTTGACGGTACCGGAAATCCAATGGACCATCTAAGAAGATACTATGAGCAACTGGTAGGGATAGAGAAAAATGAGGCGCTATTGATGCGCCTATTCAGTCAAAGTTTGAATGGTGAAGCCTTGGAGTGGTCCATGTCTCAGGAGCCGAAAAAGTTGACTGGTTGGAAAACATTGGCCAAGGGTTTCCTTGACCGGTTTGCATTCAACATCGAAATAGTCCCTGACCGGAATTCACTAGATCGGATCAAACAAAAGAGCGTTGAGAGTTTTCGAGACTATGCTTTTCGTTGGAGGAAAGAAGCTGCCAAAGTTCAACCCCCCATGTCTGAGGAGGAAATGGTATCCGTGTTCTCTCGCGCTCAATAAGGAGAATATTATACCAGGATGGTGTCCGCTGTCAGAGCAACCTTTGCGGATTTGGTAAAAATAGGAGAATCATTGGAAGAAGGTATTCGGACAGGGAAAATTGCTAAAACCCCGACATCGTCTGGAACTGCCATGTTTTCTAAGAAGAAGAAAGAAGAGGTAGGTATGGTTTCTGCTAATTCTATTACAAAATCAAAACAGCGGTTCAACTCTAGAAATGTTTTATCTTCCCCGCCGTCACCTAACCTTCCGCACGTGTTCTACGCCCACCCCCAATACCAAACTCCACTCCCAAACATCCAATCCTTATACCAAGATCCACAGCCAAAAACCTTTACCCAATACCCAGTTCCACCTCCAAATTATCAGTCTCATTTCCAAACCACTCCTCCAAATAGCCGAACAAATTTCCAAATGCCTCCAAATTATCACCAAGTACCCCCTCCTACAAACCTAAGCCATTATAACCCCCAACGTCCAAACTGCAAAAATAAACCTCCCCGTAACTTTACCCCACTAGCTGAAAGTCGTATCCAATTATTTGAAAGATTGACAAATGCCGGTCATTTGTAACCAATACAGTCAAAGAGTGTCAATCCCAACTCTTGATTTTTTAATGAAAGTCAACATTGTGTCTATCATTCGGGGGAAGCAGGGCACAGTACAGAGGATTGTGTCCACTTGAAACACAAGATCCATGATTTAATTGATCAAAAGGTCATCACGCTCCAGGCACCTAATCCAAATGTTAGCAGTAATCCACTGCCCAACCATGGGGGATCTACAGTTAACATGATTGAGATAGAGGGAGAATGGGCATCTGGCAAGACCATTACCCAAGTGAACTCCGAAAAGCACAAAAGAGCGAAAGAGGTAGGAAAGATAGGGAAGGCTGTTCCTGCCTTAAGTATCAGCGAGAAAACCCCATTTATTGTGATGACAACCCCGACTCAAGTGTACGCTCCCCCGCCAAGAAAGGAATTTATTGTGCAAACCGATGTTGCCCAAGGGATGACGCGATCGGGATGATGTTACATCCCTGAGGAATTGACCAACAAAAAAGATTCACAGAAATGGCCAATCACTAAAGGAGAGGTTGAGGAATTTTTGAGGTGTATGCAACCAAAGGATTACTCAATTGTCAAACACTTGGAGAAAACGCCATCCCAAATCTCTGTCTTGGCGCTATTAATGAGTTCACAATACCACCGACAAGCTTTATCAAAGGTCTTGGAGGAAGCGTATGTTCCCGCAGAAATGAGTGTTGAGAACCTGGTTGCGATAATAGGGAACATTGTGGGGAATCATCGCATATCATTCAGTGATGAAGAGTTGCCGTTTGAAGGGGCGATGCACAACAAATCCATGTATGTCACAGTCATTTGTCGAGATTATGCAATTAATCAAGTATTAATAGTTGACGGATCTAGTGTGAATATTTTTCCCCTCTCTACGTTGGTTCAAATGGGCTATGATCTGGGGAAAATTCATCAAAGCCATGTAAATGTGAGAGCATTCAATGGAGGGCAGAGAGATACCATAGGAGAGATTGATTTGTACATCCAAATGGGGCCTGCTGAGTTCAAAACTAAGTTTCATGTTATGGATATTCATCCTAGCTACAACCTGCTCTTGGGAAGACCATGGATACACAGTGCAAAGGCAGTTTCATCACCCCTTCATCAATTATTGAAGTTCATTTGGGAAGATCATGAAGTAGTCATCCAAGGAGAAGGACGTCGAGCGAACCGTCCCAGCGGTTTTGTACCGGTAATTGAAGATGTTCCAAAAGGTAGAAGATTCTATACAGTGGAAATTGTAAATGCTGCAGACAGAAATTCGACACCCAAAATACCAATGTCTCCTGTCTACAAAATGATTGCAACGGTGATGTTAAGAAATGGGTTCGAACCTGGTCGAGGCTTGGGCAAGAATCTGCAAGGAATTATTGAGCCAATTACAATCCCAGAGAGAGGCTCTAAGTACGGGTTAGGATATAAGTCTACCAAGAGGGATAGGGTTGAGGATGAGCCAGAGAAGAGTCTGTTTAGGACCTTGCCACTCCTGTTCCAGTCATTTCCTATACGAGAAGTACCCGATGATGATGGTCTTAGGGATGGGATAGGAGATTTGTTCAAAGGATGCAATGTTGTACCAGAAAATCTCCCAAAGTCCAGCGGAGTGAAGCAGATTGCGTCAGGGGAGGCCTTGTAAAATTGGACCTCCACTCCACTCATAACCCGTCGCCCGTCGTGGTAGATAAAAGGGCAATTACTAATAGTTTTGAAATCAGTGATGATCTGGAGGAGGCCCCGCGATCCACTTTTTATATCTCAAAACTTTCTTTTTGTATCTTGTTGCTTTCAAAAAGGCAGGGACTTGTATTTTTCCAAGTCACGAGCCATGGTTTTGTAATTATCTCTCAAATTTCAATGAAAAGGCCTTCATTTATTTGGAAAACTATATTATTTATAAAACGCTCCTAGTCATATGTTTTGTTATTATTTTCTTATCATCTAACTTAGTTTGTTTGTCCATTACAGTAAGAGTAGCTTAAAACCTGTCAATGTCGTGTCATGTAAAATCTTGAACGAACAAAATAAAGGGAACAATGATGATTGGAAGGATGATGACAAGGAACGGTTAGTTGAAGATATGGAGAAATTTGAGAACCACGAAAAACCTAATCTGGAGGAAACCAAAACAATCAACTTGGGAGATCACAATGAAATTAAAGAGACAAGTGTCAGTATCCACCTGGTGGCGCCACAAAGGGAAGAGCTCATCCATCTGTTGCGGGAATACATTGATGTGTTTGCTTGGTCCTATGAGGATATGCCGGGGTTGAGCACCAGCATTGTGTCACACAAATTGCCGATAAATTCTGAGTTTGATCTAGTCAAACAAAAAATGCGGAAGTTCAAGCCAGATTTGAGTTTAAAGATCAAGGAAGAAGTGATAAAATAGATCCAGTCTAAGGTTTTCGAGGTCACAAAATATTCGACGTGGTTGGCCAACATCGTCCTTGTGCCGAAGAAGGACAACAAGATTTGAATTTGTGTTGACTACAGGGACTTGAACAGAGCCAGTCCTAAAGATAATTTTCCATTGCCCAACATCCACATTCTCATCGATAACTGCGCAAAACATGAAATGCAGTCATTCGTTGATTGTTTCACCGGGTATCATCAGATATTGATGGATGAAGAAGATGCAGAAAAAATGGCTTTTATTACGCCCTGGGGCATTTATCATTACAGGGTAATGCCGTTTGGTCTCAAGAATGCGGGTGCAACATATATGAGGTCTATGACGACTATTTTCCATGATATGATCCATAAAGAGATTGAGGTGTACGTGGATGATGTAATTATCAAATCCCGCAAGAGTTCAGATCATCTAACTCATCTGGAGAAATTCTTCAACAGATTAAGAACGTACAGTTTGAAGTTAATTCCTGCTAAGTGTGTTTTTGGTGTGCCATCAGGAAAGTTGTTGGGGTTCATAGTCAGCAGAAGAGGGATCGAGCTAGACCCATCCAAAATCAAAGATAATTCAAGACTTGCCACCGCCAAGGACCAAGAAGGAAGTTATGAGTTTCATGGGTCGTTTGAATTACATTAGCAGATTCATCGCTCAATCAACAGTCATATGTGAGCCAATTCTCAAGATGTTGAAGAAAAATGCACTGAATGAGTGGACAGAAGAATGTCAGAGAGCTTTTGACCGCATCAAAGAATACCTGTCCGCACCACCAATTTTGTTCCCACCAAGAGAAGGAATTCCATTATTGCTTTACCTATCAGTCTCAGAAAATACTTTCGGATGCGTCCTTGGGCAACATGATGAGACCGGTAGAAAAGAGAAGGCCATTTACTACTTGAGTAAAAAGTTCACGCCATATGAAGCCTGTTACACTCTTATAGAAAGGACATGTTGTACTTTGACTTGGACGGCACAAAAGTTGAGGCATTATCTATCAGGTCCTACACAACATACCTCATCTCGAGAATGGATCCATTAAAGTACATATTCCAGAAGGCCATGCCTACGGGGAAGCTAGCCAAGTGGAAAATGTTCCTGAGTGAGTTTGACATTGTGTATGTAACCCAAAAAGTAATCAAGGGGCAAGCCTTAGTAGATCATTTGGCAGAGAATCTAGTCGATGAACAATATGAGCCACTTCGAACTTACTTTCCAGATGAGGAAGTCTTGTTCATAGGAGAAGACATTACAGAGATTTACCCTGGATGGAGGCTATTTTTTTTATGGGGCTGTCAACTTCAAAGGTTCAGGAATCGGAGTAGTTTTGGTGTCAAAAATAGGCCAGCATTATCCGGTAACTGCTAAGTTACATTTCCCATGCACCAATAATATGGCTGAATATGAGGCTTGCATCCTGGGTCTCAGATTGGCACTTGATATGGGTGTTCATGAATTTTTAGTCATCGAAGATTTAGATTTACTGATTCACCAAGTACGGGGGGAATGGGCGGTAAAAAATCCCAATATTACTCCTTATGTAGAGCTGGTGCAAGAATTATGCCAAAGATTTAAGGATGTTAATTTTAGACATATCCCACAGATACAAAATGAGTTTGCTGACGCTTTGGCTACAATATCTTCTATGATTCAGCACCCGGATCAGAGTTACATTGATCCTTTGGAAATAAGCTTGAAAGAGCAACCCGCGCATTGCATACACGTGGAAGAGGAGCCTGATGGAAAGACCTGGTACTATGACATTAAGAGGTATTTGGAATATGGAATATATCCTGAAGAGGCTAGTAACAACCAAAAGAAGACAATCCGGAGTCTGGCAAAGAATTACTTTCCGAGTGGGGAAATTCTTTTTAGGAGGACTCCTGATTTGGGATTCCTAAGATGCATCGATGCTGTAGAAGCCAATAAATTAATAAAAGACGTACACGCTGGAGTTTGTGGGACCCACATGAATGGGTTTGTCCTTGCCAGAAAGATCCTGAGAACTGGTTACTTTTGGATGACTATGGAAAATGATTGTGGAAAGTATGTGCAAAAATGTCCAAAATGTCAGATACACGGAGATTTGATTCGAATGCCTCCCCATGAGCTTCATGCAATGAGTTTACCTTGGCCCTTCGTAGCTTGGGGCATGGATATTATCGGACCAACAGAGCCATCGGCATCGAATGAACATAGATTTATTTTAGTCCCCATCGATTATTTCACTAAGTGGGTTGAAGCTGCTTCATACAGAGCCGTCACTAAGAAAGCGGTTGCAGATTTCATCAGGAATAACTTGATTTGTCGATTCGGAGTGCCGGAATCAATCATTATGGATAATGGGGCAAAATTAAACAGTCACTTGATGAGTGAAATTTGTGATCAGTTTAAAATCGTGCATCGCAATTCGACTGCATACCGTCCCCAAATGAATGGAGTTGTGGAAGCGTCCAGCAATAATATCAAAAATATATTGAGAAAGATGGTCGAAAATTATAGATCATGGCATAAGATGTTACCTTACGCTTTGCTAGGGTATCGCACAACAGTTCGAACTTCCACCGGGGCGACCCCTTATTTACTTGTCTATGGGAATGAAGCTGTGATACCTGCTGAAGTTGAAATACCTTCTCTAAGGATTATTCAGGAAGCTGGGCTGAGTAACGAATATTGGGTCCGCGCTCGCCATGAGCAACTTATGTTGATTTATGAGAAGAGAATGGTCGATGTATGTCATGGTCAGCTGTATCAACACAGGATGGTTCATGCTTTTAACAAGAAGGTGAGATCTCGAACATTTGAAGTGAAGCAACTGGTTATCAAGCGAATATTCCCTCACCAAGAGGAGTACAAGGGAAAACTCGCTCCAAACTGGCAAGGGCCATACATAGTTCACAAGGTACTATCTGGAGGAGCTCTGATTTTGTCTGAGATGGATGGCACAAAGTGGACCAAACCAATCAATTCTGATGCGGTAAAGAGATATTATGTTTGAACGATGTTCTAGTTTTTGTGTTTTCTTAGCAATATTGTTTGCTAGTGTGTAAATGCCTAGAATCCCTTTCTTTTTATGTACGAACTACGTTTGACCTAAATTCCCAAGAAAGGGATACGTAGGCGGCCTATGTCGGCTTCGGTCAACCCCTTAGAGAAATTTATCCTTTCTTTTTATGTATGAAATACGTGATGACTGATGATAGGTGAATTTACACGCCTATAGTGCTATATTTTAACCATATTTTAGCCATGTTTTGAGGACAAATTATATAATTCATGCACTTTTAGTCCTTTTTCCTGTAAGTGATCTAACGAACATGATTAGCAAGTCTTCAGGTATAAATGATGCAGAATTCAGCATTTTATGGATAACTTGACGCCAAAGAAAGCTTCACGAAAGGAGGAAACCAAATCTTGGACGCCAAGGACCAAAAGTGGCGCATGGAAAATCTGTCCCGGGCAAAAACAATAATTTTGAAGACTTTGGGGACTAGCAGTAACTTATTAGGATTAGGATAATGATACCTTAACCCAGTAGGATTGGGTTAAGTAATGCAGTAGCTTAGTAGGAATAGGATAGGAGTATTATAAATACCCTATTCTGCTAGAGATTTTAGGAATTATTCCATTACTTTTAACTCTAAAAACAATTCTTCTACTTTTAATTCTACTTTTTATTCATCTATTCAATTCTTAATTTCCACAACAAGAGAAACGTTACTCTGCAAAGAACTCACGCCTAACGCCTACCACACTTTGCTACACGAAATATTTATTGTGGTATGATAACAATGTCTATTGTGATTTCCTTCGCACTCATGGGTAACTAAACTTCTCTGTTGGGATTATGGAAGCCATATGAGATACTATCTATCGCTATGAGTTTGTGAATTCGTGACACGTATATTGCTTATATCATTATTCCCTTCATCTTAATCTAAATTCTTTGTGGTTGCAAACGCATAGAATACGCCAGTATAGCATTAACTTGTTCGAAAGAAAGGTTATATGTCTGGAAAAGAGATAATGTCAAGGTAATAGGGTCCCATCCCCTATTAAAAAGTTAGTGCCGTAACTGGATTAACCTCTTGGAGAATTTGTACCATTAGATACGCTTTAAGCTCGAAAGAGTTAAAGAGAAATAGTCCTTGTTCAGGTCGAAAGACGCTTGGATTTACCATCGAATACAATTCTCTATAAGCACATGCATGTCTGAATTCCGCACAACTCATAGCCAATAGAGACGTACAACTCATAAGGTGGACATAACCCCAACTTCTCAATTCTCATTGTTTTACATCCTACTAAACATTCTTTCTTTTTGCTTTGCTATTTTCCGTTTTTACTTTAATAGTTTGGTTACATTACTTGCACAACAAAACTCCCCCCTTTTTATGAGACTTGCACTAAAAGTCTAGTAATCTTTGCTTACTTGTTGACCAAGCTATCCCATGTGGGATCGACACCCAACCCAGTTGGGTTCTATATTTGACAAACGACCGCTTTACACTCCTACGAGAGCTGTAGATTGAGCGTTATCAAAAATTAGCGCCGTTGCCGGGGAATACAAGTGTCAATTAAGTTTGTAATAATTACTAGACCCTTTGGTCAAAGATTCTCGTACTTTTACTTTTAGTTTTTGTTTTTTTTTTACTGCAGATTTTAATTCAGTGCATGCCCCATACCCGAAGTTCTGGTCAACCGTTATTACCTATCAATCCTGAACCACAACGTATTCGCAGAATGGAGGCACAACACGCAATTGAAAGGATGGCTGCTCAACAGGAACAGGCGAGACTAGCTGCGCTAGCCGCCGCTCAAGTGCATCAACAGAATATTGATAACCCTGGGCGAGCAACAAATCCTGACGATGAAGATCTAGGTGATGACGAGCTACTAAACCCTAGGCATGCCGCTAAGATCGCAACACCTACCAACAGAAGAGATCGTTAAGCTAGGTTTAGGCCTGAAAGCCAAGCTATGCAGCCAGCTTTCGACGATGATGATGATGATCTTGGTGGAGCCGGAGCCACAGGAGCCATTATTCCTCCACCATTGGCACCCGGAGCCAAGTTCAACATCACGAGCACCATGATTCAGTTATTGCAACTCAAGGGATTATTTGGTGGACTAGCAGGCGATGATCCGAATATGCATCTCATCAACTTTATTTCTACATGCAAGTCGTTTGACAATCCTGGCGTTGGTCAGAATGCAATTCGATTACGTCTATTTCCATTGTCTCTATCTGGGGAGGCAACTCTATGGTTGAATGGGCTGACTCCTGATTCTATTACAAATTGGAGGCAATTAAGAGACGCTTTCCTAGAAAGATTCTTTCCGCTATCCAAAAGAGCACAAATGAGAGATGAAATCAGCAACTTTCGTCAGCTTCCAACTGAAGCCCTTCATGAAACATGGGAGAGGTTTAAGACGAAGCTAATGAGGTGCCCAAACCATCACATGACTAATGTTCACCTAATGGAGATACTTTACAGAGCCTTGAATTCAATAACTAAACCAGTTGTGGATAATGCGGCTGGAGGATCATTCATGGATCTCACCTTTGGTCAGGAAAGCAATATGCTAGACCGGATGACGAAGCAAAGTAGAGCTTGGCATACCAGGGATTTTGAGGTAGCAAGCCCTACTTTATCTATAGGCATGACTGCAGACCAAAGGAGAAGAGAAGAAGAACGTGATCAAGCTATGGCGCACATGAAGACACAAGTGGATCTTCTTACAAAGCATCTATTATCAGGGAAGACCGAAAAAGTCAAAGCCATTACGTCAAAAGGAAGAGACGAATCTGATTCGGAAGAAGAAGCCAACTACTTAAACAATCAGGGGGGTTTCCGAGGTAATACCCAAGGAAACCAAGGTCGGAACTATCATGATAAATATGGAAACAAGGACCAAGGTAGTTGGAAGAACAAGAATGACAAAAGTGGTTTGTATGTTCCCCCTGGAAGACGTGACGCCACCACATCTAGTTCTGGAAGTATGGAAGACATGATGGATAAACTACTGAAAGGAGTAGAAGCAACTAGCGCGGGAGTAACGGAGGTAATAAATGATTTGTCCTCTATGAAGCAATTAGTTGATTCACATTCCACTTCAATCAAGCAAATAGAGCAGCAATTGAACCAACTTTCAGCAGCACTCAATCAAAGAAAGGCTGGCACTTTACCTAGCGACACTGTGCAAAATCCAAGGAATAAGGAATCATGCATGGCTATTACTACTCAAAGTGGTAAGGCGCTGGAAACTTCATCTAAGGGAAAAAAGTGGTCGACGATGTAGCAGACATTGATGACAAGGAAAAAGGAGAAGCTACCGTAGAATCCACCCACGACGTCCATGACGGTACACCGAGTATGTTGCAGCCTGAAAAGGCTGAAAAACGAAGGCAAGAGGAGAAGAAAGTCGTGGAGAGAACAATTCCATACCCACCACCACCTTTTCCTCAAATATTGAAGAAGGTGGCGGACGATACAAAGTTCAGCAAATTTATGACTATGTTAAAGTAGCTGACCATTAATATTCCATTGGTGGAGGCACTTGAACAAATGCCTGGGTATGCGAAATTTATGAAAGATCTTTTGATGAAAAAGCGGGCAGCAAGCTATGAGTTGAACGATAATGTTCATCACTGCAGCGCCATCGCTACCCGATCACTAGTTCAGAAGAAGGGTGACCCCGGAGCTTTCACTATTTCTTGCACTGTTGGATCTTTGAATTTTGCCAAGGCATTATGTAATTTAGGAGCCAGCATCAATTTGATGCCATTATCTATCTATAAAAAGTTGGGGTTAGGTGATCCTACTCCAACCAATATGAGGCTCGTAATGGCGGATAGGTCGGTAAAACGACCTGTTGGGATTCTAGGTGATGTATTGGTAAAGGTTTCTTCATTCATCTTTACGGCAGACTTTGTTATCTTGGATTGTGAAGCTGACTCAGAAGTTCCCATAATCTTGGGGCGCCCTTTCCTTGCTACAGGAAACGTGCTTATTGATTTGAGAGCTAATGAGCTTTCATTCCGAATAAATGACGAAGTAGTTCGCTTTGAGGTGTGTAAATCAATGAAGCAACCCAAAGAGCTGAACGTATTCTCGGTGGCTGATGTTTACTTTGATGATGAGAAAGAACTACTTGAAGAAGAGCAAATTATTGATGACCCAGTGGCGGTTGTGCTCATGAATGAAGAGAGTAAGGATGCTGAAAATTGAGAAGAAGCTATTTGTGCTCTATCAGGATTAGGGACATATCGCCATACTCCCAAGAAGCTGGACCTCGATCTCAAAAATCGACCCACACCACCAGCCAAGCCATCTATTGAAGAGCCACCCACGTTAGAATTGAAGGAGCTGCCTAGTCATTTAAAGTATGCATTCTTAGGAATCGGAAACACACTTCCAGTCATTGTGGCAGCAGATTTGGGTGAGCAACAAGTTGCAGCTCTCATTACTATTCTACGGAAGTATATAAGAGCCATTGGTTGGACCATTGTTGATATTATTGGTATTCCACCTGGGATTTGTACACACAAGATTCAGCTTGAAGAAAATTGCACACCCACCATTGAGCATCAAAGGCGTCTCAATCCACCTATGCAAGAAGTGGTGAAGAAAGAAATGATCATGTGGTTAGACGCAGGAGTTGTGTATCCAATCTCCGACAGTACATGGGTAAGCCCGGTACAATGTGTTCCCAAGAAAGGAGGCATGACGGTGGTCGCAAATGAAAAGAATGAGCTTATTCCACTCAGACCCGTCACCGGATGGAGAGTATGCATGGACTACAGAAAGCTGAATTCTTGGACACTCAAAGATCACTTTCCAATGCCATTTATGGACCAAATGCTAGATCGATTAGCAGGGAAAGGATGGTTTTGTTTTCTAGACGGTTATTCAGGCTATAATCAGATTTGTATTGCCCCCGAAGACCAAGAGAAGACAACGTTCACATGTCCATATGGCACATTTTCCTTCAAATGTATGCCATTCGGGCTATGTAACACACCAGCCACCTTTCAA
Organism: Capsicum pubescens; assembly: GCA_030864215.1. Lineage (NCBI taxonomy): Eukaryota > Viridiplantae > Streptophyta > Magnoliopsida > Solanales > Solanaceae > Capsicum > Capsicum pubescens. Next base: position 264,426,278 of record CM061538.1, read on the forward strand.
CGTTGTATGATGTCCATTTTTTCTGATATGGTTGAAGATACTTTGGAGGTATTCATGGACAATTTTTCAGTCGTTGGTGAGTCTTTTGAAGCGTGCTTGGTAAACCTAAGTATGGCGTTGCAAAGATGTATAGAATTCAACCTAGTGCTTAATTGGGAAAAATGCCACTTCATGGTTAAAGAAGGTATTGTTCTGGGGCATAAAATCTCCGAAAGAGGGATTGAGGTTGATCGAGCGAAAATTGAGGTTATTGAGAAGCTACCACCACCAATTTCCGTAAAGGGAATTCGTAGTTTCCTCGGTCACGCAGGTTTCTATCGGCGGTTTATCAAAGACTTCTCTAAAATTGCTAGTCCATTGTGCAAACTCTTGGAGAAAGATGCAAAATTTGACTTCAATGAAGATTTTTTGAAGGCATTCGAACGCCTCAAAGAAAAACTAATTGAAGCCCCTATCATGGTTGCACCAGATTGGTCTCTACCGTTCGAAGTCATGTGTGATGCTAGTGGGGTAGCCGTGGGCACTGTACTTGGCCAGAGGAAGGAGAAATTATTCCATCCTATCTACTATGCTAGCAAGGTCCTGAACGAAGCCCAAAAGAACTACACTGTCACAGAACAAGAGCTCCTAGCGGTTGTGTACGCGTTTGAGAAGTTTGGTGCTTATTTGTTGGGGACCAAAGTGATCGTTCATATAGACCATGCATCTCTAAGATATCTAATGACAAAGAAGGATGCGAAACCAAGACTAATTCGATGGGTGTTTCTTCTGCAAGAATTCGATTTCGAAGTTAAAGATAGAAGAGGTTGCGAGAACCAAGTGGCTGATAATCTATCTAGACTCGAAAACGAGCATATGGCGCAGCCTGAAATCGAGATTGATGATGCATTCCCTGATGAGGAGATCTTAGCAACGATAATGGAAAAGTTACCATGGTATGCCGACTTTGCAAATTTTGCGGTCAGTAATGTGATACCTGCAAACTTATCTTACCATCAAAAGAGAAAGTTTATGCATGATGTAAAACACTACTTTTGGGATGAGCCATATTTGTTTCGACGATGCGCGGATGGTGTTATCCGACGATGTATATCCCATGCAGAGGTGCCTAATATATTGGAAGCATGCCACACTTCCCAAGTTGGGGAACATCACGCAGGTAATCGGACAACAAGAAAGGTATTGCAAAGCGGATATTATTGGCCTTCGATATTTAGAGATGCCTACGAATTTGTTAGAAAATGCGACCAATGTCAGAGATAAGGTGCTATTTCAAAACACCATGAGATGCCCATGTCGAAAATCCTTGAAGTAGAGCTCTTTGACGTATGGGGTATTGATTTCATGGGTCCATTCATAAATTCGTTTGGAATAAAGTACATCCTAGTTGCTGTAGATTATGTCTCAAAATGGGTTGAAGCAGTAGCGTTGGCCGATAATGAGGGAAAGCGTGTTGTTGCATTCTTGAAGAGAAATATCTTCTCTCGCTTTGGAGTACCACGTACTATCATAAGCGATGGAGGATCCCACTTTTGCAACAAGCTATTCAAATCCGTGTTGGCAAAATATGGTGTCAAGCAACATAAGGTAGCCACACCTTATCACCCACAAACTAGCGGCCAAGTAGAGGTTTCCAACCGAGAGATCAAGCAAATCCTTGCTAAAACGGTGAATGCTAATAGGAAAGATTGGTCTAGGAAGCTGGATGATGCACTATGGGCGTACAAGACTGCATTCAAAACACCCATTGGCATATCCCCGTACCAACTAGTTTATGGGAAGGCTTGTCACTTACCCATTGAGCTTGAGCATAAGGCATTGTGGGCGTTGAAGCGATTGCGTTTGAATTGGGATGATGCAATAAATCTGAGATTGGAGCAACTGAACGAGATGGACGAATTCCGTCTCCATGCTTATGAAAGATCAGACCTATACAAGGAGCGGATGAAAAAGTATCATGATCAGCGGATTGTTCGACGAAACTTTCAAAAGGATGATATGGTCCTTCTTTTCAATTCCAGACTGAAGTTATTCCCAGGTAAGTTAAAATCCAAGTGGTCTGGTCCATACAAAGTTAACCAAATCTACTCGTCTGGAGTAGTAGAGTTTGAAGACAATAATGGTGTTGTCTTCAAAGTGAATGGCCAACGAATAAAACCCTATATCGGTCCTCTTGATTCGATAAATTATATGGCCCTCACTTATCTCGACGAAGTCTAAGTACTCGAGGTAACCATGTCGTGCCGCGATAATAAATCAAGCGCTAGATGGGAGGCAACCCATCGTTTATTATTTTTCATTTTTCCTTTCGTTCTAGTACGTGTTTTGCTTTTGATAAATAAAAATCCAAAAATAAGAGTCGTGCCACGACCAAAACTAAGGAGCTGGATGGGAGGCAACCCATCGTTCTAATCGTTTTTATTGTTTTTGAGCAAATGTAGGTGCAAGAGGTGTAAAACGAGGAGATTGGTTTCAAATCTCGATTTGGACGTGTTGCATGTTAAAGGTGGTAAGTTAGGAATGAGGAAGCAAAAGGTTATGGATTGAGCATTTCTCATGAAACTATAGGCATCAAACAAGGCTAGGCCTAGGTAAAACTAGGCCACGAACAAGGCAAAGCCTATACTATGGCCTAAGATCTCGGAATCTAGTGTGCCATAGCATAGGCGCCGCCCATGTCCAAGTATGCCATAGCATAGGCGCCGCCTATGCTAAAGCCTTTTGTCTCTGAATCTCATATGCCATGCTAAAGGCGCCGGCTATGCCTAGGAATGCCATGGCATAGGCGCCACCTATGCTCAACAATGCTATGCAAAAGGCGCCGCCTATGCCAAGCATAGGCAAAGCAAAAGGTGCCGCCTATGGTCACTTCTTGTCTCCAAATCCAATTTTAAATGGGTCAAAACCCGACCCAACCTTCTCCTATAAATATGAGACTTAGTCTTGAACCAAAAACACATTGGAAACCTAGCCTAGGAGCCGCCTATAGTTTCCAAATCCTCTCAAAAATTTTCCATTTGCTCTTTTTCTTCACAAAAACATCATCCAAAGGCATCAATCAAGTAAGTACTACTTTGAATTGTTAAATCTTGAAGTATTCTTCATTTACATTCCGTAAGTAATACATTACTACTCCTATTATGAATTGTTAAATCTTGAAGTAGTATTGGTGATTTGAATGTGATTGAATTGTTGTGATACAACCAAGTGAGTGAACGTATACGTAAGAATCATCTTAACTTGTTCCCAACTTGTATTTGATTTTGATGCACTGTCATACTTTTGCGGAATTAATATGGTCACAAAAATTGCATAATCTTGTCACTTGAATACTTACATGTTGGAATGACTTGTTCATCGGGATAAGAATTATAGTTGCCTACCGACATAGGAGGTTGTGATTATTTAGATTACTATACCTTGATTTAATCCCTATGTAGTAGTCATGATGTATCAAACATGAAAGTATTGCCAAGATTACAAGAAGTATGACTGCTCTGATTTTATTGTTGGAATATAGCACCTAAAACGTATGTCGATGAAGTCTGACTAGTCGACCACTTTCACTTCACTAGTCTGTACCAACAAACTAAGTGTGGGGTGGTTCCCCTACTTCTCATTTATAGATTGTATCCATCGAGATGATGCTAACATGAACATTATTTTAGTCTCAGGTACAATGGCACCCAAAGCAAGACAAGGCAAAGATAAGGCTACTACTTCACAAAAAGGCAAGAAAAGAGGCCGAAAAGAGCAAGGAGAATCATCTTCGATGCAATTACCACGCCGCATGTTCGGAATAAAATGGGTTCTTGAGGAGGAAGCAAAGGAATGGTATAGGAACAACAAAGAAAGAAAATATGTTCATGTGGACTTGATAAACAAGGAAAGCCTAGCAAAGAAAGAACCGCGCATGTTGGCCAAGATCATGGCATTACATCTGGATTTCATCTTCCGAGACATGGGAGAATGCAATCTCGATTTAACAAGAGAATTCTATGCCAACTGTTCACCGAAAACCACAGGAAGCGAGGTCAAGATTCGGGGCCAAGTTTTACAACTCATTGCGGATTTCTTCAACTCCTTTCTTGGCTTGCCTTCAGTCGATCCATCACCATTCAAGGAGCTGTACAGGAGACCTCTATATAGAGCTATTCGACACACACTCTGGGGAACAAGATCCATGGCACGCTGGAGTAGACACAAGGACACTGGTCGACACAATACCTTCCCATATGCTCCTTTGAATAGGGAAGCAAGGATATGGTTGCGTATAGTCAACTCTTGCCTAATTCCAGGGACTCAGTACACCAAGATAACAAGATATAGAGTGTTATTGGTATACGCATTGATGACGAATGTCCCTATCAACGTCGGGGCAATTATTCGTTCCACAATGCGGAAAGCTAGGCTACACAAGAGGTCCCACTTCAGTTTTGGCAACCTGTTGACTGCAATACTAAGGAAAGAAGACATCGAAGAGGAACCGGCTGATCACAAACTCCCACACAACACAAAGAAGGTTGACCTCACGAAGGTTAAAGATGCTGAAACCACTCATGGAGTCAACCTTACCACTTCAGAAAGGCATGCTCGCGGCGAAAGCTTCTCCCGCCATTTATATGGCATGATAAAGTTTACCATGATGACCGGGGGTCGTGTTCCAACTGCTGTAGAGCTCCAACAGTTAGATTATGACTACCCAATGAATGAGCATGCGAGGGCGATGTGTGGAGAAGGTGTATATTTTGAGGAACCTCTTGATGACGACATGCCAACCGATGATGATCGACGAATGCCAGACTCTAACGTGGAAGAGAACTCTGATTACGACGACTCTGATGACAATTCCGATGCAGGGGGTATGACCCCAGACATAGAGGATGAGTCCGACTAATCAGGTTCTTCTTATTTATTTTTTACTCAGGGCAGTGTGTCCCGTCTAAGTGTGGGGTGCTGGTATTTGCATGCTATACTTCTTTATCTGCATTTGCATTTATTTATGTTATTTATGTTTGGTTGTTTGATTTAGTTAGTAGTCGCAGATTTTTTTATTTTGATGCATGAAATTATTCTGATAGGCGGCATGGTGTTATGACAAGAGTTTGTGCTAGAATCATTACTATTGAGACACTTAGGCTCTAAGTGTGACTCACTGTGTGATAATTATGTGGTTTAATTCATTCATCTGTTGGGTCAAGAGTCTATACTGCTCCCAATAAAGTTAACCATGTGCCTTGTGTGTGTGAGATGATAGTATATTCTGTGCTTGTGACTGATGCTAGAACTTGCCTGGTGTGTGTGTAAAGCGAAATAAAGAGTGTGAGTTTAGGAGATGATTTAGGTATTTCTTTGGCAACCGATACTTGTTTACCTTCGTTTTACCTACCCGTGGACTTTATCCTAGTCAACCCCTTTGAGCCTTTAAGTCATTTTCTTTGACAGCCTCATATGTAGGCCTAATCCATATTTTTTCAAGATCATAATTTGATCCAAATTTCTAAGTGCTTTAAGTTGTAAAGTCATGTGACAAAATAAGAGGAAATTGGGTGAGAGTGATGCCTTAGAGTGTATTGGTACTTGAATTTGTTATGAAAAAGAGTGGCTATCATGGAGGTGTGTTATAAAAAAAAAAAAAAAAAAGAAATAGAAAAACAAAAAGATAAATTGTGTTTATGATTAAATAAAAAGATAGTTATGCTTGAATGGCAAAATAGGTGAAAAAGGGTGATAGATGAAAGAAAGGTAGCAGGGTTGATTAAAAGAAAGTGTTAATGGCATAATGTGATGTATTAAAGCGCTTAGGAACATAGTCACTATTTCTGGCCAAAATAGTCCTACCCGTCCCTTAGCCTACATTACAACCTATAGAAGACCTATTTGATCCTAAGCTTAGCATTCTGATATTTAGTGGAGCACTACACTAAGGGCAAGCCTATGGTCATCAGTTGCAGCATATGAATTCTTTGTGAGAGTGAGAGCAAGGATAATTTTATACCCATGTTTCGATAAATATACTATACTTGTGAGAGATTATGGGTAATATACTGTGAGACACACATGGTTGATGAGTTTTGGGTAGTCGTATATGATTCTTTGTACCTCAACTTGTGAACACGAATTAACCACCATCACGAGTCTATGTTGGAGGCTGAATTGTTTCTACTAATGATCAGAAAACTACTCTTTGTTGATAATTGTTGTGCTTGTCTTGAAGAATATTTTGTGTTGTTGCTGTGAAACCCTAAGTAAATGTTGAGAGGGACATGATATTTTGTTCGAGGACAAACAAAGCTTCAAGTGTGGGGTGTTGATGATAGGCGAATTTACGCGCCTATAGTGCTATATTTTAACCATATTTTAGCCATGTTTTGAGGACAAATTATATAATTCATGCACTTTTAGTCCTTTTTCCTGTAAGTGATCTAACGAACATGATTAGCAAGTCTTCAGGTATAAATGATGCAGAATTCAGCATTTTATGGATAACTTGACGCCAAAGAAAGCTTCACGAAAGGAGGAAACCAAATCTTGGACGCCAAGGACCAAAAGTGGCGCATGGAAAATCTGTCCCGGGCAAAAACAATAATTTTGAAGACTTTGGGGACTAGCAGTAACTTATTAGGATTAGGATAATGATACCTTAACCCAGTAGGATTGGGTTAAGTAATGCAGTAGCTTAGTAGGAATAGGATAGGAGTATTATAAATACCCTATTCTGCTAGAGATTTTAGGAATTATTCCATTACTTTTAACTCTGAAAACAATTCTTCTACTTTTAATTCTACTTTTTATTCATCTATTCAATTCTTAATTTCCACAACAAGAGAAACGTTACTCTGCAAGGAACTCACACCTAACGCCTACCACACTTTGCTACACGAAATATTTATTGTGGTATGATAACAATGTCTATTGTGATTTCCTTCGCACTCATGGGTAACTAAACTTCTCTGTTGGGGTTATGGAAGCCATATGAGATACTATCTATCGCTATGAGTTTGTGAATTCGTGACACGTATATTGCTTATATCATTATTCCCTTCATCTTAATCTAAATTCTTTGTGGTTGCAAACGCATAGAATACGCCAGTATAGCATTAACTTGTTCGAAAGAAAGGTTATATGTCTGGAAAAGAGATAATGTCAAGGTAATAGGGTCCCATCCCCTATTAAAAAGTTAGTGTCGTAACTGGATTAACCTCTTGGAGAATTTGTACCGTTAGATACGCTTTAAGCTCGAAAGAGTTAAAGTGAAATAGTCCTTGTTCAGGTCGAAAAACGCTTGGATTTACCATCGAATACAATTCTCTATAAGCACATGCATGTCTGAATTCCGCATAACTCATAGCCAATAGAGACGTACAACTCATAAGGTGGACATAACCCCAACTTCTCAATTCTCATTGTTTTACATCCTACTAAACATTCTTTCTTTTTGCTTTGCTATTTTCCGTTTTTACTTTAATAGTTTGGTTACATTACTTGCACAACAAAACTCCCCCTTTTTACGAGACTTGCACTAAAAGTCTAGTAATATTTGCTTACTTGTTGACCAAGCTATTCCCTGTGGGATCGACACCCAACCCAGTTAGGTTCTATATTTGACAAACGACCATTTTACACTCCTACGAGAGCTGTAGATTGAGCGTTATCAATGACCTAAATTCCCGAGAAAGGGATACGTTGGCGGCCTATGTCGGCTTTGGTCAACCCATTAATTTCTTTTGTATATCCTTAGCGTAGGCCTGAACTACGTTTGACCTGATTCCTGCTTCAACGGGATACGTAGGCGCCCAAACGGCTCGGTCATATAACCCCAGGAAAGGAAAACTGGGGCAGAATTTTTGAGAAGGAATCTCGAAAATTCACAAGAGAAGATCGACATCCAACAAAAAGAATGAAGATCAGCAAAGACTTCAGATCCACTCGGATTGGTATCATCTCAAACAACTTTAAACTGGGGCAGAAACTTTGAGGAAGGCCTCAAAATTTCTACCAAATGCCGAAACATATTCCAAATTCCCCAGCACCAGAGGTTAAAGCTTTGGAAGACACCAACTGTAACAAAGTCTGGGTAGACTCAATTTTTGGCTATGATAGAACTACTTGAAGAAACCCTCCAACAATGATCATGAGTTTTGGAAGCCATCCGTCGAATATAGTCTAAACCACGAGGAAGACATTCGTTGAGCTAGTACATAACATGACTGGCAGAGATTTTCTAAAGTTTTACAGAAGTTTTCAAAATTATTTTCAAAAATTTAAGACTATTTTCCAAAAATCTTACGACTTACCTATTTAGTATTTGCCTAGACATCATTTGGGATGGAGTGTCAGGGTGAAAGTCACGATATGGTGGAATGCCCAAGAGATGGAAAGGAGCAAATCAAGGATCGAAGGAGGTCAACACAGAGTAATTTCATTCAAACTAATCATTTTTCTGTGGATGCAGGGTTCAGTATACAAAATGAGGGTCTCTTTCAAAAATCCCTGAGCAAAATGGGAGCCACAATAGAGCATTAATACCCAAGAACAGTATCTTAGAGTAGCCCTAAAAATAGGTTTAACACCCATTTATTGAGGACCTTTTGATTTTTCCATCTCATTTCTCGAGATCGTAGGCGATAAACAAAAGCTTTTTGTCTTCTTTACACATATTGTATTTAGAAGTTTTCTAAAAATAGTCTCTAGTAAAAGCGACTTTGTGTCTACTAATCGTCTACCTTGAGTACAGGTACATGTAGAAAGAAGGACGCTGACAAATGAAATCAGGTAAAATTACACATCATAGCCGCAAGGCATTGCCACAATGGCTATTGCATATCATCGCCACAAGGGCTATTGCATATCATCGCCACAATGGCTATTGCATATCATCGCCACAATGGCTATTGCATATCATAGCCACAAGGGCTATTGCATATCATCGCCACAATGGCTATTGCATATCATCGCCACAATGGCTATTGCATATCATCGCCACAATGACTATTGCATATCATAGCCACAATGGCTATTGTATATCATCGCCACAATGGCTATTGCATATCATCACCATAATGGCTATTGCATATCATCGCCACAATGGCTATTACATATCATAGCCACAAGGGCTATTGCATATCATCTCCACAATGGCTATTGCATATCATCGCCACAATGGCTATTGCATATCATCACCATAATAGCTATTGTATATCATAGCCATAATGGCTATTGCATATTATTGCCACAATGGCTATTGCATATCATCGCCACAATGGCTATTGCATATCATCGTCGCAATGGTTATTGCATATCATCGCCATAATGGCTATTGCATATCATCGCCACAAGGGCTATTGCATATCATCGCCACAATGGCTATTTCATATCATCGCCACAATGGCTATTGCATATCATCGCCACAATGGCTATTGCATATCATCGCCACAATGGCTATTGCATATCATAGCCACAATGGCTATTGCATATCATAGCCACAATGGCTATTGCATATCATAGCCACAATGGCTATTGCATATCATCGCCACAATGGCTATTGCATATCATCGCCACAATGGCTATTGCATATCATCGCCACATGGCTATTGCATATCATCGCCACAATAGCTATTGCATATCATAGCCATAAGGGCTATTGCATATCATAGCCACAATGGCTATTGCATATCATCGCCACAATGGTTATTGCATATCATCGCCACAATGGCTATTGCATATCATAGCCACAATGACTATTGCATATTATTGCCACAATGGCTATTGTATATCATAGCCATAATGGCTATTGCATATTATTGCCACAATGGCTATTGCATATCATCGCCACAAGGGCTATTGCATATCATCGACACAAGGGATATCGCATATCATTTCCACAAGGGTTGTTGCGTATCATCGCCATAAGGGTTGTTTCATATCATCGCAACAATGGCTATTGCATATCATTGCCACAAGGGCTATTGCATATCATCGCCACAAGGGCTACTGCATATCATCGCCCCAAGGGCCATTACATATCATTGCCTCAAAGGCCATCTCATACCATCGCCCTAGAAGGCATTCAATATCTGTTGACACGCTAGACAGAAATGCTGGCGTCGAGGATATCTCATCATTTCATGAATCAGCATATGAATGCATCGAGGGTACACGATTTGAAGGGACGTCTTTAAGTCGCTATCTAAGGATGAATGATATATAAGATTTCCTGGAAATTGACAATTTAAGGGATTATCTATAAGTTATATTATTTGAAATAGGATAGTGTGCAAGATCACCTATGAGTTGATAGCCTACAGGTCATCCGTAAGCCACAATAACATCCTAAAGGAATAGTGTGCAAGATCACCCAAAAATTGATAGTTCAAAGGTTATCCATAAGTCGCAACTAAATCCTTACCGGAGAATATGCAAGATTATCAAATTGATACGTCCAAGGGTTCTCTATAAGCCGCGTCATGTCCAAGATCGATTATGTGCAGGATTATCCAAAGACTAACAATTTGAGAGATTATCTATAAGTCATATTGTATCCAAGGTCGGATGATGTGCAGGAACACCTGAAAGCTAGCGATTGGAGGGATATCTGTAAGCCATCTCTTATCCAAAGTCAGATAATGTGCAGGATTACCTAAAAGTTAGAAATTCAAAGGATATCTGTAAGTCGCCTCGTATCCAATATCAAATAATACGCAAGATTATCCAAAGATTGATAATTTAAGGAAAATTTATAAATCGATCATCAACTTTAACCGAAGAGGTTATCATTCCACATACAACAAGTGATATAGGTAACCAAAAGGTTTGCCACTCCAGCACAAGATTACACGGTTGTAGAGACCGTTCTGCATAAAGTATCGACGGTGTCCAAAAAGGCCACCCTACTTTGAAGACAGATTCAACCGACAAATGTCATAATTATACAACAACCAAGAGGGTTGTTGTGTTTGTTGTTTCCAGTTATTTCATTCCAAACAGGTACCATGAAGAGATGACTCATCTTTTCAGGCCACAACTCACACAGAGATATGGTAAAAGACTACCTACATCTTTCGTGAATTATGTTAGTACTAACACTTTTTGCTTGAGAAATTGTCGAGAGCATCTGAAAGGATGAAAATCTCAAATCAAAACCACAGGTGCGGACGACTCTAAAAGGACGCAGCACGACGTGGAACTCTTTCTCAGCAGCAAAATGGGACATAGTATGGAGAGGGATGTCAAACTCTCCAGATACGAGCTAAATGATGATCACCACCACCATCTAACCACTCCTATATTAGAAGGCATGTGGATATTTTGGGATATTCTGGTCTCACCTTTACCTCTGGGATGTTTGTTAACTCATACTGAGGGGAACTTTCTTTTTCTTTTTCTTTCAAATTCGGGTGGCAACACACTTAGAGTTTTGGAAATTATATCTGGGTAAGTTCTTACCTATGGATGTGAAGAGCTCCACGTTCATGGTCAAGAGTTTACAAGCCTCTTTTTTGCAACTCGATCGACTTGTCACCCATCTTGAGCTAAAGATCGTCTGAAATAAAAGACTATCTTTTCTACTGATTGAGTCGAACTACAAGAAGTCTGATTTCCTAAAATCTTGGGGCTATGTAGGCTGGGTTCTAAGTAGAAAACTCGACTGCATTCCAATCTCCCCCCAAATCCCTTTATTCCCCAGCTTCCCGGTTTAACCGAAGCACTTTAAAACCGTGATAGTTGGTGTATTTTCTTGAAAATCGTGCTTAAAATCAAGCTTTATGAACTACAAGTGGCCTGAATTCTCATGAAACCTGATATATGTATGAAACCTGATACCGAGGTTCGGCCATAACTCCATGAAACTCGTGCGAACAATCATCCTCTTTCAGATTTGAATTTGTGGTAGGACAAAAATTAGGAGCGTCAACCTCCCTTTGCCCAGGGTTACTTGCATCCACCCTACCCAAAGGGAGGGGGCAGTTGTTGACACCTAATTTTTGCCCTCCACAACTACGTTTAATCTCGAGTTTCTTTGATTTTCAAACAAAATTACAACATTTATTTTATCCGAATAAAGGATTTTTAAAGTATTTATTTGGGTAAATTAGTCAGTTTAAGTAGCGATCATATATTACCATGTTCAATTACACGAGATTATATAATGTGTTACTTAAATATTTATTTTTACAAAATATCGGATTTTAATCAAGGCTAATCTTGAAGACAAATTCAAATGATTAAAATCTTGATTCAAACATAATTTATTCCTACAAATAATTTATTTGGAGAAACACTTGTTTGATTTTATCAAATCAAGAAGCTCGGGATTAACAAGGTGTCAATTCGTATCGAAATTCGATTTGATTTGATCAATTTATTAAATTTTACCCTGATTGAAATCAAATGGTCTTTAATTGTAATGCAACTGACCAATTGATATTCAATTTGGCTAGAATTTAAATTTAATTACCCTATATGACCAAATTCCTAATCTACCCACTATAACCCAACAACATATCAATTTCGGCCCAATAGCTAGATGCCCAGCAACCCATTTCTTATTTTAAAAAACCATCAGCCCAAAACTAATCCAATATCAGCCCAACCAAAACCCCTAACTCGGCCCACATCAATAATCTTCTTTATCCCCTTTTCTTCACAAAAACACCCCGATATTCAACATCAACAACAGCAACCAGTCAATCCAAAATCCAAACACTTCTCGACCAGCCCCGAGTCGACCCGCAACTAGCTCGCCTTTATCCTTTTTGCGTATCCTACGCGATGTTGTACCATGGACAATCCAAGAAGCTTCTAGAAAAGCGTGAGTTGGCTCAGCTAAAGTCTATATTCCGCATATTTTGGGATAATGTTACGGATTAGGTACATATTTAGCAATTTTTCATTGGGTCTGGGAAAGAATTCGTTTCTCCCATTTCTATTGGTCCACCAAACCCAATTTTGGGTGGATCGAGGACAAAAATAGAGCTGGAGGTGGGGAATTTGAAATTCAAATGGGCTATTTTTGGAAATTCCTGGAATGCCCTCAATCCCTTCTATAAAAGAGTTCACAAAGAACCGAGAAAGGGATTGGAGATTGGAGGGTTAGGTTTCTTTCGGAGAAATTTTGGGGAATTTGTTTTCTTTCTTTCTGGGGCTCTCTTCTCTTTTGAGGGGGGAAAGGGTCGAAGCTTTGAGGTAGAAGATAGGAGTCGTAAGAGACGAGGTTTTTTTTTTGAAAGTTGGGTTTGGAACTCCAAAATCAAAGAGTGTATTTTGCGAAAATTTTCTCGTCCATTCTTTCTGGGAAGCTAGTCGATCAACTGGAAGTTCCCGAGTTGACAAAATCATCTCCCAGTGGTGAAATTTTGTTGATAGCTCGAGTCCCATTTGCTGCATCGAAATAGGGGGTCCAAAAGTTCCTAGGTTCAAAAATTTGAGAGGAAATTTCTTCTAAGAAAGAGGTAAACATGTTTTTGCCCCTTTAATTTCATTATTTTCTCCTTCATCTCCTTCTCTCCGTAGAATTATCTATCTGTGTAGTATTAATTGTGAATGAGGCTGGGATTTGTTTTGCTGTAGATAGCCTTGACGACCTTAGGATTGTTTGGTAATCGTCTGTTAGCGGAATTAGTAGACAAGTCGTGAGTTTCACAATCGCCTACTTTGATTATCCTCTCATGAACGATAGCGATGCGGGTTATCTGCCAATGTGTTGCTTGAATGAATAAATTTTAGTAATTTGTAGTTTTCAATTTGGCTTTGATGAAGAGTGTTGTTTTGCCTATTACTTAGCGACCTGAGGAGATATGTTGGGGTATGTTTGTTGTGTATTGGGTGTAATTCATGCTATAATGTTCAGGGCTTTGTTTGAAACAAATGCGGGCATTACTTCAAATTGCTTTATGTTTGAATCTTTAGCTGACCATATGACTGCAATTTATATATTGTTCTAATACCTGAACACTTATTCTTCTCTGTACTTAGGCCAGCTAAAATGTTTACTTTTAGTTCTCAGACTTTATTGCATATTCTAGTTGTTTGAATTATATCTTAGATGATTAAGGAGGGTTACGAATACCTCTAAATCTCATACTAGTGTTCTTGTTTCTGAAGGATAGAGTAATTTGTATGATAGATTAAAACAACATATTAGGCATGTTCTGACACTACGTGCTATTTGACTTCCTGTGTGAGCTTATCCGATGAGATATTAATTTTTTTCTTAAGTTGTTTCACTATCAAGTTGCGTATCCAATAATTCATTTGAGGTTGTGACGGGTAATACATGTTCTATGTAGCTGCATATAACTCTAGGGCAATTAAAACTGATGTAATAGGTTCATATTTCGATTGTGTGCAATTCTAACTGACTTTTGACTCTTGGATGTTTGGTATGATTGATTTTATAAAGTGCAAGAAGCGGGTTCCTGGTTGTCCTTTATCTTAAAGTTGCTAATTTGAATGTTTATGATTTTGTGTTCTGCCTTCCAGCCTGCAATTATGGTGTAGTTGTTGGATGCTACAAGTAGTGAAAATTTGTATTTCTTTTGTCATGGCAGATTTGTCATCGAATGCGTGAATATTCCTACTTAGTCTCAACGTTCTAGCATGGTATTCCCTTCCAATTCATGTCCCCTTTGTTGTTTCTATAGGATGTCCTCCAGTGCATGAAAAAAAATAGGAGTTATTTGGGTTCTTTTACATGGATTATTATTCAAACTTTGCCAAGGAAGTATCACATATGCTTAATATTGCTTTCTAAAAGTTTAACTCCTTGATTATCTAGTTATTTGATTCTTTTGTTGCACTGTTGCATTCTTACTTGATTTGTTGCTATCTTTTTTCTTAGTCTATTCTTCTTTTTAGCAAGTTTTCTTGTTCTAAAAAGATTGATTTGTTTCCTGCCTTGATAGACTTTCATAGTATCCCACTGTAAAATTATTTGGCCATTTTCGATGTTATGCCTGTTAATTTTCTTGCTTGTGATATTCTAAGTTTCTTCCTTACAACTATTGTTATTGTAGTACATGATCGTAATGTTATATTAATTTATGAGGTAGCTATACATATTTCGAATATGTTTTAATCCGTTGTCTCTTCCTTACATGGCATGTGAATTTGCTTTGGAGTCCACAATGGACCTCCCCTCCCGTTGCATTTTCGAAGGGGCCAATGAGGCCTATATCCAAAATTAAAGGTCGATCGTATGGCGTATCAATGCAAGAAGAATGGGTTAAAATCCTATCGTCGAAGTAGCCAAGAGACTTGAAATTCTCGGCCTTCCGTTCCATTTATTTATTCATTTATTATTATTATCTTTATTTATTTAGTTGTTTATTTTATTCATTTGGGCCCCGAAGCCAAGGTTGTAAATTTAATATAGGTGGAGCGAGACTCGAGTCGATGACCCAAAAATTAGACTAGGACAGGTGAAATGGGTCCAAGGCCCAATTAGACTAGGATACCCCCTTCCCCCTCTTCCTCATGCTTTATGTGTTTTGCGAACCTAGTTAATTCCTTAGTCAAGTCGCTAAAAAACTAGTTTTGCTTAAACACCAAAATATTTCTAAATTGCTTTCTTTTCGAAAAATAAACTTTTTTCAAAGTTAATCAAAGATGTTTTCGAACAGTGCGGATAACCGCAAGTTAGCGGACGTTTTAGGTGCCTAACACCTTCTTAAAACGTTAATAGGAACCGCTTATCTAGAATCTCTAACTTAAAACGATTTTCCTGTTTTGAATCGTTTGAAGTATTTATAAAGGTTTCTTAATTCCTTTTCAAAATTAAGTGGCGACTCTCTTCAAAAGTCAAAATTTCCGCAAAACAGTTAGTGTTCTGTCTGGTTCAATTGTTTGAATCAGTTCATTTCACTAAGTTGTTCTGTTGTAGTGAGGGTTCATTTCACTAATTTTTGGCTGAACTCTGTTATCAAATTTTTCTGATGTCTTTATTTTTAGTATTCAATATTATTTATCGGGTATTTTTGTTAGTGTTCTGTTTGATTCAATTGTTCTGAACCAGTTCATTTCACTAAGTTGTTCTGTTGTAATGGAAAAATTATCCGATTTTCCCAACACCCTCCTCTTACTAACTTCTATAAACTGAATATTGATGCTGATGCTAAAGCAAATCCTGGAATGAGGGAGTATGGGATGTAACTAGAAATAGTTGTGGGGAATAAATTGTTGGATTCAACACAATTATTCCCTTCAGAACTAACACAATTTACAGAGATCACGTCGCTGTTGTGGTAGCATTGTCTTTTAGTTAATTTTTCTTTTTTAATAATTGTGGTGTTTGGGTCAGCTTGCACGCACCTCGACCATCATCTTTTAATTTACGAATTCTAAAGAAAGGTAGTCAACATGCTAACTAATGGCAATGAACGTTATACTAAATCTCAGTGATGATTGCAGGTTATCCTTGACTAAGGTGGGGAAGCCAACCAATTAGCTGATGGAGTAGCCAAATATGGAAGCAAGCTGAAGGTACATAAGTTTCGTCTTTTTAAATGCTATCTAATTTTGCCTCCTTTTGTATCTGTATGTTATAAAAGGTCAGTTAATGTACTAATCCTTAATATTCTAATGACAATATCCCTATTACCTAAACAAAAGTTCTCCTCTTTATCCACTAATGTATTTTGTCCTATAAGTTCTACACCAAAAATATTCTCTAAATCGAAGATATTCACGCTTGAATGACGGCTCAAGATCAGCCTCATGAAAATACCCTAGCTGGTCGTGACCAATTAACCACTGGTTTCACTTGGTGGGCTGAGCCCGACTTATCAATCTATCCGGTAAACTACTAGGGGCTCATGTAGCCCCTGGTGGATTAATCGTATCCTGGGCCGGAGCAATGAGTAATCTGTTTTTTCGGTTTATCATAGTATTTTTCACTATAGATAAGTTTGAACAAGAAGAATCTCAAATGACACGTTCAGATCTGATATTTTTCATCATAGTACTGTAATATAGTCAATGGAAAGCCATATGAAAAAGGCAAAGGAAGGAATATAATTTTCTTGCAAGAAGACATAGAGCTAAAAATTCAACTTCTTTCTACACATCTTTGAATACTGAAGCTCCAATTTGGCTCTTACTGCAAAGGGAATTTAGCTGACTGTGATAATTACAATTGGATACACCTTTTTGTCTTTGTTTTCTTTTTTTGTTGCAGTTTGCTTTCTCCTGGTACCCCCAACTTGTTTGCTTTTACACACAGTATATTAAAATGATTAGTCACACTCCCATAATTCCTTTTCAAGAGTCAAACCATACCCTAGAATTTGATAATTATTTTGCAATGAAACGATTTTAACGTTTAGGATGTTTGAACATTATTTTTAAGCAAAACTTACTACCTATATAACGACATGTTTACTGTTATTTACCTAAAATCTCAACTATTTTCTAAATTTAAAAAAATCTCATCTTTTAGCCTTTGATGATACATATAATTGATGTGAGAAACTATTCATACGACTTCATTTTTTTGTTTTCTTGATTTTTTGGAAGTAATTGCAATGAATATTTCAGTGTTATTACGTCATTCCGGCATTTGGATTGACGATATAAAATACGAGGGCGATAAGAGTGATGGAATCGTTGTTAGTGAACATGTAACGTATGATAAATTGATTTCGGTCATTATTGTAGAACTGAAAATTGACGAAAGCAGAAAAAAATTGAGGCTCGTTACATAATTGATGGTAATGCAGCACCGTTGTTAATTCGTAATGAGATGGGTGTGAAGCTTTACATTGAAATTAAGAAAAGTGAACTTGGTTTTGGGATGTATCCACTTATCATCACTATAGTACATAAATCTAATAGTGAGATGTTGTTTGATGGGAAAGCTGATGCAGTAATGTGTTTGAATAATCCGTGTGGAGATGTTGCAGAATTAATTAGTTATAATTCTAATTGTTCTGCTCCATTGCCGTTGTTCGATATAAAAGGAACAAGATCATTACAGATTACAAAAATAGTGAAGTTAAGGTTGGACAAATCTACAAGGACAAGTGTACTCTTATTTCAGTTGTGACATGGTATGCCATTGAGTATTCCTTCAATTTTTATGCGAAAAGATCTGACAAAAAAAGATTTGTATCTTGTTTAACGTTTCAAAAATAATTATTTATCTCTTGTTTTTTCAATTATGCATTTAACGTAAAATTGATTGTTGTTTTACGTAATTCTATTTTTGTTATTTTTAGTAGGCCGAGATACATATTTAGTCTAACTAGATATATTTTTTCTTCATCTTGTATCTCTGGTTCGGATTGTGTATATATATGTATCTCTTGATGTTTTAGTTTTAGTGATATAAACATACCAAAAATACATATTGTGCACGATAGTACATATATGTATCTCTTGTTAATTTTTTTTTGTATGATAAAATACATCTTAATTTTTCAACATATTGCCGTTGAAGATACATATAACTAACGTGAGATACATCCTACAGATACATTTAATAATTAAACTAATTTGCATAGGTCCTTTAATTTAACAATTAACCTAACTAATAATGATAAAAACTGAATAAAATCCCACGAAAATAGGTAATATGTTTGTTATTCCACATTTTTAAACAAAATTTCTTCCATATTTCATTTTCAGTTATAAGCGATTTCTACGACCTTTTTATTGTTTTTCTTGATTTTGTTTGAAGTAATTGCAATGAATATTTCAGTGTTGTTACGTCATTTTGACGTTTGGATTAACGATATAACATACGAGGGCTAAATAATTGAATTCAAAAAAAAAAAAATTGAATTCAAAAAAAAAAAATGCAAGATACATATAACATACCCCTCATACACTATATGTATCTTTAAGCTTACTAATACGTATCTTTAGTATGTTGATTTCACTTAAACTTAAAAACAAAAGATACATATAAAACTTAAACAGATAACAATAGATGCAAGATAATGAAAAAAAGTATCATATATGTGTAAATATGTATCTAAGCCTGAAATTATCAAGATCTGAAATAGCAAGAGATACATAAATCCACAATAATACAAAATCAGATATACAAAAAGCTTAAAATGTATCTGTTGTTTTACAGAATATGTATCTTTGGTATAAATATTTGAATCAAAATAAAAAATAGTGTGATATACATACAAAACAACCTCATACACAATATATCTTTAAGCTTACTAACATGTATCTTTGATATGCCTATTTCACTAAAACTTAAAAAACAAGAGATACATATAACAACAAAAATAGAGAACAAGAGATACAAGAAATTGCTTTGAAAGTCTCCATAGATCTTGAATTTTTGTTTTGAGATAATAATGCATAATTTTTTTCCCCGGTAACTTGATGATTAGAGAGTATTTTCAAGGTGAGTGTAGTTGGATTTTTTCTTCCTTGAAAAGATGAATGACTTTAAATCTGTTGGTCACCGTATCATCTTCTGTCGGGGGGTTCAATTGATTTTTTGCTTCGCTCAGCAAAATATTATTGGAGAAATCCATTTTGATTTAAAAGATTTTTTCGTTGAGTAGAAACTTGTCTTTGAAGCTAACTTTTGACACAGGTGATACATTCATTTTTGTCAGTATTTGGTGGTTTGGGAGGGGTGAAATGAGAATTTTGGTTTGGATTCATTGGATTCAGTGGTATTAAAGTGATTTTGGTTGGAGTATTCTATAGAAAAGGCAGATGATTTTGCTTTCTAGAGAGATGAATGTCAGGTAAAGTTGATAATAAGATATTGAATATGATTTTAAGAGGAAATTTTACCATAATTCAAAAGTTTGAATTAGAGCAAAAAAAAGGGATTGAAACCGCAGCAGAAAAGAAGGCGTTGAAAGAGGAGAAAATCGTTGCTTAATTTGGTAAAGTTATAATCTGTAAAAAAAAAAAATTTAACATGTATCTCAACTTTTAACTACACAAGGTAAAAATAGTAAATGTTGGGATATTTATAATATTTTTAAAGTGAAGGAATTTTTAGTAGTTTTGTAACTTAAGTTATTCTTTTATGATTTTTTTTCTATTTTTAAATCTATTTTCAAATGAAGAATTTATCCATGTCAAAATTACCAAATAATGGTTCAATATGTTCATTTTTACTTGTTCAATTTAAAAAATTAAAAATAAATTGTCATTTTATATTTATTTAACCCTTATTATTAAGTATTACTCCTTTCATTCCAAAATAATTGAATTATTTGAATATGACACATTCTTTAAAAAAAATATCTAAGGTTATAATTTGTAGATTATTTTCCCCTTTTACCCTTTTAATAATTCTTTAACTTATCCTCCTAGAAAATATGAAGTATTTTAAAACCTCATTAAATGAAAGGATAATTATGAAAAAAAGTCCCAACAATTCTTTTGGGCTTTAATATTTTGAACACTAAAAAATATCTCAACAATTCAATTATTTTAGAATGAAGGGAGTACTACTACTTTATTCATTTTTCAATGCATTTATTAAAATATTAAATTACTATATTTAAAGAATAATATAGCAAATTTATTATTTTATTAATTATAATATTTTTTAAAAGTGTACCAAGTTAAACATGAACCAGTAAAAATAAATGGAGCATGTACAAAATATTTATTTCGGTATTACGACAAGGGCGTCAAGACACCGAAGAATCAGAACAACAAAAAAAAAAACTAGTTTGTTGAGTTCAGCGAAATATTACACTGTTTAGATTCATCTGTTTGTACTCATTATTACCACAACTGCAACTGCAAATCAGAATATATAGTAGATACAAGGGAAATGGTCCAAATATCTTGTGAAATTTGATGTAAATTTGTCATCTATTAATAATTGAAGTTAAATATACTTCTGTTACTACAATATTGGTCAAAATAAGTTCTTCTTTACTAATGGCAGAAACTTTCCAGCATATGCACAATTTTCACAAAAGAAAATGCTTAAACCCATTTCAATCCTATATTATATAAAGCAGAACTAAGATTAAAAATGAGACCAACATGGGTTTGTGCTGTAGTAGTGGGACTGTTCTACCGTACCCTTAATCAGAGGTCTCGGATTCGACCCTTGGGTATGGAGAAAATCTTGTTACCTCCAGAATAAGCTCTGTAGCGCGCGATCCGAATTAGTTGGAGCTTCAATGTGAACAACAAACATCGAATGAAAAATAATACTAAAAAAAAGATTGAAAATGAGAAAAGGTAAAAGAATTTTTCTGTAAATTTTACTGACTTAACAGATATCTGAAGACTCGTAAAAACATCACTCATTTTGCATCATTTACAATTCCCTCTACGTCCACGTTATTATGTTATTATGTTATATAGCGTGAAGGGGACGTAAAATTTAAAATCCCAGACATACCAGCAAAGCAAGGACATGTCATATACTCCCTGCCTTTGCTTTTACTATTACTGCTATTTTTCTAATAAAGATTTTTATTTTATTTGTCACTTTTTGACATATTAATGAAAGATAAAAGAATTTTTTTTATTTTATTCTTATAATTAATTTCTTATTTTTAAAATCATTTTCAAGACATGACTCTAAACATTAATTAATAGGGTAACATGGTAAAATAGTCATAGCAATAATTATTTTCTTAATGAGTGTGTCATGTCAAAAAATGTTAAATAAAAACAAACGAAGGGAGTAAATAAAGGAATCTTTTGTTAAATGACCTTTTTCAAGTCTTCTTTTTAATTAAATAGACTATAAGTTTTTTTGTTTTTTTTTTTAGAGAAATGACCCATTTTTTAGACAAATTTATTATCTATCCGATCGATATATAGACAGATTGATTATCGATCCGACAAATCGATTATCAATTCGACTTATATATGGACAGATCGAGTATCAATCCGACATATCAAGTATCGATCCGACCTATATATGGACAGATCGATTATCAATCCAACAGATAAGAAAATAGAAGTAGGCTATTTTTACTAATTGAAAACTTGAAGAGGCTTAAGAATCAAATTTTCTCCTAAATAAATTAATAAATGCAGTATCTGAGTTGATTAGGACTTTTATTAAATAGTACTATAAAAGTGGACAATTAAGTATCAGGGCTATATATGGCAAGGCCACGGAAGATGAGTATGACAAGGTATGCTGGTTATGATAAATAGACAATGTATACGATATTATTTAATACACCAATTAGTTTGGTGAGAATGCATCATTAATTGAGATTGGAACATGACATTTCCGAAACAACCAACACCAACAAGTTCTCTTGAAAAATAATTATTGTCATGGAATTTAAAATTCTTCAGGTAAAAATCATAGTGAAGTTTTACTTGTGGAATTTGAGACTCTATGACGGTGATTACTCCCTCCGTTTCAAATTACCCGTCTCAAATTTTTGAATTTGATGTTCCATTTATATGTCTTTTTTCATTAATCAAGACAAGACAGATTTTTTTCTTTCCATGTTTTACCCTTTGCAGTAATTACTTTTTCTTCAAATTAAATTGTAAACATCACAGGGGTACTATAGTAAACTAGACATGTTATTAATTATTTTTCTTAATCAATGTATCTCAATTTGGGACGGAGGGAGTATTATTCAAAGACATGATCGACACGTGGCCAACGGGCGCTAATTCTGTAAATTGTACCTGCAAACTTCTGTTTAACAACCAGGCATGTTAAGCTCAAATAATGGCCAAATCTCAATAAGCAACTTATGACTTTTAAAATTAGTATATTTACCTGAACAGAGATAACATAAAATGACAAAATCCATTTCAGAAAGAAAACATGTTGATAGTAAGATATATATCTAAGTTCTTGAGAATAAAATAAGCATATTTGCTCTTGATCAACATCACAATACAATATCTGTTCAGCTACTTTTCTACATTTGTAAAACTCATATTTTTCTCTTGACCAACATCACAATACAAGATCTTGTTAAGCTACTTTTCTACATTCTTGTAAATCTAATATTACAAGATGTGTAGCATGTACACTGGGAGATGACTTTTCATAATGAGTTTATACATTTCGGTATGGGAAATAAGACAGACACGAGTAAGCAGATCTGCTACAACAGACGTAACAACTGATATTCAAAATCAGAAGATGGATATTGTCTATAATGTCGTGCAAGCAAAGATCCTAGACTCGCTCTGAGTCCCTCTCTCTATTCCCTCGACTCTCAATCTCAGTCGTGTAACAAAAGAGAAGTCAAGAATAGTCAATAGCTAAGGAATAACTTGAACTAAGAGGACGTTAAGTAAATACTTGACCAATTCCCTAACAACAAAAACAGAAGAGGAAACACTGGTGGATGGTTATCAGGATCAACTCTAGCAACTACAAACTCAACAACCATTCACTTGTTTAGAAGTGCAAGATCTTAAGTTCTTAACTATTTTGAAACTTCTTTGAGTTTTACAGTTGAAGAGGAGATAGGAACTGAGAGAACCTCACCATTACGACCAACATTTCCGTCAAAATGTAGACAGAAATGTTGCAAAGCATAAATACACTCGAGGACAAAATCCTCCCCAAAATGTTCAATTGTTTGTTTAAAGTGCCGTCGCAAGAGCATATTTTTGTGGTGTGTACCAGATGTCTGCATTGGTACTCATTTAGATAATCAATAAGATAGAATTACAATTTCGAGGATGGAAACCACTGAGTGTTCAAATTAGTTTGATTCAAATAACAAACGCCAATAAGGACAAGGTCGATAGTACCATGCTTAACATTTTTTTATACTGCATCTTTGTCCAACTGATTTGGGCATATTGATACTTACATCAATGTATTTCAAGATACTACTGCATCCAGCTCCATAATCTCTCTCCAAGTCCATAGAAGTCAGTACAACAGGGGTGCCAAACAGGAATATTTCTGTTTCAGGACCACATATATATACATATATCCGAAATAATAAGATGCTCAGAAAAAGAACATTTTGAACAATTTTCTACTGAAAAATCAGAACACGAGAGCTCAATATTAGTAGAGTAACACAATTACAACAGAAAGATGACAAATCAAACTGCACGTCTGATGAACACATGAAAATTTTATGTACCTCGCCGGGGCCAGTGACCTCTTCCAGGATGCTGGTTCAATCCGCTCGCAGTTAAGGAAGTAAATGCATTATGTAGCATTACAGGTTCCATCTTCCCTCTCATGAAGTTCCAATGAGGATTTTTGATATGCTTTTTATGCAGACAAGTAAATATAAGCATTGCCATCAATGAGTTTTGGCATAAGCGAGTAACAAATGGAAGCAAATCATTTCTCACTATTCATATATATCAACAATTGAAATACAGAAGAATTCGTGAAAAGTACAACAGGTGTGCTTTTAAGCAACATACATGACCAATCGATTGAATTTACTAATGCTCTACAATAAGAGCCTAAAGAATTCGACACCCCTACAATATCTTACTTCCATATGATCTGAAAGCAAGAAAAGCTTATAGGAATAAGATTTTCTTGCTCATCAAATCAGAAACAGATTCCAAATGACTTTCCAAAAATTACAATGCTCTACAAAGATTGACACAATTGAACTAACAATTCTATCCGAACTTCAATCCCTATCTGAATGCTCACCAACCGAACTGTTTCTTCTCAAACGGGATGTACCTCCTCTACCGTTGCTGTGAACCAAAGACTCATCGTTTCTTCTACCAACAACTGAGCCGCTTACATATCTGCAGCTCAAAGCTCTACTGATAGATTTTGACTTGGGTTCAATCTCATCACCCTCTCCACGAAATTCAGACTGCCCATCCATTCCAGCCATTAAATCCATCAAATTGCTGCGCAACCCCAAGTCAGAGTAAACCCTGGGTGAATTCCTCAGTGGCGTTGCAAGTCTAGCATCACCACCATCCAAATCTCTTAGTTTACTACCTTTTCCCTTCAAGTTCAACTGGCTGGTTCTCGACTCCACAGGTCGGCCCACGGTCTCAACCATCATACATGGATTGGTAAAACCATTCCAAGAATGTAAAGGCACCAACTTACTCAGCCCACTCAAACATTCGGCCACCTCCTTCATTGTTGGCCTTCTCTCCCTACATGGCCTCACACATTTTGCAGCCACAACTGCCAATTGCTTTCTTATGCCAGGATCCTTAGGAGGTGGAATCCTTGGATCGTATACAGCCAAGAGCTTCCCTCTCTTTATCAATGGAATAGCCCAATCCACAATAGAAGGCGGCGAATACGCTACATCAATAGCTTTCCTCCCACTAATAATCTCCAACAATAAAATCCCAAAGCTAAATACATCAGTCTTGGTACTCAAATTATCAGGAGTCACATAACATGGATCAAGATAACCCATTGTACCAGCAGGAGGAGTAGACCTCAACCTAAAATCATCAAGATGACACCTCAACGCCAACCCAAAATCACCCAAACGGGCATTGAAATTCCTGTCTATCAACACATTAGCAGACTTAATATCGCGATGAATCACAGGAGGATTCAAACAATGTAGAATATCAACGGCCTTAGCAGTTTGTAGAGCCAATTTTATCCTTCTCCCCCAGCTAGGCACACGAGCATTCGAATGCAACACATCATAAAGTGTCCCATTAGACATAAACTCAACAACCAAAAGGGTGTCATTTGAATCATTAGAAAAACCAACAAGATTAACCAATCTTGGACTCTGCAATTTTGAAAGAATATCAATTTCATTCTCTACCTCATTACAATTCTCCTGCAGCACAGATTTCGAGGTGTTGCTTATTCTTGGGGCACCTCTAGATGACCTCTTAACAGCAACAAGACGGCCATTACGAAGTATCCCTTTATAAACAAGTCCATGACTTCCTCGACCAAGAAGCTTTTGCTCAGAGAAGCCATTAGTGGCTGCTTCAAGATCCCTGTAATTAAACTCCTGAATTTTGATGGATTTTTCCTTTTCTTGATTATGGGGTTGATGGGATTTCTGAGAATTGGAAATTGATATAGAAGATTCAGCTTTACATGATAAATAACCCATAAAGCTTTGATCTTTTTGTTTAAAGATTGGCAAATTCAGAACAAAAAAGAGAGAGTTTTTTGATAGGGGGTTTTCAGTTTTTTTGTTTCTGGATTATTGCAATTGGTGATAATGGTGATGAGGAAGGAGAAGGGGGAAAGAGGTGTTGCGGTTATAATGGTTAAAATGGGTTGCCCGTTGTCCACTGAAATGAAATCCAACAATTGACAAGATGTTAAAGGACTATTTATTTTGGATATACAAAAATAGGTAGGACTATAATTGTTGATATCTAAAAAATAAATTGAAAGAAAAAGGAGAAAGAAAGAGTGATGTCTGCACAGAAGGTTCTGCTATGCATGAAGTTCCGAAAAAAATCGAATTTCAAATATCTATTATATATAATTTTATTCTGTATTTCTATAAAAAACTGCTTTTCACGGTAATAATTTATATATTTTGGACATTCATTATATCATTAATGGATGATATGATAATTGATGAAATTAATTGCACTTGTGAAGCTTCGATTCTTGCGGATATGAATTTAAATTAATTGAGCATAAAAATCAAACATGGGATGAAAACCAAAAGAACAAAGATTAGTTTGAAAGGGAAGGGTTAATAATGGAGTTTATTCAGATTAAAACTTTGGTCTTCATAATCTCATTCTATCAGAATTGATACGTCAAATTCATCTACAAACAATATGGTAGTCTATTATACTAGAAGTTAATAAAGAACTATTGACATGAAGTAAAGAATACTGCGTGGGAAACCCACACAAAGTGCAAAAAAATATTCCAACTTGAAATTTCTCATCGAAAAGTAATTATCCTACTCGGATTTTAAAGGCAGAATACATCGACCCCTTAACTTGACAATATCTTTCACTTTAATAGCTCAAATAGACGTTGTTCATTTTTAACACCTTAAGTGGCAATCAACTATATCATTTTGGCACGTTTTGTTGACTTGACACATTATATGTGCCGCACACACTTCGAGCGCGTAGACAATTTAATTTATTTTTTTTCTTCTTCTTCTTCTTCCTTTTAATCTCCTCCAACACTTTTATCCATTTTTATTCATCAACCACTCACACAAATGATAGTTAAAAATGGTGGAAAGTTAATCTACCATCACCTTCTTCTTCTTCTTCTTCTTCTAATTTCTATAAATTCATAATTTTCAATTACTCATTTTAGCTCAATTTTTGTCTCGATTTTACTCAATTTTAAGCCCCTTCAATGGTGAAAAGTTTTGAAATACATTTTAGAGTTAATATAAAAGAATGAATAATGTCAAATGCAATTCGATTGTGAAAAATTTCTCCAATTATGAAAGCTCAATAAATTTTTAACAAGTTTTGTTTGGGATGAATTCTTAACATTTTTTTTTTAAATGATTGTGTATTTGGAGATAATTGAAGAAAAGATTTTGATTGTGAGGGTTGGTGGTTGGGCAGAGGAGGTGAAACGACAGTGCGAATCGGAGAAGACGACTGAGGGGTGAGGAAGCGGGCGGGATGGGTAGGGGGACGGTGGGGGTGGGCTGGAGAAGACAGATTTGGTGGGGGTGATTATAATTCCTTTTTTTAATAACGATTTGGGTTAAAAAATGCTAAATGTCAACATTTAATTGACAATCTTTTTATTTTAACTAAAATTTGTTATTTAAAAATTAATTTGGAGAGAAATGACAAATGTCCGCATTTTATTGATCACTTTCCATGTCATTGGCGCGTGTAACACACACACGTAATATTTTTTTGTTGATTATAAAAAAAAATGCTAAAATGACACACTTGAAGATTACTTTAGGTGCTAAAAATGAACACCCTCCACCAGTGACGGATGTACATGTATTCCAGGGGGTTTATCTGAACCCCCTTCGTCGGAAAATTATACTATTTTTACATGGTAATTTTTTTTTATGTATAAATAATAGAGGCTGAACCCTCTTCGACTAGTCCGTCTATGTACTACTGACCCCCCTCACTGAAAATCCTGGATCCGCCCCTGCCCTCTACTTGAAGTGCCAAAGTGAAAGATGATGTTAAATTCAGGAGCCTGCCGATGTATTCCGATGATTTTAAAAGATAAAAATTTTAGTTTCCCAAATATTTGATCAAATAAGCTAACTTTAAATTTGATGATGGTTATATTTTCTCATATCAATATAATAAGATAAAAGGTCTAATTTTGCTCATGTACAATTTGAAACCACTCTATTGACTTTTAGGTCTATTTATATCCTTGCTGCTACCTCATATTTATCCTTGTTGTTAATGAAACTTCAATCCACATGTTTAAATTTTTTGCAAAAAAAAAAAAAAGAAGGAGGAGATTCAAATTTATCCGTCATTATGATTAATTGTCATAAGATTAGAGTTTTATGCAGGATCAAAGGTACTTTTTTCCTAATACCGAGAATAATGTTAGAACAAAAGTCTAGGGGTAACAACAACAACATAATCAGTGAAATTCCACAAGTGAAGTTTAGAAAAGATAAAGTGTACACAGAGTTTTACTCCACCTTGAAAAAGATAAAAAAATTGTTTTCGAAAGACCTCCGACTCAATTACAGTAAAAGTAAGTCTAGGGGGTAAAGTTACTCAATTGTGAAAGAAAATTGAACTTCTTACAAACTTCAAATATGAAAATGAGAAGAAAAACAGTGGGAAAAGTGTGAATTAAGGAAAGTAGAGGATGAGAAGAAATGTCCACATTCTTCTTCCAATTGTTTTAGACTTTAGATTGCTTAAGAAAGTGAAAGCAATAATGTAGAGGAAAAAGGCATTTTCTTTTTAGCCACTTATTGCTTCAACAAGTCAGATAAAATATAAAAAGAATTGAAATATATTTCTTTCAATCGATTCATTATTATCATCAAATATCCTTCCAATATATAGATTAGATCGAGATTTTATTTATGTTTAAGTGGAGCTTTGATATCATTAGGTTCATGCACAACTTCCTTACAAAGGCTAGCAAGATTAATGATATCAACCCAAATATTAATTATTTTAACTATAAACTGTGTAACCATTTAAACTGAAAGCCATATATAGTGTTGGTACCTAAAGGGGCAAATAAGATACAAATCACAAGTCGAGCATTTAGGAAGAACGAAAATTATTGAAACTAGCATATTAAAAAATTAATTAATTAGAGTAATCCTGACAAACAATAATGTATAAGTTTCTCTTGACCGAATGTGGAATCTGTGATATTCCTTCTACGGGTACGCAGAATCTGTATAGTAGAAACAACAACTTCAACTAAAGTTCAAATATATAAACAAGAACACAATGAAGTATATCAAATACCCTTAACACAAGATCAAAATGACCTTTCCAAGAGGTGTATTTTATTTTCCAGAAAATAGATGAAACAGAAATGAATAAGACCAAGTCGTCCGAATTCACGGACTTTCCTTAAGGAATAATTCCCCTCACTGTACCCGAGGTTATGGAATCTTCCTCCCAGGATAAAATGGTCTTCAATCCGACTATAGCGGTACCTCAAATAGGCGGATTCTTCGAACGCACAGAACGTTTTGATTGATCACACAAAATATTTGTAAAGAAAAAAAGAGAGTTTTTATTCTAAAAATTTCATATCAAAACCTGTGAAGGAAAGAAGGTTTATATAGCCTAGCAGATGCCTCTTCGAAAAGGTGGCATTGGTTCACTTAAATGGTGTGATGATTTTGAAAATGCATGTCTGCAGCATTTTTGCTGAAGCAGTATACCATTTCACCAAACAGTGCACCTGTTCGAAACAGTGCATCACTTTATTGAAGAATTGCATCTGTTCAGTCGAAACAGAAACAGTATATCAGTTCAATGCATGCATCAGTTCAGTCGAAAAGAAACAATGCATCAGTTCAGAAACAACGCATCAGTTCAGTCAAAACAGTGCATCTTTTACTGTTACTGCATGCATATAAATGGAGTATTGATCAAATTTCGTCAAATAAAGTTTGTTCAAAAAGATAGATCTTATAGCCGAAGCCGAGCGAGCGACGACGACGACGGCGCGAGGCATCTCTTATTTCTTGCCTCACTTATCATGTGGAGTAAGTATTCATCATTATAAATACTCCAAAGTTCCCTTCTCCCACCAATGTGGGAGAATTAGTAAACTTTCCAATTTTGAGAGTACACTTTTCAAATTGGTGCCTCCTCTTCTCCACCATTTTTTCTCCATTTTCTATTCACACTTCTATGAAACCAACAATCCCCCACATGAATGGGTAGTGTCTATTTTTCGTAAAACTTTTACGGACAAGTATGTGATCATTAAGCAAAGACTGATTCCATCTGGATAAGTGGATTTCCCTTTGAACATTCCGTAGTGAACATGCATCGGATGCACTCGGTCAATCGGTAGATTTGATATCTTTGAACCGTCGAGCTTTAATGTACACCTAGACAACACATGTCACACAACCAGCCTTTTAACGTTGATGGTTCTTACGGTTTTGTTCTTTTCAGCCATGAACACGTCCCAGTTTTTATGAGAGTTTAGAGAATAGGTCTTTACTAACATTCTCCTTGAAGCGGCTTTCACTTCACCCTCACATAGGTGATTTCTAAACGTTCAATCTTTTTGATTAAACTATTTGGTCAAATCTGCCAAATTTAGCTAATCATTAAAAGACTTTTCACCTGAAGTCTTATCCTTGTTTACTATACATTCTCTACATCATGAGAATGGGTTGGGTAATTGACAATGTTGAACCTGCCAGACACAACTTTGTTTGATCTCCTTGAACCTAGCTCTTGCGATCTCCAGTTTGCTAGGTAGAGTTACCTCCGAGCTGACTTGTCCTAGGCCTTAAACCCATTCCCTTGGATGCCCGTTCAACTCCTTCTCTAGATAGGCCTTTTGTAAATGGATCCGACGTATTATTGTCACGCCCCAAATCCCATTGGAGCGGACTCGCACCCGTAGCCGAGGAGGCCCGGGAGAACCCGTTCATAACCTATACTTTCACATTTACATTACTTATGAAAATTAGAAATTTGGGCAGCACTTCATTGTAAATAGAAGAAAACAGTACCTGTATCAGCCCAGCAGACACGCATATATGTATATATAAACAGTAATTGGCCGTCAGAGCCATCACGTCTATCAACCAAACACTCCTATGGCTGTACAATATGTCTACAAAAGCCTCTACATAGATACACAACTGAGTTAGGGTCGGGACAAACTCCCGCCCACAAAAGACTTTTATACAAATACCAAAAGTACATATAGAAACGACTTGGGATGCCCCGAAACAACTGGAGCTCACCACTATCAACAGAATGTCCTGGCTCTTACTGCGGAGGTGTACGACCTGAAGTGCATGTTCCTGCAGGCATGAATACAGGTCCCCCGTGAGGGACGTCAGTACGGAAATATGTACTGAGTATGTAAGGCAGTGAGTATCAAGATGAGATACAAAAGATCAACAGAACCCAGATACCAGTGAATAAACAGTATGAGTAGACCACACTTAAAGGAGCTGATGGGATACCTGCACATTACTTTCATATCATTACTTCCCGTATTCCTTATCAATACATAACATATGTCATACAATGGCCAACTGATCAGTGGTACTAATACAATACATCAGGGACCACCCCTGGAATAGCATATATACATAATCTTTATAATACAATGGCCAACTGATCAGTGGTACTAATACAATACATCATATCAACAATTTAAAATAAAGACATTCCATTTCTTACTTCAATTAATCTTTGAGATTGGTTACTTTGTGGTCACACCTTATGGAACTTGAAACCATGATACCTCAATAGGAAAAACATGTAAATAGGTAATCAATATCATGAAAATGAAGTAGAAAATCATGGATACCTCATTAAACCATTTCGGAGTCAACAATAGTATATGGACATTTTTTTGACTAGCCGGACATCTTAAAAGTGAAAACAAGTTCAATTGGTAGTGTCGAAGATCATATGATGTTATTATGTGTCATGTGTCGTAGGACAATGTTGGAAGCTTACTTGAGAGTGCCATGGGTCATTATTCATGCCAAAGATTAGATAGAGTATGTCTTACATACCTTGATATAACCACTTCAATACAAGTCCAACTTGACTTCCCGTACTCTTCGAACACTTATCTACAATAAGTCATTTGTGGCAAACTAGTATTAGCAACCAAACCTTACCATTTAGGTATTAACTTCACCAAATAATGTCTAGGAAGTAATCCTTTAACTCATCAATAAGAGTGCTACATACATCCTCTTATACTCTTATTACATTCACATATCATGCATTTTCATGCAATATCCCTCAACATCACTCTTAGCCTTTATTTCCCCTCTTAATCACCATCCAATACCAACATGATCATTAGGCATACATAACCACTAATATAATGATATATCACCACAATTCATCCTCCATAATCCAATACAACAACTTCCATAATTTACTACTAACAATTTATACAAAACAATTCATAACTATGTTTCTAGTTATCTTCCAACATCAAGACAATACTCATAATCCCTTATCAATACTTATTCATGGATAAGAATCAAGAATAAATAATATTCATACCTTAACAATGAACTCTTGTATTTAGAATCCTCCTTACATAACCATGGGGTGCTTCTCGAAGCTTTCGAGATGGTGAACACAACTACGGAACCAATTCGAATTTTCTACGGTTGAATCACAAAATATTTGAAGTTGAAATTAGGCTAGGGTTTCACCTTCTCTTAATAATTGGATGATATATGATATATATGAGGCTAAGTGTATGTTTATAAAGACCAATTTTCGTCCAAGAGGTAATAGAAAATGACCATTTTGCCCTAAAAATTTAAATAAATCCGAATCTGTCCCCAGTAGACAGTTTTGACAGGCTGAAGTAAATCGATCATAACTCTTTGCTACGGTATCGGATTTGGGTGAAACCAATTGCATTGGAAAGATAATTCAAAGGAATTTCATTTTCATATAAATTATACCACCCAGTTCTTCCTGTACAAGGAGTTATGGTCGTTTAAAGTTGACCCAAAATCTGTCCCAAAATTCTGTTTTTTTTTTTTATAGGCTGTAGTAAAACGGGTATAGCTCCTTACTCAGACATTGGATTTGGATGAAACCAATTTCATCGGAAAGAAGACTCTCGGAGATTTTCGTATATATATAGCATCTCACACAGTTCTTTTTGTACAAGGATTTAGGATCGTCTAAAGTAGATCCAAAAAAAATTGCCTAGCTGCAGTAATTTTCCTGCAGATTTACTGTTCACAGGCTTCCCGGCCACCGTTTTGAAATTTCGAATGTGCTCGCTTATATGAAATACTCCTCTGTTTTGGGCAAACTTTATATCGTTGGAAAGCTTATTCCAATACCTACACATACAACTATTGACGGGATACTTCCGAATACCATAAACTTAATTTAACCCATACGCAAGCCTTTAGGACTCCATATAATCGCGATAAGTGTACAAAAAAATTTACGGGGTGTTACATTCTCCCCTCTTAAGAACATTCGTCCTCGAATGTTAGCATAGTTACTCAATTAAGACATGTCCAAGCTTACAATTAACATATTCATCATCATAACATACTTGCATAAAAATAAACACTTACCTGTTATTGTTCTTCTTCCGTCTCATGAACTTCCTCCTCATCGTTGAATAGGTAAGGGTACTTAATCTTCATCGCTTCCTCGGTTTCCCATGTGATCTCCTCAACTTGTTGATTCCTCCAAAGTACTTTTACCGATGTTATCTCTTTATTCCTTATCTTTTTAATTTGGCGATCAAGAATAGCAATAGACATTTCTTCAAAAGTGAGATCTTCTGTAACTTGTACATCTTCCGTAGTAGTGATGTGCGATGGATCTCCGATGTACTTGCAAAGCATCGAAACATGAATTATGGGATGAACTGCTGAGAGCTCTTGAGGTAGCTCTAACTCATAAGAAACTTGTCCAAATTTTTGAATGATCTTGTACGGACCTATGTATCGTGGACTTAACTTTCCTTTCTTGCCAAACCTCATCACTCCTTTCAT
This sequence comes from Capsicum pubescens, assembly GCA_030864215.1. Lineage (NCBI taxonomy): Eukaryota > Viridiplantae > Streptophyta > Magnoliopsida > Solanales > Solanaceae > Capsicum > Capsicum pubescens. The sequence continues at coordinate 264,460,300 of CM061538.1, forward strand.
TGGTGATACTTTCAAGAATACCCAATTGTCGATAAAAAACTCAAGTCCTCTTCTTCTAACATCCGCATAAGAATTGTGTCAACTTTGAGCTGTTTCAAGCCGTTGTTGGATCACTTTAACCTTCTCCATTGCTTGATAAACAAGATCCGGTCCAAACAAGACCGCATCACCTGCTTCAAACCATCCTATTTGCGATCTACACTTTCTTCCATACAATGCTTCATATGGTGCCATTTTGATACTTGAATGATAGCTATTATTGTAGGCAAACTCGATAAGAGGTAGGTGATCATCCCAGTTGCCTTTGAAATCTAATACACATGCTCGTAGCATATCTTCAAGTGTCTGGATGGTACGTTCCGCTTGTCCGTCCGTTTGAGGATGAAAAGCCGTACTTAGATTTACTTGTGTCCCCAAACTCCTTTGAAAAGACTTCCAGAAATTCGTGGTAAATTGGGCTCCTCGATCGGATATAATGGAAATTGGAACTCCATGTAACCGAACGATCTCCTTAATATACAACTTCGCATACTCTTCCGCCGTATAAGTTGTCTTAACTGGTAAGAAGTGCGCGGATTTGGTAAGCCTATCAATGATCACCCATATGGAATCAAACATCCAAAATGTACGAGGCAAACTCGTAATGAAATCCATATTGATCTTGTCCCACTTCCAGACTGGAAGATCTATACATTGCATGTAACCACCGGGTTTCTAGTGTTCTACTTTGACTCTTTGACAATTCGGACATTCAGCTACAAATTCGGCAATATTCTTCTTCATGTCATTCCACCAATATATTGCTTTCAAATCTTGATACATCTTAGTTGACCCTGGATGGATGGAATACCTTGAACAGTGTGCTTCTGTCATAATTCTCTTTCTTAGCTCAACTACATCAGGTACACATAAATGATTTTGACACTGAAGCACTCCTTCTCGCGTAAGCTCAAATGCCTTTGTCGTGCCACTCTGCACATCCTCCTTAAGCTGCAATAAAATTGGATCTGCATACTGCTTCTCTTTCACTTCAGCTATCAATGAAGATTTCGCTGCATTACGTACAATAACCTCTTCATCTGGAGTTTCGAGAAGTTGAACTCCCAAATTAGCTAGTTGGTGAAGATCCTTAATCATCCCCTGCTTTTCTATAGATGCCATTTTAGACTTACGACTCAGTGTATCCGCTACCACATTCGCTTTCCCTGGATGATACAAGATATCAACATCGTAATCTTTCAACAATTCAAGCCATCTCCGCTGCCTCAAGTTTAGATCTTTCTGACTGAAGATATATTGCAGGCTCTTATGATCGGTATATATGTCAACATGAACCCCATATAAGTAGTGGAGCCATATCTTCAAAGCAAATACAACTGCAGCTAGCTCAAGATCATGTGTGGGATAATTCCTCTCATGTGGTCGCAACTGTCTAGAGCCATAGGCTATTACTCTACCATGTTGCATTAATACGCATCCTAAGCCAATTCTCGAAGCATCACAGTACACTGCATACCCTTCTGTGCCTTCAGGAAGTACCAATACCGGTGTAGAAGTTAACTTGCTCTTCAAATCTTGGAAACTCTTTTCACAGGCATCATTCCATTAAAACTTGGAGGCTTTATGCGTCAACTTAGTCAAGGGTGCAGAAATAGAAGAAAAACCTTCAACAAACCTTCTATAATAACCTGCCAACCCGAGGAAACTACGAATCTCCGTAGGCGTCGTGGGTCTTGGCCAATTCTTCATAGCCTCAATCTTCTGAGTGTTAACTTTTATGCCTTCACTGGATACAATATGGCCCCAAAATGCCACTGACTTGAGCCAAAACTCACATTTAGAAAACTTCGCATACAGCTTATGATCACGAAGAATCTGCAACGCCTGCCTTAAGTGATTAACATGATCCTCTTCTGATCTAGAGTAGAATAGAATATCATCTATGAAAACTATCACGAACACATCTAGAAACGGCTTAAACAGCCTATTCATCAGATCCATAAAAACTGCGGGTGCATTTGTCAGCCCGAATGACATAACCAGGAATTCATAATGACCATACCGTGTTCGGAAATCTGTCTTGGGTATATCTTTATCCTTGACTCTCACTTGATGATAGCCTGATCTCAAGTCAATCTTGGAAAAACACTGGGCACATTGCAACTGGTCGAATAAATCATCAATTCGGGGAAGAGGGTATTTATTCTTGATAGTCACCTTATTCAATTGCCGATAGTCAATACACATCCTCAGCGAACCATCTTTCTTACGCACAAACAATACTGGTGCTCCCCAAGGGGACATACTAGGCCTGATGAATCCCTTCTCTAGCAAGTCTTTCAGTTGCTCTTTCAATTCTCGCAACTCTACTGGTGCCATTCTATAAGGAGGAATTGAGATTGGCTGTGTGTCTGGCAACATATCAATACCAAACTCCACTTCTCGTTCAGGAGGTAAACCTGGTAGTTCTTCAGGAAATACATCAGGAAATTCATTCACAACCGGAACGGTCTGAAAAGTTGGCGGCTCTGCCTCTGTATCCCTTACTCTAACCAAATGGTATATGTACCCCTTGGAAATCATTTTTCTTGCCTTAAAGTAAGAAATAAATCTACCTCTCGACGCGCCAACATTACCCTTCCATTCAAGGACTGCCTCATTTGGGAAATAGAAATATACCTTCTTAGAACGACAATCTACTGTAGCATAACAAGACGCTAACCAATCCATGCCCGTAATAACATCAAAATCTACCATTTCTAACTCAACAAGATCGTCCATCGTATCACGACCATAAATATTCACAACACAATTTCGATAAACATTCCTAGCTATAAGAGATTCCCCCACTGGCGTTGATACTTCAAATGGCTTGGCTAATAATTCGGGTGTTCTTATTCTTTCTCCTTGTAACCGGCATCGTTACTATAATAAAAAAAAATTGGATTAAGCGATCGATTACGACTTTATTTCTAATATGGGCTCTATTGCACGATCTAAGAAATGGAGAATGGAAACAATCCCTAAATGTCCAATAGCCTTCTGTTTATAGATGTGGTGCACAACACACCGATAAACGAGATTCTACGTAGACACGGCTTTGTAGACTCACTAGGACGAACTTCTCTGATACCACTTCTATCACGCCCCAAATCCCATTGGAGCGGACTGGCACCCGTAGCCGAGGAGGCCCGGGAGAACCCGTTCATAACCTATACTTTCACATTTACATTACTTATGAAAATTAGAAATTTGGGCAGCACTTCGTTGTAAATAGAAGAAAACAGTACCTGTATCAACCCAGCAGACACGCATATATGTATATATAAACAGTAATTGGCCGTCAGAGCCATCACGTCTATCAACCAAACACTCCTATGGCTGTACAATATGTCTACAAAAGCCTCTACATAGATACACAACTGAGTTAGGGTCGGGACAAACTCCCGCCCACAAAAGACTTTTATACAAATACCAAAAGTACATATAGAAACGACTTGGGATGCCCCGAAACAACTGGAGCTCACCACTATCAACAGAATGTCCTGGCTCTTACTGCGGAGGTGTACGACCTGAAGTGCCTGTTCCTGCAGGCATGAATACAGGTCCCCCATGAGGGACGTCAGTAAGAAAATATGTACTGAGTATGTAAGGCAGTGAGTATCAAGATGAGATACAAAAGATCAACAGAACCCAGATACCAGTGAATAAACAGTATGAGTAGACCACACTTAAAGGAGCTGATGGGATACCTGCACATTACTTTCATATCATTACTTCCTGTATTCCTTATCAATACATAACATATGTCATACAATGGCCAACTGATCAGTGATACTAATACAATACATCAGGGACCACCCCTGGAATAGCATATATACATAATCTTTATAATACAATGGCCAACTGATCAGTGGTACTAATACAATACATCATATCAACAATTTAAAATAAAGACATTCCATTTCTTACTTCAATTAATCTTTGAGATTGGTTACTTTGTGGTCACACCTTATGGAACTTGAAACCATGATACCTCAATAGGAAAAACATGTAAATAGGTAATCAATATCATGAAAATGAAGTAGAAAATCATGGATACCTCATTAAACCATTTTGGAGTCAACAATAGTATATGGATATTTTTTTGACTAACCGGACATCTTAAAAGTGAAAACAAGTTCAATTGGTAGTGTCGAAGATCATATGATGTTATTACGTGTCATGTGTCGTAGGACAATGTTGGAAGCTTACTTGAGAGTTCCATGGGTCATTATTCATGCCAAAGATTAGATAGAGTATGTCTTACATACCTTGATATAACCACTTCAATACAAGTCCAACTTGACTTCCCGTACTCTTCGAACACTTATCTACAATAAGTCATTTGTGGCAAACTAGTATTAGCAACCAAACCTTACCATTTAGGTATTAACTTCCCCAAATAATGTCTAGGAAGTAATCCTTTAACTCATCAATAAGAGTGCTACATACATCCTCTTATACTCTTATTACATTCACATATCATGCATTTTCATGCAATATCCCTCAACATCACTCTTAGCCTTTATTTCCCCTCTTAATCACCATCCAATACCAACATGATCATTAGGCATACATAACCACTAATATAATGATATATCACCACAATTCATCCTCCATAATCCAATACAACAACTTCCATAATTTACTACTAACAATTTATACAAAACAATTCATAACTATGTTTCTAGTTATCTTCCAACATCAAGACAATACTCATAATCCCTTATCAATACTTATTCATGGATAAGAATCAAGAATAAAAAATATTCATACCTTAACAATGAACTCTTGTATTTAGAATCCTCCTTACATAACCATGGGGTGCTTCTCGAAGCTTTCGAGATGGTGAACACAACTACGGAACCAATTCGAATTTTCTACGGTTGAATCACAAAATATTTGAAGTTGAAATTAGGCTAGGGTTTCACCTTCTCTTAATAATTGGATGATATATGATATATATGAGGCTAAGTGTATGTTTATAAAGACCAATTTTCGTCCAAGAGGTAATAGAAAATGACCATTTTGCCCTAAAAATTTAAATAAATCCGAATCTGTCCCCAGCGGACAGTTTTGACAGGCTGAAGTAAATCGATCATAACTCTTTGCTCCGGTATCGTATTTGGGTAAAACCAATTGCATTGGAAAGATAATTCAAAGGAATTTCATTTTCATATAAATTATACCACCCAGTTCTTCCTGTACAAGGAGTTATGGTCGTTTAAAGTTGACCCAAAAATCTGTCCCAAAATTCTGTTTTTTTTATAGGCTGTAGTAAAACGGGTATAGCTCCTTACTCAGACATTGGATTTGGATGAAATCAATTTCATAGGAAATAAGACTCTCGGAGCTTTTCGTCGATATATAGCAGCTCACACAGTTCTTTTTGTACAAGGATTTATGATCGTCTAAAGTTGATCCAAAAAAAATTGCCTAGCTGCAGTAATTTTCCTGCAGATTTACTGTTCACAGGCTTCCCGGCCACCGTTTTGAAATTTCGAATGTGATCGCTTATATGAAATACTCCTCTATTTTGGGCAAAATTTATATCGTTGGAAAGCTTATTCCAATACCTACACATACAACTATTGACGGGATACTTCCGAACACCATAAACTTAATTTAACCCATACGCAAGCCTTTAGGACTCCATATAATCGCGATAAGTGTACGAAAAAATTTACGGGGTGTTACAATTATCCTTTGACTTTACATATTCTACAGTGATAATTTCACTAGAGAGAAGTACCCTAACGGTATTGTGTCTTCGTCGTATGTGATGAGATTTATCGTTGTACATCATGCTCCCTGCCCTACCTATTGCCGCTTGGCTATCACAGTGTTTACATACTGGTGCCACTGGCTTGGACCAATAAGGAATATCTTCTAAGAAATTCCGGAGCCATTCTGCTTCTTCACCAGCTTTATCCAATACGATAAATTCAGAGTCCATTGTAGAGCGAGCAATACAAGTCTGTTTGGATGATTTCCAAGAGACTGCTCCTCCATCGATAGTAAATACATATCCACTTGTGGATTTTACTTCGTTCGATCCGGTGATCCAATTTGCATCACTATATCCTTCAAGTACCGCATGATATTTATTATAATGCAAAGCATAATTCTAGTGTATTTAGGATACCCCAAAACTCTTTTCATTGTCATCCAATGAGTTTTGTTAGGATTACTCATGTACCGACTCAATTTACTGATAGCACATGTTATGTCTGGTCGTGTACAGTTCATTATATACATTAAACATCCCAATACTCTTGCGTACTCCAATTGTGAGTCACTTTCACCTTTACTCTTTCGAAGTGCAAAGTTCACATCCAATGGAGTCTTGGCAATACCGAATTCCATATACTTGAACTTATCAAGTACTTTTTTGATATAATGAGACTGTGACAATGCTAACCCTTGTGGAGTTCGATGGATTCTTATACCTAAGATCACATCTGCAACTCCAAGGTCTTTCATATCAAACTTGCTCTCGAGAATTTGTTTGGTTGCATTTATGTCAGAAATGTCTCTGCTAATGATCAACATATCATCCACATATAAACATACAATGACTTGGTGATTTGGAGTGTCTTTAATATAAACACATTTATCACATTCATTTATTTTGAATCCGTTTGCCAGCATGGTTTGGTCAAACTTCGCATGCCATTGTTTTGGTGCTTGCTTTAGTCCATATAATGACTTGATAAGTTTACACATATTGTTTTCCTTCCCTGGAATCACAAAACCCTCAGGTTGTTCCATGTAAATTTTTTCCTCCAATTCTCCATTTAGGAAAGTGGTTTTCACATCTATTTGATGGATTTCAAGACCATATACCGCAACCAAGGCAATTAACATTCGAATCGATGTTATCCTTGTTACTGGTGAGTATATATCGAAGTAATCAAGTCCTTTTTTTTAAGCCTTTTACTACAGGTCTTGCCTTGTATTTGTCAATAGTACCATCCGCTTTCATCTTCCTTTTAGAACCTAAAGGTTTATTTCCTGGAGGAAGGTCAACCAATTCCCATGTATGCTTAAGATTGAATCTATCTCACTATTGACTGCCTCTTTTCAAAAGGATGAATCCGAAGATGTCATCGCTTCCTTAAATGTTTGAGGTTCATTTTCTAAAAGAAATGTCACAAAATTCGATCCAAACTAAGTAGACGTTCTTTGACGTGTACTACGTCTTGGATTTTTTTCATTATGTTCATTCTCAATTGGTTCATCACGAGGTCATTTAGATCCTCCACTAGACTGTTTATGTCTAAGTTTATACGGGTAAATATTTTCAAAGAATTCAGCATTATCTGATTTAATTACCGTATTTTCATTAATATCCGGATGTTCGGATTTATGAACCAAAAATCGACATGCTTTACTACTTTTAGCATATCCTATGAACACGCAGTCCACCGTTTTAGGTCCTATCTTAACCCTTTTAGGTATAGGAACTTGAACCTTCGCTAGACACCCCCACACTTTGAAATATTTCAAGTTGGGTTTCCTTTCTTTTCATTTTTCGTAAGGAATTGATTGTGTCTTACTATGGGGAACTCTGTTGAGTATACGATTGGCCGTAAGGATAGCCTCCCCCCATAAGTTTTACAGTAAACCAGAACTTATAAGTAAGACATTCATCATTTCCTTCAAAGTTTGATTTTTCCTTTCCGTAATTCCATTAGATTGAGGTGAATATGGGACTGTAGTTTGATAGATTATTCCATTCTCTACACATATTTGCGCAAAGGGAGATTCATATTCTCCGCCTCTATCACTTCTTATTATTTTGATCTTTTTGTCTAACTGATTTTCAACTTCAGTTTTATATTGCATAAACGCATTTATTGCTTCATCCTTACTATTTAGCAAGTAGACATAACAGTATCTATTGCAATCATCAATAAAAGTTATGAAATATTTTTTTCCACCACGTGATGGTGTTGACTTCATATCACAAATGTCAGTGTGTATTAAGTCTAAGGGATTGAAATTCCTTTCAATGGACTTATAAGGATGCTTTGCATACTTTGATTCCACACACGTTTGACACTTTGATTTATTGCACTCAAAGTTTGGCAAAACTTCTAAGTTAATCAACTTTCGTAATGTTTTGTAATTAACATGGCCTAAACGTTCATGCCATAAATCATAAGACTCAAGCAAATAAGAAGAGTTCGAACTTTTATTTACTTCAACAGTCATTACATTCATCTTATATAGACTTTCGGTCAGATAGCCTTTTCCTACATTCATTTCTACTTTGCTAATTACAATTTTTTCAGAAACGGTTACACATTTGAATCTGTTCTTGCCTAGAAGTGAAACAGAAATTAAATTCCTACGTAACTCCGGAACATACAAGATATTGTTAAGTGTCAAGACCTTTTCGGAAGTCATCTTTAAGCAAATTTTTCCTGTTCTTTCTACCTTAGCCATAGTGGAGTTAGCCATGTAGATCATTTCTTTTACTTGAGCTGAAGCGAATGACGAAAATAACTCTTTGTTGGCACATACATGGCGGGTGGCACCAGAATTCATCCACCATTCGCGAGGATTTCCCATCAAGTTGCATTCTGAGAACATAGCACACAGATCATCGCATTCTTTGTTGGATTCAATCATATTTGCTTGATTCTTCTTCTTGCCTTCCTTTGGGGCATGACAATCTGTGGACTTGTGGCCAATCTTGCCACAGTTGAAGCATTTTTCCTTGAACTTTTTCTTGGGTTGATTGCTTCCTAGTTCAACTTTCTTCCTTTTCTTGAAATTGTTTTGGTCATCTTCTACAATATGTGCTCCATTAATTGTAGAATTCCCCTTTGACCTTCTTTCGACAGCTTTATTATCCTCTTCAATACGAAATCGAACAATAAGATCTTCAATAGTCATCTCCTTGCATTTATGCTTTAAGTAGTTTTTGAAGTTTTTCCACAAATGTGGTAGCTTCTCAACTATCGCTGCTACTTGGAAAGCATCATTCACAATTAAACCTACAAAACAGTTTATGTGAGTATTAAGAACATTTTTAATTTATTCAACTAAGGTATTTTTCAAATATATACCTTCTGCTAGGAGATCATGTATGATGACTTGCAACTCCTGTACTTGAGAGACTATATCATTTTGAAGTCCAGGAACCGTGCAACAAGAAATTTCTTAATTCCCACATCCTTCGTCTTATATTTTCGTTCAAGTTTCCCCCACAGTTCCTTTGATATCTTGGTTCCACTATAAATATTGTAGAGGCCGTCTTGGAGACCACTCAGAATATAATTCCTGCAAAGGAAGTTCGAATGTTTCCAAGCTTCTACAATAACGAAGCGATCTTTGTCCGAGGTTCCCTCGAGCACCTCAGGAGCGTCTTTGCTAGTGAACCGTTGCAGACATAAAGTGGTAAGGTAAAAGAACATCTTTTGCTGCCACCGCTTGAAGTCAATGCCCGGAAATTTTTCGGGCTTCTCCCCCGGTGTCATTGTTGGCGGAGCATTTGTGCGACTTGATGTGGCAATATTAGTTGCCCCACAAACGTTGTCGCATCTTGCATTTGAATATCGCTTGTCATTTTTCCTGTCAACACAAGACAGAAAAAAATAGTATTTTTCAGAATACTATTTATAAAGTTAAATAACTTTTCAACTTTTCTTCTTGTTTCTAGTTAACGATGAAGTTTTTATAACTTCAAATCGTCAATCGAGTGAACTTTAACTTGTGATGAAGATTTTATGTCTTCTAATCACTAGTTAAATTCAAGTGGAGTAGAAAACCTTTAATCTCCAAAAATAATTTATACAGATTCTGTAAAATTTATTCCTTAAGATTGTTATATTTCTTCTACGGGTACGTAGAATCTGTATAGTAGAAACAACAACTTCAACTAAAGTTCAAGTATATAAACAAGAACACAATGAAGTATATCAAATACCCTCAACACAAGATCAAAATTACCTTTTCAAGAGGTGTATTTTATTTTTCGGAAAATAGATGAAACAAAAATGAATAAGACCAAGTCGTCCGAATTCACGAAATTTCCTTAAGGAATAATTCCCCTCACTGTACCCGAGGTTATGGAATCTTCCTCCCAGGATAAAATGACCTTCAATCCGACTATAGCGGTACCTCAAATAGGAGGATTCTTCGAAAGCACAGAACGTTTTGATTGATCACACAAAATATTTGTAAGGAAAAGAAGAGAGTTTTATTCTGAAAATTTCATATCAAAACCTGTGAAGGAAAGCAGGTTTATATAGCCTAGCAGATGCCTCTTCGAAAAGGTGGCATTGGTTCACTTAAATGGTGTGATGTTTTTGAAAATGCATGTCTGCAGCATTTTTGCTGAAGCAGTATACCATTTCACCAAACAGTGCACCTGTTCGAAACAGTGCATCACTTCATTGAAGAATTGCATCTGTTCAGTCGAAACAGAAACAGTATATCAGTTCAGTACATGCATCAGTTCAGTCAAAAAGAAATAGTGCATCAGTTCAGTCGAAACAGTGCATCTGTTACTGTTACTGCATGCATATAAATGGAGTATTGATCAGATTTCGTCAAATAAAGTTTGTTCAAAAAAATAGATCTTATAGCCGAAGCCAAGCGAGCGACGACATGCATCAAGATTATATCCAAGATCGCATATTCAGATGACGAAAACTAACAACTTATATAACAATTTGTGTCAAGTAAAAGTGTAAAACAATTAGTTCATAATAATCACCACCATTATATGACCTCAATAGATTCCTGTTTTTATTATCAAGTCATTATATTTCTGGTCCAAAAAGTTAGAAAAACTAATCCTTTTCCGAAAACATACTCTAAAAGAATAAATTTTGATAATGTAATGGACTTTGAACTTACTACTTATTTTGTCACTCATGGAATATGGATAGGAAAAACTAATATTTTTGAGGAACAGAAATTAATTCCAAATTTAGTTAATAATAATGATAAGGAAGGAGGTTAATTGTGCACGTGATTCGTAGTTTGGTCAACTGTGGCCAAAGTATGCCTATAAAATATTGCAGTTTTTTGTACATTTCTTGCCAATCTTATTACACAAAGCGTATATTCAAAGGATTGATTCATTGATTTATTTACTTGATGGGAAGAGAGAAAGAGTGCACCTAGGGATTGCTTGATTATTACAGTAGGACATTTTTTTAAATGTGTCTACCAAGCACAAATTAAATCTAATCGAACCAATGAACTTGAAAAAACAAAATAGAGTTGAATTTGTAGACGTCCTAACTAATTGAATTGTTTACATATATGCATTTTTTTCTTTTGTTATGTCTCAATCTTGATTAAACTTTTGTATGTCGCTCTAATTCTAAGTTAATTGGGGTCAGTAGGCATAGATAAATCATCACTATTCATGTAATTTTTTCTGACCATGTCGTATATACATCAATATAGTTATGCTAAAGTCAGAATACCATATTCTCATGTAACTTTTTTGATCTTCCAACCATTCAAAGTATTGATGGGACAGATCATAAGTGATTATGAAGAAAATTATATTCGTAATTAGCTTATTCACTTGTCTATTAGATTATTATGTAGTATATAACTGCTGAATTCTGATTTTACAATTCTTTAATTTCTTTTAAAAAGAATTGGTGCATCACGGGGCAGAGGGAACAAAAAGGATTTGTTCCCAATATTCTATGAATTATTAGTATTATATTACTTAGTGGTTAGAATTTTGAACACTGAGCAGAAGGTTTTTTTTCCCACCTCAAATTATTTAATTAAATCTTGAAGTAGGAACAATTTTGTCAAGGACAAGAGGTGTAGAGGGCTAGGTTTATCTTGGTTTAATAAATGGTTTCAATTAGTTATTTTTTTATGAAGCAAGGGAGGGTCTTTGTTTGCGCATGCAAGTATTCTGCTTTTCCCCTAAAAGATAGTATACTACTTTGTTGAAAATGAAAATGAAAATGAAAATGAAAATAAAAAACTAAAAAAAAAAAAAACTCTCGCCAATGGACTAATGTCTTTGTTTTCCAATAGGTCATTCAACTTTATAATTTTTCTTTTTTTTTTTTAATTTTTGGGTACGGGGTAAACAACTAAAGATGGACGGAGTTCCTACTGGAAGGTTGGAAAACGGGTGACGTTCTGTTACCTTGTAAATTGACATTAATAATAGTGTAGGTCATGTTTTATAGGATGGAAAAATTGTGCCTTATCAGAATGAGGATATTTGTCAATCGTATTCATCAGCTCTTGGCTAGGAATTGAGTGATGTTTCTATTGTCTATATTCAGAGATCGAGGCTAGTTCGGTATAGCTGATGGTTTAATTGGCCAATTTGGCCTTTAATCAAGAGTCTCTCTTTGAATGACATTCACACATATCTTCTAGCATTTGTTGTGTGCTGCAGAAGAAATTGTCGGGATCTCATTTTCTCTCTTAGTTTCAGAATAATTACTTGTTGTTTTATTCTCTTTTTAAAAATAATTTAAAAAGTTCTTATTGAAGATAATAACAATGTAATTTCAAGTTTAAAAATTAAATTAGAACATTTAATATTTTTAGCGAGTGAAATTTAAATACACCATTTTTAAATTGTATCATGTAGTTTCCAGTAAGGTATACCAGGTAGATTTCTCAAGGAAAAGTAAAAAATTATACAATAATTAAAAATTAAAAGAGAGAAAAAATATTCTATTTTAACATAAATATTTTAGAATTTTGAATTACACTACTCAAGTTTTTGTAATAATAAATAAAATTCTTACAACAATATCCAAAGCAAATGTATTACGAACACATGGCTAATAACTTATTAATTCACATTATCTTTACAATTATAAATAATAAGTTATATATTTAATGTATTTTAACAATACTTGGTATGTGTATATACTTAGTCTTTTATGAAAATTTAGTTTTAGGTTACTAATTTTATTGAGATGTCATTATTATGTCTAATTCGCAAAACATTATGAATTTTCATACTTCCTTTAGTAATCCTGTCGAGAAAATTATCTACTTTTAATAATATTTTTTTCTCTTTTTTCGACATTGTGCATACGAACACCCAAATACTGTTAGGAAAGACGGGCACACAATCAAAGAGTTCGACAGGGTAGCAGCGGAAAATACCAAGACTAAACTTTCCCTTTCAACTTGAACCAAGAGGAGACAAATAAACCCAAACAAAATAGAGTAATATACAACAAACAAATCAACCAAATGAAACAAGATAAGAATAAAGGCAATCACACGAGACACAAGATTTACGTGGAAAATCCTTCAATGTGAAAAGTAAAAAACCACGGGACCAAAACCTTCACTATAATCACCAAAGAGTTACAATATTGTCTTCCAAAATGGCCACAAAACAAGTGCCAAACAACAAGAAACAATACATAAACCACAACACCAAACACTAGAGAAATAAAGGAGTGAAAGCACCAAAAACGTAACTACTGTTCGGGAATGAAGAACAGTAGCTACAGGCCATCAAATCAAGCTCCGTCAGTTCCTAATCAAAGATTGAGATGAGATAAATAAGCATCCCAAAAATCAGTTCAATCAGATAAGAAACGAAGCGGAAATCGCAATTTGAAGTTGACAGATGTGGCTGAAATTTAGGTGCGAAAATCAGCTTTGTTTTTCTCTCTTTGACTGCTGAAAACTCTCTTTTTGTGATGGTGAATAAGACCTAAAAGGATCAATATATATGCCCCATAGTAATGGGCCTATGGACAAAAGTGGGTTGGTCCAAATTGGACTTCATTTATCCACATAGGAAGAGAAAAAGACCCAATAACCCAACAAATACATGTCTCATTCCTTTTGATCAGCGTCTACTTTTCTGTAGTAATTCTGATGTTGATGAGGAAGAGTTATCATGCTAATGATTTTTTTTTTTTGTTAAATGGGCTTGCATTAAATTAAACCAGAAACAAAAGAGTAACATAGTTCTGACTGGATCGGTCAGGATTTAGTACAAAATGTCCAGTGATTCAATCACAGAATTTTTTGGAGATTCTTAATCCGTCTAACAAAAAGAGTTCCTACAATGTCACATATTGGCGAAACTTCAAAAGGCGTGATTCTTAACTCCGCTTCAGATTCAGCCCCCTTCTTCGCTAAGGCATCGACCACCCCATTTTGTTCCCTAAAGTAATGTACCATCGCTGGGCTTCCTAATCTTCTTATACTTGACCTGCATTCGTCAATAATAGTATTATAATGTAGGTTTCCATGATTTAGAATTGAAATTACATCCATGGAATATATGTTGATCTCCAAGGGCATGAGTTGGTGGGATTCAACAATTTTAAGGCATTCCCTGAGAGCGAGAAACTCCATGTGGTTGTTGGTGGTATAGCTGAAGCTCTTGGTGAAGCCAAGAACCCAACCTCCTATTGCATTACAAATCAGACCCCCTATCCCTCCCTTACCCGGATTCCCAAGATGCAATCCATCTATGTTAAGTTTAAAATGGCCTTGGGGAGGGTTCTAGAGGATATTGATATCCATGAATCTGGTTGTGGATGAAGGATTTGCAACCAGAAGGTTATATTTGATCGATTCTGAGTAACTAAAGGAGGATTTTTTCCCCTTGTTCTCAAAGAAGTTGGTGTTTCTGTTTCTCCAGATAGTCCAGAGATAGAAGGGGATAATATCATGCCAGTCAAGAAGATTGATAAATTTTTTATTTCTTAGTTTAGTCGATTTGAGGGACCATCTGGTAGGGTGAAGATCAGGGAGCGTAATTCTTGGCTCTTTAGGACCTTTAGAGAAGAGGTCGTGCCAGAACTCTTGAGTAACAGGGCAATCAAAGAAGAGGTGGGGATATCTTCGAGAGAGTGGTTGCAAAAGTCACAACTAAGGCTGATGGGGAGGCCAATATTAGAGAGGTAGCCTTAGTGGGCAATCTATTGTGCTGGGCTAGCCAAAGGAAAAACTTAATCTTTGGAGGGGCAGTTTGTCTTCCAGAGCCACAGGAAGTTACCTTCCGGGGGTTCCTGGGTGTTTTAGTAGTCTTAGAGATAAGGGAATAAACACTACTATTGAAGAAAATACCGCTGCCAGTAAGACCCTAAATGAGGTGATCCGAGTGAGTCCTTGTGTTGTGAGTTAGTGAGTCGTTAATGTTTACTATGAGGGACTGAGGAAGTTGGAGGGAGAGGTCAAAGAACAACCAGTGACCCTCATTCTAGACTTTCGAGACACAGATTTGGGATTGGGGGAGGCTGGGGAGGCCCTGAATAAGGTATCTAAGGGGTTACATGTTGGGGATCCAACTTTCATACCAGAAGTCGATATGATTCCCATTATGGAAAATCCAGTGGGCACCATTCAGACAATGTTTTCAACCCTGGGAAATATTTTTCTAAGTCTTGGAGAAGAAAGGGTTACATTTGGGCTTAGGAGACCTATATTTGTTCCTAAGAATCTGTACCCACAGACAGGGTTTTGGTTAAATGATAGCCCAAAGGTAGGCTATACATGAAATTGGTCACATAGATGCAAATTTCAGCAACCAAATAAAGAGAAAACAACACATAGAATGGAGATGAAGAAGAAGAATGCTTGAAATTAAAGGATAGATAGAAAGACCCTTACTCCTATTCAATGATTAGCACTAGAAGATGTTTCAAAATCTTCAACACACCTCACAAATAAGAGTTCAAACCTTCCTCTTAGGTGACCCAAAGGAAACACTCTTCCTCAAGTACACCTTTCTTGCCAAATTATCCAAAACAAGTGAAACCCTAACTTCAAATGTTCTTGTACCAATTTTTAGATTCTAAGAGCTAAAACTAGAGACTAAAAAATATAATATAAGAGCAATATCCAATTTCATCAAAGTCTAATTAAAAGAGAAGCAAAATAGTTTATTTATACAATTACATGCCAAATGACGAAACTACCCATAATGAACTAAAGAGAGGAGGCACCCTTGGAGTGTTGGCTTTCAAAGTACAAGTCTATATTCCCTTTATAAAATGTAGACTCTTCAAGTCCCTTCTTCACAAATCAAGGCATTCCCTCTCTTGGCCGAATCTACAACCCCTTCACAAGCATTCAAGTGCATAAACAAAGCTTGAAGTTGTTGAAGTTCCTTGGCTTGGCTCCTTGTAAAAAGTCTTGAGAGCCTTATAATTTCATCATCCTCTCCATATTGAAGAGATTTTTTCCTCAAACTTTCTTGTTCATCAACACCAAGAGTGGCCACGGGTGAGAGATCACAAACATTGAACGTATTGTGAACTTGGTAATCCGAAGGTAGATCGATTTAGTAAGCATTGTCGTTGATCCTTTTGAGAACTTGGATTGGTCCATAACCTCTTGGAATGAGATTAACCTTTATTTGGTTTGTAAACCGATCTTTTCTTAGGTGTACCCACACCCAATCTTCGGGTTTAAGCACAAGTCTCTTTCTTTCTTTGTTTACTCTTTTTGCAACTTCTTGGTTCTTCTTTTCAAGATTGAGCCGCACCCTTTCATATATCTTATTAATTGACTCGGATCTTTTACATCCATCTAGTCTTATAATAAGATCACTAGACAAAGGAGTAAGATCCAAGGGAGTAAGGGGATTCATGCCATAAACACACTCTAAGGGAGTCATTCCCGTACTTGAGTGTATTATCCTATTGTATGCAAATTCCACCAAGGGTAGGTGATCTTCCCATGAAGACCTTTTACCTTTAACCATAGAACATAGCATAGACTCTAAGGTTCTATTTACTACCCCCATTTGGCCATCAGTTTGTGGGTGGCAAGACGTGGAGAAAAGCAACTCCGTTCTAAACCTACCCCGCATGGACTTCCATAAGAGACTTAGGAACTTGGAGTCCCGATCACTTACAATAGTCATTGGGATCCTGTGAATCTTTACAACATGTTCAACAAATAATAAAGCTACATTAGGAGCATCCTCGGTTTGAGCACATGGAATGAAATGAGCCATTTTGGAGAATCTATCAACAACAATAAAAATATTATCTCGACCCTTTCTAGTCCTTGATAGCCCCAAAAAAAAGTCCATGGATATATAAAACCAAGTCCTAAGGGAAGTGGGAAGTGGGGTGTACAATCCTTGAGGTAGTAGGTGAGATTTTGCACTCCGACAATTCATACATTGGCCACAAACTTTAGCAACATCTTTGCACATTTTGGGCCAATAGAATTGCTCCTCTAAGATACTGAGGGTCTTGTCAACCCCAAAATGCCCCATGAGGCCACCATCATGTGTCTCTCTCACAAACAATTCCCTCCATGAACTAGAAGGAACACACAACCGCCTTCCTTTGAACAAATAACCATCAAACTGAGAGTAGGAGGAATTTCCATTCTCTTTAAGCCATCGGTCCCTTCCCCACTCTTCACATTCCCTAAAAATAGGAGCAAAGGTAGGATCCCCGGGATACAACATTTGAAATCTCTCAAATCCCATCAACTTCGAAGACAAGGTAGCAACAAGCACATGTTTTCTAGACAACGCATCGGCAATAATATTTTCCTTTCCTTTTTTGTAATGAATTACATAAGGAAAAGTCTCAATAAACTCAATCCATTTAGCATGACGCCTATTCAACTTGTCTTGGCTCTTAAGGTGTTTCAACGATTCATGATCCATTCGTATCACAAACTCCTTAGGCCACAAATAATGTATCCAATTTCCCAAAGCTCTAACAAGGGCGTACAACTCCAAATCATAAGTCGAATAATTAAGAGTTGCCCCTTTGAGCTTTTCACTAAAATAAGCAACGGGATTGCCTTGTTTCATCAAAACATCCCCAATACCAACCTTACTAGCATCACACTCAACTTTAAACATCTTATCAAAATCGGGCAATTACAATAAAGGTGCAGAGATGAGCGTAGCTTTCAAGGCTTCAAAAGCCTTAGCTTGCTCATCACCCCACTTAAAGGGTTGATCTTTTCTAATAACCTCGGTCAAGGGGGATACTATGGAGATAAAACCCTTGACAAACCTTCTATAAAAGCTCGCCAACCCATGAAAACTTCAGATTTCTCCAATAGTCTTAGGGGTCGGCCAACTTTGTATAGAGTCTATCTTGGATTCATCCACTTCTACACCCCTTGAACTCACAACAAAACCCAAGAAAACCACTTTATCAACACCCAAAGAACACTTCTCCATGTTGTCATACAACTTCTCCTTTCGGAGCACATCAAACCATACCTCAAATACATCACATGATCATCAATAGATTTACTATATACCCACACATCATCAAAGTAAACCACCACAAACTTTCCAATATAAGGCTTCATTACATGATTCATTAGCCTCATAAAGGTTCTAGGAGCATTGGTAAGGCCAAAGGGCATGACCAGCCACTCATATAGACCAAATTTGGTCTTGAATGCGGTTTTCCACTCATCACCGGGTTGCATACGAATATGGTGGTAGCCACTCCTAAGATCCACTTTAGAAAACACACAAGCACCATTGAGATCAGCTAACATATCATCTAGCCTAGGGATAGGATGACGATACCCTATAGTGATTTTGTTGATGGCTCTACAATCAACACACATGCGCCAAGTTTCGTCTTTCTTTGGTACCAAAAGCACAGGGACAGCACACTGACTCAAACTTTATTTGATGTAGCCTTTGTTGAGGAGATCCTCAGCTTGTCTCTCAAGCTCCTCAGTGTTCGTGGGATTGCTCCTATAAGCCGGTTTGTTTGGAAGTTGTGAACCCGACACCAAATCAATTTGGTGCTCAATTTCCCGAATCGAGGGCAATCCTTGTGGTAATTCTTGTTGGAATACATCATCAAACTCCTGCAAAACAAGTGAAATATAAGGGGGAAGAGAATAAGAAAAATTATAAAAAGAAGAAGAGACGTTAGTATTAAGGGCATGAGCTAGGAGGAGCATAGTATTGTCCATGTCTTGTTCCTTGAACAAATCCTTCCTCCTAGCCAACATAAACATGGTTTATTGATCCTTTTGAGCCTTAGAATCAGCAACTTCTCCCTTAGAAGAGGTAGAACCCGAGACCTCCCATTTTTGTCTCTTTTCGGTTTCTTGTCTTTTGCCCTCCCTTGTCTTTCAACTCTCTTAATTTTTAATGCATCTCATTCACTTGGGAGGGTGATAATGGGTGTAATGTGAACTTCTTCCCATCATGCACAAGTGAGTAAGTGTTCAAACTCCCATTATGCTTGGTAGATTTATCATGTTGCCATGGTCTACCAAGTAGAAAATGGCATGCTTGCATTCGAATGACATCACAACAAACTTCATCTCAGTAGTTTCCTACCATGAACTTGATCATGCATTGTCGGGCCACTTTTAACTTACAACATTCATTGAGCCATTGTCATTTGTAAGGATTAGCATGAGGAGTGGTAAGAAGTTTTAAGAAATTCACCATTGTAGAACTAACAACGTTTGTGCAACTTCCACTATCAATCACCATAGTACACATCCCTCCTTTAATCAAGCATTTGATGTGAAACAAGTTTTCTCTTTGGCTCGGATCTTCAAGTGCCTTACTTATCATATCCCTCCTCACCATATAATTAAGAACTAGACACTCTCCATCTTGTGGCCAAGTGTCTTCTCCCTCACAATCATCATAAGTAGTTTTGGGTTCACCATCACAAAACTCTCCATTTTGCACACCAACATCATCAACCTCGGGTTCAAGATTAACTTCCTCACCTAGGTAGTACAACCTACCTTTTATTAGGATCATATTCCTACGAGTAGCACACTCACTTGCCTGATGACCCCATCCTTGACACTTTAAACATTGAAGGCCTTTCGGATTAGGAGTAGGAAACTTATTACCTTCGGTTCTTATGGGTTATTTTGGCACATGTTTGACCTCGGATTGCTTGACAAAATTTAAGGGTTCCTTACCTTTACCTAAACCTGAAACTTGCTGATTTGGACCTTTGGAGTGGACCCAACCCGAATTGGGTGCTTGGAGTCTTGGCTTGTACCTTTCTTTGTTATCTTTCTTAATTTCCATGGCAGCTTGGAAGACTTCCATCACGGTTCCAAACTTTTGAAGAGTCAAACGGGAGGAGATATCCTTGTTCAACCCAACCTTGAAGCGAATAACATCATGCAGCACTTGTTCACCTCTATGGTCAAGCTTCAAGATAAGTTGCTGAAATTCGTCATAATAGGACATGACACTCTTGTTTCCTTGCCTTAGATTGTAAAGCTTGGCAAGAAGCTCATGCCTATAATGCTCTGGTACATAGCTTTCTCTCATAACTCTCTTCAACATCTCCCAAGGAGGTGGTTGGCCATCAATCAACACATCATCAAATCTTTTGGTATAATCCACCAGCTGTTTGCATATCCTTCAAAGTGAGCAATAGCATAACAACTTTTCTTTTCTTCGGAAAGGTCATTCACCTGAAAAATCTTTTCACAAGCGGATTCCTAAGCTAAGTACACTTTCGGATCACTCTCACCTTTGAAAATTAGAATGCCAACCTTGATTGAATTAATGCCAATGTCTCAAATTCTTGGTTGATCACTATGCCCATGCTTTGCATCTTGTCCCCAGAATCTACCATAAGGCCCTCTTTGATCATGTCTTGCCCTTATTTCTTCTTCAAACCAACAGTCATCATTAGGAACATCATAACCTTCTTGCTCCTCTCTACTATAATCCTCAATTTAGATGGGTGGGTTTTGGATTTGAGGCCTTTGGGGAAGTGGGTTTGGTCTTTGGTTATGTGGTACTTGAACTTGTGGCATTGGAGGTAGTGGATGGTAAAGTCTTTGGTACATGGGATTTGGCATTTGGTAAGTGGTATTTTGTAGAGGTATTTGGTTCGGATTTGGTGGTGGAGTTTGAGTTTCAATTCCCTCTTGTTGGACTTGGTTCATTTGGGGAGGTATTGGCCTTTGTAGGGTCTGGTTAGGAGAGTTTTGGGATTGGTCTAGTGGTTGGTTTTGTGGATCTCTTGGAGGATTAAGCATTTGGTGGAGGGTTTCGGGTGTTATAGTCATAGAAGAGTTATTGTCTTGGACACTAGAGGATGCATGGTAGGGATTAGGAGTAGAAGGTCGTGAGTTCCTCCTACTTTCAACACAATCAAGCCTTCCACTAAAAATGGAAATTTCACCCTTCATAGTCCCCATTTCACCCTTCATAGCATCCGCATTACTTCTCAAGGCATCATTATCATTCTTCATTTCTCGGGCAAGGGCATCAAATCGAGCCATCAAGGCTCCAATAGCATCATTTCTCAAAGGTTGGGAAGTAGTATCTCCGGATTCCATGGAGAATGTACCTAAAAGAGCAAAAAAAACAGCAAACGCAAAAAACCTACAAAACGAGCAAACAAGTTAGTTCAAAAGCCTCACTTCACTCACACTCAACCTCACCTCACACTTGGCTTCACAAGTATTGGAGAATCGGTAATACTTGGCAAGTTACTTGAGAGGTGAGAAACTTTGGATCGGAATCTATCTTTGTTTGAAATGACTCAAATAAAGTGATGCACGGACTTGAACCAATAAAATACTACGACTTAAAAATGAGAAAAGCACACAAAAAAAATCGAAGACACGAAACAAATAGACCTAAGACTAATTAGCAACCTAGTAGGTAGTTACTAGTTTGCTAATTAGTGATAAAGTTTAACACACAAGGAACTAGAATAAAAAAAGAGAAACTAAGAAAAATCTATTTTTAGAGATGAATTTGGTTGATCACAAGTGATGATGTGGCACTACGAGGTTGGTTGTCTCTTTTTTGAATTTTTCATTTCCCAATCTCATGTTTCGGCCAAGTATCAACTTTGGGAAGAAGAATTTTCAGATTTGAGAGGGTATGTAAACAATTTGGAGCCCTTTTAAGCCTCTAAATGAAATTGAAATGAAATGGTCCCCCCCAATTAATTACAAGTGTACTTGATTTGTCCTTTGGGCCCCCCTTCTTTTGGATAGATTAGGAATATACTAGGGAATATTCTTGGACAAACAAAAATCACACTCTTTTTCTTCCGTTCTTTTGGATCAAACAAACACTTTGAATATTCTTCTTCACTAAGATATGGAGATCATGGATGAACAAGATGAATATTCAAGTGTTGACCAAGTTTGACCAACAAGCAAATGAACTCCAAATCTGAATTTTCTTTTAGACCTAAGTTCCTTAGGACAAGACAAACACAACCAACATAAAATCAGCCACAAAATTTCACAAACAAGATGACCAAAAATGAGATCCCACCTCAAAAGCTTCAAACAAAGCACAACAATGGTAGATCTAGCTCAAATTCAACAAAAACTTCACTCTAAAAGTTGATCTAGACACCCTCGGTGTTAGAGAACAAGAATCTAACACAAGAAACCTTCAAAACAAAGTAAAAATCTTGTAGATGTAAGACTCTAAATTCGGATCTAACACAAGACGACACTAAACACCATTTTTTTTGTATTTTCTGATTTTTGACTCTTTTTTGTTGAGATTTTTTAAATAAGAACACTAAAATCAAGATTTAGGGATGTTGGAACAATCCTAACCAAGGCTTTGATACCAAATGATAGACAAAAGGTAGGCTATACACGAAATTGGTCACTTAGATGCAAATTTCAGCAACCAAATAAAGAGAAAACAACACATAGAATGGAGATGAAGAAGAAGAATGCTTGAAATTAAAGGATAGATAGAAAGACCCTTACTCCTATTCAATGATTAGCACTAGAAGATGTTTCAAAATATTCAACATACCTCACAAATAAGAGTTTAAACCTTCCTCTTAGGTGACCCAAAGGAAACACTCTTCCTCAAGTACACCTTTCTTGCCAAATTATTCAAAACAAGTGAAACCCTAACTTTAAATGTTCTTGGACCAATTTTCAGATTCTAAGAGCTAAAACTAGAGACTAAAAAATACAATATAAGAGTAATATCCAATTTCATCAAAGTCTAATGAAAAGAGAAAAAAAATAGTCTATTTATACTATTACATGCCAAATAACGAAACTACCCTTAATGAATTAAAGAGCGGAGGCGCCCTTGAAATGTTGGCTTTCAAAGTGCAAGTCTATCTTCCCTTTGTAAAATGTAGACTCTTCAAGTCCCTTCTTCACAAATCAAGGCATTCCCTCTCTTGGTCGAATCTACAACCCCTTCACAAGCATTTAAGTGCATAGACAAAGCTTGAAGTTGTTAAAGTTCCTTGGTTTGGCTCCTTGTAAAAGGTCTTGAGGGCCTTATACTTGCATCATCAAGTCTCCAGGCTAGGATATTAAGCATGGTTTTATTCTTGTGCCTAGCTTTTTGGAGACTGAGCCCATCTTGTTTTTTGGGGAGGGTGATCGTATCCCAGCTCACCATGTGCATTCTCTCTTTTTTCCAAGGTGGAACTCCAAATAAACTTTCTTTGGGATCTATTAATAAGGGAGATGATTCTTCTATGGATGGAGTGGTACTACATGACATGGTTAGGGATACTACTAAGAGAAGCTTTTGCAAGGGTAACCCTATCGGAAAAGTTCAAGAACTTGGTTTTCCAACCAGCTAGTCTTATGTTAATGTTATCAATAATGAACTGGAAGTCCCTTTGGCAAGGGGAAGAGTAAATAATGGGAAAACCAAGGTACTTCCCAAAGTTATCCTTAACTTGGATAGAGAGGATGTTTACTGTAGAGGTTTTGTCCTGAAGTGGGCAATTCTTTGAGAAAATGACCTTATATTTGGAGAGGTTGATTTTGTGCCTTGAGTGAAGGCTAAAAGACTCAATAACTTTGGAAATGGTGGAATAACTTCCTACAGAGACCTTAGAAAAGAGGGTGAAGTCATCAATAAAAAAAGGTGGGAAAGTTTGGGGCCCTTGTTGCAAACGAATATGGGGTGCTAGTTAAGGATATTCACCTTATGGTCTATTCTTCTAGAGAAAAGTTTCATGCACATGATAAAGATGTAGGGAGAGAGAGGGTCTCCCTGTCTGATCCCTTTAGTGGGGTAGAAAAAGTCAGATATTCCTCTATTAATTAAAACATATATGCTGGAAGAAGAGATGCAAGACATAATGAGGGAGTTGATTTTGGTAAGGATGTTGAAGAAGTGGAGAACTTGTCTAATGAAATACCACTTAACTCTATCGAAGGCTTTCTCAAGGTCTGTTTTCAAAACTATGTTTCCCTTCTTGCCTTTCATTTTCTGGAAGTGGAATATGACCTCTTGGATAATGATTGTATTATCTAAGGTCCTCCTATTAGGGAGAAAGCTTACCTAAGTATGGGTGATGATCCTAGCTAAGTGAATTTTTAGCCTGGACGCAATGATTTTGGTGATAAGCTTATATTGAGTGTTAAAGAGTCCAATGGGTCTGTAATTCCTAATATTACTGGCATTAGGATATTTGGGGATGAGACAAAGGTAGGTAGAATTGAATTTATCCTTCATTTTACCAGAGGTAAAGGTGTTGACACAGAACCTGATAACGGAATGACTCAAGATGTCCCGGTTCCTCTAGTAAAGGAATAGGTGGATGCCATTAGGGCCAGGATCTTTGTAAGGTTTGAAGGAGAAGATCGTTCTTTTAATTTCTTCAGGGGAAGGGATGATGTTAAGAGCATCCCGATCCTCTGATCTGATGGACCCTTTAGGGAAGGGGTTCAACTAACAAAGGAAATGAGAAGAGAGCTGGTCAGTCCTAAATAAATTATTGTAGAAGGAGAGAATGTGGTTGTGGATTGCCTCAGAAGAGTAGATCCAATTACCAGTATCATCTTTGATGGCACTAATCCTATTTTTTCTTCTCTTATTCAGAGTAGAGGTGTGGAAGAATCTAGTATTAGAGTTACCCTCAGCAAACCAATTGATTCTGGATTTTAGTTTTCAAAATTCTTGTTCTTATCTGAGAATGATACTAAATTCCTTAGTGAGGGTTCTTTTTAGATCCTGAAGAAATAGGCTGGATTGGTAAGAGAGGAATTTTTGGATGCTAGCTAATCTAGCAAGAATCCTGTTCTTTCTCTTAAAAATATTACCAAAGGTATCTCTATTCTAGGTTTTCACCTGGGATTCAAAGGTGGCTATGGCCTCAGTCAAAGGAACCTCAGGGGGAAAAGAATTCTAGATAATATGAATAAAGCTTGGGTGAGAGTACTACATGGAATCAACCCTAAAAGGGTTTATCTTGGGTGTTAGGAGTATTTCCAAGCTTCAAGAGAAGGGTACAGTGATCATAATGGGTTCTGGGAAGGTGATTGACAGAGGCTTTAGAAAAGAGGTGAATCCAAGCCTCATTATCTAGACATCTATATATCTAGCCTTTCAAGAATGAGTCCCCTTTCTATTCTTATATTGTTTGTTAGACCAAATATACTTACTATTTTTGAAACCTAGATCCACAAGCCTGCAGTTATTTATACAATATGAGAATACAGTGGCTCTAGTGATGTTGATACTATTTCCACCAATCTTCTCTGAGGCTTTAAGGACTTCATTAAAGTCCTCTCCAATAACCCAGGGATTAGAAAACTCACCAGCGATGGAGTTAGCAAACTCTGTGAGGTTATACCAAAGACTCTTCCTAACTTCAAAACTATTACTAGCATCTATAATAATAAAGTACCAAGAGGAAGGGGGATTAATTACCTTTACAACCACATGAATGTCCTAAGGAAAAATAACAATGTCTTGAATACCCAAAGTAGAATTATCCCACATGATAACAATAACCCCCTGAGCTACCCATAGAAGGAAATTGAATTTGGCTATTGAGACCTAAGGTTTTAACAATTGCTTTGTGATCAACCATTCTGGTTTCAAGAAGGGTAAGCAGAAAGGGCTTCTGAACTCGACATTGTTAGCTTCCCTAATATTCCATATTATTGAGGTCGTCATTGGGGAGGGGTAGTCTGATGATGGGTTGGTTCCAATATTCCTTTCCCCTATCCATCGAGGAAGGGGGAAAGGTTGACATTAGTTCTTTCCTCTTCTTAGATACCGAGGTCATCTTTGTTGAGTAGAAGATGTTTGACCTTGGAAGGTTGACTTGTAGATTGAACTTGTTTAGTTCTGGAGGGAGCAGGACAATTAGAAGATCGCTGATAAAGTCCTCAAATGTTTGAGAGATAGGCCTGCCTAGAAGTATGACCTCTGCTCTAGAGACCTTTAATGATGTCGGGAGTTTCTTCTTCTGCTTGTTGTTTGCCTTTAGAGCCTTCATGGTTTTCGCTCTTTCCATCATTTTCATCAAAAGTGGATCAAGCGGAATTTCCATTTCATTTATGAGAAGAGGAATTTGTGGGAGCTCCTAATAGGATTTGACAAAAGTTGGGCCCTCCTTCAGGAGCTCTGGCATTTTGGGAGGAAAAAAAAAGGCTTTGACTCATGTTTTAGAGTTTCGCCAAGATCAATTCTGGGTTGAGGGGTAAAGTCTGAGACTGGTTGTATATGCTTATCAAGGTCGTCATCTAGACATTTTGTTCGTAGTTGATCAGACCTTGATTCTGCCCCTCCATTACTACTTGGACTAGGTTATGAGGGTCCCGAATTAATAGAATAATTATCCTTCCCTCTATCAATAATTTTAAGGGGATCACCTGTTGAGACAGACATATCTCTAGCCATGATGCTGGGTGATGGTCTGTCTCCAGAGGTTGGGTGATAAAGATTGCCGAAGGGAGAGAATTTTGGCTCAGATAAAAAAAAATTGAGATGTTGTCAGGAATTTTATCTGGTAGAGGAGTAGAAGAGGTAAGTAAAGCATATTTGGAAATAGTAGGAGTGGAAACCTTATAGCTCCCATTATTACTCTCACTGTCAGCATTAAATGTTAAACTCTTGAAAGTGACAGTGTAGTGATTGATGTGAGCCGACAAATCACAAAGGGGGTCTGTCGTGTAGGTACTAGAGGAAAAGTAAGAGAGAGAAAGAGATTGGGTCTTTCATTTTCCAAAGTGGCATCTCCAAGGTCCAAAACGATGGGTTTTGTCTGAGGAGAACCCTTAGGCCCGGGTTGAGGAATCTGAGTTGGTCTAGGGGGTCGCTAATAGGGGGGGACTTGAGATATCCCAACCTTGTTAGAAGTGAGGCCTCTTTTCTTATTAAGGGATTGGGTCTTTTCCTCTTTCTGGCCAAAATTTAACTGGGCCTTGGCCTTAGGTTTGGAGAGATTTGAAGGACCCGACCTACCATCCTTAGGGATGTTGATGGGCAAAGCATTCTTTCTACATTTATCACCGTCGGAAGCCGACTTAGAGGTGATGACCTGAGCGTAATTGAGACTACTGGGTTCAAGGAACTTACCTGAGGCAGCATCGAAGGTTTTTAGCTTAACAGGTTGTTCGTGGGAACTATTTTTCCTTGGGAGTGGTTTTTTCCTTCGATTAAATGGGACGATGCTCCATTCCTCAGCACTGTGAGGAGTTTGATCCTGTTGGTCATCTGAAGGGGTTCGTTGCACCGTGGATTGTTTGGGGATCCTTAGCCTGTATTTTGATGTTGTGTGACCCAATCTCCCACAGCCTGTGTAGAGAAATCTTTCTCCTTCGTAATGTGAGGATTGTTTGTGGTTTCCAGTAGTCACCAAGGATTTTAGAGGGGTATCCATCGAAACCTGGACATAAATCCTGGCATATCGTCCTCGTAGTGTCGCTGAAATGCATGCATCAATTTTAACTAGAGAACCTATCTGCCTCCCAATCTTTTCCAAGAGCACTGCATCGTAGAACTCAATGGGTAATTAGGGCAAACACACTCAAATCATTGTGGATTCAATTTGAGAGTTATTGGGGACAAAATTCGTCTCCCATAGATGCACTGAGAGATACACAACTGCCATGAACCAAGGGTCATCCTGTAGAACCCTTCTCCGCGAAACATCTTCAGAGAATTTGACTATGTAATAGTCCAAACCCAAATCGATGAACACAAAATTTTCGCTTAATTTCTAAAGGTCAATGAGTTTTTTATTCAGAAATTGGTGGTTAAGGTTTTTGCCCACTGGTTTGATTATGGTTGAGAATCTCCAAGGGGCGTAGATCATGGTTCGGTCTTCCTCAGATAGTTGGATTCAGTCTTCCTGAGTGATTGATGATTGACTTTGTAATTACTAGAGGATATGAAGTTGAAATCTTGGTTTAACGAGATGTTACCTTTGACTATATCGACAAAGGGGGTTCAGGGGAGGGGTGGGGGGTCTATAGCCATATGGACCTCGGGTAGGAAAATAACGGTTGTTCAAATAAAAAATATTCTACTTACGTGGGGCAAAAAAAGTCGGGATTAATGGGAGATGGGTGTAATTAGTCTTTGATTTCCTTTTCTGAATTGTATTTGTGGGATGAATCTTACTTTTTGAAGTGTGTCTGGATCAGATGTAATCTTAACATTTTTTTACTCAACTTTGCACTATGTGTTTTTTGATATATATTTTCTTTTAATCCTTTTGTTTTCTTTTGCACAATCGACAATGGGTAGAAGTGGTGAAAAATATGAGATGTAGTAGTTTGGTCTAATAATCAATCATATATGCTTATTATCACTAATGGTAGTTTCCTGACTAGGTTAAGTGACTTTTGGCCATTGTATGTCAAAGTCTCATTTTCTTGAGACTACTCGTATCAATTGGAGTATTAGTCTTATTAATTTATACATCTTAAATTTAGTGGTTCTTTATTGGAGTTCTGATATATATTAAATAGTTGTTATGGTTACTAAAATTTTTGGCTGTTTTTCATATGTCGTAAGCTTTAGTTGTGTGACGTTCATTCTTGACTAGGACAAAATGCAACCTCAATTTCGTATCAATATTTTTATGTTATAACAAAAACTTTGTTGTTTATCAAAGTTGGTACAAAATTGTCTACAACTTCGTATAGAGAGCTTAGGGAAAATATTTAATTTCATCTCATCTCTGTCAATAAAGCATGCTATATGATTGTTTTGTTTGTGTGATATGATTTTCTAAAGATATGTGAATCTGAATCTGTTTAGCGTATTCAGTTTGTTCGATCGGACTCTTATTTTAATATAGAAAACACTAGTTTATATGTAAAATAATTTATTAAATTTTTAATAAATATTCAATTTTAAACTTATAAATTCAACAAAGCATAATAAATTCAATACTAAATCTTAAAATTTTAATCAATCAAGTTAAAATTTTGAATTTCCCTACAGATTAGATTTGTGGTGTCAATTTGTCAACCTAAGTTTGAAGAATCAATTTGACAGCCTAAATGGGACTAATATACCTAAATATCCAAATTCAAAATTCTTTTCCTACCTAACGCATGCATGTTTTCTCCATCTTCATCTTTTCGTTATTAAAAAATAAATAAATAGGACAGATATGTTAGATGAAATATCTCGTGATGAAATAATTAGAAACGTAGAACGCAATTTAGTATTTATTTATCAGGCATAAAATTTATCTCTACCGGTATTACATCAAGTTAATTATTAAACAAAGCGACGTTTTATTTATGATCAAGTAATACTATCCTCATTTAATTTTTAACTGCTATAGTTAAATTATTTGATTTGATATAAACATCCACAAATATTAATCATTTTATGATCATCAGATGTATGTAATCCTGCATGTTTTCGATAAAATTAAGAGAAAAATGAGTTTAGCCATGTTCAAATTACTTTCCTTCATCAGTAGTTCTGGTTGATATTATATAGTCTATAGAATAAAGGGAAAAGGCATCGTTTCCATCCTAAACTATACCCGAAAAGTCCAAGCCACACCTAAACTATACTAGTGGCCTATTACACACCTTAACTATAAAAAAGTGATATTATTACCTCCCCGCGACCCCCATTCTGAGGCGCGTGTGTTACACTTATTTTAGGCGCGTCCAGCCTATTAAATAACAAAAGTAAACGGCTAAAAACATTAAGGGAAAAGTCATCGTTTCCACCCCAAACTATAGTCGAAAAGTCGAATCCACACCTAAACTATATAAGTGACCTATTACACACCTTAACTATAGAAAAGTGATACTTCTTACTGAAGTGGTGCTGACGTGGCAGCGCGTGTAAAACACTACACTACATGCAAGTGGTGGTAGCCTGACAGGGTGTAAATAGTTTCACTTTTTTATAGTTTAGGTGTGTAATAGGTCACTAGTATAGTTTAAGTGTGGCTTCGACTTTTCGGGTATAATTTGGGGTGGAAACAATGCCTTAATAAAAAATACAAAGTTTATAGAATGTCCATTTCAAGCCAGTAAAGAATACAACTCCATACATACATATAAATAATTTAAGGACCCACGATATAATAAACTTATATAGGATATTCTCATATTGTTTTTTCACAGTTTGTCCTAACAAAAAAGAATAAATTTTTGGATATGAAATGCCAGAAATAGCTTCCAAACATATATCCAAATGGTGTCCTTAACATATAGGAAGGAATGTCCAATACATATAATGTAGCTTTCACGTAACAGAGAGTTTGTTCTCTAAGATTTCCATTAAACTTTACTAAAATGTAGCCCATGTTTTATTAATTAATTTTCGTTATATTTATATAATAATTGTCTTATGTGATAATATTTGGGAAAGAAAAAATTAACGTTTCTTTTTCTTTCTTTGCTTTATTTAAGATGATGAGATTATATTGTCCCAAGCACTTTAATCATCCTTAATTGTCCCAAACGCTCCTAAAAAGCTATTACTGTTAAGTACCACGTGGATTACTTAATTGACCAAACAATCCAATCATGTATCCTTGCTTTTATAAATGGGGAACAGCATATAACCAAATAGGTAAGTTTTCTAAAAAGATAGTTTCTTCCCCCCACCCCACCATTTTTTTAAGGTTGAAAAAAAATTAAATCATGACAATCAATGTGAAAGCAAAATTTTAAGAGGAAATGAAATCTCTTGTCTTTTACAATTTAAAATCAAGGAAATGATCATTTCGGATCTCTTATGTGTTAAAATGAAGATTTCTTATGTGAAAAATATCAAGATCTCTTGTAAAAAGGACATAAAACTAGCAAAAGAAAGGATAAAAGGCTAGAAAAATATTTCTCCAGATAATATCGATGTTTAACTAGGAGTTATTCTTTGATCGATGTGGTGCAATTACCATTATCATAAAGTCTTTTCCCACGTCTAAAAATTATAAAAAGAAATCCAGTTGAAAATTTATAGAATTTAGAAATCTTAGTTGCTCAGTTGATTAGCTACTTAAACTTTCACCAACAGATTTTTCTAACTTTGTAATCCCCTCCCCAATTTTCCTTAGCCAGGTTTGGGATTACACATTGGGATCCTAAGTTGACCAAAATTAACTAAATATCTAACCAAAAAAAAAAACATTATACTTTATTTATTTCCCCGCAATTTCAACCGTGAAATTAGCCATAAAGTGCCTATGCAACTAGTCATAATGGACCAAACAATATGTTATTGTTGTGAACAAATTCTTCTTTAGGAACTCAATGAATTAAAAAAGTGAATGAAGAAAGTGGTTATTGGACTTAACAAAAGTGGAATATGGATGCTTTATTTCAAAAAGTGACCACATTTTTTGTGTATTTATCAATCATGTGATAAATATGAAACGGAGTAATTACTAAGTACTGAAAAATGAAGGAAAAAGTTAATGCTGCTTTTTGAAATGAAATAGTAACTGAGAAAATTTTATGGAGAAAACAGAATTTTGGAGAGTTTCCAATTTCAAACATTGATGCAAGCATCTGTTAGGTCTACCTTCAACATGTGAATCAATTTGAAAAATTGTACTCACATGGTAAATTGGTTATACTAATAAGCAGCATGTCAAAATGGGGGAAGGAGAGTATTAAACTAGTAAAGGGGGAGTAATAATTTAGAATAAGAAAAACAGCCAAATTATAAAAATGGTAAATTCCAAGAATTTTGTAGAAGGTGACAAGATGCAGTAACCTATAGAATAAGGAACAGAATGGGTTATATCAAGTCCATATCAAGCCAGTTAGAAAAACCCACAGAATAATAATTTGAGGAACCCATGCTATAGTAAATTGTAGGGTATATATTAGTGAAAATTATGTCAAATAGACTTATTAGATTGTTAATTACAAGTTAGAGCAAAACTTTTTGATAATTACAAGACTAAAGAAATAATTACAAGTTATAGCAACTTTTTTAAAAAATCTATTTTAATTAAATATTCAAAAAATGATTTTTTAATATTTACTATTTATATTATTTTCTTATTTTTAGCATTTAACATTTATCACTCTTAATTAAAGCTTTGAATAATTATGACAAGTTATATTACCTCTGATTATGCAGTCTACCTCAATTACTTCTTGCTCCTTAATCTACCCAATTCATCCTAGCCATTTTCATTGTCCCAACAAGAACAAGATATCTCTTATGCTTTCTCTCTGAACCTAAGTGTTGTTGTTTCACTCTTAGCTCTTCTTCTATACATAGTTGCAGCAAAAAATACCAACAAAAAACGACAACAACACCAACAACCCCATAATTAATTGGGAAGAATTTTATTCTTCTATTCAACAACAACAAGACATAACAACAATCAAGTATGACGATGAATACGAAGACTAGGACTCAAAATTTGACCTACCTCGCATTCAAGCATTAAAACAAATATGTGGTAGACAGATTTGAAAGTTGCATTAGAACAAAGGATTAATGTGGAGGGTATTGTTTCTTCATTAGAGATTTTTTCTAAGGATAAGCATTTAGTGATTCCACTGTGTAACATGCAAGAAGATAATCCATTATCTGCACATTAAAAGAATAGATCATACGTTGTCAGCCATTGTTTAGCCACCATGTTTAATAGACTGATGTTTCTATCTTCTTCTCAAGTTTCTTGATTAGTTGCTAAAATAAGCATTTTTGTAGGTATCTGTATGAAGTTTGGTCACCATCTTTGGTTAACAAGAATATCAAATCTGTAAATATTTTACCTGATGCAGAATTCAATTCTCATCTATCGGACTCTGGATTGACACTGTCCTTTGCAAATATTTGATTTTTTTTGTATTAAATTGGTATAAAATTGATATTGAATCATTTTTTTCATTTGTTGTTTGATTTTCTAAGATAGTTAATAATTTGAATTAATTTTTTGGTGCTCATTACTCTTTGATTTTTTAAGATTGCTGGTATGAATAAAGTTTATTTTTTGTATTTATGTAGTATTTATATAAGAGATAATGCATCAAAACCCCCCTAAACTTGTTTCCCCAACTTACTTTAACACTTAAACTAAGTTTCTATTTATTTACCCCCCTTAACATCTTTAAACTGAGTTAATTTCTCCCCTAATATCTAACACCACTCTCATGAGGGAGAGTGCATCACACTCGCAGTCACATCACAACCACGTAAATACAATATTTTTAAAATATTTATATATAAAAATATATATATATTATATATATACATATTTTAAAATATATAAAATATTTTAAATTAAAAAAATACCCCACCCCCCATTTTCCATCTTCTTCATAACCACCCACCCCTCCCCCCTCTCGTCCACCCCCAACCTGCACACACACTCCGTCCACCCCCGCCCACTCCTACACTGCCACACCCTCATCCACCTCCGTCCACCCCA
Source organism: Capsicum pubescens (assembly GCA_030864215.1). Classification (NCBI taxonomy): domain Eukaryota; kingdom Viridiplantae; phylum Streptophyta; class Magnoliopsida; order Solanales; family Solanaceae; genus Capsicum; species Capsicum pubescens. The sequence goes on from CM061538.1 coordinate 264,493,896, forward strand.
CACAACAACATCTCCACACACACATCAATTTTTTCGGCGAATTTTCGTCGAAAAACGCCATTATCGGCCACCATTGAAAAACACAGTACCAATTTTATTTTACCAAATTATCCTAAAAAAAAAATACAATCAAAGATGACTATCAATGGAGTTTTTGATACACGTGTGTTGAATCTACAACAATTACAAATCAAGAAATCAAAAATTACTTTAGAACTTAAGAAATTTTGTTGTAGATTCAACAACAAATCAAGAAATCTCATTTTTTTGTTGTCAAATTTAAGAAATGAGTGGTGGTGGATGGGGGCAGTTGAAGGGAGGAGTGGGATGGGGGTGTTGGCGGGTGGGATGGGTGAAGAAGGAGGAATTTTTTTTTTCTATTATATATATATACATATATATATAAATATATAATATTAGTAGGATTTTAAAAAAAAAAAATCACGCATTTTTTTTTCTTTTCTTTAAATGTCACGTCAGCATTAGGGGTGAATTTAATTCACTCTAAAGATGTTAAGGGAGGTAAATAAACGCGTGTTAAGTTTAAGTGCTAAAGTAAGTTGGAGTGATAAATGTAGGGATTTTTTTATGTATTATCTCTTTATATAATGTTATGCTACTTTAACATTTGTTTCGTATTTTACATCGTTGAATGAAATTGACATGAATTAAGTCGCCTCAGATGGTATTAAATTTGATATCAACTATACATCAAATTATACATTTTTCGATTCTGCAATGAGTAACACTTGACATGAATATTGTAATTTAATTTTTATTGGTGCTCATTACTCTTTGTCTTTATAAGATTATTGGTATGAATAAAGTTTAGTTTTGATATTTAACATAGTATTTATACAATATTCTTCATCTTCTTCTGCCGGAAAGCAAACATCAATATCAATCATGGTTAATACTGATTATTTTTTTATTGCAACGAAATTTTTTTTGACATCAAACAATTATCAATTAATTTATTTTCAATATTTACATTGATAGTTTTTCATGTAATATCCATTACAAACACTAAAAAGGTTATGTAACATAAAACATAATTTTTCTTATCGATTGTCACATTTATAAAACTCATTCAATACAAATGTGATATATGCGAAACTTCATCTATACCAATTTTAATATCAATTTAATACATTAAGAACTCAAAATAAAAGTATTACTTAAGTATGAAATGAGTATATAAACTGGTTTCAACGTAATTTATTACACATAGTTGCAACAAAAAATACTAACAAAAAACGACAACAACAACAACAACCCCATAATTAATTGAGAAGAATTTTATTCTTCTATTCAACAACAACAAGACCCAACAACAATCAAGAACAACGATGAATACGAAGACAAGGACTCGGAATTTGACCTTTCAGTTCATTTAGGCATTAAAACAAACATGTGGTGGACTTGAAAGCTGCATTAGGACAAAGGATTAATGTGGTGGACAGATTATTGAACGTTTTTTTTTTCAATAAAAATATTCAAACGTTGTATGAAACAATAACAACTAGAGCTGTCCATACGGGTTGGCCCGGCCCATCTGGGCTAGCCCATACGAACTTTGAGTTTGACGGGTCAGGACGGGCTGACCCATTTAAATGACGGGTCAAAAAACACCAAGCCCACGCTATTACCCTGTGGGCTGCAGGCCTCACGGGCCAGCCCACTTTTTAAAAAAATAATATTTTATAATTTAATTTTACACTGTTAATAAACATAAATATTTATCACACAATAACACATAGCATTAATGTTTGTTAATCAAAAGGGAGCCAGAGCTCGAATCACCCAAAGTAGGAAGAAAACGAAGGGGTGGCACTACTCAATCGGAAACATCACGGTTGAAAGCCGATAACGCATTGAGGGAGATATAGTGAAGAGGGGGCGGCTAGCTGAACTAAGGAAATTAGGAAAGTGAAGAGTACGATGTACTCTTTATGTTTTAGTGGTAGATATTTAATTATTTTATTATTTATTAGATAGGAAAGTAGGAAACTTTCCAGTTTCTATTTTTTTTGTTAATGGAACCGGTCAATGGTCATCATTGGACTTGATTGTTTTTTAACTCTTTTACTATTTTTCAGTATTTTATTTTTAAATTGTTTATTATTTGACTGACGGACCGGCCTACGGGCTAGCCCAACCCACATTACTCAAGCCCTACGGGCCATGGGCTTATTCGGGCCGGGCTAAAAAGCCCTGTTCTTAAATAGGCAGCAAAAATTGAAACCCACCCCATCAAATTTACAAGCTGAGCCGGGCTGGCCCACCGGACCTTGGCCCATATTGACGACTCTAACAACAACTTGTAGAAGCTTTTTATTGAAATAATAATTTCTGATAGAAAGAAAAAAACAAATGTATATGAAGGTGGAAAATAAATCAGATTGTTTAAAAATGGAAAAAAAATGGCTAAAGAGAAACTAGTGGTGTGATTGGTATCTATTAGTAATTGTTAACTATATTTAAGGAATGGATTTTGTTATTTAAGTTTAACTATATTTAAGGAAGGAATATTGCAATTTAGTTATATTAAATCTATATTTTCCTTTTCTGTAATGATTTTGATATGCTTTTTAAAAAAAATGAAAAATATATAAAAATATATTTATTTAATTTTTTTTAAAATAAAAATTGCTATAACTTGAAAACTAAAAAGAGTTGTTATAGCTTGCAATAAACAATATAATAAGTTTATTTAATTAAGGGAAAAAACATCATTTCCACCCCATACTATACAAGAAAAGTCGAAGCCACACTTAAACTATATAAGTGACCTATTACATACCTTCACCATATAAAAGTGATATTATTACCTCCCCGCGACCCCCATTCTAAGGCATGTATGTTACACTTATTTTAGGCGCGTCCAGCCTATTAAATAACAAAAGTCGAAAAGTCGAATCCACACCTAAACTATATAAACACACCTTAACTATAAAAAAATGATATTTTTTACTCCCTGGATATGACGTGGAAAATACATAATTATTTAAACAAAAAATGACGCATTTAAATTAAAAATTAATGCAAAAAAAATTTAAAAAATTAAAATACTCCTCCCCCAACCCCCGCATCCATCTCCCCACCCCACCCCCAAACAATCATTTTCTTCATCACCCCCACCCCCAAAACATCATCTTCTTCATCACCCCCACCCCGAAACTCCAACCCCAACCCCAAATCATCTTCTTCTTCATCACCCCACCCCAATCAACACAGTTTCTTCATCACTCCACCTCCAAATTTCAACCCCATCCCCAAATAACACAATTCATCCTCCACATTCATCGAATCAATGTCAATTTCACAATGAACAAAATCAAATTGTATTTGATGTTTAAACGGGCAAAACCAAATTTTATAAAAAAAAATATATAAAATTTTGTAGCAAGGATGTTTTTCGGTGAATTCTCGTCGAAAAAGTCGAATTCATCGTCGACTTTCTCCTCTCTGTCTATTAATTATTAATCCATCCAAAAATGGAGTTTGCTACCATATTAGTTTTTTTTAAAAAAAATTATAGCTGAAAAACAAATAGAAAAAGTACGGAAATGTGTTGGTCATTACCATTTAAAACACAGAGGTCAACAGTCGAGTGACCATTTTTTGAAATAATAATGTCCATTATAGCTGAGAATTTTTTTAATTTTTTTTAAGAAAAGACGATGGGTTACGGATGAAGAACAATGTTAGAAGAAATTAATTATTATGGTAATTTTGTTGGTGAGATAAAGTTTATGGTGGTGAATATGGTGTAATGAAGGTAATGGAGGTTTTGGATATTGAGAACAATGGAGGTTTTAGACATTGAAGAAGAAGGGAAAAAAATAAATTAAAACGAAAAAAGAAAAAATTATGAAAATAATAAATTTATTATTTTTTCGGATTATGCTGACGTGGCACTGACGTGGCAGCGCGTGTAAAACACCACACCACATGCAAGTGGTGTAATGCTTGACAGGGTGTAATAGGTCATTTATATAGTGTAGGTATGAATTCGACTTTTCAACTATAGTTTGGGATGAAACGATACCTTTTCCCTTTAATTAATTATTAGATTGTTAATTACAAGTTATAGCAAAACTTTTCAATAATTGCTAGATTAAAGAAATAATTATAAGCTATAACAACTTTTTAGAAAAATCTATTTTAATTAAATATTCAAAATAAATATTCACTTTTAAATTACTCTCTTCGTCCACATTTACTTGTCCACTACATTAAAAATAGATATTCACTTTTAATTGTTCAGTTTGAAAAATCAAAAGATAATTTATCACTTAGTTACTAATTTACTATTATTATTAATTATAGTTATTATATTCAAAGTTTGATATAATAAAATTGTTATTATTGTGTCAAGTCGATGTTGAAGAAGTGAAAATGGATGGTATTATTGTCTTCCCAAATAAGGTCAAGAATGGATATGAATGCCAGCGAGATGGCTTCCAAAATACCTAAATATTGTGCCATTACTGTGGTCCTTGGTAGGAGCTGGGATCAATTAATATAGGTCTCTGAAATGTAGCTTTCATCTAACAAAGAGTTTGTTCAGTTTTGGTGGGTTCATTTTCAATCTTGAAGAACACTTTTTTGTTTTGTTTTTTTTATGTGCGATAATGAGATCACATTACTCGAAAATAATGAAAACCCTATGGGTAAATATATTTAGCACAGTGAATTTATTTCCTTCTTTTTCTGCTGTTGACAATCGTGATATTTGCCTTTAATTAAAAAGTGGTAGCTAGTTAGCTACACAATTTGTCATAATAGACGACCACATGATATATAGTGTAAACTTATTACTCTTCCTTTTGGAACTCAATGGATTATTTGCTGTCAAAAGTGGTTGAGTGAAAAAAGTAGTTCTTGGGCTTAGGAAAAAAGGGGAATATCGAAGCTTCATTTGAAACTCTGACCAAGTCTTTAGTATATGTTTGGTATAATCAAAAACTGATAAATAGAAAATATGAAGAAAGTTACTAGTGCTTACCAGAATCTTGTCAAGTTTAGATGGTCATTTAGGTCTTCCTTCTAAGGTGTGGAACAATTTGGTTAAACTTTTGGAGTTTCTGGTTTGAGCTTTGCTCGAGCGTAGTCAGTCAGTCGTGAGTTGTGACTAAGCTTAGTTTCCAACATTGCAAAGGGATAACCAGGGGATTAGTTGGTAGGCTACTTACAAGACCTTGTCAGTGAGGGTTTGATTTCCTGCCTTATAATCTCCCCCCTCTGCCCCCCCCCCCCCAAAAAAAAAAAAAAGGCAATTCCTCTTTCTCCTAACCCCAATTTTTTTTGTTTTTAAAAGGGTTTATTACATTTCCACGATGAATGGGTCCCACATACATAGTAGGAACTTCATATAGTAGGACGCTCTTGAAGTGGCTTGAAACGAACCATCCCTAGTCACTCACCACCGCGGTTAGAGTTGAGATGATCTACACTAGCTTAGCTAGCTAGGTCAATATTTGTACCATCACTTCTAGAGTACTACATTTATGTTACAAGTATAGCTTGAGATAGGTGGTGGTGTATAAGATGAGAATAGATATGTGATCAAAGCCAAATCAACTAACATATCAATTGCACCCAAAAAAGAAAAACTAACATATCCAAACAGAATGGTCAAATGGATATATAGATGAGAGATATCATGGAGAAAACAGAATGGTCACAAGCGAATAGGTCAAACATGGAAGCGAAGCATCAGTAAGGGACAGCTGAGGGAGTTTATATACTGAAGTTGAACTTGGGTTAGAACGAGGTTAATAATTAGTATTAACTTTATTGGATCATAGAACCTCCATGTACATAATATCAGGCACTGTAAATCTCATTCCTTTTTCAAATAAAGATTCAATAAATAATAACACAAAACCCATCAAATTAATTACTCGATAAATTTTTCTTGTCCTTCATGCTTAGAAAGGAACTTGATATGTGAGGGAAGAAAGTTTCACATGATAACAAGGTATAAACTGAAAGGAGCGATCCTATTCCGATTTTCAAAAGTCGATAGTTTGAGTACAGAAACAGGCTGCCACTGATTTATTACATTCCACGTCTATTGCAAATAGAGCATTTCAATAAACTACTGCAATCAGAAGCATTCCGCAATTCAAAAAGAACCCTGCAGCAATCGAAGAAGGATATCATGTTAGTTGCTACAACTTCAGAAAGGATAATACAGCTGAAAGTGAAAAATTGGGAGTCGTGGTCATTTGTGCAACTAGATTGGTGTTTTATTAGACATGTAAACTGTGCCATACTAGTCTAACAAGTCCCACAGAGAGGTTAATTTACGAACCACACTTGATACCTCTGAGATCAACCAGAACAAAACCATGAAAAAGTAGAAAAGATGTCACTTTCTTTTTTGGATGTCATAGCAATGGGGTTGTTCTCAGGTCCAAAATAGATAATCAGCTATTTCACTCAACCTTGTATTTTGCTTCTATAGCCTCCGCAATGCAAGTTATTAAACGTGGCATAGCATGACAAGGAAAGAACTAAGCTGCTTGTTAAATCAAATTAATCCATATCTAGTTCAACCACCAATTCTGCTACAAGCAAACAGTGATTCCGATGGAACAAGAATACTGAAGGTCATCTCTAAAACCAATGCCAGGCAAACAGCAGGAAAGATCTGACACGGAGGAGCAAGCCTGAAGAAAGTAGTTGGTTTATGGGGAGGAGAAGGCAAGCAGGAGGGTCCAGAAAACACACACACCAGAAAGCTGGCAGGAAAGAGACATGAAACTGGAAGGAATTAAACAAAGTGGTAAAATCTGTGACAGAACTGAGAGACTGGGATTAGGAATCTTCGTGGACTCAAAAAGCAACTTTAGCAGCTCTATCCAGTTTCCACAAGCCTGGTGTCAAACGTCTGTGGCAGTGAAGGCGTTTAAGACAGTGTATGTGAAAGCGAAAAGTCCAGAAAGAACAACAAATACACTGTCTAAAGAAGACATTTTAAACAAGCTGGTCTTAATGTTGCCGGTGACGGAAAAATGTTGGAGATCAGTTAATACACCCAAAGAAGACAAAATCTTGGAATCTGATGATTTTGATTGGAGGTATAAGCTATGACATTTACCAAGTAAGAAGCCAGCTGAAAGAGACATGGAATGTCATTAGCCAGGCAGTGAACTGGACTAGAAGATCCTTCATGCAGATTACTATATCTTGCTGATTTTTCTCATCTTTTGGAGCATATTATCAAATTCCAACTTGTATCAATGAGTGACTAACAGCAATAGAGAAAAATATTCTCGTGTAAGTAAAGGTTATTCAATACTTCTTCCAAATGTCCCTTTTAACGAGTAATAAATATATCAATCAATTGTTCCTCAATTTGAAGCTAGTTTTAGTCATCCATTTGAATCCCCTGTAGACATTCTGCTCTACTCAGACCCAGTTCCCAATGCTGGATAATTTCTCTTTTAGAAAACTGGTGGTTCCCTGAAACTACATGTCCCTTGACGTCTCACTTAGCCTTAAAGGCCATTCAAGTCGCTTACCATGACTTAAAAAACTTCATATTTAATCTCTTGAAATTAGTAATAAAATCTTTATGTAGAGACTAAAATTATTAGTTGATTGTTGAAAGTTGCAAAAGCACCAGCTTCAAAACAATCAACGCCTACACACAGTAAGAATGACATATTTAAATAGTCGGTTAAACAGTAGAGAAATCGAAAGGGTTTCTGGGAGAAAATTAAAGATAAAAGGTAGATCAAACAGATATTAGCTCTTTCGCACCAAAGCTGAAAAGCCAGTTTTTGACATGGTACTGAACGTTTACAGAAAACATTCGCTATCCAGTGTCGGTGGACTTTTACACAGGAGGGTAACTGCTTATATAGCACTTTCACCCCACCTAATTCCTGTCATGGATAAGGGATCGGAGTTATCGAGAAAATAAGAAGATACAAAAGCACATTCTAGGAAATCTAGATAGAATGAAACGAAAAGGTTTGTCACAACATTCTATATACGATATTCATGTATGCTTGGAGCTCTTTTTTTCGGGTGACTAACATTCTGTAATATCCATATATGCTTGGGTCATCAGGAGGAGAATGGAGAGATCGATGAAGATGTCACTCATCGAATTGGGGCAGGGTGGATGAAATGGAGACTCGCCTCCAGAATCTTGTGTGACAAAAAGGTAGCTCCTAAATTTAAAGGCAAGTTCTACAGAGTGGTGGTTAGACCGACTTTATTGTATGGGGCGGAGTGTCGGCCGTCCACATCCAAAAGATGAAGATGGCGGAGATGAGAATGTTTCGGTGGATGTGTGGGTGTACAAGAAAAGGTAGGATTAGAAATGAAGTTATTCGTGATAAGGAGGGAGTGGCTTCGGTGGAAGCCAAGATGAGGGAAGCGATGTTGAGATGGTTCGGTCATTTGATAAGGAAGGGCACGGATGCCCCAGTGCGTAGGTGTGAAAGGTTTGATAGGGATGGTTTCAAGCGAGGTAGGGGTAAACCGAAGAAATATTAGACGGAGGTGATTAGATATGACATGGAGCAACTTCAGCTTACCGTGGACATAATCCTAGATAAGAAGTTGTGCAGAAGACAGATTAAGGTAGAAGGTTAGTATGAGTTTAGGATGTTGTATTACTTGGTGTATCTTGTATATGGTATTACTGGATGTGTTGATTTCTATTGTATCTTGTCCTTTTACTATTCAGATTATTTTATTTGTGTTGATTTCTATTGTATCTTGTCCTTTTACTATTCAGATTATTTTACTTTGAACTGGGGGTCTATCGGAAACAACCTCTCTATCTAACATCTGAGTCAATAGTATGGACTGTGTGCACCTACTCTCCCCAGACCCCCACTTGGTGGGAATATACTAGGTAAGCCATATACAAGATTTAACCAGAAGGTAAGCCATATAACTTTTTTCCCACTCATATACAAGATTTAACCAGAAGGTAAGCCAAACAGTTAAAAGTGCAGACAAACTCAACTTTGAATTCCCCCATAAGCAACTTTATCCCCCATGCTTTCTTTTTCAAAATAAGAAGGCAATGAGAATATATTCCACCATCAAAGATGGCAATTAACTGTTATAAAGATCACAGTTTCTCTTGACCGAATGTGGAATCTTCATTACAATAGGAGCCGAACAACATGCATCAAGATTATATTCAAGATCGCATATTCAGACGACTACTAACAACTTATATAACAATTTGTGTCGAGTAAAAGTGTAAAACAATTAGTTCATAATAATCACCACCATTATATGACCTCAATAGATTCCGGTTTTTATCCTCACGTCATTACATTTCATGTCCAAAAAGTTAGAAAAACAAATTCTTTTCCGAAAACATACTCAAAAAGAATAAATTTTGATAATGTAATGAACTTTGAACTTACTATTTATTTTGTCACGGATATGGTGAAACAACTGAGGGTAAGAATAATATGTATTATAATCACCGAGAATATAAAATACAACTGAGAGATGTAATCAACAAACAATAACAACTAACTAAAAAAAAAAAAAAGATAACAGCTAAAAGTTCTTAAAGAGAACGGAAAATACAGAGATAGATAAAAGGAGACGAGAAGCCATATAAAAGAATTGGAGATGAAAAGTATAGATTTCGCCCAAGACAATAACACAATACGCATAAAATGATTCCGCCTAATCCAAAAGTCCTATTTAAACTAATTCAAATCCAAATAAAACTCTCTAATATATTAACTAAAAATTACATAAACCCACATATTATGTTTCATTTATTACAAAATATCCCATATCCCCAAATATATTACATTTATATCATTTTTTTAATTTCTCTCTCATAAATTATATATACATACAAACCCCTTTTTTACTTTCACCAAATCTTCCCCCAAAGTACGGCTAAACCCTCTTTTTACGTTCACTGATTCTCCCCCAAAAAGTACGGCTATAATCAAGCGACAGTTCCAAGTTTGAAATCAATCGTGTATCTGTCCAACTCCTAGTGAAGGGTATTCAATTTCAACTTAATCTTCTTCAGTTTCAACTAAATCTTCTTTTAACATTCTAAATGTTTAATTTTTGATTATTGTTAAGAAAAAATTTCATTACATAGTTGAAATTTTCGAGAATTTTCAAACAAGATTTTGTTGCATGTATTGATTTACTAATTTTATGGGTTTCTACTTTACCAAATTATAGTTTAATCATCTGCATTTTTCTTCCTTTTAAAAAAAAATAGTTGAAATTTTCGAGATTTTTCAAACAAGATTTTGTTGCATGTTTTGATTTACTAATTTTATGGGTTTCTACTTTACCAAATTATAGATTAATCATCTGCATTTTTCTTCTCTTTAAAAAAAAAACTTCTATTTGAAGTAATAAAGTAGCAACTTAGTACTTTGTTAATGGAGGATTCTCCTTCCTTTAGTTTAGGACTAACTCAGCTAGATAATAACGAGACAACAAATTCACTAGTTGATGTCGTTTCCTTGTTATTTGCTAATGAGGAACCTAACTTTTATGAAAATAGATCAAAAAATTTTAACGACCCCATCAGGATGAAAAAGATTATTAAAGCATCAAATTCAAGGTCGAAAAAAGAAATTGGAGAATCATCAAGAAAATTAAAAAAAAAATAAAAAATGGTCGGCCTCGTTTACCAAAGGTATTTCATCTTTTATAATATTTTTTGTTATTGGTATATTGTGTTTTTTGAAAATGGTATTTAACTGTTGTGATTGATTATTGGAGTTATGAAGTTAAGTGTGAAAATTGGATGTGCAGATACAAAGTTACTTTGTGTATATATTCTGCATAGATATTTTTGTTGATGCTATTGGTTTGAACACCTTGATTTTTGTAGTTCATAGACATATGTGGTTACTGCTTGTATCTATTAGTAAGTATGTTTGTGTTATACACATACATTATGTATGAAGTTAAGTGTGAAAATTGGATGTGCAAATACAAAATTACTCTGTCTATATATTCTGCATATACATTTTTGTTGATGCTATTGGTTTGAACACTTTGATATTTGTAGTTCATATACATATGTGGTTATTGCTTGTATTTATTAGTAAGTATGTATATGTTGTACACATACATTATTCTTTTTATGTTGTTGAACATATAGATACATTCTATTATCTGAGTTTTGTGTACTGTATTTTGATGCATTGAATATTTACATTTGTATATGTAAATCATATTTCTGTATGAGTTGTTTTTTGTTGTGTATACTGTTTTTGAGGTAACAAATATTACATCTGTATATGTAATTCATATACAAAAGAGTTGTATTTTATTTTATTTTCTTGTTTATTGTTGTGTTTATATACATCTAACATATGTATATTTAATAGATATACATACGTATTAAATATCTATTAAATATACATATGTTAGAAGATATAGGAGAAAATCATCTATTAAATATATGTTAGATGTATATGATTATGAATAGTACCTATGTATGTTTCTAACACATACATGTCATGTGTTGTTATATGTGTAATTAAATTTCTTGTTTATATTCATGATTTTTTATGTCATGTCCATATATTCGTTCATGTGTTAGATGTTGTTTGATGTGTAATGAAATGACTAGTTGTTATGTACAGTATATGTTTTGACAATATAGGCTCACATATTATGTGTTCTTCATTTTCAATAGGGTATGAAATACCGGATAAAAAATGTTCCTGCGCATTCTTTGCATTTCGATAATTATTGCAACCGCGTATTTGGTTCAGATATAAAGAATTGTGCTGGTGAAGAAGCTTACAATCTTTTTCATCAAACAATCTTTGGGTCCTTTCTGGACATGCCCCAGTGTAATTTTCAGGGTTAGATTTCCAAATGTATACTTATGCTTGAGTTAGAGCAAGAAAATCCGGATGAAATTCACGTTTACGTGCAGGGAACCATTCTGAAGTTTACTATTTTGGAGTTTGCTTTAATATCTGAACTTAAATGTACTGGGAACATTGAGGAACACCTGTATACTCATTCATCTAAGTCCGTATTAATGGCGAAGTACTTTCCAAGTTCAAAACATACTGTCAAAAAGTGTATTTTTGTACAATGATTCAAGGCGGGAAATTTCGACAACAACACCGATGCTTTGAACATGTCTATCCTATACTTTATTCATACCTTTTTATTTTCTCAAGTACGTGATGTTACTATTAGCCGATCGGACTTTGTGATGGTGGAGGATGGCAGGTATGAACAATTTTCATGGGGAAAGGCTTCTTTTCAAAAGCTGATTGCAACATGGAGACAAGATTTTTTTATTCAAAAACAACTATACTCTATTGGGGGAATGCCTCATGAGTTGAATGTTTGGATGTATGAATGTTGTTCTGAGGTAGACAGTACTATAGCTGAGTGTGTCGGTAATGCAATTCCTAGAATTTTTAACTGGAAGGTAGTTGGGATTAAGGTCAAGTATGAGAAGTTCATGGCCGATATGTTCAGCAAGGTAAACACTTAGTACTACATTTTGAGTTTAAATTTGTATTTCACTCTGCTGACTTTCCAGTGAATCTTAATGTACCCATTTTTTTAATGCTTAACAGTTTGTGTACACTAATTTACGGCCAACTCATGAAGAAGTACAAAGGCTTGATTTGCCAACGATCGATGGGGTTGAATTAAATAATGATGAATCTGCCTTATCACATGATACTTATCCAGATCGTAGTGGTAAAAGACACGTTGTCGACATACATACTCAATCGGACATGGACCATCAAGGTTTTGAAGATTTCAGTATTGTTCTACCACCTGAAATCCTAATGAAGGCAGGTCTGAGTACTCATGCATCCGCATCGCAACCTACGAAGATGAGGAGGACAGTTCGATTTGATACTACAACAGTTCCTATGTAAGATAGCGAGAAAACTCCACCGTCTGTTTCAGGAAAAAGTATGCCAATAGATCAATCACGGACTTCTAATTCAGAGCGTCTTGATGCACCAACGCTAACTCCGTCATCATCCGGCAAGTCAGATCATCAAGACAGTTTTGACCAAAAGTGGAATGAGTTGAAGTTCTTCTTACAGTCTTATGTAAGTTTCTGCATATAGAAAACACTGTGTACAATTAAATTGTACAAACATTATCAAATTTGTTATTTTTTTATTTGCAGGTTGACCAAAAATTCACCTTCCTTCACAAAGTAATGGTTAAACAACATGAACAATCAAATGACAAAAGAAATAAACAATACGCAGAACTTATGTGCATGCTGAAACACATCAAGCACACCAATGAAAAGGTAAATTTAACTGATTTTACTTATCACAATTAATGATTTTTGTATTTAACTATTGAAGTACATTTGTGACATTATCATTTTTGATATACATCATAATTTTCTATAATATTGATATACATTATAAATTGTTGATAGAATTTTTTATTTTAATTTCGTTGAAAATTGTTCACTTACGTAGAATACTTCATTGTACATAAATAGGTTGTTGACTAATCAAACTTGTAATGTTAATACGATACGATTATGGATGTTACAAAATACACACATACACTTATGTATATATCTAAATATACATAAAATACAAACACACAGTCATTTATATATCCTAATATATTTCATCTATGTCTTGTACATCTAAATTATGTATATTGTTCAATATACATAACTTGATATGTCTATGTAGATTATATACATAACACTGTAATGTATTTTTAATAACATACATAAGTTTGTGGTCTGTAGTACCCATCATACAAACCCATCTTATCAACATTTCTAACTCATTCACACATAATCAATTATATATGTCGGATGAATCCAATATTATATTTGTTACTCTACATTTTAAATCTTTATCAAACACTTGGGCATAAAACACCTTATTCATTGCAATTTTTTTTTTCATATTTTTTTTCCGCAACAGGATCAACAAGATCAAGATGTGGAATATTTACAAATGGAAGATGTTCCATCAAAAGAACAGGTTGTTCATACAAATTTCTTTTCAATTAATGCAAACAATGCAAAAATGATATGTTTTTATAACTAAGCATTTTTTTTTCCTATGATGATGTTGTTCTTACACATATGTAATTCTAATGTCATAAGGATGATGAACTTGAAGGGTTTACAACTGGGGGGGTTCCATCAATAGACAATTTCGAAGAGATGGATATCGTCACTAGTTCGAAAGATAAAAGAAAAAAGGTATTTTTTTCAAAATGACTTTTTCTCAAGTGATATATTGATATTAAATATGTACACACACAGCCATGTATATATTCAAATACATTTCATTTATGTTTTGTACATTAAACAAGTTAAATAATAAAGTTATATATATATATTTAATTTACATAACTGTGTTATGTATATCAACTTATCATACATAACTATGTAGTTAGTATTTTATAAATAACATAAATATTTTGTGTATAATTGACAACATACAGTACTGCAATGGTATGTATATGTAGATTATATACATAACACTGTAATGTATTTTTAATAACATACATAAGTTTGTGGTCTATAGTACCCATCATACAAACCCGTCTTATCAATATTTCTAACTCATTCACACATAATTATTTGTTACTCTACATTTTATATCTTTATCAAATATTTGGGCAAACACCTCATTCATTGCAATTTTTTTCCATATTTTTTCTTAAAACAACAACAGGATCAACAGGTTCAAGATGTGAAATGTTTACGAAAGGAAGATGTTCCATCAAAAGAACAGGTTGTTCATACGAATTTCTTTTCAACTAATGCAGACAATGCAAAAATGATAAGTTTTTATAACTATGCATTTTTTTTTCTATGATGATGTTGTTCTTACACATATGTAATTCTAATGTCACAAGGATGATGAACTTGGAGGGTTTACAACTAGGGGAGTTCCATCAGTAGACAATTTCGAAGAGATGGATATCGTCACTAGTTTGAAAGATAAAGGAAAAAAGGTATTTTTTACAAAATAACTTTTTCTCAAGTGAGATATTGATATAAAATCTATACACACACAGTCATTTCAAATACATTTCATCTATGTTTTGTACATTAAACATGTTAAATACTAAAGTTATATATTTTTTTCAATATACATAACTGTGTTATGTATATCAACTTATCATACATAACTATGTAATTAGTATTTTATAAATAACAAAAATACTTTGTGTATAATTGACAACATACAGTACTGTGTAGTATATTTTTATAACTTATTTAACAATAATAATTTATTTATTGTATTTTTTCTAACAACACATACAACATCAACAAGATCATGACGTGGAATGTATACAACAGGAACATGCTCCGTCAAATCAGCAGGCTGATATAGAATTCTTTCCAACAGAGGAACAAAAATGAAAAAAGATATTTTTTACAAAAAAGACAGTTTCACATAGTTAGTTTCAAATTTTGTATTAACGAAAAAATTAAAATAAAACTTAGATTTGTTTCTTGTGTACGTTGACTGATGTTCTCTATAGTTATATTTGTTATTAGTTTGTATATGTCATTTGTTATACGTATATGTTTATAATATACATAGTTAATGCCTAAAAAAAAAAAAAAGCATCATCATAACCATTTCATACACATTTAAAATATTTTTGGTTCTCGGCCACAGTAATAACTCATTGCACCCAGAAATTGCTCGTGATCAAATGTACAAAAAACTTTTGAGGTTAGATATATATCATAGTATAGAAGTTAGTATTTCGTAAAAATTCACGTATTTAGTTTTGTATATGTTTTTTAATATATAACAAGATTTTGAAGGATTTAGTTCGGATGTTGGAACTTCCACATTAGATGCGCATGTCGAAGAAATGGTGAATCAAGAAATGGAGGATATTGGAACTTCCACATTGAATGCTCTTGTCGATGCAGTTGTAAATCAGAATCCAGATTACTCTAACGTACAAAGCCCTGAGAATATCCATGAAGATCATTCGGTAAATACATAAAGTGAATTTTTTTCATAATTGTACTGTCAACATTTATAGTCAATTTTTTTTTCTTTACAAACTTGTTTAAAGAAAACTTACATTATATACATTTAATTATCTATATAGGATGAATACTTGAGTACCCTTTCAGAATCTGCTCAATTGAAGATAAATGCTATAATACAAGGTTTGACAGCACCGGTAGATGATATTCCACTTGAAGTTGTTAAATCGGTGGATGAAACAGTTAACTTGCATTCCCTATTTGATAGCCAGATTCCATCAAATTATCCTGATTCAGTTATTGCGGCTCATCTTGCTGCAAAACCCCCTGCTAAACGAATCGGGACTAGGTCAAGAATTTTTAAGTCACCATACACGACTGACTTTGCATCTGGTTCAAAGGCCCTTGAGGATGAAAGCACAGAATTCAAATAGACATTTGCATTTGAAGGTTATGGAGTATCTGACGATATGCCAAGTTCTATCATTGAAGAGTACAAAAAATGAGTTCTTGAGGGTCTGTTGAAGTTTCATTCAAAAAAGTGAGTTCTAACAATACAAATATTATTTTATTTCGTGAATATGCATGTACAATTTACACATTTTTCTTAATACAATTATTCAACTTTTTATAGAAAAATGAATGATGAACACTACAAAGCAAAAGCATCTTCCCTTGGAGTTCAGCAATATGATTTTGTTGTTGCTCATGCTCATTCTAAAAATTGATTTTACTTGATGTCGCAGAAAAATTCATGCTGAAATGATGAGGTATTTTTAATTTGAATATTACCTTTTAAAATTTTTCATACATACATACATACATACATATATATTGACATCTTATTCATATTACTCTTACAAAGAATGTGTTACAGTTTGAATACATTGATCTTTGTAGTTCATATACACATGTTCTACATGTGAAGAACATGTATATAAATATTATATTTGTTTGTTATGTTGTGTATTGTTATGTACATATACATATAACATTTTTATAGTAAATATATATACATATATTACCATCTGTTTAAGGTTATGAACATTACCTATGTATATTTCAAACAAATACATAGCTCATTCATATCGCTAACTGTTAAATAAAATGTCTTACTTATATTCATCATTTCTTACGTTTGTACGTATTAGTAAGTATGTATATGTTCTATACATACTTTGGTCTTTCGTTTTAAATATTTGTTTTTCAGGTAAGGAATATTACGTATTTATGTGAAGAACATATACATAAATTTAATATTTATTTGTTATTCTGTGTATTATTACGTACATATACATATATAATTTGTATATTAAATATATATACATATAGTACCATCTGGTTAAGGTAATGACATTACCTAAGTATATTTCAAACAAATACATGACTGATATATATCGTTAACTGTGTAATAAAATTTCTTGCTTATATTCATTATTTTTTATGTATTGTTCATATACACGTCTATGTACTAGATGTGTAATGCAATTACTAGTTGTAAAGTACATAAAATATTTTAAGCATATTGGCTCACATATTATGTGTTTATCATGTTCAATAGGATATGGAATACCGGATAAAGAAATATTCCTCCGAATTCTTTGTATATGTAGGATTCATTCTATGTATGTCCAGAATTGCAATGAATAACTATACGTATGTGCAGATTCATTATATACCTGTGCAGATTAAAATAATTTACCGTAATTGCCTGCAAGTTATATATATAAACTCCACAATTATGTTTACTTTTTTTACCTATTATTACTGTTTGTATACATATATAAATATGTTCACATTGTACATCAACCTAATGTCTCTTCTTTGTATTTTAATTTTGTAGTATATTGATGTGATATTTTATCACTTGCGCAAGAAATCAAAATTACGGACTGATCAAGAATACCGATTTACCACAACAAACTATTTTTTCAAGAATTATGTTGAGAAGACATACCGTAGATATTATCCTAATGATTCAGACACAGTACTTTCTACTTAACAGAATTATGCTGAGTCTGTAGTTGTCGCCGACAACGAAAATGCAGTAAACAACATAATCAAGGGATTTTCAATACCAGCTGGGTTGCCCTGGTACCTAATTAATGAGGTGTATGTTCCAATGAACTGCAATCAGAATTTTCACTGGGTTTTAGCTGTTATAGCTCTAAAGGATAGACATATACGCATCTATGATTCGTTGTCCAACATAAAAAATATGAACTCATCCGTTGAGATTCAGAAGTTGACGGTGATGCTCCCAACCTTCTTGTCTGACAGTGGATTTTTTGAACAAACATCCCGTACAAATCGGTCAAATCTTGATGCATATTGGGATAAACTGAGTAATACGACGCAGTTACTGAATACCAATCCATTTGAGGTTGAGTATGTGCAAAACATTTCTCAACAAGATTGTGATAGTCTATAAGTAATCTGCACTTAGTGTTTTCTTAAATATTATTTTACAATGTGTTATAATTATATAATGTGTTTATTTTTTCATGACAGAGACTGCGGAGTTTTTGTTGCTGGATATGCAGAATACATAAGCGAAGGAATGTCAGTCCCAACAGTTGATTTTGAAGCGGCATACCATCGTATGCGATACACATCTCTCCTTAAAAATTATGGTATTCGAAAAGCAAAAAAGAATTATGTCAGTGAGAATGAAGACCCTCCAAGACCAAGGCGAATAAAACACTCAATTCCTGATGAAATGGCCATTGTTAGAATTGGGTAGGAGGACAGTTTATTATGATTTACAAAATATTTACTAATATGGGTTTTGTTTGGAATGTTGCATTTTCAACAACTTTAGAATTTTTTCTTATTATAAATTTATTTTAACAGTTTTTTAAGCAATGTTTATGGATTAATGATAAAAATTCCTTTGCTGATTATTCTTTTGTGAACATGATTTGTCGTTCTATATATATTCATGAACTAATCTACATATACATATGTATACTAAATAATACTGATAAACAAATGCTTACAAACCACATTTCTTTTATACAAATAACATATCATTTAAGTTTTTATTTTTATTGTTTTAAATATGTACGACTACGTATACATATACATATTGAATACCGATGATGTCATATGTATATTATACGCTTATTGCATTATTAAACTATTGTATTGTTTGTTGTGTGTATAATTGTTATCTTATGCTTGTAAAGAACAAACTAAATTAACTTTCTGATTGAGTGTATATGTAGTAATATACACAGTACAATCTTATGCTTAAAAAGAACAAATCAAATTAGCATCATGTTTGAGTGTATGCGTAGTAATATACACAGCTACACAACACTATCTTATGCTTATAATGAACAAACCAAATTAGCTTCCTGATTGAGTGTATGTGTAATAATATACACAGTACTCTAAACTACAAAACATATTTCTTCATTCCTATATATAGCAACTTAGCATATTTTATTTTTTCTTGAATGTGTGTATATGTCAACATATACATATTGTTTATACCTTCATTCTTATGCTTAAATATAATTTTTAGAATGCATTTACATGTCAACTACACTGCATTTAGTCTAAATAATTTTATAAATTTCGGAATGTTCATAGAATATTTTTCAACACCACTCATTCATAGAATAAATTCATAATTTACATATCCATCTTATAAGTTTTTAACATACATACAGTCTTATAAGCTACATACATTTAAATATGAATTGTTTGTCATTAATAAGACATATTTATCAACAAATAAAAATAAATACACAAAAAAATGTGAGCAAAAAATGGCAAGCTATATCTGATCGAAACTCAGTAAATAAATACTTAACTTTATTTTTGATAGTTTGAATGTTAAAATTTCAAACTAAATCTGAAAATTGATGAGCTTAACTATGCAAACAAATACTTACAAAAAAATAAAAACACTTAATACCAGTAAACAAATACACATAAAAAATTGAGCAATAAATTGACCAAAATCAATCATAAATTGAACAAAAATCTTACTTATTTCAATTTTAAAATAGCAACAAAAACTGTTAACTAACTTCATTTCTAAAAAAACAGAAAAAGAATAATCGAGTGATTAATCTTCAAGAGTCAACAAAAACTAGAACTTAATTCTCTTTTAGGAAGAAATTGCAGGAACGCCTATTGTGTCCTTCATGTTCACAATGTCCGCAACGATTTGTGCTTGATGAAAGTGTTTCGCTAGATTTTTTCTTCCGCCCTTTCTTCGGCCTTCCTGGAAGCCTTTTGAATATCAGGGGCAACACTTCTTCCTCAGCTACACTATTAGGAACATTCCAGTATGTCCTATCTGGCATGAAAATGATTGGAACTTCATAAGTCTTCACCAAAGTAGCTGGTTTGTAGTATTCAGAACAATATGGACCAAATTTCTTTACATGTTTAGATTTCAATACGGCAATAGCGTGAGCATAAGGTATTTGGTCTATTTGAAACCTCCAACAGCTGCATGACTCACTTTCAAGGTCGATAATGTATCTTCGTCCAGATTCATAAACTGAATATATATACGATGAAGACGCCTTAACCTGAAGAGAATAAAAATACATACATTGAACTTTATCAGTAATTTTTATTTCATTTTGAAAAAATAAAATGTTTACTTTGATTATAACAATACATATAACTGCATGGTAAAAACTCACAAAAATTGATACATACCTTCATCCTCAACGCTTTCGTACCATTGATACGCCAAAAATATTATCAGATATACATAGTATTATATGTATATTAATCGAAAGTTATGTATATGTACATTATATACATAACACTGTAATGTATTTTTAATAACATACATAAGTTTGTGGTCTATAGTACCCATCATACAAGTCCGTCTAATCAACATTTCTAACTCATTCACACATAATCATTTGTTACTCTACATTTTATATTTTTATCAAACAGTTTGGCAAAAACACCTCATTCATTGCAATTTTTTTTCACATTTTTTTTCATAAAACAGCAACAGGATCAACAAGTTCAATACATATAACTGCATGGTAAAAACTCACAAAAATTGATACATACCGTCATCCTCAACGCTTTCGTACCATTGAGAGTTAAGATTTCATCAAATCTATGACCCAACGTAGTACTTGTATATGAAGCTATCTCACTATTTTTACAGTTCCAAGATTCAAATAAAATTCGCGCCTCTTCTAAGAATCCATATATTGGCAATTTTCTGGCCTCCACCAAACACCCATTAATACACTCAGAAATATTCGAAGTCATCATCCGACCTCTGTTTACCGGTGAATGACACCTAATCCACTTTTCATATCCAACTTCTTGTAGATATTTTTTCACTCTTGAATCAGCTTTTTCAATCTTTGCCATTAGGTAGTCAAAATCCTCTTTTCGATAAGCCTTGGCCATTGAATAATACAAATCACTAATACTTTCTTTGCTTTTCCGAAAGTAACCACAAACAATTTTCCAGAGATGCCAAATACATGAAAGATGTGGGACATTTGGATATACAACACTAACTGCTTTGATGATACTTTCATTTCGATCAGAGACAACACACATGTTGTCACGTTCTCCAAAAGCAGCTTTGAATAGGTTGAAAAATCATGACCATGAGCTGTCATTTTTCGTATCCACAACTCCGTACGCAAGCGGTAAAATGCATCCTAATTTACGTATAAACTATATTAATATTGATAAGTTGTCAAAACTAATTTGTTATACTACAACATATATTTTACAATGAAATACAAATTCTAAACAAATATAAATGAAAAATATCATACCTGCACCGTCGAGTATTCTTGCTGACAGGAAAGTCCCTTGATATGGTCCACTTAAATGCACACCATCAACAACTACAACGGATCTACAAAACTCAAAATCCCTTATCATTGGATGCAACGCTATAAAAAGATACATAAATCGATTATCCCAAGACTTATGCATTGCAATGTGAGAATTTGGATAGACATTATTCAACGTATATATGTATCTCGGCATCTGTCTATACCCATCAGCTGGACTACCTCTAAGCATCGCTATGGCGCTCTCCTTTGCACGCCATGCCTTCATATAGTTTATATCAACACCATATACAACTTTCATTTCTTCCATGATGTCTCCCGGTGTGTACTTTCTTTTATAGTTAACTAATTTAGGAGCCGCGAATTCACACACAAAAACAGTAGTCGCCATAATATTCTTCAGAACCCTATCACTCAAATGACATGAATGTTCTGGATTAAATCTACTGATGATAAAAACATCTGTTTTTTTATAGCTAGATGCTTCCAACATCCATTCACAATCCTCATTATGGCATCGAAGGAAATAGCTGCAATATGCAGTAACATATACTGTAATAAGTTTTTGTGGATGTTCATAACATTTCAATGTTACTATTCAGAGAAACTATAACAAAATCAGAAAAAATATATATATTACATGCCCGAATAACATTGATTTTATTCCACATTTACAACATATACATTTTTTATAAGTCATTAGTTGAAATTTTAAAAAAACTTATGCATATAAACTAATTTCAAATGCTTAAAATGTTGATACCAGAAAAATACATATACATAAGAAATATTATGTATATGTTAAACATTTGAGAATTACATACGCTTCTTGCCTTCTGCACATTCTTTTATTCATTGTTCTAGTACTACAACACCACATTAACATAAACAAACAATATAGAATGTTTACTTAAACCTACAATCAATCACTTCATGCGATAAAAAAATTTCAATTACATATCCGCTTCAGTTCATAACAATTTCAATCCATAAATAAATTACAACATAACTAACATAACATAATCTATACAGTTTACCAACAAATATTTCTAACACAACAAAATAAATTTATTACTTTTTTTATCTGAATGTTTAGCTCTTGAATTGAATCCATGTGTCACAACATACTTTGACATCACAGAAACGAGCGTCTTTTTATCCTTATACATCTGTTTCACCTTCACATCAATGCTCTTGCTATCACAAATAAGATTATCAAGATCGAATTTCGGAATATACAACGCATATTGATTATCCGTCTCTGCAATTGCTAGAGCCATAGCGTCTGATTCAACACCCTCCACGCAAACAACAGCTCTTGTATCTCTATCAAATTGTATCTCATCGGAAAACTTATCAATTGTTGATATGCACAATGGATACATCAAGAATGCTGGTTGCGCTTTCTTCAACTCGACATACAACCGTACTCCATTGTCATTACGGATATGCAAAGGTGAAGTATTGTCGTCGACTACATAACGTACCTCAATAGTTTTTCGAAGTTCATCAATGTTTAATTCCGTAGCAATTGACGAAATCAACTTCAGGTAACTTACTGATTCCACAACAACTATTCCTTCGCTTTTATAATTTACATATTCCGTTTCTGTTCTCCACTTACCAGCGTACCTCAAAAGTATAGCAATATTCATCTTCTTGATGTCGAATTCGAATTTTTTCCTTCAACACTATCAACATAAACAGTGACTGCACTTTTTTTGTGTGTGTGGATTGAGTGTTATTTGTTTTTCTTGAAGTCGAAGAATTTTATTTTTTTCAACAAGATCAACAAAATCTGTGTTTTTTTCTGTATATGTGAATTACGTATGAGCTTTTTTAAATGTATTTGACTAATTCAAAATTTCAAAATCAACAGTTGTTACATAATTTAAGGAAGGCATTAATCCACTAATTTAATTTGTTGAATTAAAAGCGTGATTAAAGGAGGGAATCCATTATTTCCTTTTTATACGCCAGAAACATTATCAGATATACATAGTATTATCTGTATATTAATCAAAAGTTATGTATATTAAAAAGGAAGAGAGAGTACAGATTTTAAGAAAAGTGAAATAAGGTGTAATTAATTATAAAAGGATTGGTATTTATGTTATTTATACATATATTAATCGTCCCAATATGGTAAGCTTGGTTCACAACAGATGGAATATGGATAGAAAGGAAATATTTTTGAGGAATATATATTAATTCCAAATTTAGTTAATAATAATGATAAGGAAGGAGGTTAATTGTGCACGTGATTCGTAGTTTGGTCAAATGTGGGCAAAAGTATGCCTATAAAATATTGCAGTTTTTTGTACATTTCTTGCCAATCTTATTACACAAAACGTATATTCAAAGGATTGATTCATTTATTTATTTACTTTATGGGAAGAGAGAAAGAGTGCACCTAGGGATTGCTTGATTATTACAGTAGGACATTTTTTCTAAATGTGTCTACCCAGCACAAATTAAATTTAATCCAACCAATAAACTTGAAAAAAATTGACTTGGGGTTATAGATGTTCTAACTAATTGAATTGTCTATATGCATTTTTCTTCTTCTTTTGTTATGTCCCAATCTTGATTAAACTTTTGTATGTTGCTCTAATTGTAAGTTAATTGGGGTCGGTAGGCATATATAAATCCTCACTATTCATGTAGCTTTTTTTTTGTACTAGTTTAGTATACGTGCGTTGCACGTGTATATAACATTAATAATAATAAATGCATGAAAAATAAATTGATATGTGTTCGTTATATTATTAAGTATAACACTTTTAAAATATAATGCAAAAGATAATATGAATAAAAAGGAATTATCACCTCTTTGTCAACTAAATATCACATTTTTTTAGTACCTTCAATTAGCTAATGACCTTCATGTTATTTAATACTCCTTTCGGTCCTAAATATTATCTTTGTTACTAAAAAAGATAATTCATAATATGTATTTCATTTCTTTTTAGTTGTCATGTATACTGAAAATAGTTGTTTTTTAAATACTGATCAATTTAAAAAATCAAAAAAGAATTATTTTTTTTATAATTTTGCCATTAGCATTAATTATTCTCTAATTAATAGACACATAAATAGGCGGCAAAGATTAATAAGGAGTATATGAGTCAAATTACACTCCTAATTAATTTTCTTAATGATTGTGAGAAGTTTTATCATGTCAACTAAAAAAGAACAAAGAAGCACATGTCATTTTAGAAAACTAAGGTATTATTAGTTTTTTTACCTTTGCCCTTCATCATAAAATATGGAGGGACATTAATGTGGTGCAAAAAGGATAAGTACTGTATTAAATTGAAATGAATAATAAATAGGATAATTTAATCAAATTACTTGATTTTTATTTAAAGTTTTACTTAGAAATACACATAACAAATATGGAAAGTACTTAAAAATAAAAAATATATATATGTTGTTTTAAGGGTATAAATTTCATGTCCTTTATTGTCATATTTAATGCAATAAAAAAATAAATGCCAAGATAAAACGATGGAAGCATTGAAAGTAGATAAAATAAGACATTTCATCTGTTCATTTTTACTTCTCTTATTTTTAATTTTTTTTTTTATTTTTACTTTTCCTATTGAACAATACTTGTCCACTATTCACTTGACACACATGTTAAAAAATAATAAATAATAGGGACAATTTCATTATATCGCTCTTTGAATATAATAAATGTATTGCATTGAAAAATGCATTGAGTGATGAATAATATTTAATAGTAAGAAAAAAATGGATAGAAAATGTTAAATTGTCTATTGATTTTTGAGAAAATGATCTTTTACCCCTCCAACCTTTATCTCAAATCCCAACTACATACTCAACCTTTAAAGGTAACCTATTACCCCCTGAACTATTTTAAAGTGGAATTATTATCTCCTTGAACTATTTTAAAGTGAAATTATTAAATCCCCCAAAACTGACAACCAGTCATTGCAAATATGGTGTGATGCACGCGCCGCCACATCATGCCACGTCATTTTTTATTTTTTTACTCTAAAAAAAATAATAATTTAACATTATTATTTCCCAATTATTATTTTTCTTTCTTCTTCTTCAAATCTTCTTCTTTATTTCTTCTTCAATGGCACCCAAGAACCCATCAATGACAATTATTATTTTTCTTTCTTCTTCAATTCTTCTTCTTCATTTCTTCTTTTTTCAATTCTTCTTCTTCATTTCTTCTTTTTTCAGTTCTTCTTCTTCAATTCTTCTTCTTCACTTCTCCTCCTCCTCCTCCTCCTCCTCCTCCTTCTCCTTCTTCTTCTTCTTCTTTTTCTTCAATGGCATCCAAGAACCCATCAATGACATTTCTTCATCAATAGCATCCAAGAACTCATCAATGGCATTCAAGATTAATTTATCATCTTCATCATCTCCTCATTCAAGAATTCAAGTTCTTAAATTTTTTCAAGTTAATTTGAGTTCAATGGCATTTCTTCTTCTATAGCATCCAAGAACTAATCAATGGCATTCAAGATTAATTTTTCATCTTCCTCATCTCCTCATTCAAGAATTCAAGTTCTTAATTTTTTTCAAGTTTTTTGAATCAAAGTTCTTAGTTCAAGTGAGAACTCATTAATGACATTTCTTCTTCTTCTTCAATGGCATCCAAGAACTCGAATTATGTGAGAATGTTGAATCAAAAAAGTCGAATGCCATTGATTATGTGAAGCTGAATCGAATGTTGAATCAACGTGCTGAATCAAAACGTTGAATCGAATTACGTGAAATTCATCAAAAAAAAAGTCGACGGAATTTTAAATTTTCCGGCACCGTCACTGTTCAGCGGCATTTCACCATTGAAGCTGCACCATTGAAGAAGAAGAATAGAAAAAGAAGAAGAAAAAAAAGAAGAAGGAGAAGAAGAAGAATAGAAGAAGAAGCCAATATTTATTAAGAAAAAATAATTATTATTAAAAATAATGACGTGGCAATAAAAAAATAATGAATTTAAAGCGAAAAAAAGTCAATTGACACGCCTATGGGTGCGTGTAGTCACATCCAGTGACACGTCAGCAACTGGGGGGTAATAAATTCGGTAAAAATAAGTTCAGGGAAGTAATAGGTCACATTAAAAGGTTGAGTGTGTAGTTGGAATTTCGACTAAAGGTTGGGGGGTTAACAGACCATTTTCTCATTGATTTTTTAAACTAAACAAGTATTATTGGATATCTACTTTTAGTATAGTGAAAAAGTATTTTTGGATAAAAGAATACTTGTTATTTGACATATGAAGAAAAAATAATTATTTTCTTTCATATTTTACACTCAACTTTAATTAACGTTAATATATTATTTGATAATAGTTATACAACAAACTATAAGGACTCCTAAATCTATTTTGATGCACGAAAAGTTTACATTTTATTGTGATGTTACTTATTGATGATATTCTTTTTTAAAAAAAATCATGTAATACAAATTACATAAACAAAAACTTATAACTCAACCTCCCTTTGTTTTTTTAGCTTCCTTTTGAAATTCTTTATTATGAAGAGCTTTTTGACATGGTTATGACTATTTAAATAAGACGTGATCCTTCAAATAAAGAAAGTAGATTATTATGATTATGAAACTTTAATTGTATGTATAAGACACTATTTTAAAATAAAATAAAATTGAAGGGTATTATAAGTTCATGGCTTCATGCAAATTCTATAAATATCAACCTTCATGTTTCTCTTTTTTTAAAAAATAAAATAAAAAATTAAATTATGTAAAAAATGACTTGAGGCTTTTGGTTTTCTAACCTTCATTATAAATTGGTAAATCACATTGAGCTTGGCAAATATTCATAACATTGATAATCTCCTCAATCCATATTTTAAATTTCTTAAATATTTTTTAAACTTTTCTCTTATCCTCTCTCCTTCAAATTCACATACATACATATGTCAATCCATTTTGAAAGGAGTTATTATGTCCATTTGATTTCATATTTAATTTGAATAATTTAACATAATTATAATTCTTTTGATGCTACTTTTGTGTAATGAAAAGATTTAGGATCCTCTCACTTTTGCTTGTTCATTATTTCAAAAATCAATATTTATTTATAACATATATCAATAAAAGATAATATAATTATGTTTTTCATGTTTTATCCTAACATTAATTATTTATTTTTCAAATAAATTTTTAAAATCTAATAATAAATATCAATTAATGGGGACTCATGTAATCGGTATTTTTTTAATGGACATACAAACTCTAGATGTGACAAGTAAAAAGGAATGGAGGGTACTATTAGTTGAAAGCTACATAAAAAAATCTTCTAAATAAGAAAAGATTTTTTTGAAAAAAATAAAAAATTAAAGGGAACATGACTAATTACTAATTGTTTTAGAACATAATAATACATCATATAGATTTTTGAGTTCAAGATTGACATTCTAGATAAAAACAAATAACGTATTCAATATAACTCTATAAAGTAGGATTTCGAGATAGTAGACCTTACCCCTACCTCAAAAGGTAGAAAGACTATTTCCGATAGAACTTCGACTCAAACTATAAAAAGAAACTCATCATCCCCAACTCCTATCTCCTTCAAAATAATAACTTAAAAGACAAATACAAATCATATGAAAATGACAACCACGTAGGTCCTGTTCAAGACCTCTTAATTACATGACAATAACTTTATATGTTATTTCAAATCTGATACAAGACAAAGAGGCCTCTTAACTTTCGAGGACATGATTGGAGACCAATACGTTGAGACTCGAGCTTGGGGGCTGCCCAACCAAGAAGGACAAGCCTTGAAGTGTCAAGAAGGACTCGATCACTACTAAAAAAAATTGAAAAATCGACCACAAGTGGTCGATTTTTTAATTTTTTATATATAAAAAAACGACCACATGTGGTAAATATCAAAATAAATATTTCAATAATTTTTATATTAATTAGTATATATTTTAAAAATTAAAATTTTAAAAAAATACCAAAAGTGGTCGGTTTTAGTGAAAAAAAATTAACTAAAAAATATTTTTAAAAATTGACCACTTGTGATCGGTTTTAAATTAAAATAAAAAGAAAATAATTTTTAAAAAGAGACCACATGTGGTCATTTTTAATTTAAATAATATTAATAAATGTTTTTAAAAAACAATCACATATGGTTGGTTTTGAAATTACAAAATTTAAAAAACCAACCACATGTGGTTGGTTTTGGAATTAAAAAAGGAAAAAAAGAAAATAATTATATAATCTTATATTAACTTTATGTAATCTAATTATTGTTATTAGTAAAAATAATATATTAGATTACATATATAATATAATATATTTACTGAATTAAAAGATAATCTAATATATTATTTTTAAAAATTATACTGATTACACGTAGTCAATAACCAATATAATAATAATAAAAATCAATCAATCTAACGTGAAAAAACTTACACTAAAAAATATATCAAAGATAATATACAAATTACGTACAACATAATCTTTATCTTTTACTTATGTTTCAATATTAAAAATAAATATTTTCCTTTATACATACGTTAAATAACGTTAAACATACATAATCTTTATATAATGAATATGTGTATATATATATATCGTATCGTTGGGATAGACCATTGAAAACTGTTGTATACGTATTTGAAAGCTGAAAACGGATGTTTATAGTACGTATTTGAAAGGTGATGTTTATAGTACATATTTGCAGTCATAATAATGTAATATATAATCGATAATTCATCAAAATATAATGAACGTGTTCTATTATAAGGTAATTATACTTGTGGATGTGATATATATAGTACGAATTGAAGAGTTTATATATATATATATATATATATATATATATATATATATAAAATTAGATATTAATATATGATGTAGTGATCCATTGATGAACGATATAGTCATCACTCATCTGAGTATGTGTAAGAAACACATTGCATTATTTTATTGGATAATAATATATTTGTGTACTTATGTGTGAGATATATATAGTACGTATTTAGAACTTCATATAGTCGATAATGTGTATATGTGTGTGTATGTATAGATATATAGATATATATAGTATATACATATTATACAGTGAAGGTATATTAATGACATAAGATAATGTAATCTATAATTCATTCGAGTATTTGTGAACTACGTTGTATATTATTATGGGGTAGTAAAATCGTGTATGTGATGTTTATAGTATGTATTTTAAAGCTGATAGATAATTGAAAGTTAGATATTAGTAGTTCTTTGTACTTGATGAAGTATAACAGAGGTGAAATTGAAACAATAGGTGAACGACTTGACTAGAAACATTGTCCATAATTTCCTGGATCCACAACTAAATCTCCAAGTATCCATGAACTAGGAATAGAAACATTGTCCATAATTTCCTCATTGGCTCTGTTTTTCTCCAAACACATGCTCAAGTCACTTGAGAAGTGGATTAGCGACTTGAAAATGATTTTGTGTAATTACTTGAAGGTGAACTTGTGTTTTGAAATTTGTAAAGTGTAATCACTTGAAAATGTGAATTTATGACTTGAAATTGATTTAGTGTTGGCACTTGAAATGTGAATTCATTACATGAACATGGTTAGATTTATTCACTTGAAATGTGAATTAGAGAGTTGAAAATGGTTATAGTGATTTGAAATGCCAATTAGCTATTTGAACATGGTAAGTAACTTGAAATGTGAATAAGTTATTTGAAAATTATTAAGTGTAGTGACTTGAAAATGATTAAGTGTAGTTACTTGAAATTGCAAATTTGTGACTTGAAAACGGTAAGTGTAGTTACTTGAAATTGTAAACTAGTCGATTGAAAATAGTTAAGTGTAGTTACTTGAAATGTGAATTAGTTACTTGAAAGTGGTTAAGTATAGTGACTTGAAATGAAAGATTAAGTGTAGTGACTTGAAAATGATTAAGTATAGTTATTTGAAATGTGAAGTAGTTACTTGAAAATTGTTAAGTATAATGATTTGAAATGTGAATTAATTATTTGAAAATGGTTAAGTGTAGTGACTTACAATGTGAATTAGTTATTTGAAAATGGTTAAGTGTAGGTACTTGAAATGTGGACTTGTGTTTTGAATATAGTTAAGTATGGTCACATGAGAAGTGCATTAGTGAGTCAAAAATGTTTAAGTGTAGTTACTTGAAAGGTGGACTTGTGTTTTGAATATAGTCAAGTGTGGTCACTTGGAGAAGTGAGTTAGTGACTTGAAAATGTTTAAGTGTAGGTACTTGAAATGTGAACTTGTGTTTTGAATTTAGTTAAGTGTGGTCACTTGAGAAGTGCATTAGTGAGTCGAAAATGTTTAAGTGTAGTTACTTGAAAGGTGGACTTGTGTTTTGAATATAGTTAAGTGTGGTCACTAGAGAAGTGAGTTAGTGAGTCGAAAATGTTTAAGTGTAGGCACTTCAAATGTGGACTTGTGTTTTGAATATAGTTAAGTGTGGTCACTAGAGAAGTGAGTTAGTGAGTCGAAAATGTTTAAGTGTAGGCACTTCAAATGTGGACTTGTGTTTTGAATATAGTTAAGTGTGGTCACTTGAGAAGTGCATTAGTGAGTCGAAAATGTTTAAGTGTAATTACTTAAAAGGTGGACTTGTGTTTTGAATATAGTCAAGTGTGGTCACTTGAGAAGTGAGTCACGTGTCCGAACCAACGTAACCTCACTTCTCGCATCTTGTCCTCCACAGAGACAACTCACACCTTCTCCCGAATAATCTCATTCCTCATCCTATCTTTCCATGTGCACACATCCAACTTTTCTTCATCAGTAGTTCTGGTTGATATTATAGTCTATAGAAAAAAGTACAAAAGTTTATAGAATGTCCATTTCAAGCCAGTTAGAATACATATAAATAATTTAAGGACCCACGATATAATAAACTTATATAGGATATTCTCATATTGTTTTTTCACAGTTTGTCCTAACAAAAAAGTATAAATTTTTGGATATGAAATGCCAGAAATAGCTTCCAAACATATATCCAAATGGTGTCCTATATATATTGTGGTCCTCAACATATAGGAAGGAATGTCCAATACATATAATGTAGCTTTCACGTAACAGAGAGTTTGTTCTCTAAGATTTCCATTAAACTTTACTAAAATGTAGTCCATGTTTTATTAATTAATTTTCGTTATATTTATATAATAATTGTCTTATGTATAAATATTTGGTGATAACTGATAATATTTGGGGAAGCAAAAATTAACATTTCTTTTTCTTTCTTTGCTTTATTTAAGATGACGAAAGTACGTTAGTCGAAATGAACAATGAAATAATTCCGGTAAATTTATTTATTACAAGCTAATGATCAACCAATTCGTTAGTTTAATAGAGATGTGTCCACAGATTTAATACTTTCTTGATTTAGAAATTGCCCCAATCAAGTTAGCTCTTTATATTTCACAAGATAGTACAATATTTACATGAAATATCCATCAAGTTTTTAAAAACAATAAAACAAACAGAACAATATTGTCCCAAGCAATTTAATCATCCTTAATTGTCCCAAACACTCCCAAACGCTATTACTATTAAGTACCACGTGGATTACTTAATTGACCAAAACAATCCAATCATGTATCCTTGCTTTTATAAATGGGGAACAGCATAGGTAAGTTTACTAAAAAAGATACTTTCTCCCCCCCCCCCCCCCCCCAACAATTTTTTAGGTTGAAAAAAAATTAAATCATGACAATCAATGTGAAAGCAAAATTTTAAGAGGAAATGAAATCTCTAATCCTTTTACAATTTAAATTAAGAAAATAATCATTTCGAATCTCTTATGTGAAAAATATCAAGATCTCTTATAAAAAGGATATAAAATTTTAAAAAAAAGTAAAAGGCTACTAGAAAAGCATCTCTCCCGGTAATATCATATTTAAACTAGCAGATATTTTTTGATCGATATAGTGCAATAACCATTATCAGAAAGTCTTTTACCATGTCTAAAAATTATAAAAGGAAATCCAATTGAAATTTTATAGAAATTCCCCTCCGTTCAATTCTAGTGAACAATTTAAGCATGTACAACGAAATTAAAAAAATAACTCAGGAAATCTTAGATGCTCAGTTGATTAGCTACCTGAACTCGCACCAACAAATTTTTCTAACTTTGTAATCTGCCCCCCAATTTTCCTTAGCCAGGTTTGAGATTACACATTGGGATCCTAAGTTGACCAAAATTAATTAAACATCTAACCAAAAAATATTATACTTTAATTATTTCCCCGCAATTTCAACCGTGAAATTAGCCATAAAGTGCCTATGCTGCTTTATGAACATTTTATGGAGAAAACAGAATTTTGGAGAGTTTACAATGTCAAAACATTGATGAAAGCATCTGTTAGGTCTACCTTCAACATGTGAATCAATTTGAAAAATTATACACTGTTATGGTAAATTGGTAATACCAATAAGCAGCATGTCAAAATGGGGAAGGAGAGAAGAGTACGTATTAAACTAGTAAAGGGGGAGCAATAATTTAGAATAAGAAAAACAGCCAAATTATAAAAATGGTAAATTCCAAGAACTTTGTAGAAGGTGACAAGATGCAGTAACCTATAGAATAAGGAACAGAATGGGTTATATCAAGTCCATATCAAGCCAGTTAGAAAAACCCACAGTATAATAATTTGAGGAACCCATGCTATACTAAATTGTAGGGTATATATTACTCTCTTCGTTCACGTTTATTTATCCACTGTATTAAACATAGATATTCACTTTTAATTGTTCAGTTAGGAAAATCAAGAGATAATTTATCGGTTAGTTACTAATTTATCATTATTATTAATTATAGCTATTACATTCAAAGTTTTTCTTTTTATTTTCAACATTTACATTCAAAGTTTGATATAATAAAATTGTTATTATTGTGTCAAGTCAATATTGAAGAAGTGAAAATGGATGGTATTATTGTTTTCCCAAATAAGGTCAAATAATGGATATGAATGCCAGAGAGATGGCTTCCAAAATACCTAAATATTGTGCCATTACTGTGGTCCTTGGTAGGAGCTGGGATCAATTGATATAGGTCTCTGAAATGTAGCTTTCATCTAACAAAGAGTTTGTTCAGTTTTGGTGGGTTCATTTTCAATCTTGAAGAACACTTTTTTATTTTATTTTATTTATGTGAGGTAATGAGATCACATTACTCGAAAATAATGAAAACCCTATGGGTAAATATATTTAGCACAGTGAATTTATTTCCTTCTTTTTCTGCAGTTGACAATCGTGATATTTGCCTTTAATTAAAAAGTGGTAGCTAGTTAGCTACACAATTTGTCATGATAGACGACCACATGATATATAGTGTAAACTTATTACTCTTCCTTTTGGAACTCAATGGATTATTTGCTGTCAAAAGTGGTTGAGTCAAAAAAGTAGTTCTTGGGCTTAGGAAAAAGGGGAATATCGAAGCTTCATTTGAAACTCTGACAAAGTCCTTAGTATATGTTTGGTATAATCAAAAACTGATAAATAGAAAATAGGCAGGCAAAATAGCTCACTAAAATCCTTCTATTCATTTGGTTTGTAAAGTGGATACTTTTACTCAACCATTTGTCTTTTAAACCTTTCAACTTAATAAAACTTATCATTTTAAACTCTTTTGATGCATATGTGACATTAAGTTGCTGATGTGAAAGACGTGTGTTCTTCTTCACCCCTACCCATCCTGCCCCCCCCCTTCTTCCCCACATTCCAACAGATTTCTCTCACACCCCTTCCCCATCCACCACCCCATCTAGCACCCTCACCGCGCCCCCCCCCCCCCCAATTAAGTTATATTAATATAATATTAATTGTTATTTTTAATTTTTAAATAATGATGGAGATGAATTTTATTTTAAAACATAAAATTTTAATTTATTATTTTATTTTTCATTTAATGGTAGAGATAAAAAAAAAAATTAAATAATGGTGGAGATGAATTTTTTTTGTTGTTAAAGTTTTTTATTATATGACATATAGAGAAATCTCGAGTTAAAATCTCATCTTCGTTGTTGAAATTTTTTATTTTGTAATATAAATTACGAGATTTTATGATTTTGAATTGTAATTTTATGATATATAAATTCTGATTTGTTGATTAAGTTATATCAATATGATATAAATTGTTATTTTTAAATAATGAAGGAGATGAATTTTATTTTAAAAAATATTTTTTAAATTTTTTATTTTTTATTTTTTATTTTTTATTTGTTTAATATTATTAATTAATAATTTTAAAAATTAATTAATGAAGATATTATGAAATGTCATTGACTTATATGACGTGGAGATGAGGTGGAGCTGACGTGGAGATGAGGTGGAGCTGACGTGGAGTTTTTAAAGGAGAGTGAGTCACACACATGGTCTGAAGGGTTCAAAATGTTGGATTTTTGATGGGTTGAGGAATTCAGATGACAAAAGGCTAAGTAGAAGTATCCACTTTACAAACCAAACCAAGTACGAGGGTCCACTGAGCTATTTTGCATAGAAAATCTATAATTTATCTATAATCTATATATAATATATTAAAAGTGTGAAGACCTTTAAAAAAGTAATTCGAACTTTTTACCCTTCATTAAAATGTTTTGTAATAGACAAAAACATCTTTTCACATTTTTTCTTCAATTATTATATTATTAAATTAAGGACTCCTAAAATATATGAAAAGAATCCTAATAAAATAAATATATGAAAAGAAATCAAGAATTCTAAACTACTTAAAATATACTAATTCTAAAATATATGAAAAGAAATTAACAGTCCTAAAATATATGTAAAGAAGTATATTTTATTTTAATAAATATATCGGGTTGACATATACTTCCAACCCCTGAATCCAAATTCCTTTTTATCTTCTCACGTTTTTTTTTTTTTTGTATAAATAACATAAATACCAACCCTTTTGGAAGTAATTGCACTCTCTCCCACTTTTTTAATTACTTTAGTCTCTCTCCCTATTAATATACATAACATAACCGACATATACATAATATTTTGTGTATATGTTGGGATTTGTGTAATATGTTTAGGGAATTGAGATTTTTTGTAATATTGGAAACATAAATTGTGTATTTGTGTAATTTTTAGTTTTTTTTTTTCAAAACAAATATGAGTCTTTCTCTATGGGACCGGGTTTTAAGCTTATGTTTATGTTTGATATTTTTTTTTGTTGTTGTTTAAATTTACCTTCAAAATAAGCTTATATTCTTTTGTTATTGGTTTAAATTAGGCTTAACAAAATTGAATATTCTTTTAACTTATAAGATGTTTTTTTTTCATAATCTTAAATTATTCTCTCCGTAAATAAATCATTATTGATTTATTTTTTAATATGTTTGTGTCGATGAAGAATGATTTGTGTAAAACGTGTAAACGAGATTTTATACCGATTACGAGTAAATTTAAGGTATGTTATTTCTTATTCATGTTAGTCATATTTCTTATTAAGGCTTAATTCAAGTTAATACTCTTTCGTCAGAATCATACCTACATATTAAAAAAAAAACTATTAAGAGAAAAATCAAGTGAAAATTGTGATTTATCATGATAACAAACAAATAGTGTTAAACAAGTATCAAACAAAGTCATTAGTTGGCTAGAAGATAAAATAGAATGGGCATTAGAGATTTGATGAGTTAGCAAACCAAATTTATAGCCTATTTTATTCTTCCATCAGGTTCTTAGAGATGGACACTAGGGATAATTTGCATCGCTCAGATTATGTTTTAGTGTCATCGCCAAGACTCTAAAATATATTTTTTCTTTCAAAGTATAATATTAGATAATTGATATTTCAATATATTATTTATTTATTTTCAATTTTTTGTTCATATATTTACTTCATAATTTATAATTATTAGTCTTGAATGAGAAGACGCATGGCATGGAATGTGATTTTACTTGCCTTGACGTGGGTGGTATGGAAAGAGAGAAATGGAAGATCTTTCGAAGGATAAGCTTTTCTCTATCAAGAAATTAGCGTTAAGTGATAAATTTGATTCATAATAGTGAAATTTTTAAAGACGGATCATGTATATTGTTCGATATAAATGATAGTAATTTATTCTTTTATATACACTTATTATTATCGTCATACACACGTGCAAAGTACGTACACTTGATTAGTATAAAGAAAGTTACAAGTGCTTACCAAAATCTTGTCTAGCTTAGTTGGTTGACAACTTAAACTTTCACTTTGTTGGTGAGGATTCGACTCTCCACCTTAGTTGGTTTGGTTGACTACTAACTTTCAAAGGTATAATCTGTACTCGAAGTGGTCCCACATACATAGTAGGGACTTTTTATAGCAGGATGCTCTTGAAGTGGCTTGAAACGAACCTTACCTAGTCACTCACCAGTCACCGTGGTCAGAGTTGAGATGATTTATACTAGCTTAACTGTCAATATTTGTACCATCACTTCTAGAGTACTACATGTATGTTACAACTAATTACAAGTATAGCTTGAGATGTCTGATGGTGTAGGAAGGGAGAATAGATATGTGATCAAAGCCAAATCAACTAACATGTTCAAACTTCTCATCAAGCTATTTTCTGGAGTTGAACCTGGGTTTATATAAACTAAGAACAACTTGAACTCGAATGACAACTGGGAAGTTTGAATTTGAAATAATAGCAAATCCTCATCGAGAATTATTTCTTAAGAAAATAGCTCATGTTATCATTTGATGTAGTAACAACCAAAATTTGTTAAGCTAGACAGAACGGAATTTGATAATATAATACTTCTATCATAATATTAAAGGAGAACTCTTAACATAATTTTCTTAGGACTTCATTATAGAATGTTTTTAGATATAGACCTCCACATAACTTTTGACAAAGGAGGTACGTATTTGCTCAATTTCGGATACTTATATTTGGTCCTCTTTTGCTTATTAATCCGATAATTGGACGCTTCTGTTAAATTTAGGACATATTTGAATCAACTATTGAACATGTGTGAGCTCAAGTATTAACGAATGACATCTACTCAATTTTGAATACCTTAAAAGGCATGTTCGAACATTTTCAGTTAAGTATATAATACATCATAATAAATCAAAAGCTGGAAATAGAAGATATGAAGAGTCATTAGTCCTTAAAAATGAAGGAAAAAAATGAATTACAATTACTACTTTTTTTTAAATGGATATAGCTGAGAGATGCAATGGAGAAAACAAGATGTTCACAAGCTTATAGGTCAAACGTGGAAGCAAAACATCATTAAGGGAAGCTGAGGGAGTTTCTATACTGAAGTTGAGCTTGGGTTAAACCAAAGTTAATAATTAATATATAGGAAGAAATCTAATACAATTTCTTGTCCAAACTAAAATCCCTTCTCTGAGAAAATGAATGTGCATTTCAATGGGTTAACGTACCATAGCCTTCAGACTCTTTATTATAGAATATTTATGGATCATATAACCTCCATGCACATAATAAGAGTACTATAAATCTCAGTTCATGTTGGTTTCAAATAAAGATTCAATAAATAAGTACACCAAAACAGTCAAATTTATTTGTGAATTAATTACTCTTTAAATTTTCCTGTCCTCCATGCTTAGAAAGGAACTTGGAAACATTTGTGATGGAAGAAAGGATCACATGATAACAAAATATAAATTGAAAGGAGCAAGCCTATACCGATTTTCAAAAGTCGACAGTTTGAGTACAGAAACAAGCTGCCATTGATTTATTACATACCACGTCTATTGCAAATAGAGCATTTCAGTAAACTACTGCAACCAGAAGCATTCGACTAGTCAAAAAGAACCCTGCATATCAAAAAAGGTTTTCACGTTAGTTACCACATCTTCAAAAGGATAATACAGCTGAGTATTAAATTTGCGAGCATGGTCATTGCAACTAGATTGGTGTGTTATTAGACATGTATAATGAAAAAAGATACTAGTACACAACAACTCAGATACAAATAGAAAATACTCTCGCTTCCTTTTTTGGATGTCACAGTAATGTTCTTACTAAACCTTGTACTTTGCTTCTCTAGCCTTAGCAATGCAAGTTATTAAACATGGCATGGCAAGGAAAGATTAGAACAACATCACAACCAAAACTTACTACCATGAAATACAGTACAGTAAACTTATGTAAAGGCTTATAGCTAATGTACTTGGAAAAGCTTAGCAATATACGGTTAAACTGATATCGCGTTCATCCATCAATTCTGCGACAAGTAAAAGAACCCCAAGTATCAAAAAGCATGAGCACATGAACTATATGGAGCAGCTGGAACTTTGAAAGAAGTTTTCAACGGGAAGTAAACGAGAATCAGAATTCTATCTGGTGAGTAAGAAAAACAGTGATTCTGATGGAGGATGTAAAACGGAACAAGGAATATTGAAGGTCATCAGTAAACCAATACTAGGAAAACAGCAGGAAAGATCTGACACGGTGGAGCAAGCCTAAAGAAAGCAATTGGGTTATGGGGTGGAGAAGGCAAGCAGCAGGAGTCGGAAGACAAAAACACCAGAAAGCTGGCAGGAAAGAGAAATAAAATTGGAAGGAATTAAACAAAGTCGTAGACTCTGTGATAGAATTGAGAGAGAGAGAGATCTGGAATCATTGCGGGTGCTAACAGTAGACCACTCAAAAAGCAACTTAAGCAGCTCTTTCCAAGAGTGGTCAAACAGTTGTGGCAGTGAAGTGTTTGAGACGGTGTATTTGAAAGCGAAAAGTCCAAAAAGAAAACAATATACTGCTAAAGAAGGCATTTTACACAAGTTGGTCTTAACGTTTGCCAGGTGGTGGAAAGCTGTTGGAATTAGTTAACACATCCAAAGAAGACAAAATCTTGGAATCTGATGATTTTGATTGGAAGATTAAGCTATGACATTAAGTTATTACATTTACTCTGGAAGATTAGTAAGAAACCTGAAGAAAGAATGGGGTGACATGAAATGTCATTAGCTAGGCAATGAACTCGACTAGAAGATCTTCCGTAGGATAACTAAGCATTCCTTCATGTACACTACTATTCCGACTCGTGTACATGATTCGCTAACAGCAGTAGAGAAAAAAATCCGTGTGTACCCACAGGTTATTCTATACTAGTAATTAATAAATATATATCAACCAATTATTCCTCAATTTCAAACTAGTTTTGGTCAGCCATTTGAATCCTCTATGCTCATTCTGCTCTACACACAGTTCCCAATGCTGGATAATTTTCTCTTTTAGAAAATTAGGGGTTCCCTAAAACTAGATGTCTCTTGATTTCTCACTTAGCCATAAAGAACATTCAAGTCTCTAACCAACTTTAAATAAAATCCTATTTAATCTCTTGAAATTAGTAACAAAATCTTTATGTAAAGACAACATTGTTAGTTGATTGTTGCAAGTTGCAAAAGAACGAGTAACGCCTTAAGCTCAGCAAGATCACCATATTCAAATAGTCGGTTAAACAGTAGAGGAAGTAACGGGGAATCTGGGATGCAAAATAAGAAAACAAAAGGTAGAACAATTAGATATTAGCTCCTCCACACCAAGTAGAATGCCACGAAGCTGCAAACCCAGTTTTTGACGTGGTACTGGACATAATTGAGTTTACAGAAAACATTCTTGTAATGGCTGTCCAAGTGTCAACTTTTACACAGGAGGATAACTGCTTATATCGCACTGTCGCCCCACCTGCTTCTTGTCATGGACAAGGGTGTAACCGAGAAAATAAGAGGATACAAAAGCACATTCTAGGAAATCTAGAGTTCTAGACAGAATGAAGTGAAAAAGTTTGTCACAACATTCTATAATATTCATATATGCTTGGAGCTTTTCATGAGTTAGAATAACTCAATTTAATTTCCAGAACTTCAACCAGCCAATCATATTGGATAATGTAATAGATCAAAATTACCATATGGATGATGAACCTAGATGTAGCTCATGCTACTCCATATACAACCTTCATTTACAGAAAAGCAAATACATTACAGCTCATAAAGACACTGAGGACTGTTCCATCTACAACTTATTTTACCTAATTTCATATGCAAATGCTCTTATTACATTTTTTTAACTCATATCCAAGGGTTAACTAGAAAGTTAAGCCAAACAGTTAAAGTGTAGACAAACTCAACCTTGAATTCTTCTACAGAAATTTATTCCCCACACTTTCATTTTCAAAATAAGAAAGCCGTGGGAATATACTCCACCATCAATGATAGCAATTACAACAACATACTCAGTATAATCCCACAAGTGGGTCTGGGAAGGGTAGTGCGTACGCATACCATACCCCTACCTTGGGAGATAGACCAGATGTTTCCATAGACCATCAAAAACAACAATTAAATTCAAGAAAAAGAAAAAAACCACACAATCGATAGTGACATATTACCTATACTTTAGAGTCTTTAATAATCATCTTTTTTTGGTAACCAAGATATAGCCAATGGCTAGTGGTGCATGGTTCAAAACTCGGCTGATAAGATTCTCTATGTTCTCCACTTAAATACCAAGTTTTTATATGCAGAAGGATTCGAACCAATAACGTGAGCCTAATCCACCCATAGCGATTCACACTGTTGTAATGTCACCATAGAAACATCATGTTTGGTTCCTTCCCAAATAACCAGGAAACCCAATCAAGCATTCAGTTTTTATACCCTAACAATGACAATCTCTAAGCAACAAAGAAATGTCTTTACTTTTTTCTTCTTACAAATAAAAAAGAAAAGTAACATACTCACCTAAAAGAGGCACAAAAAACACCGAGGAACCATAGAAGAGTAACCACGAGATTAAAATGAGCATGTGACATCCACATTAATAAATTTAAGCGAATAAAATTTGGAAAAGAAATATTTAGAAACACATAGTATCCAAAACCCAAAACGTTTCAGAGATCAACTAAGATGGTAGCTGAGAAGGCTACATATCAACAAGGGCAAACAACCCTCCCTCCGTCCCAATTTAACTCCTTTTCAATGTATCAAGTCGACTTGTTCGTGGGGATACGATCTTAGTAGCTCGGTTGGTTACGTGAACTTTCACCTTATTGGTAAGAGTTCGATTCCCCACCATGTAATCTCCTCCCCCATTTCCCCTGCCCCTACCCCCAAAAAGTCAATTTGGTCTTATTGAAGCAACATCGGGATATTGATTACGTATTATATCAAAATGATGAAAGAGTCCATTAACCAACCTAAGACAAAAATCAGTTCGTTCATCCCTGGAGAAGCAAAAATGACATGAAAATGGAACGCCAATAAGATGCAAAAAATGAATTAGGAAAATAGAAAAGCATGAAATTCAGCAATGAAATAGGATACAAAATTTCAAACCCTAGAAGTGACCAAAATGGGTAAAAAGGGGACGTACCCATATGGTAACCAAAATGATTTATTTAGACGAAGACGATTGGGGCTTATAATAAGAAGCGTAAGCGGGAGGAGAGTAGATGACTGCAGCAGCCATAGCTCCAGGAAACACAACGTACTTAGCTATGAGGGCCACCTTCCTCACCAATGGCTCTCCCTTCATTAACGACATGGTTACTCCTTAATTAAACTCTTTGATCAATACACCGCTCCGTTTTCTTCTACTACTCTCTCTATCACTCTGATTGATCGCGCCTCTAACACCCCCTTCTCATAATTGATCCCTAATTTATTTCTCAATTCCACGCTCCGGTTGAGATATGATCCGACCCGATTCCAATCTAATTCCCACTTTTGCCCCTATGCTTATTGTTTAAAAAAAAGGGGGGGCTTTCCCTAACACTCTGTTTTGGATGGTGGTTTGTCGTGATTTCATAATGTACAATACAGTATGGTACTGTATAATATAGTACAATACAATGTTTGAATAGACTGTATCGTTCACTATTGTTTAATAATAATTTTTTGTTTGGTTTGATGGTATGATACTGTATAGTAATGGGTAAGTTTACTAAAATACTTCTAATTATTATAAATTTTAAATTTATGATAATTATTGATAAAATAATTTTTTGCATTAATAAAAATAAAGGTGATGGTTGACAAAAAATAAATATATTACGTTGTGAAATTCATAAAACTTCTAACAAAATTAAAACTTTACATTCATGAAATAATCAAGAACTAGAACCGCAACAACTTATTTCAATCAGAAGCTATAGTTTCTAATTTTTGGTATGAAATTTTTTATGCTAAATAGATTCTAGAATTCGACATCTTGAATCAAATAGAAAGTGAATGAGACTCAACTTCATCGATGGTACATGAGACACAGCTCTGAGAAGCATGGACTTCCCACTTAGTCAATCTATTCACAGTGCACAATCACATAAATAGCCGGCTAACCATAACATGAAGAAATGCTAGTTTTTGGTCGATGTTAAATTCCTCGAAGGTATTTTTAGGTAATGTAGGAGTGAATGCTATGTAGGCTTTCTTAATACTAAACTTTCACGCCACAACAAAACTCTCAAGTGTAGCATAGACATCCTCTGTGCTCACTAGCTATTCTCTAGCTTTTGGGTGTTCGTATGCTTATGTCCCTGTCTTATATAGAGAAGGCGGAAGAAGGAAGAAAAAAGAGGAGAACAACGTAGAGGAGAGATTGTAAGCAGAAAAGTGTTAAAAGAAAAATATATTACGGTTAGAAGTAATACAGGATAAAGGGTTAAATGAGATTAGATAATATTATATAAGGGTATAATTGAAAAAAAAAAAAAAACATGGGATACCACCAAATTGGTGATTCTGAAAATTAAAGTATTTCATGGTTATCAAACCATGAAAACATACCATACCATACCACACATTTTAGAAAACAACCAAAACAAACATGGTTCCCTTGGTAACCATATCCTACCATACCATGGGAAACCACCATTCAAACAGGCACTAAGGGACATAATTTTATCATAATATTCATAAAGGCATACTCCCTCCGTTTTTTTATCAGGAGTTGAAAAAGCATTGTAAAAAAAGAAAAAATTATTATTTTTTAAATAGAGTAAAAGAAAACGTAAGTCATTCTTTTTTAAATGGAGGAAGTAATATATAAATGTGACCTTACCTTGACTTCAACTTGCATTTATACCCACCCTTTCATTTTTAAGTTTGTACAAGTAGACACTTATACTTAAAATTAAACAAATAGACACATGTATCGTATGTGACGTTCTATGTGGTCAACTTGTATCCTACATGGCATCCTACGTGCATTATGCCACATAGGATACATATGTGTACTTGTTCAATTTTATATAAATTTAAGAGTTTACTTGTGCTTATTTAAAGTTGAAGGTCATGGAATGTGAACTGATGCCAAATTAAAAGACATATGTTATGTATTATGCCATTCATAAATTGTGGTTCCCACTCTTAAAAGAATTTATTTCCCGCTAAATATAAGCTCAATTGTGTTGGGAGCAAAATTAGTGACATATGTGTTTGAAGAAGAAAAGCTCATTTTTCCTTTATAGTATTACTAAGATCTGTGTATAAGATTCAATGATAATAACTATTTTCAAAAATATGATATTGTTACGAAGTTTCACCTTTAAAATTTGAAATTCTATTAAGTGATTATTTTTTAATTACATATACTGAAAAGTAGTTCTTTTTGAAATTTTCCTTATCATTCGGTAATAGTATCATTCGGTAATGTTTCAATTTTATCACCATTAAATTAATTTGTGTTATTCAAAAGAACGAAAATTTATGTTTTAACAAGTCATGTCGAATGAGACATAATTTCAGTACGAGTTTTATTCTATGCGTCTTGTTAAATTGTTCATATATATTGTCAAATTGACGAATCAAGT
Source organism: Capsicum pubescens (assembly GCA_030864215.1). NCBI lineage: Eukaryota > Viridiplantae > Streptophyta > Magnoliopsida > Solanales > Solanaceae > Capsicum > Capsicum pubescens. Next base: position 264,538,460 of record CM061538.1, read on the forward strand.
CATTTTACCTAATATTTAAAACTATTCTCAAATCTTGCGCTTCTTCACGAGGTACACTGTGGGCCATAATTCATTCTACCTATTTTTTTTTTATATAAATAACATAAATACCAACCTTTTAAAAGTAATTACACTCTCTCCCACTTTTTTAATTACTTTACTCTTTCTCCTTATTAATATACATAACATAACCGACATATACATAACATTCTGTGTATATGTGGGATTTTTTGTAATATGTTTAGAGAGTTGACATTTTTTGTAATATTGAAAACATAAGTTGTGTATTTGTGTAATTTTTAGTTTTTTTTTTTTTTTAAATAACATAAATATACACTTTAACTTATCATATTTGTACAAATTCGCACCCTTACAAAGTAATTACAAAAATTTCAACCAATTATGTATCTTCCCTAGATGTATCGGGGAGCTATTATGTATTTCGACAAACCCAAAATAAAAAAAAAAGTGTATTGAAAGCTAATTATGTATCTTTATGTGGGAAAATTATATTTTCATTGGATGTATTATATCTTGACAAATTCAAAATCGAAAAAAAAAAAGTATCAAGAGCTAATTCTGAAAAAATTATATCTTCGTTGGATGTATCAAAAGCTAATTGTGTATCTCGACAGATCCAATATCGAAATTTTTAATAATTATATAAAATGTCGAGATTTTCTGTAATTAAGCTCTAAATTGTCAAGATTTATCCCATTGCTAAATTTTCCATATATTGTTAAGTTTCTCCCAAGTTCGCAAGATGTAGTACTATCTTTCAGGTTACCTATCTTGTTAAATTGTTTCATGATTTGCATTTCGCAACTGGTGTATTTACAGAACAAAGTTCCTTATGAACCTTGCTACTTGATAATTGATCAGTAAAGTAATGCATTACTTGCTACTTGCTAGTCACCTATACAAAACATCAACTACATTTTACTCTTATAAGTTGAAATATATATTTGTTACAAGTAAAAAAAAGAAAAAGAAAAAACTGTGGTTGCATTTTTCTGTAGAGAAGAATACATTAAATCAGAAAAAGTTAGAACGCCAATCAATGTTTAAGTCGCTGCAGTCGATCAAGCTTTGAACGCGGTCCAGAGCTGCATGTCTATGCTGCAATAATGCAAAAGATCCATTGTCTTCTGGCTTCTGATCCTCACTAGTACTCTTCCTTTTCCGCGGCAGCTTTCTTGAAATTTGTTTCCATTTCGATTCAAATGCACAAGCTACAAGTTCAACCAGAAAATCGCAAAGAAAGTTAGACACAACTTGCTTAAACTTCTAACCTTCAGGCGAAAGCAAATTAAAAACCAACTGCTTAAGGAAGAGAGACGTTTATTCAACAATTGACTAGAAGGTTAGCGGAAGTTTATACTTTCTGCTAACTATAACTAGAAATGGTGGCAAGGACGTAAGAACGAATTGCTGACGTGAAATATGAATAAAGATACTATTAGCAATAGATACTATCTATCAAAGTCATATATAAAAGAGTTCCGACTCAAATGACATGTGTGAACCATGAAAAGCAAATCACAGAATAGTACATTGAATCTGGTAGTCAGCTCTCTCTAGGACCATACCAGGCATGTATCACCCCTTACCCACCCCTAATCTGAAGGGGTCCAGAACAGAGTCATCTACTCATGCAGGAATGACGTGTGCTCCATGAAAAGCCAATCACAGAATAGTAGATTGAATCTGATAGTCAGCTCGCTCTAGGACCGTACCAAGCATGTATCCCCTATCACCCCTTACCCCCTAATCTGTAGGTCCAGAACAGATCCTTAAGTGGTTAGCATAATCAAGAAATCCCAGCAAATTCAGCAGCAATTGTGTTGATAATGATATCGAGTTAAGAACTGTAAATAATGCCACTGATGACATATTCAATGAAGATGTGGAAGATAAAGGACAAGAAAATAATACGAGGAAAAAAATCCTCTGCTGAAATGTTCTAAAGTTTTACGGATAAACCTAATCTCACTCTGCTTAACATTGGATATTCTGCCCCTACTGTTGTCCTCTAAATCAATTATTGTTTATGACAACTCACATTCTGTCTCTAAAGATGGTAATGCTCTAATTCGACAGATATTCACAAGCAGAGTAGTCACATACCAAACAATCACTTTTAGCTAATCCTGTTGATGATATAGAGAAAAGTATTGTTTGGGATGGCGAGGTTGTCTCACTCGTGATCCTTTCCAGTACCATTATATTATTACAGGAACAAATTCTTTTTTGGTTTGATCAGGACAAGCAGCAATGACAGATTGGTAAAAGACACATCAAACAAGGTTTTGCTTAGAAATGATAATTTCACACTTAGAATCAAGACAACTAAAATGATGGCTTGGGACATTTATTTAAGAGACAACAAGCAGTAGGAATACATCTATTTTGGAGAGCTACAATGGATTCAGAGTCGCAACTTAGCTTTGAAATGGTGTTTCAAAAATAGGTTGCACGACCACTTATCAGAACTAGTTTGCAAATTGTAAGCCGGATAGTCAGTATTGATAATTACCAGCTAAAAACATATTTTCAATATCAAGTCCGAATTGAGTGCAACCTAAGAATAACATGAATTCCATAACTTGGGTAGCTCAAAGGAAGACAAAAAATTCATGGGATCTTACAACAGATAAGAGGAACGAGATGATCAGTTTGAGGAATGTTCCGGGAACAGTTAGAGATTCACTCGTGTAGATTTTTTGTGCAAGTACACCAGTACTATGCCATAACAACAAATTCTTTTATCTACAATATTCAGCAACCTAAATGAAGTTTCAGCGAATAGACAAAGCCCAAGTGTTTAGCAGTAGATCTAGGCAATCACAAGTCACGTTGTGCACCTACTAGCGGGTAACATGTGATATGCTTCTATTTCTTATGAAAACAAGGAAGCAAAGAGAGTCTAAAAGATGCAATAAGCTTAAATGGAAAAATTGACTGGTCACTAATAAGAAAAGGAAAAAGGAAATAAGGCTGTTTGTTGATCATAAACAGAAGAACAGCAAACGCAAAACAACGATAGGAACTGTTGAGCCCCTTGCAAACATAACCAATTTACGGGGAAATTGCCAAAAACAATTAGAGCTGTACGGTTCTATGCTTACAAACATTTTGGGCCAGACACAGGGAAAATCTTTGACCATCCTGTTATGATCCGCCGCCTCTAGCCAATACTATCACTTTTAACTCCTAACTAGACCTCGGTAACAACTAGAATACTAACTTTGAAGAAAACAGACACATCAATTGCACGCTCTTTATAATGCATATTCATGTCAAGCCGTGCTTCTAAACTAGCAAGTTATGAAATATTTCTTGGATTGCTGAACAGGAGAATGAGCTTGTTCAAAGAACCAAGAGACCAGAAGTGGTTGGCTGTGTCAGTCCCGTTAGTCACTAGGTTCTTATCGGATTACAACTTAGTCTGGTCAGACATTGATTCAGTATTTGGTCTAGTCTGCATGTTTACTCGTTTGAACCAAAATCCACATTTATCAACTCTGCTTCCACTAGCACCATTACTAGACTGAAGCTCTACAAGCGGAGACTGTTTACATATGGACTTTGTACTCATAAAAACTGTAGAATCACAACCACCCAGTACTAAAGAACTCAGAGTAAAACGTCTTGGTCTCTCAAGTACAAAATGATACGATAAAAGCATTTGTGTTACCATCTTTCAAGTGTGTAAATGCTCCAAGAGAACGCACAGAGCCATAAAATTGCAAATGATCTCTGATGGGGTTAGCTTAAAAGGGAAACCATGATTTTAGGTAACCGAAAGAATATCATGGAAACCAAAAAGGAAAATCTATACATCAAGTATGTATAATCAAAACTTAAAAGTGCACTAGTATAACAGGAGTTATAGACTTGGAGGCAATTTTGAATATCTAATGAAAGATAGAAGCACATCATATGCAATAATACATAAAGACTGTACCTTCACTTCTGCCCTTAAATCCCCGAATAAGGCAGGCACAAATCCAAGGTCTTCCCGAGCGAGATGCCTTTGCACCCCCTTTTCTTTCGCCATTATGTTCTTTCAGTCTATCGGAGAGATCACCAGTTAGAAATCAGCAGCTTAGATTAAGTGAAAATGAACAAATGACAATATGATGACGTCGCTATAATCCAAGTAAAATGTTGATTAAATTATATTTGGAGAACATAGGAGCCCAATACAGAAGTTCCACATTGTGAGCATGCTGACAGAGTGATTGACACTCCCAACTCTCATTTCCAGTGATTTTGCTACAGTTTATAGCACATTCCTAGTATAGAGAATCATGGTCTATGAGCCACTACATGTTCAATGGAAGGCCAACAACCAATTTACCATCGTGAATTAAATTTTTCACAAGTCCTAAAAAAATCATTAATCTCCTAAAATTTGGCGGCCATTGGGTGAATATAAAAACAAGAAGTGGAATAAAGACTGTCATATGTCACAGTAGAACATACTCGTTCACTTTAAGTCATCAATCCAACTCTTGAAAGAAGTATTAAATGGAAACTTCTAGGAGAAAAAAAGAAACCATCCAAAATGGAGTTTAGAAAGCACAATCTATGGAAGATCAAAACATTTCTATCATGGTGTGTTTGAGCCCTCGGTAGTAATGATCCAACGGAAGAACCACAGAATTACATTCTTGTTGTTTTCGGAGGAAGAAGTACAAGGATGAAAAAATGAAAAGAAAGAAGCTACAAACCCACCAACAACGAATAGGACAATAGTAAAATAAAAAAAGGTTACACCTTCACAATGGAGAAGCTGTTATAGAGCAAAATTATTTGGCTTCAAACGGGGAGATTAGTAGGATGACTCTATCTCAGAAATCTAATCAAAGTTTACCCCTTTTACCCTTTGTGAAATTCCTTAGTCTATTAGCTTGTATCCTCGAACACAAGCTAATAGGGAAAACCATGAACACACAAGCTGGTAAAAACATTACATAACTCAACCTCAAAAGTTAGCTTATTAGTGGAGGATTTCCCAAGTCGCAGTCCCCCGGTCCAGTCTCCTACCAATGTGGAACTGGAATCCTAACCCACTCTAACAGTCCCTTCACGTATGGACCGGGAGTTCAAAGGGAACGAACCTGGTACTGATACCATGTAAAAAATTGGCACCCGGCCCCAACTCAACCAAAAAGCTACCTCATGAGGGGTGTATTACCTAAGTTCATATAAGAAGACCACGAGTCCATTCTCCGACCAATGTGGAACTGTAACCCGGTCTTGACATGTTCTTTTAAATCAAAATTCCGCTCATTTTTTTCTCCATTGAATAAAGAAGAGAAAGAAGGGTAGGGTACTAACCGTCGAGAGAAATTGGTAGTGACACCAACGTAGGTCTTAATAGGTGGATTTGTTGAGATAATCAGGTATACACACCACAAACACCTCTTTTTCCTACTATCTGAAGCTAGGCTCCTTTGTAATTCAGGCTCTGAATTTGCATTTGACTTTCTTGATTTCTTCAATTTGGTGCAACTTGATGGTACTATTGGATTTGAAGAAGAAGAGGGGATTTTGAGATTAATGGGCTTCAACGATTCAAAATCCGTGGGTTTTGGTGAGATAGGAATATGGGGTTTCGTGGATTTGAAGATTGTTGACAAGGATTTAGCCATGCCGAGGCGATCATCCCACAGTTTTTGTGATCTGAAATTGGACCGTTACCATCAAGGAATAAATTTAGGTAAAAATATTAATCCATTCCATGCTGTCTGCAGCTTCCACCAATTCTAATACTTCCTCACCCAATTTATTTCAACTCTTATTTACTCCCTAAACAATTTTTCCTTAAATTATTTATCATTCTAAATAGGCCTTCTAAATATATAATATCACTCTCATAATAAAGAGTACATGCCCATAACCACATCAATCACACGCAAAAAAAAAAATTTCTTTTTGGCGATAGGTCTGTGCTGAGCACGGGACCAACATGTTAAGATCAATATTTTTAGAATTATGTGAAAGCAGTGAAATAAATCGTCACAATTAAGTATTGATATATTTATATATTGTATAAGTGTATTTAGAAATTTAATCCCAATTTATATTCTTTCGCTAATTTTACTATCTAAAATTTAGATCTTTCATTAAGTGTCAAGGAAATATATTTATGCATGATGTGGCGTAAAAAATTAAATAGTCTTAAATAATTTAAGTTTTTAATTATTCTGATTTATAATACTTTTTCTTCTATTCCAATGTAAATGACACTAATATAATTTCGAGAGACGAGCAAATTATTAAAGTAGCAAAGCAGACATGTCTTAAAAGACTCGTAATAACTAATTAGAAGTGATATAACAAAATTGCTATAAAAAATATATGCGAAAATAACTTAAGTGGCCTCATTTAATATGTCAAGTTAATTTAAAATATCAAGAGTTAATTTATTATTTTATGTTTTTTTTTTATTAAATACTATTAATTTTGTAATACTTAGATAACTTATAATAATTAATTAGGGGTGATATAGTAAAATTATGGTTGAAACAGTTGAAGCAGACATGTCATAAATATTTATTTTATTTTTTATATTAAATATTATTAATTTTCTAATACATAAATAAATATAATAATAAATTAGGGTGATATAGTAAAATCATGGAGCAAGCAGTGGTCGGTAAATATGTCGACCACCGAAACAAAAAAGTTTACGTATTTCATGCTTCATTTATTTGTACGTGATATAATAAAATCACGATTGAAGTAGCTGATGCAGACATGTCATAAATGTCTATTGTACTTTTTTAATTCAATATTATTAATCTTTTAATATATAAATGACTTATAATAATTAATTAGGAATAATATAAAAAAATCACAGTTGAAGCAGCTGAAGCAGGCATGTCGTAAATATTTGTTTTACTTTTATTAATTATATATTATTAATTTTCTAATACATAAATGACTTATAATAATTAATTAGGGATGATATAGTAAAAACACGGTTAAAATAGATGAAGTAGACATATCATAAAAATCTCTTTTACTTTTTTTAATTAAATATTATTAATTTTTAATACTTAAATAACGTAAATGACTTAATAATTAATTAGGGATGATATAGTAAAATCACGGTTGAAGCAACTGAAACAAACATGTCATAAATCTCACTTTTACTTTTTTAATTAAATACTATTAATTTTTTAATACATAAATAACTTATAATAATCAATTAGGGGTGATATAGTAAAATCACGATTGAAGCAGCTGAAGTAGGCATGTCATCCACAAGTTGTCTGCTTCAGCAGCTTCATTCACATTTATATATATACTAGATATCTAAGGGCCCATGCTAACTGTCATGACCCAAACTACTGGACCGTGCGGGCACCTACGCTATTCTAAGTAGCTAGGAGAACCCTTACTACCCAACTAAAAATATGCGGAAGACTTTTGTTTTTAAGGAAATACTGGATTAAAAATAATAACATAAATTAAATATTAATAAGTAAACTTTTGCAAAAACTTCTTTCACTATCCCAAGACTTGGTCATACATGTACAAGAGCTATCTACTACAATATAAATTGACAATAAAATAATAATACAAAGACTCTAATATCTGCCAGGATGAAAGTGCAGAAGTTAGTGCTGAATATCGTCATCCATCTAGTAACTGCAAACTAACCTGCATCCAGTCTACACCCCACGAAGGAATGTAGATGAGTATGGTCAGTACAACTATACGTACTGGTAAGTATCATAGGCTGACCGTGTTAGTCCATATAATCATAAAATAAATCATGAAATCTTGAATAGAATATAATTCAACTAAGGTTGTAATAACACTATTACTTTACCTATATAACTTACATCATCCAACTACTCTTCCAGCTCCATCCATATTATATTCACTACCAACATACTCTAGCCTCATTTAATTCACACAATCAACCTCAATCCAACGCTAATACATCACTATTCCTCTTTATTCACCTTATCTTTTTCATTACTCATATTCACAGGAACAAACTCGTAATCATAAACAACCCACACTAAACTCTCAGGCTAATAACCAAATGCTCTTTTATAATATTAAAGAATGATAACTAGTCATTCTGGTAAGCTACGATTAAAACACGTATAAATGAAGCAAGTCAACCAACATATAAGTAAGTATAAAGTTACACTTTTTCAAATACATTTCAAACAATCAAATACCCAATGAATCAACAATATAACAATAACAGATCAAAGAGTGCTTACAAACAAGTCATATAACCATCAAGAGTATCAACCATATTGTAAACATCTACAGACTCAACATAAATACGTACACACATGTTATGGGACTTATTTTTGCCTAAATAGTCATGACCTGCAGGGAACAATCTATATTCATGTACCGTACCGACGTGGTACCCGATCCAACAGATACATATCCGTACCGGCGTGGTACCCGATCCAACATATACATATTCGTACCGACGTGGTACCCGATCCAACATATACATATATGTACCGACGTGCTACCCGATCTAACATATCCATATCCATACCGGTGTGGTATCCGATCCAATATATACATATCCATACCGGTGTGGTACCCGATCCAACATTTACATATCCGTATCGGTGTGGTACCCGATCCAATACATACATAACCGTACTGGCGTGGTACCCGATCCAATATATATTCATACCAGCGTGGTACTTGATTCAACATATACATATCCGTACCGACGTGGTACCCGATTCACTATAAACAAGTATTAACAATATCAAATTTACACGACCTCACAGCATACAACATAATGTACCAAGTTTACAAGTACACTTAAAGTCATAAGACAATTCCATCAAGTAAATTTTCAATAATCATTTATACACGCATCAACAATCCAAACATCAACAATTTCAAGTATGTCCGAATACCAATCAACAAATATCCAATTTAGGAGCATACACACAATTAAGTCGAGTCTAAACTCCAATTAAATCGTAACCTACTATATACATTTTATTAAATTCACATTATCTTTTGGGATGCAATACGACATACTAAGTTTATAAGTGCACTTAAAATCATAAGGCAATTCGATCAAGTTCTTTCATTTATCAATATTTTGACCTTCTCACAGACACTATTACAACAATTCATCATGATTATCAACAAGCCATTCATAGCATTACTTTAAGGAGTTATCATTATCAAACAAGCCACTCATCGACACAATTCAATAGACCATCATTATCACCAATTTAGCCTCTCATGGACATTCAATAGATATAGTATTTTTATCAATATCAAAACAAGAATATCATAAAATAAATCACAATTTAATTCTTACGCATACAAGTCACTATTGAAGCCTTAATTACTCATTAATTATTAAAAATATCATTATCTTCTTAAATACCGCAACTTGGGTTCTAACATCACCACCTATAACTAGCACATTCACGCGTATCATTATCATCTACCTCTTTCCACATAATACAATCATCACACTAATTCAAGTCATCTATCCCTTAGATATTACTATGCTCATCAATATTCGATCTTAGTATAATTCTGCTCATCATATTATTGCACAATACATACAACTTAATACCATTACAACTCAACTAGGTTCATTACTAGAACAACTAAAAAAAAATCATGTTCATCTACTACATCTAAAACAATCTCCTTTCGGGCACATAACATATAATATCACAAATATCACATAATCAATCAATAATATAGTTTTTGGGATTAAAGCTAAGTACTCGTGTCTTTATCCACCTCAACTCCATGCTCGCAGGCCTAGACATGCTTTCTCCCATCAATTTTAAATTATGAAAATATAAAATAACACAACCTTCTACTCCTTAAACCTAGCCTACCTGGACGCCAAGCTTTTGGAAGAAACAAACTACAACAAGGATGTTCTTTCCTTTCCTCCATGCCTTGAAATAATCAATCATCTAAAAATCAAGCAATTATAAGTGTAATAAGTAATTACTCTTCAATCAAATATCTTAGGGATTCAAACCCACCAAGTCTACCCTTAATTCAAGGTCTATATCATCCCCAAGTTCAATTAATCATTAATTAGCTCATTCAAGCTTAACCAATCTCCATTAATGGAGTTTTTATACTAAAGGTCTCATCTTTACGGAGTTCAAGGTACCTAACTATCAAATTCATAATCTAGTTTATGAAATTCATGTTAGGAATCTTTAATTTATAGTGTAGAATCAGTTCTAGGTCATATTAAAAACACCCATGAGTATTCCCAAAAGAATTTCACCATTAAAGGTCTTTCTAAAGATTCTAAGATATTAAAGGATTAAAAGACGAAGAAAATAATGAAAAAACTAACCTCAACGAAGGAATTTCACCTTAAGCTTTGGGAAATCACCTCTCTAGGGCTGGGTAATAAATTTTGGGATTTTTAGACCTAAAATACGGCTAAAGCTGATTTAAAAATCAGCAGAATTTTCGCTACAGCGAAATCCCGTTTCTGCCCGGACAGTGCTCAGTAAAACAGTCATAACTTTTTACTCCGAATTCGAATTGTGGAACGGTTTATTGCGTTGAAAAGAGGACTAAGAGATCTTTAATTTGATAGGTATTTGGACCCCTAAATATTTACATTCTGTGAGATATGGTCGTTTTAAATTAGCCCTAATAGAAACCCATATGAAAACTGTATCGGAAAGAAAGTTTTAAACTTAATTTTGTGTTAGGGATATTGTACGACCTTAATTCATACTTAAAAACTTTCAAACTAAATTATTGATATTAACACTCATGAATAATTAAATTCACCGAACTTGAGTCTATCTAGACACATCCGAAGGCTAGAATCTTCGCCGAAAAATTCAAGGTGACATAATAAATAAAATATTGGATATTTTGGACCCAAGTTAATATTGAGAAATATGAATTTATTATGAATAATTTAGTAACGATGAAATGGATCGTTACACTAACATGGGCTCAATATGTGTTATTTTTTATCTCAATTTATGTGACACAAATAGAATTTAGATAATCAATGATATTTTAAATATGTTTTTAGATATTTTAAGTTGTTAATTATTGTAATTTATAATATTTTTTTATGTAATTTTCAAATAATATATGTTACTCTTTTTGTCCGAACTTTTGCAGCGTTAATAGTCAATTATATTTTAAAAATAATTTAAGATTTTAATTATTGTTATTTATAATACTTTTACGCCTATTTCAATTTAAGCGACAGGTGATAGCAAAATTGCTATAAAAAATTACTTGTGGAAAAAATTTAAGTTGACCTCATATAAGATGCCAAGTTAATTTAAAACATCAAGAGTTAATTTATTATTTTATATTTATTTTATATTTTTTATTAAATATTGTTAATTTGTAATACTTTGATGACTTATAATAATTACTTAGGGGTATTATAGTAAAATTACAATTGAAACGGCTGAAGAATACATGACATAAATGTCTATTTTACTTTTTTATTAAAAATGATTAATTTCTAATACGTAAGATTCAACCAAGTATAACGATTGAAGTAACAGAACAAACATGTCTTAAATAACTCATAATAACTAATTAGAAGTAATATAACAAAATTGCTATACAAAAATATTTGTGAAAAAAAAATAAGCGGACTTCATACAAGACGTCAAGTTAATTTAAACATCAAGAGTTAATTTATCATTTTATGTTTATTTTATTTTTTTATTAAATATTATTAATTTTTTAATACTTATATGACTTATAATAATTAATCTATTTTATTTTAAAAAAATATTATTAATATTTTAATGCTTAGATTACTTACAATAATAATTATGGGTGATATCGTAAAATTACAGTTGAAATAGTTGAAGCAGATATGTGATAAATGTCCATTTTACCTTTTTAATTAAATATTATTAATTTTCTAATATGTAAATGAAACATAATAATTAATTAGGGGTGATATATTAAAATTACAAAATAAGCAGACATGTCGATGAACACGTACGGTTGAAACTGTTGAAGCAGACATGTCATTATTATTTATTTTACTTTTTCATTAAATATTATTAATTTTTTAATACATAAATGTCTTATAATAATTAATCAGGGGAATATAGTAAAATCACGGAGCAAGCAAGCACGTCGACGAAGAGGAGCCTGCTTCTTCGCGTTTCTATATACTAGTCGGCTTACGCCGTGTTACACACGGTCCAATGTTGATCTTTAAAAATTCTACGTTATGTATAATTCTATCATTTAATTAAAACCTTCATTTTTTTGGTTGATAAATTCTAAGTTAGGCATATATTATTATATCTAGATTGATGAAATTTGTATAACAATTTTTAGGTTGTTCAAACTTCCGTGGGATTGATAGTCAATTATATATATTTTTAAAATAATCTAAGTTTTTAATTACTATAATTTATAATATTTTTTCTTCTATTTTACTAATTAGAACTGACATAGTAAAATTATTATAGTAAATACTTGTGAATTTTATTTTAAGTGGTCGCATATAAGACGTCAAGTTAATTTAAAATATCAAAAAACAATTTATCATTTTATGCCTATTTTATTTTTTTATTAAATATTATTAATTTTGTAATACTTGAATGACTTATAAAAATATCAAAAAATAATTTATTATTTTATGTCTATTTTTTTTTATCAAATATTATTAATTTTTTAATACTTAAATGACTTATAAAATTAATTATGAGAAATATAGTAAAATCACAGTTGAAGCAGCTAAAGCTGTTGTAACACCTCAGTAAACTTTAAAAAAATTATTTTAATATTTTAGTTGAGTATAACTCTTAACCTATAGAGATTTATGGGGTGCGCATATTTTAAAGAAAAATATATTATGTGTATGTATAAATGTGTGTGTGTATGTAAATATAGTGTATGTATATAATATGTATGATTGTTGTTGGTGGGTTAGAGAATAGGTGAGAAATTTTATTATATATATATATATTTGTGCAAGTTGGAGGTGGGGGGGGGAGCACTTTACTATTTGTTTCTCTAAAAAAAATATTGCTTAATGAAAGAAAAGAAGGAAAATTCATGTGTTTCCAGAAATAGAAAACAAGAACGTACTACAGGGTACTCAAAATACCCTTTGACCCTCAATTTTCCTTTCCTTCTTCTCTTTTGCAATAACCATTAAAATCAATTGGCTGAGTTTCTTTTTATGCTTCCAAATTAAGATGCAACAAGTACGACTAATATTGATTCTTATGTTTTCCGTTTCCTCTTCCTTTTTCTTTCTAACACCATGGAATTAGTTTCAATTTATGGTTAAGGTGAACCCTAAGAGGTAAATTCTCTACCCCTTTCTTGAATTTAATTATAGATAAATATTTGGGGTTATTTAATTTGATTCTTTATACTAGCTCTTCAAATGGGTTTAAGTAATTAGGGTTCTTGAGAAAAGGATAGATGTGAAACTTTTTTAAAAAATAGATTTTTCAGAAACTTCTACCAATTGGCAGATTTGATACTGAATTATATTAAGTTGGAAAAAAAATAATTAAAGAATTCATTTGGATTCGTGTTAGAAAATTCGATCACTTCGGGCATTAGTGAAGATTAGTTGAATGAATTATTAGATGAACCTACGTATTATTGATGGATATATGTATTGTCTTGTAGTAAATTAGTTATTGTAACACCCCGCACTTTTCGTAGCTTAAAACCGTTTCTAGAATGTCAAAGATTAGCTTTCAAAATGAATAATATTTATTTTATGTGGAATTTTCATTGTGTGGGAAATTGAATAAGATTTTCATCCATACTAAATTTGCCCAATTTTGACACTCGGTGAATGAGTTATGATGTATTTAAGTTGACAGTGTCCCACCTAAGCAACCACCGCATCGCGGTGAAGGATACTTTCATAATTGTCAATTCTAGTGGACCTCCACGATGTTGACGCGTCGCAGAGAGGTCCAAATTCCCAATTATCGATTTCCAGTAGCTCAATGCGATGGTGGCGCGTCGCGCCAGTAGCCAAAATGGCAAAAACTACAGGGCACCGCGATAGCTCCGCATTGCGGAGAATGCCCAGTTCCCACTCGTCCTTTTCCAGTGAGCCACCGCGATTGTGGCGCGTCGCGATGGCCAACCAACTTGGGAAAAATGTTGCGTTTTTCAGTTCCGACTTAAAGTTTAAAAAGGGCATTTTAGTCAATTTCCAAGGTCCCAATCCGTCCAAACATAAGATTTAAACTTATTCTAAGCACTTTATGCTCATTATTCATCATTCTCTTCAAAAGCAAAACCCTAGAAACCAAAATCCCTTTCTCCAAGAAACTAAATTCCACCATAGATTCTCCAAGAAAGCTTTAGATGGAGGATTCCCAGGACAAGACATTCAAGAACTCCAAGAACTCATCTTCAAAAGCACAATAGGAATCCAAGATTCAAGCTTTTCATCTATGATCATCAATTAAGGTATGTGGGGTTTATGAACAAGGATCCTTTTTCATCCATGTGCCCAAATCTAGTTTTTATTTTACAAGTTCATATGATTTTGAATGTTTATACATGAATTTAAAATTAGGGTTCATACCCGTTATTGCTCTTTGCAAGATTTTGATATTTCAAGTACTTTAGAAGATGAATTGCAGGCCTATTTTTATATTTTCATGCCTATTGTAGTAATTTACAGATTTTGAGATGAATTATCATTGTTTTCATCATTGAGCATGAATATTATGATGTTTTAACATGAGATTGATGCATGGGTTATTATCCCAAGATTGAATATTAGTATTTCAAAAAAGATGATGCTTTAAGCATCCTACTATCAGATTTTCAATGAAACTTTGATCTTTCGATCATTAGATTAGCTATGGAATCCACTTTTCAGATTATTACAAATTACGGAATTTAGATCAACTTTATTTACAGCTTTTATCAGATTAATGCATAATTGGTTTTAGAAAAACCCTTATGCTAGTTTTAAAGTGGATTTTCAACAGAATAAGCGTAGCAAATAAAAAAAAAGTAGTATTTAGCATCGAGCAGGAAATATGGGTTTAGCGCATCCTACTTTCACAGAACTATGTAGCCAACGTAGGTTCAGATTATCAGATTATTCTCATTTTTATATGGATGAAAAATTTAGCTTGTGATCGATCACATGGGTAGGTTATACTCCCTGGCAAGAGTATGACACCTTTCCCCAATGTGAGGTTCCTTCTTTAGGAGGGCAAGACGTTGGACTCTATGTAGCTCGCATGATTTATGTCGGTTAAGAGAACCTCCCCTTGCAGAACAATTTTAAAGTATTTTTCCCTGCTAGCTAAAAGAAAAGAAAAGAATAACAGAAAAGCTTTTAGAAAACTAAGTGTAAAGGCTCATAGTTTTACTCAGATTATGCTTTACAAAAAGGCAATAGTTACAGATTTCAGTTTTTAGATTTCAGATTCAGAAGTGAGCTCCTTTTTACACTTAGACAGTATGATTTACAGATAAAACATTAGCACAACTTTTAAAACTAAATGTTATGGCTCACAAGATTTATAAAGTACATTTTGTTTCTCATTGCTACATATTTCAGTATTTCAGATATTCCAGCTTATGTGAGTCATTTACATTGAGCATGCATTATTTTACAAATTATGATGATGAGATAATATTTTATTTATGCATTTTACCCCATATACTCAGTACATCTTCAAAGTACTGATCCACATATATGCCTATGTGCTACATTGTCTCATAATGTAGGTACGAGTTGTAGCACGCATACTATATTCAGACAGCTTCCAGATTCCAGCCAACAGATAATGAGTCCTCTTACTTTGGGAACTTTAGTTAGATGTTGTTTATGTACTTTACTTTCTTACTCTTATTTATTGATTAGTGATAGTTGGGGTCGCGTCCTAGCTATGTATAGTCGGTATAGTAGAGGCTTCACAGATGTCAGTTAGAGTCAGTTATGTATTTTCAGTCTCTCTTTCAGACTTTACCAGAAGGTAGAAGTTGTATCAGTATTGTACTTTTCACAGATTCCACCATTATTATGTTTCCACATTGTAAACTCAGTCATTTGATACATATTATTTAGTTGGTTATGAGTTATGCCAGTAAAAGGGTTAGCTTGGAATCACTTGTGGTCCTAAGAACCGTGTGACGTCTTGAGATAGATTTTCGGGGTGTTACATTATCTATCAGATTGTGGAAATTAGCAGTTGGCAAAACAAAGGTTGCACACCCGCGGATTGAATTGTTCAGACTTGTGGTCCTGCTGTTAGTTAGAAAGGCATCAAAGGTATGTAAAGCTAAATCCCTCTCCGCCGTTAAGGCATAACCCATAGTTATTTATTTCTCCTAGCAGAGTTGATATAACCTACTTTATATATGGGAACGAATATCCCACCTTCTATACGACTAACACGTGATCATATGCCTAATGTCGCCATAATATTCCCGTCTCCTTCCCCCTTTAAATTACTTGTCTCCATCCTTCATGCGTCTATTTATTGAAGTCACAATATTCATTTTACTTTTGTCGAGTCAAGTATCTATAGAGAAATACATGCTTGCATTAGTGCGTATTAGAAATTCTTTGAATTCATATGATGTCTATCACACGCTATAATGTTTAGAATAAATAGTCATGGTATAGTCTCACTTGTATATTGAATCACATAGTAATATAGTCCTAGAATAGTATAAAGAACTAGCGGTTGAATAACTCAATACTAGTAAATGAATTAGTTGTACATGAAAAACGTTACTTTAGTGGCTGGACAATTTTTATCATGATACACTTGCATGGGCCTATAAGGCACTATTTGATAAAGTTAACTACATGAGGGTATATATAGGTTTGGCTTGGCATATCGCTCGACGTGATTCTGTGCACAGGATTGAGACCAGACCACTATAGTGAGCCCAAGCATTATGGCGTACCCACCCTTGCGGTATCATTTGTATTTAGAGTCAGCCAGGGTGCCCCTGACTTGAGCCAATATATGACACATATGGCCTGCGGGCAGACCCTTATAGTGAGTCCCAAGGAGGGGCGTACCCTGTATCAGACCGCGATTACAGTTATAGATATAAAATCATAGTCAGGAGTATCTGAATAACACATATTATACACTTGACATAGAATGCCCTTGGTGGGACATCATATGATTATATGTATTAAAATCAGGCACAGGACATCACTTAGGCAAATTATTAGGCCCTTAATAATGTTGATTTATTCATAAGCGGTTATATGATAAGTTAATAAGTTAAATGCATAGGTAATAGCCTTATAAGGTGTATTTATCACTTGTCCTCCCTTAAGTTATAGTTTCAAATAAGAGGTTCATTATTCAGTCATCCGCAATTGCTCATTCTGTTGTTTGACTCATTGAACATCCTTATACGTTTACTTGTTATTCTGTCTGCATTACATACTATTACATATTTTATTTGTACTAACGTCCCTACATTTGGGGGCACTGCATTTCTATAATTACAGGATCAGATATATCGATGAGCAAACTTCTATACTAGGCACTTGTCCGTATTCAGCAAAGCAGTCGGTGAGCTCCTCTCTTACCTGGAGTTAATAAATGTCTAGTACTATTTAATCATATTCTCGATTATAGTTTGGGTGTTTCGGGGCCCTATCCCGGCCACCTTATCTGGTACAATTATAATTTCTCTTAGAGGCTTCGTAGACAGTGTCAAGTTGTCACACGTGGTTAGGGGTGTGCAAAAACCGAACCAACCGATAAACCGAACCTATAAAAATGTTATTGATTTATTGTTATTGGGTTAACGGTTTGTTAATGGTTTTATAAAAAAAAATTATTAGGTTATTGGTTCAATTCGATGTTTTCTTATTAGGTTATTGGGTAAACTGATAACCCAATAAGAATATATATATATGTATATATATGTATGTATGACTTATTATATATTTCTCTTAATTTCTCTTTAATTTCTACCAATTAACAAACCTATTATTTCTATTATACAACCTCTTAATTTCTCCTAACAACATTTAGTTCAAACTTCAAGATTCTTGAAAATTAAAACACATTATGTAGGATTTTTGGTTGCAACTAAGATTCATTTTTTTTTCATGTTAGTTACTACTATTTTTATTTTATGAGTATTTTTTTATCGGTTAAATCGAAAATTGAACCGTTAAGGACTAAAAAATGATAAACCGAAAACCGATAAAAAATATCTTATTGGTTTGGTTATTGGTTTAGCATATTTAAAAACCAAAAATCGATAAACCAAATCAACAATATATAAAACCGAACCAAACCGACCGATGCACACCTCTACACGTGGTCATAGTTTCACTTGTCTATATCAGTTGGATTCAATGAGCTGGAATTATGCATTTACATAGGCCCTCATAATTGCTTAGAATTAGTAACTCTTCTAAGTAGAATGTATGTCAGTTGTACAACACATACTTATATGGTTCTTGTCCGCTTATTCTAGGCTAGGGCGTGACAAAAGTGGCATCAGAGCCCTAGGTTTAAGGTGTTCTAGGGAGTCTACGAAGCTGTGTCTAGTAGAGCCTCACTTATGGATGTGTTGTGCACCACATTTATAATGGGGGAGCTGCTTGGGCATTTAGGATTTTTGATCTTATTTTTCATGATCTAGATCGTGTGACAAGGTTAAGTTATAAAAAGTCATTTCTGATTCATATTCTGCTTAATTTTCATATGGATTTATCCTATTAAAGGTAACCTCAAATATGGCCAATGAATCCGATACTACTATTTCCAAAAAAAAGGTTTGCAGTTGAAAACCCATCCACAAACTTAAACTAAGATTCGAGATAGCTTGGTGAGTTTAACCCTTCAAGTTCATACTTGCCTGTAGCATAAAGGTATATAGAGATTCAGGTAGACTTACCATTATAATTACATTGGTGTTGGTTATTGCAGTAGGACCTATATGGGGATTACTCATATGATTATTTATTTAAGGGTTGTTTAACTACAGAGATAGAAAACGCCATATCTCGATATAAATGTTGCAAAAGAATGGATTTTCAAGTTTGAACGCTTCTTCACGTGATTCCTCTAGTACTTATAGGATTTGAGTACATGGAGAATGTTTAGTATTTCTTCAGTAATATACCCATAAATTTTGGGATAATGCATAATTCCAGAGTAGAGGCAATCAAATCGGGTTTTTATGAGTTTAAGACGCATTGATAGCTTTGACAGTTAGGTAAATATATCTCGCCGGTGCTAATTAAAGATATCCCTGGCTGGTCAACTAGGCATAGATTCTTTATAGTACATTTTTACCAGGTGAATACATGGATCATCCCCATAGAATGCATGCATTGGATTATGTCGAGTAGGCAATGACCTACATATTTGAATCCTTAGAAAGCTAGCAAGCTCAGGGATAAGTGCTATCATTTCTGTAGGAATATATGGGAAGGGATTACTCCATTGTGAGCGGTCAAAGGTTAGAGTTAAAAATATCGAGGAGTTAGACATAAACTAAAAATTATCATTTGTGTTTAGAATAGACCAAAACACTGTATTGATTAATTGGTTATAAGCAGGGAATTATTACATTTGAAGAATATAACATATTATTTGAACATCTTAGACTATATATATACGTGGAATTAGTTAAAATATGACTTTTATGAAAATTTGTTTTTTAGAAATATGATTATATATCTTTAGTGGATTGCGGTGACATATCGTGGGAAATAATGTTAGTATCACTTTGAGGTTTGACACCCTTTCTATACAATAGTTGGAGTTGGCAGTCAATTAGTAGGTCCTCTTGATAAGAGATACATTGATCTAGAACGATGTTTAAGAATGCACTTGCGTAGAAGGAAAAGAATATATCTATAGACATATAGATTGACAATAGTAGGTTACGGATGTCTTAAGATCTAACGATTATTTGTTCACTTGATTTCACATGATCGTACTCATTTGTTAGGTGTCTTTGCAGTCTAACTAGATACTTCTTGGGTATTGATGAAGTTTATAAGATTTTCTTCCGAAGAAAGGGATGAGATGTATGTGTTCACCTGATACCTGTTCATCATAAACTTACTAATCGTAGCTTGTCTTAGAAAGATGTTGGATTACCCTTTAAATAAATTTTTGTTTATATTTTTTACATGATTGTAGAAATTATGTCAAGCATAGTCGAACCCAGTTGTTAAATCCAAGGTGACTAATCTTTAGGTGTCATGGAGAGATAACAAAATCACTCCATAAGTATATGACAAACAAGAGTTCTTGGGTTACGTTGTCTTTAACATCCCGCTTATCCATCTGTCCACCAAATTTATATGAGCTATGGGATACCGAATCTAATAATGTGGCACCTGATAGCAATAGAAATAAAACGGTTTAACTTGCCACTCCAGTAAGAGGTTTATAAAGTGTTAACCTCTATCATTGCCCTGGTAAATAACTAAATAGATTAATATTAATAGTGTCTAGTTCTTATGTTCGAACATACATAAAAGAGGATATTTTAGGACTGAAAGAAAGGATAATCTGATTATATAGACCCCACCCCATGTCTAAAAAAAAGAGAATATGGATAGAAGTAGCCTTAGTGTTATTTGGAACTAGCAGAAGCATGATCGTATGGAAATTATGACTAGATGATTTCATGAAATTCCTCATAGGTTACAAAGAGACTAGATGTCAACAAGATTAAGTTGTCATGAATTCAATATGTATGTGTCATAGCTAACTTGCTTGCAAGATTATATGTATTGCGTGTATGGTAACTTAATTGTTTACATACTACTTATTTCCATAGGCTTATTAGTTTATTTGTTATGCGTTTATGAGAGGGTAAATATTTACATGTTATTTATAATATAAATTCTTATTTATAGGTTACATATTTTATGAATCATTGTTTATATACTACATGTTTTATATAGAGCGTGCTTATAAGTTTGTTTCATAAAGTGTCGATGCACAAATTACATGTTTCATAGAATATTTGATCATTGTCTACGTGCATGCGCATTAGTAGTTATTCATTCAAGGTCCTAAGATTATTATTTACATGTCACAATCATCATATGTCATTTGTTTGTACATCAGATGTACTAAAAACGTAATTGTTTAAGTGTTATACATTCATAAGTTTATATGATTAGAATGTAAAATTTTGTTGCTCATATGATACATATTTAATTTTTATAGGTTATAGATATATCTGCTCAAAAATTATATTTCACATGCTCATAGGTCGTAATCAAGTTATTTATATACTATGAGTTTTCATAACGTTAAAATTTATGTATCAAGCACTTTCATAGTTTACTTATTTATATAAGGATACGATAAATATTACGATATAGTTCATTTATCTATATGTTATGTATATATCCCAGATTATTATTCGTAGCTTATGGGTTAGATAAATTATTTGTTTATATGTCACCTTATATGAGGTATAGTTATTTGAGTACCATATGTTTCAGAGGGTATACATTTAGAAATATCAAGGGCCTATTTGTTTTGCATAATATAAGGTTATTTATTTATGCGTAAATATTTATCTATGAGTTTTATAATTAAGATATTTGGGTGTTGCGATTAGCTTATCAACTCGCTATATACCTTTACAATCCTTGAACCCATGTACTAGGTGTTCTTATATTATAACTTTTTACATATCAGAAGTAACTTATTATATGCTATATGTTTTCAGTTTTTATAGCGACATGTATTAGGTATTATGATTATACCCGTCTAAATGATCAAATGACAAATTTTGTGCTATAGTTCATCTATTCATATGTTAGTTTTTTTTAGCCCACATGTTCATAGGTTTTCAGAGTTTACTTGCATATTGATTACATGTTCCTATATTTTACTACTTCATAAGTTACACATCTGCTAAAATTGAAGCATTTATAAGTCAGCATTTTTTTTTGTGACTCAGATATTTATATGAGCAAATGTTCTTCATGATTATTTTCTAACATGTTATAGTTACTGTATGATCTAATTTATTAGACATGTATTACCTAGGAAAGGCATTACCTGGCTCCACAAAATCGACAAGCGGAGCTCTAAGTGTATAAGAAGGAGCAAATGATGTATGACTCTTCTATTAATAAACAATGATAATTCAGTTGGTTTAAGTGGGATGATAGCCTCCGGATAGAGCTATAGTGAATTCAATATTCTTTGTATGTATACCACTCTAACGTTTCGAGGATATGATTTATGTTTATTCTTCCTAAAATCTAAAGTGTTTTGCTCCGGTAAGTTATTTCAATACAACGACAGAAGGTGAGATACTTAACTTATTTTAAGAACCATCAGAACATACATGATGTGTGACTGTGATTCTAGAAACTTGCGTAAATAAAACTTTGAGATGCAGAGTATAAGGTAAGTTATCATAGTACGTATAACTATCATTCGATTATAAGGCCAAATGAAGCCTGGTGTATTGTCCGTTGGGTATTGTATTTGTCATGATGTTCTGTGAAGCGTATGTGTGTGCAACTTGGCTTGTATTTGTTGTGACGCTCTGTGAAGCGTATTTGTATGTAATTATCGTGACGCTCTATGAAACATATTTGTAAGTGTTTTGTCTAGCTAACAAGTTCTTGATAGGTCTATTTATAGGGGAGACTCTGTTGAAATTTTTGAAAAATTTAAGAGTTAGCCAAATTTTAAGACCTTAAGGTGGACAAAGGAAAGTGAAAGTTGAGTAGATGATCTTCAAAATGTCTTGGGTAATTATATGGTTAAGATAAGTAGTACGCATAATTCGAGGACTAATGATCCTAAGTGGGAGAGAATGTAACACCTCAGTAAACTTTAAAAAAATTATTTTAATATTTTAGTTGAGTATGACTCTTAACCTATAGCGATTTATGGGGTGCACATATTTTAAAGAAAATATATTATGTGTGTGTGTATGTAAATACAGTGTATGTATATAATATGCATGATTGTTGTTGGTGGGTTAGAGAATAGGTGAGAAATTTTATTATATATATATATAAATATATATATATATATATTGTGCAAGTGAGGGGGGCCACTTTACTATTTGTTTCTCTACCAAAGATACTGCTTAATGAAAAAAAGAGGGGAAATCCATGTGTTTCCAGATATAGAAAACAAGAATGTACTACAGGGTACTCAAAGTACCCTTTAACACTCAATTTTCCTTTCCTTCTTCTCTTTTGCAATAACCATTAAAATCAATTGGTTGGGTTTTTTTTTGTGCTTCTAAATTGAGATGCAAGTCTAGGGGTGGACGTTCGGTATTCGGTTTGGTATTATCATAATTCGAATTCGGTAATTCTATAATCGGTAAATGAAAGTACATACCAAATATCATAACATTAAACTTTGGTTTGGTAATTTGGTAATCGGTAAATTAAACTTCGGTTCGGTACGGTATTTGGTAATACCATATTAAAGTTAAATTTGGTAGACTCTTCTCTAGGCCAAAGATAACTGTTTACTTTAGAACTGAATCCAAACACAAGATAAAGTTTCTGCCCTATTCCTTATGGAAACAACACTTTTTAATACTTCATCAGTTGTCACACCCCTTTTTCGACTCCAAAAAATATGTTTTAAGTGCGAAAGGGTTTTATTATTTAAGTGACAAGAAATGAAAATTTGTTTCGGAAAAAGAATTATTTACATTTTTTATTCAGAGTCGCCACTTGACATAATCTGGTGTGCCAAGTCACCATCGGAAAATCCTTTTCAAAACCATTTGACTCTTTAAACTGGTTTGCGAACAGAGACTCCGGCTAAGGAATGCTGTTGACCGAGGGAAAGGTGTTAGGCATCCCTCGATCCCGTGGTTCAACCACGGTCGCTTGGTAGAGTGTATCAACTATTTTGGCACTACGAAATATATAAACCAAACAAAAGCACGCAAAATAATCAAACAATAAACAAAACAAAACAATCAAAAATGTAAAGTCCAGTCCAATTATACAGTCCAAAAATAGAAAAATACGAAAATATAAATCTTATTCTAAACTAAATCTAGACTAAGCTCCAATGCCTGACCCGATGCCGTGGGCCTTCATCACGATCATTTTTCGCCAACATAGTATTACGGGGGCATTCCCCGGTGAATAAATACATAAAACCTCGGGGCATTCCCCGGCCAAATGAATACACTTGAATCCAATGCGATAAACTAGAAGACATTCCACAAACGCGCAACCAAATATTCAACGGAAATACCATTCCAAAATTTTGCCTACCCAACCTATGTTTGCCTAAACCAATCGACGTATCATGATAATACTAAGATCGATATCAATGAATCAAAACAACAAAATCATTCTATCAACTTTTAACTTCCGCCCCACAACAATCAATTTTAATTCTCAAACGAGATATCATTTTATCACATAATCCATAATCAACCCACAATCAAGGAATCAAATACTGGACCAGAACAACAACAACTCACATTATCACGAATCAACCAACACACAATATTAAAATCAATGCATCGGATACCATCAACAATAAAACAAAAAGAGGTAAAGAGTAGAATTGGACCTTGATGACGATTTTATTCCAAATATCAGTCAATCAAAAAGACAGAATCCGCGCACCAAAGAACCTCAATTCGAACCTCAACTACGAACTTGCCAACTCGATCAAAAGCCCCTTGATTCGGAATTTTCAAAGAACACTGTTTGATAAAATAAAGAAACCCACTTTTTGATAACCTCAACTTCGACCTAAATAATGAAACTCAAAGCTTGGCATATCTGCAGTTGATTGAGATTGCGAGGATGAAGCTGGTGCAAATGCTTTGTCAGACAAAAAAAAAAATTGTAGATGGAGAAACAACACTAGTAGTTGAAGCTGAAGAAGTGGACACCGAAAATGTTAGAGAAAAACCAGTCCCAGAAGTTGTAGAAGAAGCTCCAGTAGGCTGAAGCCATGTGTAACCTGATGCTCAACCTACTTGCCACATGGAGATCGGAGAGGTGGTGGCTCGTGCGAGTTCGCCGGCG
This sequence comes from Capsicum pubescens, assembly GCA_030864215.1. Classification (NCBI taxonomy): domain Eukaryota; kingdom Viridiplantae; phylum Streptophyta; class Magnoliopsida; order Solanales; family Solanaceae; genus Capsicum; species Capsicum pubescens. Next base: position 264,563,472 of record CM061538.1, read on the forward strand.
TGGAGGGGACAGAGAGATCCTAGAGAGAGAGGAGCTGTGGCTGTTAAAGAGAGATTGCATTTGTACGCTGATTGGGTCGGATCGAATTCTGATACGGGTCAATTTGGGAAGCTGGGTTCGGACACGGCTACCGACTACCGGCGCCGTTGGATTGGATCGGAAAATGGGGAGATTTTTTTTGTTGGAATCGGGTGTTTGTGCTGTTGATTGTTAAAGAGAAGATCCATCCCCCTGTGATGAATATTGTACGCGTATATATTTTTGATGGGGTAGTGGGGTAGGGTAGTGAAGTAGGGGTAGGGGTAGGGGTAGAGTTTGTTAGAGTAGGGTAGGTAGGTGTTGTTTTTTAATTGGAGGGATAAGGGTTAGTTGTTTTTTTTTTATTGGGTGAGTTGTCGAAATCTTTAAGATAAGAAAAAATTGGTTAGAGTTTGTTAGGAGTTTGTTATTATTTATTTATTTTTGTATTTTTGTATTTTTGTGGGGAATAATTAAAATGGGTGAGACACATGGTAAGGTGAAATAAATAAAATGAATAAAATTAGACTTCGAGAAGGATAAAATTAGGTGTCTACATGATGCCCCTTTGAATGCAAACACGAAGTGTTTTCAGACAAAGAAGTAGACAACGAGACCAAATTTTTGATCCGACCATTATTCGAAGAAAGAAACAGAAGAAAGAAGGACAACCGGGTTTTGACTTAAGCATCTTACCTACTCTCATTATGAGAGAATCAAGTCACGGGTATTTCGAAGGATTGAAAGAGAAGTGGACTATACCGAGTTGGAGAGTCGAGTGAGGTTCCATCGAGGTTCCGGTCCGCGGCTCTTTCATTACAAAATTACAAGTTAAAACATAAATGAAATTACAAAATCCTATCTATACAACTTCTGTTGGCTCTTGACTCGACTTTTATCACCCTATTCTTCAGGCGGGCTCCTGACTTACAATTTCTTTCAACTTGTTGCTTGGGTTTCAATTGCTTCGCTTTGTTGCTTGACTTTTCGTTTCTTCACCCTATTCTCCAGGAGGGCTCCTGACTTGCTATTTCATCACTTTGTTGCTTGACTTCCATTTCTTCACTCTATTCTCCAGGCGGGCCTCTGACTTGCTATTTCATCACCCTGTTCTTCAGGCGGGCTCCTAAAACCCAAAATTAAAACTAGAACGAAAATTATCCCAAACGAAAATTATAGTAAAGTAGTATTTCATTTTTGTAAGCGTTGTCCCATTTTCCAGGAGCGTCCTGAACATAAGGTGAAATCTCATTTTACAGGAGGGTCCTGAACAGAAAATAAAATCCCATTTTTTCAGGAGGGTCCTGAAAATAAAGTAAAATCCCATTTTTCAGGAGGGTCCTGAACAGAAAGTAAAATCCCATTTTTTTAGGAGGGTCCTGAACAGAAAGTAAAGTCCCATTTTTCAGGAGGGTCCTGAACAGAAAGTAAAATCCCATTTTTCAGGAGGGTCCTGAAGAGAAAGTAAAGTCCCATTTTTCAGGAGGGTCCTGAAAATAAAGTAAAATCCCATTTTTCAGGAGGGTCCTGAAGAGAAAGTAAAGTCCCATTTTTCAGGAGGGTCCTGAACATTAAAGTAAAATCTCATTTTTCAGGAGGGTCCTGAACATAAAGTAAAATCCCATTTTTTCAGGAGGGTCCTGAACATAAAGTAAATTCCCATTTTCCAGGAGGGTCCTGAATTGAAAGTAAATTCCCATTTTCCAGGAGGGTCCTGAACATAAAGTAAATTCCCATTTTTCAGGAGGGTCCTGAATTGAAGTAAAATCCCATTTTTCAGGAGGGTCCTGAACAAAAAGTTAAATCCCATTTTTTCAGAAGGGTCCTGAAAATAAAGTAAAATCCTATTTTTCAGGAGGCTCCTGAACAGAACGTAAAATTTCACGGATGTGCATTTCCAATGGTAGCTGAATTAAGTGAAGCGAATTTGCCCCTGTTTCAACAAAGAAAATTTGTCAGTTAAAAGCTTAGTGGCGACTTGCAACTCTTGGCTTCTCAGGTATCTGCCCCAGCACTTGTTCCTTTCATCTTTGTTCCAAATTGCTAACACTTGCCCTGTCTTGCCGCATCATTGACCCGGATCCAGATTGAGGGAAGTGAGTTCTGACTCGAACAATGGGCTTCCATTTTACCATGCCTCTGAGGTGCACCCTTCTTCCAAATCTGAATACTTCCACGAATCCAACAACCTGTCGGTTGATAGACTTCCCTTGTTACGTGTTGAATTACGATCATATTTCTTTCCTGTGCTGTTCCTTGGCTTTTCCTCGTATAATTGGAAAGACTGGTAGTAAATTTTAAAATCCTTTCTCACTTGTTTTGACACAGACTTGACTTAAAATGTAAAGAAATGATTGTGACTTTATTTTGATAAACGACATAAAAAGACAAAAAACATGAATATGTGAATGAAAGAAAAGGGCAATGTCCCATAAAGAAAACTTATCTGAATACGACAACCAACTCCAATGAGGATGACATGCATTTTGGATTGAGTTGCCTGATCTTCCTATCCAAACTCCCCATTTGTTGTTGAGTTCGTGCCTTTGCCGCTGAGCCGCTTCTTCAGATCCATTGGACTCATTCATCACATTCGATTGACGACATCTTAAAAGACTTTCGCCAACAAATCTCTTTCTTTTCACTTTTTGCTTTTCTCTTGAACTCTCCATCGCCTTACGGTGCCCGTGAGGGTTTTCACCAATAAGACTCTCTCATTTTTATTTCTCTCCACTCACCATCGCCTTATGGTGCCTGCAAAGGTTTTCATCAGTAAGACTCTCTCATTTTTATTTCTCTCCACTCACCATCGCCTTATGGTTCCTGCAAAGGTTTTCACCAATAAGACTCTCTCATTTTCATTTTCTCTCAACTCACCATCGCCTTATGATGCCCACGGGGGTTTTCACCAATAAGAATCTCTCATTTTTGTATTTCTTTCCTAATTTCTTATGCTGAGGGAGACACGTGGTACCTCACAATGCATCATCATATCCATTGCATGCTTAGCCTTAACATTATCAAAAATTGATCTGAAGGACTTTCTTTGGTTGTAACTTGGCTTTTGGATAAGGTTAGAAAAGGATGGCAAGAGGTTCAAACGACACTTGAAGTGGGGTGGGACTTATAACTTTTGGAATCGACTCAAACAACACATTAACTCATTCCCCGGTTTTGTTGACTGGGTGAATCTTAAATCTTTATTTGGTTGGACCAAGCCCGAAATAGGGCAGCCTACGTATCTCACTCCCGAGTGAGGAGAATCAGGTCGCACATAGTTCCATCAGCTTGTTCTTTGTTTTGATTTGATTTTTTTCTTTTATTTCCAAACTCTTTCTTTTATTCTTATTTTCTTGACATTTATCTTTGACTCTATTTTGATTCCAAAAGAGGGATGTGAAAGAAAAATAAAACGAAGCTCAAACGGGTAAACAAAGGATGGCATAATGTTTGGATAGAAGAATAAAATGCCTTCATCATATCAATCTTAAAAAAATGCAAGTACTAAACATGCAATAAAATCAACAAAGGATCAAATTTCATACATAATATCTTTTGACCGTATCAACATTGATAGCCATTTCTGCCATTTTGCCTTCAATATCTGTCAAATATAAGGCTCCATTGGGCAACACTTTCTTCACAACGAAGGGACCTTGCCAATTAGGAGAGAACTTGCCTTTCGCTTCAACCTGGTGAGGAAGGATACGTCTCAATACCAACTGACCAACTTCAAAATTCCTGGGAGGGACCTTTTTGTTATACGCTCGAGACATCCTCCTCTGATACAACTGACCATGACACATGGACGTTAGCCTTTTTTCCTCGATCAAACTCAAATGTTCAAGTCGGGTTTTTACCCATTCATCATTATCAATCTCTGCTTCTATAATGACTCGAAGAGAGGGAATTTCAACTTCCGCAGGGATGACTGCTTCTGTCCCATACACCAATAAATATGGAGTTACCCCTGTTAAAGTGCAAACAGTGGTACGATACCCTAGCAATGCAAACGGCAACTTTTCATGCCACTTTCTAGACCCTTATACCATTTTTCGCAGTATCTTTTTTATATTCTTATTGGCGGCTTCTACAACACCATTGGCCTTTGGGCGATATGGAGTAGAATTTTGATGTGCAATCTTAAACTGTTGACATACTTCTTGCATCAAATGACTATTGAGATTGACAACATTGTCTGTAATGATCATCTTTGGAATTCCAAATCTACAAATGATATTGGCATGAACAAAGTCTACCACAGCCTTCTTTGTCACCGACTTGAAAGTTACTGCTTCTACCCACTTTGTAAAGTAGTCAATGGCTACCAAAATGAATCTATGTCCATTTGATGCCTTCGGCTCAATCGGTCCAATCACATCCATTCCCCAAGCCACGAATGGCCATGGAACGGCCATTGCATGTAACTCAACAGGAGGAGAACGTATCAGATCACCGTGTACCTGACATTGATGACACTTTCGAACAAATTGAATAGAATCCCTTTCCATAGTAAGCCAGTAATAACCTGCTCGAAAAATCTTCTTTGACAAGACATGATCGTTCATGTGTGACCCGCATATTCCAGAGTGTATTTCAACCATGATTGCCGAGGCTTCTCTTGCATCTACACACCTCAAAAGTCCCAGATCTGGGGTCCTCTTATACAAGATTCCCCTACTTAAGAAAAATCCACTAGCCAAACGCCTAATGGTCCTCTTTTGATCGTTGGTAGCATATGCTGGGTATTCTCCTGACTGAATGTACCGCTTCACATCCAAGAACCAAGGTTCTCCATCGAGCTCTTCTTCAACCGCATTACAGTAAGCATGATGATCACGACTCTGTATATGCACTGGATCGATATAGGCTTTGTCAGGATGTTGGAGCATTGAAGACAGAGTGGCTAAAGCATCAGCAATTTCATTACGAATCCTTGGAATATGCCTAAATTTTACTAACACAAACCGTTGACATAGCTCCTGCAAGTATTGTCGATACGGGATGAGCTTCAAATCTCGCATCTCCCAATCACCTTGAATTTGATGGATGAGCAAATCCGAATCTCCCAACATCAATAATTCTTGGACTCCCATATCAACAGCTAACCTCAAACCAAGAATGCAAGCTTCATACTCTGCCATATTATTAGTACAGTAGAATCGAAGTTGTGCCGTTATCGGGAAATGTTGTCCCGATTCAGAGATAAGAACCGCACCTATTCTGACTCCTTTCATATTGACAGCTCCATCAAAAAATAACCTCCAACCTGGATCAACATCTATAACGACTTCATCGACACACGACACTTCTTCATCAGGAAAATATGTCTTTAATGGCTCGTACTCTTCATCGATGGGATTCTCAGCAAGATGATCTGCCAAGGCTTGGGTTTTCATGGCGGTCCGAGTCACATATACAATGTCGAACTCGGTAAGCAATATTTGCCACTTTGCCAATCGACCTATCGGCATAGGCTTCTGAAAGATATACTTCAAAGGATCCATGCGGGAGATGAGATAAGTAGTATAGGATGAGAGATAGTACTTCAACTTCTGTGCTACCCAAGTTAGGGCACAACACGTCCTTTCAAGAATAGTATACCTGGCCTCATATGCGGTGAACTTCTTGCTGAGATAATAAATAGCCTGCTCCTTTTTGCCTGTGACATCATGTTGACCCAGGACACAACCGAAAGAATTATCCATGACTGATAAATATAAGATCAAAGGCCTACCAGGCTCCGGGGGTACCAACATGGGCGGATTTGACAAATATCTTTTGATTCGATCGAACGCTTCCTGACATTCTTCAGTCCATTTTACCGCAACACTCTTTTTCAGTCACTTGAATATGGGCTCACAAGTGGTTGTGAGTTGAGCAATAAACCTGCTAATGTAGTTCAGTCTACCAAGCAAACTCATCACCTCCGTTCTATTCTTGGGCGGGGGGAAATTCTGAATGGCTTTGATTTTTAAGGGATCCAATTCAATTCCCCGACGGCTGACTACAAACCCCAACAGCTTTTCAGATGGAACTCTGAATACACATTTTGCTGGGTTGAGTTTGAGATTATACCTACGAAGCCTTTCAAAGAACTTTCTTAAATCTTTTACATGGTCGGCCTGACTTTTTGACTTAATAATCACATCATCCACGTAGACCTCAATCTCCTTATGCATCATATCATGAAACATAGTGGTCATGGCTCTCATGTATTTTGCTCCAGCATTCTTCAAACCGAACGACATCACTCGATAACAATAAGTTCCCCATGGTGTGATAAAAGATGTCTTCTCCGCATCTTCATCATCCATAACGATCTGGTGATATCCAGCATAACAATCCACAAAAGAGGCAACCTCGTGTTTAGCACAGTTGTCTAACAAAATATGGATGTTGGGCAGGGGGAAATCATCTTTCGGACTTGCTCTGTTCAAATCACGGTAATCAACACACACTCGAATTTTGCCATCTTTCTTTGGTACGGGAACAACATTGGATAACCATATGGGATAACGAGCCACTCGAATTACTTTGGCTTCAAGTTGTTTCATGATTTCCTCTTTGATTTTAATACTTACATCAGTTTTGAAATTCCTCAACTTCTGTTTGATAGGAGGGAATGCGGGATCAGTTGGCAATTTATGAGCCACTAATTCAGTGCTTAAACCAGGCATATCATCATAAGACCATGCAAAAACATCCTTATAATCAATTAATGCTTGAATCATTCTATCTTTTAGCTCTGGCAAAACATGTACACTGATTTTAGTTTCCCTAACATCTTCTTGATCCCCTAGATTTATTGGCTCAGTCTCATTCAAATAAGGATTCGGTTTGTCTTCAAACTGTTCCAACTCATTGCTTATTTCTTCTAGTGATTCTTCTTCATCATATTCCCCATCCTTCTTCATTACATCTTGATTAGTTTGGATTTTAAGGTCATCCTGAAAATTCTGCATGCATGTCATGTCATTAGAATCAGCATAAAAAGAACTGTGTAAGAAAAGAAAAACAAAAAATATATTAGACATAAAACAAAAGGGACATTGCATTTCATTAAATAAAAAGATAGGAGGGTTTAAACATAGATGCCAACATAACATAAACAAACTAAAATCCGAATTACAATCCTGAAATAGCTCGGATAAATAGAAAGAAAAACAAAATAAACTACCAAAACTCCCTCCTGACGGGGAGAGGAGTGACTTCCCAATTATTTAGCCGGACAGCTGGACCTATGAGTTGCACGTCTGCCATACTGTTACCTTCTCCTGCTTCGACCATATCAACATCAATAAAAAGGTTCTGGCAGTCATCAACCAATTAAACTTCAAATTCCACATTCTTCGTGACACCGATCTTAACAAATGATTCACTGAGTAGTGGCATTGGGCGAGGGAGTGACCATGTTTCTTTTTTCCTTCCCTTGGCTTTCTTCAGATCTTCAGCTGTAGGCTCAAATCCCAGACCAAACGTTCCCACGTTCTCACTTGGACATATGGGACAAACTATACCATGCAGAGACGCTCCCAAACCCTTTCCTGGCTCAAATCCGTATTTCCAAAGTTCACTCACCATCATGATAGAAGCGGAAGACAATTATGGTCCCGGTATAACCTGTCATTCAAGAATACGATTCACTGGCACTGTATAAAAAATTTGATAGACGAATGTCTCCTCTACGTTATTTGATTCAATAAGAGACAAGGGAGAATCTTCGTAGGCGGAAAAATCTCCTTCACCGTGAATAACCACTTCTTGCCTGTCATGCTCAAACTTAATCATTTGGTGCAGTGTAGATGCAACCGCCTTGGCCTTATGGATCCATGGCCTTCCCAACAACAAATTATAAGAGGAGTCTATATTCAGTACTTGAAACTCTATAGCGAATTCAACAGGCCCTATGGTCAACATTAGTTCTATTTCGCCAATGGAATTTGATTTTGCACCATTGAAAGCCCTGACACATATATTATTGGGCCTGATCCTCTCTGAACAAATATTTAGCTTTTGCAAAGTAGAAATAGGGCAAATGTTTGCACCTGAACCTCCATCAATCATAACATGAGTGACATAGAAATCTTCACACTTCATTGTAATGTAAAGGCCCCGGTTATGCCCTGTACCTTCAACAGGCAATTCATCGTCAGAAAAGCTGATCCGATTGACCTCAAAGATTTTTCCGACCATTTTCTCAAGCTGGTTGATTGTAACCTCCCTAGGAACATATGCCTCATTTAATACCTTTAGTAAAATATCATGATGCTCCTTGGAGTGCAAAAACAAAGATAAGAGGGAAATTTGAGCAGGGGTTTTCTTCAACTGGTCTATTATTGAATACTCTGGCAATTTTATCTTTTTAAAAAATTCTTCAACTTCTTCTTCGGTGATAGGCTTTTTGATAGATGACGGTCCACTCATCGCCGGCTTGGACTTTCTTAAGCTTTCAGGCACGAAGCATCTTCCTGACCCAGTCAAACCCCCTGACTCATCTACATCTTCCACTACTTTTTTCCCATGATAGGTCATCACAGTCCACCCATAATTCCAGGGAATCTTTTTCGTATCAACTATCGGAGGTTGGGTCACCGGTTTGAGGACAATAGGCGCTGCCAGTGCTCCTTTCACCGTCAAGATGGGCTGACTCAGAGCTCCCACTACTGTCAACTTAGGTTTATCCTGACTCAAATCAACATACCTTATGGCGCCTTATACTATGATCAGGGGTTTCTTTGTGCTTTCTTAGGCTTTATCTTCTCTCATTCCTTCCCGGTTCAATGACATTGCTTTCAAAGACTCCGCTACGTTCATCGATTTCTCCTCAATGGTCTGTATCTTGACAATAGGCTTATAACCCCTCGAAGACTCTTTCCCATCATATATCAATTCTAATATATTGGCTTCAGCATGGGTTTCCAGCGGATTCTGGTTAATGTTTGGACCCTCCGGGGCCTGGACCAGCATCTGATTTGTGTCAATTAAATCTTGGACAACTCTCTTTAAATGCCAACATTTCTTGATATCATGGCCTGGCATATCAGAACAGTACGCACACCTTAAAGAATAATCGAGATTCCTCGGCGGTGGATTTGAAAGCCTTTCTTGAATTGGGCTTAAGACCTTCAACTTTCTCAACCTATCAAACAAGCTAGCATATGACTCCCCAAGAGGTGTGAATTGATTTTTGACTGCCTTCTCTTTCCTATACTCGGGCCTAGGTTGAAAACTGGGTCTGGAAGGGTTTTGGTAATTTGGTGGAGCGAATGGGCAATTTTATGGATCTTACGCGCGCCACTGCGGGTAAGAAGGGGTTTGGGCATATGATTGCGCGCTATATACTGGGTACGGGGCTGGTGGAATGGAATATGAAGGGTTTTGTGGAGGGTAGTAATGGTGGGAAGGAATATATGGAGCTTGGGAATAGACTTGGGCTTGGGATTGGGGATAGGGGCGAGGTGGTCTTTTGGGATAGGAATGGGTTCCATCTACGACAGTCGCCACGTCCTCTTTCTTCTTTTTACCTCCAAATGCCCCAGATCCACCTTGAATCGCTTGTGTGGTGGCTTTTAATGCGGCAAAACTCACTATTCGGCCGGTCTTAATTCCGTCCTCTATCATCTCCCCCATTTTAAGGACTTCCATAAAAGACTTTCCCATTGCCGGAAGTAAATGTTGAAAATAGGTCTTATCCTGCGCCTGAATGAAAACTTCTACCAACTTACTTTCTTTCATTGGAGGCTTTACCCTGGCGGCCTGTTCACGCCACCTTATCGCGTATTCCCTAAAACCTTCAGTGCTCTTTTTCTTCATGTTGACCAAGGATTTTTCGTCCGGAATCAGGTCGATGTTATACTGAAAATGTTGAACAAATTCAGAAGCCAAATCATCCCAGCTGTTTCATTTATCGATATCTCGATCGATAAACCATTCTGAGGCCAGATTTGAAAGACTCTCACCAAAGAAGGCCATGATCAGTTCTTCCTTTCCTACTGCAGCCCTCAACTGGTTGCAATAACATCTTAAGTGTGCCACGGGATCACCGTGTCCTGCATACTTCTCAAACTTAGGCATCTTAAACCCGGGGGGAAGGTTGATGTCTGGGAACATGCAAAGATCTTTATAGGAAACACTCCTATAATCTCCGATTCCTTGCAAATTCCTCATATCTTGTTCTAAACTTTTCAATTTTCGGGCTATGATATCCTGTTCCTCTGCTGCGAAAGGTTTCTCCGTATCAAATGGAAATGCAGGCGGCTGAGTGTACCCATACGGTTCATTCATTTGCAAAGTAGGCTCAGGGGCGTAATACTGACTATCTGGAACCTTCAGTACTGGCTCACTGGCAGACCTAGGAATCCCCATTGTTGGACGCACAACATATGCGGGAGCTTCAGGTGGTGGCGGAGCCACGAATACCGGTGTGATCGGTGGCGCCGACTGAGCAGCGGTTCTTGATTAAGGAGCTGCCAAGGGCACACCAGAACTGTTAGGATAATAATGTCGTGGAGTGAATCCTGGCACGTGCTCAGGTGACTCAGTAGGAGCAGAGAATTACGCCTGAGAGAGCGGTGGGAAATTAGAGATATTCCCAAGACCTTCAGGGAGCGGAGGAGGAGGCATTCTGCTGGCCCATGCCCGGTGCAAATCTATCAATTGTTGTCTGAGCCTTACTACCTCATCATTGTGTTCTGAACTTTCTTCCCTGTGATCCAGATACGGGTCAATGAGGGAATTTTCAATCTCCCTGCTAGCCATGGCGAGCTTTGCTTTGGATCTAGTGAAGTATGGGTGACTAGCCAGGGTGCTGCAAACCTACCACTGTTATCTGAAAGGACATGCTCATCAAAGACGACATCCGTTAGGATTAGGGCACACAACAAGCATGGGAATCACATTGGTAAAATTTTCCTAAATTCATGTTCATTTCTACCAGCTTTTGAGGGTAGCGAGGTCATTTCAACATCATCCCGATTTTTATCTACACTTTTATTTTTTTTGTTTATTTTTTTATTTATTTTTTCGTATCCATCTCTATTCTTTCCACTTCTCTCGTTATATACCTTTATTTTATCATTCTTTATGGCTTTTGTTTTTTCTTTAAAAGAGGAAAAATAATGAAAAACAACGAAACAAAATGATTAGATCGAACCCAAAAGTAGGTTGCCTACGTATCATGTTGTACATGAATCAGATCTTGCGTAGTTCGGGCAGCTTATGCATAAACATCACACAATTTTTTTTATTTTATTTTTTTCACGAAAAACGAAAACAAGTAAACAAAAGAAAGACGTAACATCCTAACATTTCGATGACAGACAACAAAACATACAACGAATTTAGGACCATTTTAAAACTAAACAACAAATACAAAACAACATTCTAAACCCCTAATGACATGCGTGCAATAAAGACCCAAATATCAAAAACAACTTGACTCCGACTTAACACAGACACCAACCTACAATGACAGAAACATAAAAAGACTCCAAACTGAATAAAGATAAGAAATGCTCTTTCAGACTGGTGCTCTGCATGATGACCCTGGCTGAGATGGACTTGCCTGTGAAGTTCTCTTTCTCCCATTCAAACTTTGTAGCATGTCCTGCAAAGACACCCTGATATTGGGGAAGAAGCTTCGGGCCCGTATTCCTGCCTCATGAGGAGTGCACTTGGAAAGATTATTCTGACACCTTTCCACCGTCTTGAACAAATCTACTAACTGAACTCTCAGTATCTCCACTTTGGACCCCGCACTTTCATCCTGTTGGTCCTCAACTATGCATTCTTCCTGTATTCTCCCTCTAAGCTGCACTGGTAAGGGTTGACTGATACCTCGAGGGACAGATTGAATCCAGACCCCATATCCCTGAGTGTACCCCAGATTATCCAAACTTTCTTTGAGTGTGTCCACACCTAGCTTTGTTGCATGCTTCCAAAACTGCTCGTACTTGCTCTCACCTAAGGCTTGGTCCTTGAAGTACTCAACATCCTTCAGAAGATCCACTGCTGGTGGCATGTCCTGCAGCCTACCCAACTGGCGCATTACCCTAGAAGTACTGTATGGTCTAGTGCAATTGAGCCCTAACATAAATAAAGGGAGCTGCGTCTGATAACCCAACAAGATTATCTTCAGACGAAGCCACAGATAAGTCCACAAAATGTTATCCCCGGTTCTTGATTCAAGAAATTCAATCCAAGCCTTGACTCCCACGGGTAGCGAGAATTTATCCAAATGCAACCTGGAGTCCATGACTTTCACTCGATTGAGAATACAACGATCTACCACGTCTGGTCTAACTAAAGAACGCACATGCAAATGCTCCATCATCCATAACTGCAATATCAGGTTACTGCCCTAAAAAAATCTCATCCCCCCCTTCACTTCGATTAAAGCCTTATATATTTCTGTTAAGATCATAGGTATGAGAGTGAACCTGCTCTTTTGATTAATGCCCTTGTCGTTTTGATCCTTATAAAATAGGTCCATCACCACAGATTGCAAACGGGTATTAATACGTCTTTCTTCTAGTAGAAACACTAAAATGCCTAACAAAGTGAGGATGAAGACTTCAAGACGCTTTCTCTCCCACTTCTCCTTAGTCATATGAAATTCATCCAAAAAACAATCAAAACCTTCCGAGGGCCCGAATCTAGCGAACAAAAAATCTAAGGAAACCCACGAATCACTTAAACAACCCAAACGCATACCCTTACTTTTTAAACCACAAGACTGCAAAAATCTCACGCCAGTATGATTTCGTGCTCGGATCATATCCTTCTCGATATAGGGCAAATGCAACAAACCGGATATTTCTGTCAAAGTAGGAGTCATTTCACATTCCCCAAACCTGAACACCAAACTACTTGGATCCCAAAAGGTTAACAAAGCCTCTATTAAATCTGGACGAGGGGTAACATGTAGAAGTTCCGTAAGATCACCTAATATTTTAATCAGTTTCTGCTGATCAACATAGTTGAATATTTCCCACCATTTGATTAACTTTTTGGGCACCTTGACAACCATCAGAACTCTAGACTTGGGGGACAAATCCATCCTGTAATAACACATAAGACATTATCTCAAAAATTCGACAAGAGTAGAAGATTCCTAACCCTTGGGATTTTTGACGCAAGCACATGTCGATGGGACAGACCACATTCATGACTCCAATTTGCCGAACAGAAGTACTGAGTGAAATCAGTCTACTTGGCAAACAACTCTAGATTACGGGGCGAGAGACCTAGGCTAATAATAAGACAAAGGCCAACAAAAAGAATACCGGACCCACCGAGGGTTGCCTACGTATCCCAGCCCGAAGGAATGGAATCAGGTATGCATAGTTCATCCAGATTGGACAATTAATGATTAACTAATAAATTGACCCTGACTTAAGAGACACAACCAAAAACAAACGAATAAAAACTTTTTGGATTTTCAACTAGACACTTTAACTAAGACTGACACCATCAATTATGAAAAACATCTTTTTGGTATTTCTGTTTTTGACAAATAAAGAGAAAAGACAAACAAAACCTCTTTTTTTTTCTTTTTTTTTTTAGCTTACGGTATTTTAAGAAGACAAATGCAAAACGTAAAAAAAAAAAATCTTTTTGAGTTTTTGGATCGTGAAGAACAAAAGCCATAAGGAATTCTAAAATAAACTACGACATTTCTTTTGATTCATTCTTTTCGACTCACTTTTTCTAATTTTTTCTTCTTTTTTTTTCGTTTTTTACCTACGCACCTTATTCCTAACAAATAATTTTTTTTTTCAAATCAGTCCGACAAATTACCACGTTACCCTTAAAGATGCAACAGTTAGCACGTAGGGATGCTTTAGAGGTGAGTCTCCTACAAATGGCCATGTGGGTCCTGCTAGGTCTCCGTATGATGCACATAAGCATGACCTAAAGGCTGACCTACGTTGTGGTTCACTAACAAGGCCGTTCGGGGGAGCGTATGGTCGATAGTGGCTGCTTTGCTTTCCACCTACTCCATAACACCGACGGCTCCTCCCCTAAAATAAGGGTGAATCAACTAGAGGTTGTGTACAACACGTCTACTACGGACTTGTTGCAGAAAGAAGGCCGGGGGGCGGACTCATGATGACAGATATAAAGTGGTAACACATAGGATAAATACTATAAACAAAGAGCACGAAAACGCACAAAAGTTAAAACAATAACACAAACAATAATCACAAACAATGCTTATACACTCGTAATGCCAAACAAAGCCGATACGACTCAAAAATAAGCTCGAATTCTGAAATAGGTCCCCAGCAGAGTCGCCAGAGCTGTCACACCCCTTTTTCGACTCCAAAAATTATGTTTTAAGTGCGAAAGGGTTTTATTATTTAAGTGACAAGAAATGAAAATTTGTTTCAAAAGAAGGATTAGTTACATTTTTTATTTAGAGTCGCCACTTGACATAATCTGGTGTGCCAAGTCACCATCGGAAAATCTTTTTCAAAACCATTTGACTCTTTAAACTGGTTTGCGAACAGAGACTCCGGCTAAGGAATTCTGTTGACAGAGGGGAAGGTGTTAGGCACCCCTCGATCCCGTGGTTCAACCACGGTCACTTGGTAGAGTGTATCAACTATTTTGGCACTACGAAATGTATAAACCAAACAAAAGCACGCAAAATAATCAAACAATAAACAAAACAAAACAATCAAAAATGTAAAGTCCAGTCCAATTATACAGTCCAAAAATAGAAAAATACGAAAATATAAATCTTATTCTAAACTAAATCTAGACTAAGCTCCAATGCCTGACCCGATGCCGCGGGCCTTCATCACGATCATTTTTCGCCAACATAGTATTACGGGGGCATTCCTCGGTGAATAAATACATAAAACCTCGGGGCATTCCCCGGCCAAATGAATACACTTGAATCCCATGCGATAAACTAGAAGACATTCCACAAACGCGCAACCAAACATTCAACGGAAATACCATTCCGAAATTTTGCCTACCCAACCTATGTTTGCCTAAACCAATCGACGTATCATGATAATACCAAGATCGATATCAATGAATCAAAACAAAAAAATCATTTTATCAACTTTTAACTTCCGCCCCACAACAATCAATTTTAATTCTCAAACGAGATATCATTTCATCACATAATCCATAATCAACCCACAATCAAGGAATCAAATACCGGACCAGAACAACAATAACTCACATCATCACGAATCAACCAACACACAATATTAAAATCAATGCATCGGATACCATCAACAATAAAACTAAAAGAGGTAAAGAGTAGAATTGGACCATGATGACGATTTTATTCCAAATATCAGTCAATCAAAAAGACAGAATCCACACACCAAAGAACCTCAATTCGAACCTCAACTACGAACTTGCCAACTCGATCAAAACCCCCTTGATTTGGAATTTTCAAAGAACACTGTTTGATAAAATAAAGAAACCCACTTTTTGATAACCTCAACTTCGACCTCAATAATGAAACTCAAAGCTTGGCATATCTGCAGTTGATTGAGATTGCGAGGATGAAGCTGGTGCAGATGCTTTGTCAGACAAAAAATTTTTGTAGATGGAGCAACAACACTAGTAGTTGAAGCTGAAGAAGTGGACACCGAAAATGTTAGAGAAAAACCAGTCCCAGAAGTTGTAGAAGAAGATCCAGTAGGCTGAAGCCATATGCAACCTGATGCTCAACCTACTCGCCACATGGAGATCGGAGAGGCGGTGGCTCGTGCGAGTTCGCCGGGTGGAGGGGAGAGAGAGATCCTAGAGAGAGAGGAGCTGCGGCTGTTGAAAAGAGATTGCGTTTGTATGCTGATTGGGTCGGATCGAATTCTGATATGGGTCAATTTGGGAAGCTGGGTTCGGATACAGCTGCCGACTACTGGCGCCGTTGGATTGGATCAGAAAACGGGGAGATTTTTTTTGTTGGAATCGAGTGTTTGTGCTATTGATTGTTAAAGAGAAGATCCATCCCCCTGTGATGAATATTGTACGCGTATATATTTTTGATGGGGTAGTGGGGTAGGGTAGTGAGGTAGGGGTAGGGGTAGGGGTAGAGTTTGTTAGAGTAGGGTAGGTAGGTGTTGTTTTTTAATTGGAGGGATAAGGGTTAGTTTTTTTTTTTTTATTGAGTGAGTTGTTGGAATCTTTAAGATAAGACAAAATTGGTTAGAGTTTGTTAGGGGTTTGTTATTATTTTATTTTTTTGTATTTTTGTGGGGAATAATTAAAATGGGTGAGACACATGGTAAGGTGAAATAAATAAAATTAGACTTCGGGAAGGATAAAATTAGGTGTCTACATCAGTGATGTTTTATAGCTCATTCATCATCTGTTGATTTAACATAATAACTGTTTAATGCAGAAATGACTCCGGAAGATAATAACCACATCTGTTCCTCAAATATTGGCCTCGTAGTGACTAGTGAGTGCGTTTAAATAAAAGAATTCACTAACCCTTTCATCAAGAAAAACTTATGAGATATTTAAAATCATATAACATAGTGTCAAACCTTTTTGATTACTTAGATATGACAGGAAATGAGTATCTCTGCATCAACTCTCCCACTGGACATAACTTAGATATACCTAAAAGTTGCATCAAGACTAGACAAGTTCAGGTTGTCTTGATAGATAGAACCAGAATGAAGAAAAGGCGAGTAATATGAAACAATAACTTCATATTTGAACATGTTGTCCACTGCTGCTAACAATAAAAAATTTAAAAGTGATTTTCATTTTAAAATTTTAAAATTAATATAGTATTATAGACTTTTAGGTTGTGGGATTTTTTTGACCTTTTGTAGAATATTAATTTGGATCGTGGCCTATGAGTATAGACTATGGTCAGTTAACAATAATTTGGTATTCGGTAAATACCAAATACCAAATGATAGTAATATCTTTTACCAATCCCGAACTCAAATACCGTAATTTTAAAATTTTACTCCCAATTACCATACCAAATACCGAATACCAAATTCTTCGGTTCAGTTCGGTAATTCAATTTCTGGTATTTTTTGCCCAGCCCTAGATGCAACAAGTACGACTAATATTGATACTTTTGTTTTTCGTTTCCTCTTACTTTCTCTTTCTAATACCAAGGAATTAGTTTCAATTTATGGTTAGGGTGAATCCTAAGAGGTAAATTCTCTACCCCTTTCTTGAATTTAATTATTGATAAATATTTGGGGTTATTTAATTTGATTGTTTATACTAGCTCTTCAAATAGGTTTAAGTAATTAGGGTTCTTGAGAAAAGGATAGATGTGAAACTTTTTTAAAAAATAGATTTTTCAGAAACTTCTACCAATTGGCAGATTTGATACTGAATTATATTAAGTTGGAAAAAAAATAATTAAAGAATTCATTTGGATTCGTGTTAGAAAATTCGATCACTTCGGGCATGAGTGAAGATTAGTTGAGTGAATTATTAGATGAACCTACGTATTATTGATGGATATATGTATTGTCTTGTAGTAAATTGGTTATCTATTGGATTGTGGTAATTAGCGGTTGGCAAAACAAAGGTTGCACACCCACGGGTTGAATTGTTCAGACTTGTGGTCCTCCTGTTAGCTAGAAAGGCATCAAAGGTATGTAAAGCTAAATCCCCCTCCGCCGTTAAGGCACAACCCATAGTTATTTATTTCTCTTAGAAGAGTCGATATAGCCTACTTCATATACGGGAACGAATATCCCACCTTCTATACGACTAACACGTGATCATATGCCTAATGTCGCCATAGTATTCACGTTTCCTTCCTCCTTTAAATTACTTATCTCCATCTTTTATGCGTCTATTAATTGAAGTCGCAATATTCATTTTACTCTTGTCGAGTCAAGTATCTATAGAGCGATACATGTTTGCGTTAGTGTGTATTAGAAATTCTTAGAATTCATATAATGTCTATCACACGCTATAATGTTTAGAATAAATGACCATAGTATAGTCACACTTGTAAATTGAATCACATAGTAATATAGTCCTAGGATAGCATAAAAAACTAGCAGTTGAACAACTCATTACTAGTAAATGAATTAGTTGTACATGAAAAATATTACTTTAGTGACTGAGCAATTTTCATCATGATACACTTGCATGGGCCTATAAGGCACTACTTGATAAAGTTAACGACGGGAGGGTATACATAGGTTTGGCTTGGCATATCACTCGACGTGATTCTGTGCACAGGATCGATACCAGACCACTATAATGAGCCCAAACATTGTGGTGTACCTGCCCTCGTGGTATCATTTGTATTTGGAGTCAGCCGGGGTGCCCCTGACTCGAGCCAATATATGGCACATATGGCCTGCGGGCAGACCCTTATAATGAGTCCCAAGAAGGGGTTACCCTGTATCATACCGCGATTACAGTTATACTTATAAAATCATAGTCAGGAGTATCTGGATAACACATGTTATACACTTGACATAGAATGCCCTTGGTGGGACATCATATGATTATATGTATTAAAAGCAGGCACAGGACATCACTTAGGCAAATTATTAGGCCCTTTATAATGTTGATTTATTCACAAGCGGTTATATAATAAGTTAATAAGGTAAATGCATAGGTAATAGCCTTATACAGTGTATTTATCACCCATCCTCCTATAAGTTATAGTTTTAAATAAGAGGTTCATTATCCAGTCATCTGTAATTGCTCATTCTGTTGTTTGACTCATTGAGCATCCTTATACGTTTACTTGTTTTTCTGTCTGCTTTACATACTAGTACATATTTTATATGTACTAACGTCCCTACATTTGAGGGTACTGCATTTCTATAATTACAGGACCAGATATATCGATGAGCATACTTCTATACTAGGCACTTGTCTGTATTCAGAAAATCAGTCGGTGAGCTCCTCTCTTCCCTGGAGGTAATAAATGTCTAGTACTATTTAATCATGTTCCCAATTATAGTTTGGGTGTGTCGGGGCCCTGTCTCGGCCACCTTCTCTGGTACAGTTATAATTTCTCTTAGAGGCTTTGTAGACAGTGTCAAGTTGTCACACATAGTCATAGTTTCACTTGTCTATATCTGTTGGATTCAATGAGCTGGAATTTTGCATTTACATAGGCCCTCATAATTGTTTAGAATTAGTAACTCTTCTGAGTAGAATGTATATCAGTTGTACAACACACACTTATATAGTTCTTGTCCGCTTATTCTAGGCTAGGGTGTGACAGTTGTCATGTCATAAATGTCTAGTTAAAATTTTTTATTTTTTATTTTTTATTTTTTAATACGTAAATGATTTATAAAAATTAATTAGGGGTAATATAGTAAAATCACAGTTGAAGCAGCTGAAGCAAGCATGTCGACCATGAGCAGCCTGCTTCAGCTGCTTATTGTGACTTATTATGTAGGATAATATATATATATATATATATATATATATATATATATATTAAAATCCTCTTCAACCCCCACCCCCTTTTCCTCATCCGCATCCACCTCCAACATGTTTTCTTCTTCAACTCCCACAACTCATTCCCTTCATCTCCAATTTCCACCCATCCCACTTCATAAAGTAACAACTGAACTCGTCCGACATTTACAATAGACACTTTAACTCAATTTTTAGAAATAGGTGTTGATCATGCACCAATTGCTCATTGACACACATTTTTTAATTTTAAATAATATTTTTTTATTTTTTCTTATATTTTTCTCTTTCACTTTTAATCTTTCTCTCTCTTATTCTCCATCTTCTACAAATTTCTCTTCTTCTTTAACTAAGTACCATTTTTCTTCTCTGTCCTAAATGTACTATTTTTTATCCTCTAAAAAAATTATACAGATGCAATTATATTTGTCCAAAATTTTCTTCTTGATAAATTAGCAAATCCTCATATTTACCTCAAATTCTTTCTTGATAAATTAACAAAATTGTATAACTTTTATTCCTTTTGCATTGTAAAAACTAAGATTCTATTAAACCACAAGGGTTGGTATGGTGGTTCAGCACCT
Source organism: Capsicum pubescens (assembly GCA_030864215.1). Taxonomy (NCBI): domain Eukaryota; kingdom Viridiplantae; phylum Streptophyta; class Magnoliopsida; order Solanales; family Solanaceae; genus Capsicum; species Capsicum pubescens. Next base: position 264,583,478 of record CM061538.1, read on the forward strand.
CACTCCTTAAGAAAGAGGTTGGAGGTTCGATCCCCACCTCTGGTGAATGGAGAAAACTCTGTGGCCAGTTCCCTACCGCTTAGTACGCTGACAGTGGAACAGAGGATTAGTCTCACAGTTGTCTGCTGTGGGGATACCTTGGGAAACCAAAAAAAAAACTAAGATTCTATTAGTTATCCTTCAAAAACAGTAAAATAAGTTGTTTTCGTATACTTATTTTTTTTTTAAAAAAAGAGAAAAATGAAAGAGAAAAAAAGAAAAAAGGGTAAAAGAAAAAAGGGTGTTTAAAGTAGCGGTTGAATAGCAGCAGCATGAGAAAGTTGAGGTGGTCACTAGTGTATTTTTTTCAAAACTTCAATTGTATTTTAATGGAGATTTGGGGAAGATGGAAGAGAAAAAGAATTTTAAGAATTGAAAAAATTATTGACATGTGGCATTTTTTCATTTGTTCTTGCAGCCAATTTGTCTCTGTCACGTGCTTTATTTCCGTAGAGCACAAACATATACTGAAATTCAGCCTAAAGGTTCATTTATTATGATTTCTATAATTTTGTTGAGGTAATAGGTCGCCTGCAAAGTTAAAGTGTCTTTTTACAAATCTCAAACAAGTTCAGTGGTGACTTCATGATTTCTCTCTCTCTCTCTCTCTCTATCTATCTATCTCTCTCTCTCTCTCTATATATATATATATATATATGAGTGTGCGTATGTGTGTGTGTATACACTCGTTTATATTTGTGATTGTCATATAATGAAAATAAAAAACATCTGATTTTCATTATTTATTAATAAAAGGAAAACAAAAGGAACCTCTAAAAAGAAAAAAAGACAACATAAATAATAGTCTTCCTACTTGTAAATCTGTAATAACAGTGACTTGTATTCACAGACATAGCCATTGCTCCAAATTTCAACCTTTCACTCTATTTCTTTCTTCTTCGGATCAAATCATAGAAACTCAATTTTCAAATAATAGAAATCAATTTAAGTACCATAAGCAAATTCCACAAAGATGATGAAAACTCCGTTATAAGTGCAATACAAAAAGTAGCTTCAAGATTCAACTTTTAGCATGAATTTAGCAATAAAATCAAATACCCATTACTAAAATCACATCAAAAAATCAATCAGCAACAACAAAACAAAAATGAATTGGTTATAAATTTCTTGTTCTTCTCAATAATGAATTTTGTAAAATGAGTTAAAATTCACAACTTTTCACACACATTTTTTTCATTCTTGAAGAATTTGATGAAGTGTTATAAAAATGAAGATAGGAAGTTAGAAGAAGGAGAATGAGGATTGGGGTGGGGGCGTAAGAAGAGATATAGGAAGACGGGGTGGGGGTTGAGCAGTATGAAGAAGATGAAGAAAATGGGGGGTGAGGGGGTGAGGGGCAAGAGGGTGGGCTGTATGAAGAAGATGGGTATGTTCTTATATATATATATATATATATATATATATATATATATATATATATATATATATATATATATATATATATAATATTAAAAGTGTGAAGGGTCTTAGAAATGTTGTTTGAACTTTTTGTCCTTCATTAAAAGTCTTTGCTTTAGATAAAATCGTCTTTTCACTATTTTTTTTCTAATATTTTAGAGTTGAAAATTAATTAAATATATCTATGGTAAAACATTTTCTTATTAGAAGTCATAAGAATTAATGACAACTAACATTTTTTTCATTAGTTTAAAAATTCTAAATCAACTAAATTTGATTTTAAGAATTGAAAGTTTTTTTTTTTTTTTTGGTTTTCCAAAGTATCCCCACAGCCGGCAGCCGTGAGACTAATCCTCCGTTCCTCGGTCAGCGCATTTTGCTCCATTCGCCAGAGGCAGGGATCGACCCCCCGACCTCTTACTTAAGGGACATAGCGCTGAACCACTATGCCAACTCTGGTGGTTGAAAGTTTTTTCTTTTTACAACTAATCCTTTACGTATATAATTATTAGGGCCTTTTTCTTCAAATTTACCTTACATAAAGTTTTGATAAACTTTTATAAATTACGTAAATAATAGACGTTTAAGAGGTTTGTAATGTAGTTGATCATCTAGATTCAATAATGCATGTTTGTTGTTTTCTTTTAACTTCTTAAAAGCTTTTATTTGGATTTAATTATTTATTTTTTTTAATATTGCTTGATTCATGTTAACTTGGCACAACCTTGAAAAAGCTTTATTGGGGATTTTTTTTTTACTAAACTAGCCTTTAGTGATATTTTAAAACTTTAAATTTGACTATTAGTACTTTATGTAGTTATTTAACACTGAAATAATATGGAGAAAAAAATAATAGTCGATTTGTTAAATGAACAAATAAAAAAAGTTATTCTTAATACACAAATACATATCTTAGTAAAATAAAACAAATGAGGTACTAAATTCTAGAACATGACAAGGACGACAAAAAATGAATTAACATGGTAATATTAACTGTAGAAATAAATTAAGCTATAACCAACAACAACAACATACCTAGTGTATTCCCATATAGTGGGGTCTGGGGAGGGTAGAGTGTACGCAGACCATACCACTACCTCGGGTGAAGTAGAGAGGCTGTTTTCGATCGATAGACCCCCGGCTTAGGACCGATAACAGTATAACAACACAAAATATAAATGCATATAAACTAGTGCAGTATGCAAAATAAATTAACACCGCTAGCTACAAGATAATACTAAAAACTATCTATCCAAAATCATAGATATCACTCAACACCACGAACAAAAAATTTCAGACACAAATAAAGAACGCTCCCCTACTGTTACCAACGCACTCCCACCCCCTAACCCTCTACCCTAATTCACGTCCTTTACACCTTTCTATCAAGGGTCATATCTTTGTAAGTTGTAACTGTTCCATATCATGCCTAATCATCTCCCTTCAATATTTCTTCGGTCTACCTCTATCCCGTCTAAGGCTATCCATAGCTAGTGTCTCACACCTCCGCACTGGAGCATCAGAGCTTCTCCTCATCTTCAAACCAATGTAACTTCACTTTTAGTCATGTAATTATTGATACAATAGTATATTTAAGTTATGATAGATCAATATATTCTAAACTTTGAAATGCTATGAAATAGTTTTTTAGTTTTCTATAATATTCGAAGGATATCTTCAATCATGTGAACTATTGAAACTTTCATTATTTGTAAAAAAAAAAATGGGTGAGACGTAATTGAAAGTTGCATATTTGAGATACATACTTTTCATATCATTTAAATAGATGTAATATTAATTCTAATGTCAATTGCTATTTTTTAATAATGTTGTTCTTCTTGTGTGCAAAGCACGTACACTAAACTAAATTTTGTAAAGATTTGACTTTAAAAACAAGGAAAGATTTAAATATTAAAAAAAAAGAAAAATAATTGTACCTTAATTTTAAAACAAGGAAAGATTTTAAATATAAAAAAAAAAATTAAAGGTACCACAAATATGGTTCAAATTTATGCGTTCCTCTGAAAAAAGGTACTACATGAAAACGCAAAAGTGATGATCCATCAACGACTTAGAACTTCTAGTGGTGAAATATATACATGTTCACACTAAAATATATGTTTATGTCTACATTATTATACTAAAGTATGAAGAATCTTTAAAAAGTGATTTAAACTTTTTACACTTTATTAAAAAATTTCACAATAGATAAAATTATTTAATTTTAAATGATCAAACATTACATGTGTCAAGGGGGTGGTTTGTATGATGAAGATGGGTGTGTGTGTATATATATATATATTTATATATACGAAATAAAAGTGGGACCATATCTATTTTTTAATAATATACATATTTTTTTTTCTTTTAAAAAATGTCACATCAGTATTAGAGGTAATATTACTAAAATAAATTGAGAGGACAAATTCAGGGTGGAATGACGACTTTTCTTTTTTTACTCAATTGCAAAAGAATGGCATGATTCCTTATTAGATAATTACTTAATGACATATTTTCGAATTTATTTTTACTGAATCTTATTCAATAATAAAGCCAATTAGAAAATAACATAAAAGTGACTTTAATATGGATATATTAGTAGACATAACAGTCTTTTTTTATTTGTTATATTTCCTGTCCTCTCAAATTATACTATATAAATTGAGATAAAAAAATATGTTATTAAGTCTTTTGCATTTTGGAGGAAAAAATAAGTGATTTTGGAGTCTAAAGGGTCTTGGAGTCTTTTTACACCATTCGAATTGATTCGAATCATTTAACAACACCCATAATTATTTTTGTACTAATGCTATTTTATGTATTTGCTAATATTATAATAATAATAATATATGCGTAAATTATATATGTAGCAATGGCATCTAGGTATTCGCCAGTATATATCAAAATCGAATAGCATATTAAATCACAAAACTTTTAAAACGCATATCAAATACGGTGATATCAGTAATTTTAAAATTCACTCTACAGACTGCAATACCATGCCCACCCATTGAGATTATTTTATTCTATTTTTTATATGAAATGATTTATTTATAATTTATGTTAAAATAGTTAAATAGTGGATTTTTAGACTAAACAATATTTTATTTATCAAGTGCACAATACAATAATCAAGCATAAATGTGTCGTTAATTAATAGTAAATTTTTTGTATGAGTACTTGATTTTACGGAACTACCTAATAAAAATTATTAGCCTTTTTTTTGTATCAGTAAAATTATTTAAGATTATATATTTATTATCTTACATGGTATCAGTGATTAAAAGTCACTTTAAAATGGACGGAAATATGTCAAAATTGTCCCATTGGTTTGAAGGAAAATGGTCAAAATAACTAATACTAATAACTCAATGTCCAAACTAAAGGGTCAAAATTGTCCATTTGTAACATTAAGCCTCAAAAATTCGTACAGAAATATGCAAATAATCATTGTACGAATCGACAAGATCATCATGATCTTTATAGGTATGCAAAATGCTATGCAAATCAATAAGACCACCATAATATCTATATGCATGCAAAACGATAACGGCAAAGGTACATATATATATATATATATATATACCCTGAACTATAATTAAAGGTGCATATATGCCCCTCATTATATTTATATTTTTGGTACATCTATACCCTTTCCGTTAATGTTTAGGTACATATATACCCTTGAGCCTAATGATTGGACATAAGACTGTCTAACGGGCCGGGCCGGTTCAACCCGGAACCGGCCCTCTCATTCTTACCGGGTTCCGGGCCGGTTACGGGCCGGGTTTGGCCTTAACCGGTCCGAGCCGGGCCGGGCTGCACAGTAAAAATACTAAAACCCACCCGGAACCGGCCCACTTAACCCAATCCGGTCAAACCCACTAAAACCCGGTCAAACCCGGTCAAACCCGGTTAAAAACCGGTCAAATATACACTATATACGCTATATACATAATATATACATTAAATATACACTTTTATAGAAGATATATACACGTATATACATTAAATATACACTTGTATAGAAGATATTAAAATTATAAATCGTTAAATAAAAAAAAATAAAAAACAACGACTATACGTTAAATATACACGTCTATAGAAGATCTATTAACATTCATACACTCTATTCTATGTATATGTAATACTTTAAATGAGATATACTACAATATATATACATTACAATATATATTTGTATAGTTATATACTAATTTATAAAACATATACACATGTATACGTTAAATATACATGTCTATAGAAGATCTATTCACATATATACACTCTATTCTATGTATAGGTAATACTTTAAATGAGATATACTACAATATATATACATTACAATATATATTTGTATAGTTATATTCTAATTTATAAAATATATACACATATATACGTTAAATATACACGTCTATAGAAGATATATTAACATTCATACACTCTATTCTATGTATATGTAATACTTTAAATGAGATATACTACAATATATATACATTACAATATATATTTGTATAGTTATATACTAATTTATAAAACATATACACATGTATACGTTAAATATACATGTCTATAGAAGATCTATTCACATATATACACTCTATTCTATGTATAGGTAATACTTTAAATGAGATATACTACAATATATATACATTACAATATATATTTGTATAGTTATATTCTAATTTATAAAATATATACACATATATACGTTAAATATACACGTCTATAGAAGATCTATTAACATTCATACACTCTATTCTATGTATATGTAATACTTTAAATGAGATATACTACAATATATATACATTACAATATATATTTGTATAGTTATATACTAATTTATAAAACATATACACATGTATACGTTAAATATACACGTCTATAGAAGATCTATTCACATATATACACTCTATTCTATGTATAGGTAATACTTTAAATGAGATATACTACAATATATATACATTACAATATATATTTGTATAGTTATATTCTAATTTATAAAATATATACACATATATACGTTAAATATACACGTCTATAGAAGATCTATTAACATTCATACACTCTATTCTATGTATATGTAATACTTTAAATGAGATATACTACAATATATATACATTACAATATATATTTGTATAGTTATATACTAATTTATAAAACATATACACATGTATACGTTAAATATACACGTCTATAGAAGATCTATTCACATATATACACTCTATTCTATGTATAGGTAATACTTTAAATGAGATATACTACAATATATATACATTACAATATATATTTGTATAGTTATATTCTAATTTATAAAATATATACACATATATACGTTAAATATACACGTCTATAGAAGATCTATTAACATTCATACACTCTATTCTATGTATATGTAATACTTTAAATGAGATATACTACAATATATATACATTACAATATATATTTGTATAGTTATATACTAATTTATAAAACATATACACATGTATACGTTAAATATACACGTCTATAGAAGATCTATTCACATATATACACTCTATTCTATGTATAGGTAATACTTTAAATGAGATATACTACAATATATATACATTACAATATATATTTGTATAGTTATATTCTAATTTATAAAATATATACACATATATACGTTAAATATACACGTCTATAGAAGATCTATTAACATTCATACACTCTATTCTATGTATATGTAATACTTTAAACGAGATATACTACAATATATATACATTACAATATATATTTGTATAGTTATATACTAATTTATAAAACATATACACATGTATACGTTAAATATACACGTCTATAGAAGATCTATTCACATATATACACTCTATTCTATGTATAGGTAATACTTTAAATGAGATATACTACAATATATATACATTACAATATATATTTGTATAGTTATATTCTAATTTATAAAATATATACACATATATACGTTAAATATACACGTCTATAGAAGATCTATTAACATTCATACACTCTATTCTATGTATATGTAATACTTTAAATGAGATATACTACAATATATATACATTACAATATATATTTGTATAGTTATATACTAATTTATAAAACATATACACATGTATACGTTAAATATACATGTCTATAGAAGATCTATTCACATATATACACTCTATTCTATGTATAGGTAATACTTTAAATGAGATATACTACAATATATATACATTACAATATATATTTGTATAGTTATATTCTAATTTATAAAATATATACACATATATACGTTAAATATACACGTCTATAGAAGATCTATTAACATTCATACACTCTATTCTATGTATATGTAATACTTTAAATCCACTAAAACCCGGTCAAACCCGGTCAAACCCACTAAAACCCGGTCAAACCCGGTTAAAAACCGGTCAAATATACACTATATACGCTATATACACAATGTATACATTAAATATACACTTCTATAGAAGATATATACACCTGTATACATTAAATATACACTTCTATATAAGATATATAAACATATACACATGTATACATTAAATATACACTTGTATAGAAGATATTAAAATTATAAATCGTTAAATAAAAAAAATTAAAAAACAACGACTAAGGAGTGAATGAATTTGTGGAATTTTATTGATTGCAAAATGATCCAAAATTTATAATTTACATGAATGAAAAATCTATAAATTATGCATCATTTTTTCCAACTCATTCATGTTAATATTAATTGGAACTTGCATAGGGTAGTCGAAGTCAACGGGGGAAAAACCATGCATTGGACTTGATTCTGCTGAGTTCTCCCGTGAAGTCATAATTTCTTCAAGTTTGAGGTCGTCGTTGGGCTCTGGTTCCATTCCTTGGTTTCTTCTTTCTGCTCTAATCCAATCTCTGAGGCAAACTAAAACATTCATTGCGTTGCTTCCCAATGAGTGTCGGTTGTCTCCAAGCTGCTGTCGTCCCTGACTGAAGGCGCTCTCTGATGCAACGGTTGACATAGGAACATTCAAGATATCTCTGGCTAATCTTGAAAGTACAGGATATTGTGATTCATTATTCCTCCACCAATCCAGCGTGTTGATCCGTCGTCTGCGATCCTCTGGTGGCGTCCGCAGATAATATTTCAGCTCTTCCCGATAAGTTGATGTGTAAGCTCTCTCATCCACACTGTTCCAACAAGTTAAATCATAAAACGAATCAGGAAAACCACTATGTGCCGGCCTTTTAGAAGCTGATGGCTCCTCGGGAGGATGAGGAGCGACAGTTGGAGTGATATTTGTAGGTACGTCTGAATCAAATAAATCAGCATAGTGATTATATAATTTTTCTATATAATCTTTTGCATCAGCCGTAGCCGTCCACAAATCAGGTTGTACTTGTTCAGAATCATGGTTAGTATTTATTTCTAAGTTAGTATAAATAAGAGTACTAAAGTGACACATATGATTATATTTCATGCACGGATTTAACATAGCAGCAACCAAGTAAATAGGGGGAATCGGGAAGAAATATTTTTTAAATTTCGTAAACATAGCGCCAACAGCTTCTTTATAACCTTCTTTATCTTTATATTGTCGGAGCAAACCAGAAATATCGGCTATATATGCCAAAATATTACAAACAGTAGGATAGTATGCACCGGAAAATTCAACCGTAGCTACATAAAATTTTTCTAAGAACTTAACAAGATCATTAATTATAACCCAATCAGAATTATGTAGCATGCAATCAGCAGAATCAGCAAATGAACCACAATGTTGGTTAAAAGCTAGTGTAATAGGAATTCTATATTTATAACAAGTTTTTAAAAATTCATACGTAGAATTCCATCTAATATCAATTTCCTCAGGCATCAAAATCGGTGCAAGTCCATTTTCTTGACATTTAACTTTAAATTCTTTAATTCTAGATCTACGATTATTTCCTTGAATAAAACCAACAGCAAGACGAATTTTTTCAATATAAACCTCAAAAAAGTCAAGACCATCTTTTACAATTAAATTATATATATGACATGCACACTTAACATGAAAAATTTCAGGAAAGGGCGGAGATAGCGTAGATTTTATTTTTGTTATAGCAGTCTTGTTGTTAGAAGCATTATCAAAAGCAATACATAAAATTTTATTTTCTATACCATAATATCCGGCAATTTTAATAATAGAATCAGCAATAAATTGTCCAGTATGTTTCCGATTTTCATCATATAAAAAAGCAAGAATACGTTTTTGCATTATGAAATTACTATCCATCCAATGACAAGTAACGGTTAAATAATCATTTTTATTTACAGCACGACCAAGATCGGAAGTTAGGGACAATCTACATTGAATATTTTTTAAGAATGTTGATAAATAAAAACAATATTGTGAATGGAGTCTAAAAATATCAGACCGACAAGTAGTTCTAGGAATACCATTAAACATAGGATTATAAATTGCTTGTATATAACGAATAAAGGCATCAGAAGAAGGAAAACTAAAAGGCAAACAACCCACAGCTACCATTTTAGCTATTTCTTCTCTGTCCCTCAATTTATTATACTTTTTCGCTACTTGACCGGTTGTTGGGTCCATTCTAGTTTGCGTTGACCCACCAACATCCCCACCACCTTTTGCAATATTCAACTCTCTAGTGTGATCTTCAGCTATATGTCTCATTAACGTACCCGTACCCCCTTGCTTACCGCCACTTCTATGCTTATATTTTTGTTGACAAATATTGCACTGCACCTCAATATCTGATATACGTTCAAAAAATTGCCATGCAATACTAGTTCTTTTACGGGGTTTTGGGGCACTGGGAGGACGGGAAGGGAGATTAACTGATTCAGATCTAACGTTAGCATGTCCTACTGCGGGTGTTTCAGCAATATTTTCATCATCTTCGTCTACATTAACTGCATCTACTTCATTTTCTTCTTCTATACCGTAATTTTCCTGAAATTCTACATAATCCATATCGTGAGCACCTACACCTATTTCTTCCTCAAAAGGTGTACCAAGCGGTACCGGAGGCGAAGTCACACGGGTATATCTATTACTTGAACTACCTCTACCGCTAGTAATTCGCTTTTTACTACCACTACCGCTTCCGGGACAAAAATTTCTAACACCTTTAGTAGCGAGGTTTTTTAATTTATCCATAATATAAATTAAATTAAACTAAAAATATTCAAAATACACAAATATAATAAAATTAAATATTAAACAATTAATACAATAAATAAAAATTAAACGTAAGAGATGGAACGACAATACCAAATTTTGGAAGTATCCGAAGATTGCGACTTTAGAAACTTTCGCTCGTACTTTGTAAACGAAAAATTAAAAATTTAAATTGAACACTTTAAGAAATTAAATATATTGAATATTTGAGAATTGAGAATTGAGATTTGAGAGAGAATGAGATTTGAGAGAGAATGAGATTTGAGAGAGTGAAAAATTGTGTGAGAAATGATTTGAAGTTGTAGGGTATTTATAGATTTATTTTGGGGATTAAATTTTTTTTTTTTTTTTTTTTTTTTTAAGTTAATGGGCCCAAACTAGCCGTTTGGACCCAAAAACGGTAATATAGCCGTTGGGCCAACGGCTAGTTTGGCCCAATAATTTTTTTTTTTTTTTTTTAGTTCCGGGCCGGTTAACCGGCGGGCCTGGACCGGGTTGGTCCGGGCCGGGTTAACCGGGCCCAGTTTAAAAAAAAAACCGGACCGGAACCCGGAACCCTAAAGCCCTAGGGCTTACCGGGCCGGGTCAAACCGGTCCGGTTTGATATGTAGGGCCGGTTCGGGCCGGTTCGGGCCGGGCCAGCCCGGCCCGTTTGACAGGTTTAATTGGACATGTGTCGTCATCGTAATGGCTAACCTATTTTTTTTTTAATTTTACTTAACCCAAATAAAAAATTATCCAAATCAAACCCACACCCAACCCAAACCCGATCCATATCCGACCCGTACCTATCAACTGTTCTAAACTCATTCGAAAAACGAATTTGACACTTACTACTGCAGCAACAATGTGCAAGTTTTCTGGTTATAGCATAGATTTTGGATGGGGGAAACCAGAAAGAGTGTGTGAGAAAGAGGGGGATTGTTTTTAGAATGGGTTTAGAACAGTTGATAGGTACGGGTCGGATATGGATCGGGTTTGGGTTGGGTGTGGGTTTGATTTGGATAATTTTTTATTTGGGTTAAGTAAAATTAAAAAAAAAATAGGTCAGCCGTTACGATGATGACACGTGTCCAATCGTTAGGCTCAAGGGTATATATGTACCTAAACATTAACGGAAAGGGTATAGATGCACCAAAAGTATAACGAGGGGCATATATGTACCTTTAATTATAGTTTCAGAGGTATATATTGTACCTTTGCCGAAACGAAATGATAAGCACCAACCATAATTTGTATAGGGTGAAAATTGTTTCCCCCGAAGTTTGTCTTAAAAATCAACCTCCTCTCGAACTATCAACAATAATCAACCTCCCCTTTTATCCCATGCAATGTCCATTTTGTCCTTGTAATATGATAATGCATAAAAACATAAACATTATCTACATTTAAAAAAAAATCATATAACAAAATCTTCATAAAAACATAAGCATTATCTTCTAGGAAAAAAGAAGAGTTAATACATAAAAATGATCCTAAACTTGACACCAAATTATAACTTTGACCTTAAACTTTGATAATGCACAAATAGGACCTTTAACTATTTAAAATCTGAACAAATATGACCTCCGATTTTGCAACCCCATGCGTGAGTTTCACTCGCGCTTATGTGGAAAGGTAATCCAATCACACGGTGCCACATCGTTAAAAGGGCTGACTTGGAAAGAGGTCATATTTGTGCAGTTTTGAATAGTTAAAGGTCATATTTGTGCACTGTCAAAGTTTTGCTTTTTGTGTTAAAAAGACGTAGTTTTTATTATTATTATTATTATTATTATTATTATTATTATTATTATTATTATTATTATTATTATTATTATTATTATTATTTCTATAGCTGCAGCACTTAGCTTTTTTTTTAATTAAAAAAACGAACCCGCGCAGTAGGCTGAAGGAAGCGCCCAAGAAAAGCAAATAACACCACTGGGCTATCTAAGTGCCTTGTTTCATGTGGTTCAACATTAATATACGTACATAAATATAGATTTTCTACCTTATATATATAATGTAATTTTTTTACCGAGGGGTTCGGGTCATGGAAACCACGTAGGTCCGCCCCTGCATTAAATTAATAATATTTTAATAACATTGTAATAACGTTAATTTAATATACTACTATATCTATCCTTAATAACGTTAATTTAATAACGTTTTATTAAAACTATAATTTTTTTATTATTAGTATAGTTTCATCTTTAATTTAATATTTAAATAAATTATATTTAGATATATTTTATAACTTAAATTCGTCCTCTGCTTTATAATATATATACATACCAACGCGATTTTTTCGTATGAGGATGACCTACCTAATTAATAAATCTTCAATATTGCTCTTTTTCCGCAATGACAAAAGAAATTAAATGTCATTTTCATCTTTGAGCCGAAAATAATAGTGAAAAGTCATTTAAATGTCATATTTGTGCAGTTTTGAATAGTTAAAGGTCATATTTGTGCACTGTCAAAGTTTAAGGTCATATTTATGTATTATGCCCTTAGATTTTAAGCTGGACGCGCCCAGTTTTGCGTGTTGAACACGCGTTTTACCACATAGGATTGGAGGTCATATTTGTGCAGTTTTGAATAGTTAAAGGTCATATTTGTGCACTGTCAAAGTTTAAGGTCAAAGTTATACTTTGGTGTCAAGTTTAGGGTCATTTTTATGTATTAACTCAAAAAAAAAAAAGAAATACTAATTAAGTATATAAGCTAATGATGATCTTTATGAAGTACATTAGCATGATATAAGAAAATTAGTTTTATTAATAATAATCAAAACTGTAATATTTATTTTACAAGTGAAAATAATAAGTAATACTAATTTTATAAACATATTTCAATGCAAAAAATACAAACAATAAATGAAAGAGCTAAGCCTCTAGTAAAACTTTTATTACATAAAATGGAGTCCACGTCAAAGGTGTCACGCCATCTAAAATGATTGACAAAGGGTATCACGTTAGCTAAAAAGATTGATAAAAATACGCTAAAATTTAGTTTAAGGGGTAATAGGACCCCCGTGAAGTTGACGTGTGTCGTAGCAAATTTGGTCATAGTTCAGGGGTACTAGATGTTTTTCTCGAATAAAAATAAGATCAAATTTTAAAGATTATATTATTTATATAAATTATAAAATATGTAATACTCTATTAATGACAATCATATCTTATTTACTGATATAGACAATAGATAATATCGTTTCTTATCACTTGATCCTCATACTAAAAATAAAAGTTTTACTTTACCTGCTCAATTTGTGAAATCAAAAGAATTGTATTATATTTTTTTTTCCTACCATTTAGTGTTAAATAACTATATAAAGTAACAACATAGACAAATTTAAAGTTTCAAATTATTATTCATAAGGTTAATTTAGCAAAATATACCTCTAAGTAAAATTTTCTTAAGGATTGTGTTATATCAACAAAAAGTTAAGTATTACGAAACGAATTTAGTAAGAGAGTGATAAAACACGAAAATATAAGCATATACATGTACATACATATGTATATATACACATTTAGGGGTGGGTTGTTTGGAAACAAATTATTCCGGGATTAGTTATTACAAAATAAGTTGTACTAATATGTATGTGTGATAATTTATCTCATCACTGAGGTATAAATGGTGCGACAAATAATTTTGACACTACCTAATACATCTAATTAAACGCAGGATAAATAATCATGAACTTTATCACTGAATTATTATAATTATACCTTACACCAAATACTCTTTAATAAATATAATACTAAAATAACGATCTTAAAAAATAACATTAAATTTTGTGATAAATTTATAAAAAGTATTAATTTGCTTATAAAGTTAATAAACTTAAATAAAATACTATAAATGTCCATGTTAAAAAAATATTCATTATATATAATATAAAAAGATATTACATAAATATAAAATTAAAATTACAAGGACAAAATGGACATTGCATGGGACAAAGGGGGGAGGTTGATTATTGTTGATAGTTTGGGGGAGGTTGATTTTTAAGACAAACTTCGAAGGGGAAAACAATTTTCACCCATTTGTATATAACGATGCCCTCTCAATTTCACAATTATAATAACACGATTAACCCAACAATGACCGTAATTCGATTATCACAATAATATATACACCACATACTCCTCCTCCTACTTGACATGAAACACACATCATCATCAGATATAAATTTTTGACAAAAAGTAACATCGATAATAATTTAGAGACATGTAACGATCGATCCTTCAAAAGACGCCAGATTTAAAGATTATAAAATTAAAAGAATTATGTCAAAACAAAGAAAAAAGAGCCTTTACATATCCTTGAATTCAAACTTAAATTCAATTTTCTTTCGATTATTAAATATCACATTAATATGTATATGTATATATATATATATATATATATATATATATATATATATCTGTATCACAGATGATATGAAAGTGAATGTTGTGAGGAAAATGATTGTCGAAATGCATGTATATGTATAATGACCAACTAAAAAGGAAATAACTAACATTAATATTTTTTTTTGGTTAAAAAGATGCATTGTATTAAACATAATCCCACATGGAGTAGTGCCTAATCAGTCTTAATTACAAAAGTGGGGGCTTCACGCCCATGAGTAATCAGACAGTTAGGGACAGTTCTTTGATAAATAGTTTCAGCAATCTCATTCCATACTTCCTTCACAGCAAAAGAGGGCGGTGCTACAAAAACTTAGTTTTTTCCAACAAAAATCTGGGTTGTTCCATTCTTTGCCAGTGCATCAACAACTTTGTTTTGCTCCCTATAGCAATGTTGCACGATTGTCCCTCCCAGTCTTCTTATTAGTGACCTGCAGTTATCAATAAGTGGATCATATAAGGGGTTGCCCTTTGACAACATGTGGATTACCTCTTCGGAGTCAACATTAACCTCAATGGGAGTGAGATTATGTTGAAGCAGTAGTTTAAGCCCTTCACGAAGAGCCATCAGTTCCATGTGGTTGTTAGAGGCATGCATGAAACTTTGAAGGGAGACTACTACCCAGTTATCCCTATTGTTTCTGATTACCCCACCACTGCCTCCTTTATCACCAGGGTTACCCGTGCAGGCGCTATCAGTGTTGAGCTTGAAGTGATTACGAGGGAAGAGACCAATGAACATTGATGATTCCCCTAGGATGGGGGTCTGGAATGTCTACTGAGGTGGAAAAATTCCACAGCTTCAATATAGGCCTCCTTAAATGAGGGGATGTTTTGTTTACCCTAAAAAAGATTATTGTTTCTAGTTTTCCAAATAGACCAAAGATAAAAAGGGCAGGAGGGTGCCCCAAGTGCTGTTGTTATCAAAGTTTTGATTCCTGATCTTGTCCTAAGAGTTCTTCCAGTTATCATTGGAGAACATGGAAGGCTAGGTATAGTCGGGAGAAGCTTTTTGACAGAGGCTAGTCTATAAGGATTTAGCAAACACACACTCAAAGAAGATATGCTGAATATCTTTGAGAGGATGGCCGTAGTTATTGCATAAGAGTTCAAGATCAATACCCTTATGGGCCAAAGTAGCTTGGGTAGGGAGGCTGTTATGCTGAAGAAACTAGAGGAAAAACTTAATTTTATTAGGGTTATAAGTTTCCAAATCCAACTGAAGGGGGAGTTGTTCTGGGGAGTGGAGTTGAAAGCATTGGAGAGATGGTGATGGGCACTCTTACAAGAAAAGGTGTCATTCCCAGTAAGCCTCCATAAGGGAGTATCAGTTAGAATTCTGAGGTTAGGAATAAAGGAGCTCAAAATATTGATCTTAGTGGTTGAAGGGATATTAAGGGGGATTCTGCTAAAGTCCTAAACATTATTTCTCCCGACATCAGAGAGCTTAAGGTTTTGCAAGTCCTTGGGAAGGAGACCCTGGATGATTTCCTTAAGGGGGGGATAGTTTGGGATCCACCTTTTATTCCAGACATTCACTTTTTTTCCAATCATGTATGGACCATTGAATAGCTTCTCGACATAGTCTCCAACCCTTTTAGAGGGCTCTCCAGGTTTTGGAGAGTAGTCTTAGAGCCATTGCTAAATTTTTTCGAGAGTAGCTTGGCCCAGTTTGAGGAAGGGTTTGAGTGGAAACGCCAAGCAAGACTACAAAAAAGAGAGTCATTCTTAATGCTGGAATTCTGCATACCAAGACCCCTCCTTCCTTCTTGGTTTGGTAATAGTATTCCAGCTAACCATGTGCATTTTCCTTTTAGAGGAGGCAGTTCCCCATAAGAAGTTCCTTTGGATTTTGTCAATATCCTTGTGTATTCTCTTAGAAAGGTCAATGAATTGTATAACATGGTTGGGAATGCTACTAAGGGTGGATTTGGCTAAGGTAGACCTACCATCCATATTAAGGAATCTAGTCTTCCAACCAGCCATTTTGTTATTAAAGTTGTCAAGGATGAATTGGAAGTCAACATTAGAGGGTCTTTGGTGAAAAATGGGAAAACCCAGATACTTCCCAAAAGTGTTGGAAGATTTGATATTGAGGAGATTGGTTAGCTCTTGAAACAACTCAGGACTACAGTTCCTAGAAAAAAAGAACTTTGGATTTCAGATTGTTAACTTTTTGCCCATAGTGGGAGCTAAAACTTTGGAGGATTTTATTGATGATGAGGCAGTTGTCTTTATCAGCTTTATCAAATAGAGTAAAGTCATCCGCAAAGAAGAGGTGGGAAATATGGAGGCCTCTTCTACAAATAGATATGGGGGGCCACTAGAGGGTATCAACCTCATGATTGATTCTCCTAGACAATAGTTTCATGCAAAGAATAAAAAGGTAGGGTTACATAGTGTCTCCCTGCCTGATTTATCTAGTAGGATGAAAGAAAGGGGTCTTTCCTCCATTTATGAGAATAGAGATAGGGGAGGTAGAGATACAGGACATAATAAGGGAGGTGAGCTTGCGAGAAAAGTTAAAGTAGACAAGGGCTTTCCTAATAAAGGACTACTCCAAACTATCAAAGGTAATTTATAAGTTAATTTTAAGGACCATGTTAGCATTCTTTCCTTTCATCTTGGTTTGGTGGTTGTTGTATTCCTAAATAATAATGGGATTGTTAGAGGCTTTCCTCTTGGAGAAGAAGCTGGCTTGGGATTGACCAATAATAAAGTGGAGAAAGGGTTTGATTCTAATGACTATAATCTTAGAAATGACTTTATATTGGGTGTTACAAAGTGTAATACCCGGCATTGTTCTCAGTTTGATTCAACTTTTAGTTGCATGCATAAGGGGCTTAAGGCCTGAAAAGTTCACTAAGTGTTGGGTACTTAGTCCTTTTCAAGACTCCTAAACTTCGAGAGTTTTATTTTTGGTCTTCCAGACCCAAGACATTGATTTTTTAGTTAATTCATGTTCGGGGATGTAAGAAGCATGTCTCGAAGGAGTTTCAGATTTTTAGGACAAGGTTTGGCGCATGTTTGGATCACGAAACTAGTGGGTTACCACGATAAGCCCACGACGCAGCATTAGACCCGATGTCATGCAAACCACATCGCGGTAGGGGAAATGAATGACCACAATAAGACTGCATCACTGTAAGCTTGTTACCTCCAGTTCTGAATTTAAATGACAAGAGGAGCAATTGGGTCTTTTTCCCTCAACTCAATCGTTCATAGCATGACTTAGGAATCATTTAGGGTATAATTTTGCCCTTCTTCTCCAATTTTTATCCCAAGAAAGCCATTCTTTTTCCCTTAAGAACACAAATTCAATTCCTTTTCCCCGAGAAATCAAGAATTCAAGTTTTCCAAGTTCAAGAACCTTCAAGAAAGCATCAAGAATAATATTTTTCCTTTCAAGTTAAAAGGTTAAGGTATGTGGGGTGTTCATTCATAGTTTCCTTTCACCCATGGAGCCTAAGAATCCTCTTTTCTATTAAAGAATGAATCTTTCTATCATTATTATATTTTATATTACTTAAGATGGGTCTAATTCATGTTTTCATGGTAATTTAAATGCAACTCTCATGTTTAAAATTCCATGCAAGATTTGAATTTCTCATGCTATGAATTTCAGTTTCCCATGTCTTAGCCAAGTGAAATTCATGTTGTTGAATTCTCATGTTTAAAATACCCCCATGTACAAGTCCATGCTTTCCACATATTTGATGAAATACTCATGTTTTGAGTTGAACCATGATTCAATATTACACTTTAAGTTTAAATGTCATGTATTAATGATCACTCAGTGTTGGTGGGTTATGAATACCCGACACCTACGTGTTTTTCATGATTTTTGAATTTTCAAGTATGATTCAGCTAAACCATGAATATCCTTACTTACTCAGTTATTATGATTAAAATGAGCACTATCAGAAATAATATTCAGTTAAACTTAATTTAGTTCAGTAGTAGTGTCAGTTCAGTTGGGAGTAGGATTTAGCACCGAGTGAACCTAGGGATGGGGGCTCACCCGCTAGTTAGGACTGGGTCCTTAGTAGGAGTCCCTAAGTTCCACAACTACGTAGCCAGCATAGGATTATGAGATGTCACCCGCCAGTTTAGAACTGACACTCTCTTAGAGGTCACTTACTAGTTAGGACTGACTCTCTAGTCCTATGGGACATCAGCCTTGTGGATCCACATCGTCAGCCAGTGTTAGTACCCGTAGCACGG
Source organism: Capsicum pubescens (assembly GCA_030864215.1). NCBI lineage: Eukaryota > Viridiplantae > Streptophyta > Magnoliopsida > Solanales > Solanaceae > Capsicum > Capsicum pubescens. The sequence continues at coordinate 264,602,733 of CM061538.1, forward strand.
TACTGACACCCTTTCAACTGGGGTCACAGGTTGGACCCCAATTAGCTCAGATTGGGGCATGTCAGTTATATGATACCTCCTACAGTCTCAGTACAATATTCAGTGTATATTTAGTTTAGGTTTGCTTGACCAAAACATACAAATTTACAGTTATTCATTTATACAGATTTTAGTCTTTCAATTTACAGATTATTTCAGAAATAAGTATATGCTTGGTCTTGTATTCTAAGATATTACAATTTTCATGCATTCATGCGCAGTTATTTCATGTTGTTCAGTTAGTCCTTATCTCATGTGCACAGTATCCCATGCATTTCAGACAGACCTCATCTCATATACCAGTACATTAAAAGTACTGATCGCATACTCTCCTTTAGACTATGTTGTCTTTTAACATAGGTTCAGACACTCAGTTTCTCGACCGCTCCTAGACAACTCAACGTATCCAACAACAGTAGTGGTGAGTCCTCATCCATCAAGGACATGATTGCTTATTTCAGTTATTTCAGAAGTTCTTTATATTCAATCAGTCAGAGTTAGTTGGGGGATTTTCCCATCAACTTCTCAGTCAGTTAGAGGCTTTTCAGGAAATTAGATAATTTATAGTCAGTTAGACAATTTTTCAGCTTATTAGTCTTTTTAGTATTATCAATTATTTTAAATTGACAGATAGATTTTAATATTTCATCAGATGTTTCAGACTTGTGTTGAACCACATTTTTAGTATTCAGATTAGCATTACATTCAATAATTTATCTTTCGCACACATGTACTATTGCTATTTTATTCAGTGCTTACAGCAGGTACCAACTCATGGATTTACTTGTGGTCACTTATGATCGGAAGCACCATTGTCGCGACTAGGGATAATCTCGGGTCGTGACACAAAGACCAATGGTTCTTAAGTTCTTAAGGGTGGTGGTATTCCTATACTTTGGGATGAGGCAGAGGTAGGTAGAGTTAACTTTTTCATCCATTTTTTTAGAGGAGAAAACAGAGGTATAGAAGTTAATAAGAGGGGGCCCTAGGATGTCCCAAAATTTTTGGTACATGAAGGGATGCATCCCATCAGGACCAGGGTCCTTGTGAGGTTTAAAGAAGAGTACAAACTCTTTAATTTCTCTACCCACAGGTATGGAGTCTAGGAATCCATGACTATTGAGCTTTATAGAACCCTGGGAAGAGGGGTTTCCCATACATCTGAGGTGGGAAAATTGGTGATCAATGCTGAAAAGGGAGGTATAGAAGGAAGAAATAACCTCTCTAATATCATATTGCCCATAGAACCAGGTTTCATCATTCTTTCTGAGATAGAAAATATTGTTTCTTCTCCTTCTATTGATGGTGGATGTGTGGAAGAAACTGTTGTTTGCATCACCATCTATCAACCAGTTGATCCTGGATTTGAGCTTTCAGAAGTCATGCTCTTGCTTAAGGATGTTGCTAAACTCCTTAGTAAGAGAATGTTCTAGCTCATGGGGGAAGGGGTTGTTGGGGTTGTTGGGGTAGTTTGGGGAGTTTTGAATTCCACCCAAACTAGACAGGAGGTGATTCTTTTGGTGAAAGATATTACCAAAGACTTTATTGTTCCTGATTTTAGATTGAGACTCAAAGTCTTTGGTGGCAGTGGTAATAAGATCATAATAATCTTGGAAGAAGAACTCAACAAGAGAGTGAAGGTCTGTGTGGTGGAACCACATAAATTCAACCTTGAAGGGTTTAGAAAGGCCCTGTATAGGCCTCATGATGCTAAGAAAGATGGGGGAGTGGTCAGAGTGAGACCTGGGAATATGGTGCACAGTGGCCTCTGGGAAAAGGTGCATCCAATGATCATTGGCTAAACACATGTCTAGTCTCTCTAGAATGAGATTATTTCTATTCATATATCTCATATTCTACCAAGTGAACTTACTCCCTCTGAACCCAAGGTCTATGAGGTTGCATTAATTAATACAATTCCAGAAGAGAGAGTACATATTAATACTAATCCTATTGCCCCCAAATTTATTAGAGGCTCTAAGGATCTCATTGAAGTCCCCTCCTACCAGCCACTTATTGTAATCTAAAGGGACTAGAGAGTTAGCCATACACTTACGCTGCTTCAAAAGGAGATTTCTAGTATTGAAGTCATTACTAGCATACATAATACTAAGAATCTATTCAGAGGGGTTGGATAATACCTTAGCAGAAATATGGATAGCCTGAGGATCAATGGAGATGTCATTGATGGCAATAGAGTCATCTTTCAACATAATGACTATGCCATCAGAACTAACTAGAGCACTAGATTAGATTTGATAAGAAAAACCTAACTAGATTTGACAAGAGAAACCTAATTCCTTAGAAAGGCTTTGGTGGTTAGATATCCTTGTCTCTAGGAGGGCAAGAATGGAAGGTTAGTGCATACTAATCATGGAATCGCACTACCTTCTAAACTCGGCACTGTTGGCACCTCTAGCATTCCAAATGATGTAGTTCATCATTGGTTTGAGGGTTGTAGGGGGTTCCCTCATTATTAATTTCCCTTTCCCCATGGACCTAGAGGATCCCGCCGTCTCCTGGACTTCTTCTTCCTTGATAAAGGGGATATCTTGGCAGTGAAGTGCTCCTCTAGTATAAGGTTTGGGAGATTCAGTTTTAGTTTTAGTTTGGTAAGCTCTTGAGGGAGGAGGACAATCACCATTTCGTGAATGAGCTCTGTGAATTCTAATTTTACGGGTCTTTCCAAAGTAAGAGCATCCGTCTTTAGGATCCTGAACTGAGCTAGGATTCCCTCCATCTCCCTGTTGGATTCTCTTATAACCTCTAAAGTCTTTTCTCTTTCTACCATTTCCAGGCTCAAGGTAGAGGGGTTGTTTGAAGGGGTGCCGACACTTGTGATAATGGGTTGTCCCCATTTGCCTTCGCAAAACCTAGGTTGCGCTAGGATAAGGGGGTTGGGAGAAGAAAAGAAAGGCAGGCTTAGACTTATATACAGTGATGGAGCCAGGATTGACACCAAGAGGGTTCACAAGTAAACAGATGAACTAACCAAAGGGAGTTCGACATCTACTACATATATATAAAAAATAATTTTAACCATGTATATATAGTATAATTTTTTATTGAAGGGGGTTCGGATGAACCAACCACCTTATACATAGCTCCACTCCTGCTTATATGGTTGATCATCTCTGACAGATTTGCAAGGGTGATGTCCTCCTAAAATAAGGAGTTAAGGAGTTAGAACAGGGTCGCCATCCATACATTGGGATCGAAGCTGCTGAGACCCTGGTTCGGGCATTCCATTGCTAGTTGTGTAGGATAATGTGAGTCCTAAATGAGAATTATCGTAGAACTCCCTTCCCACTCCAAATAGAGTGGTACTATCTGATTGGTTAGATAAATTTCCAGCCGGAAAGCCGAAAGGTGAGATAGAGTAAGGGGTTTTATTGTCATCATGATCATGTTCTAGGGAGTGGAGGAAGACATTATCATTAGAAGAAGGTTCAGTTTGCATACGAGTGGAATGCAAGTTTAGAGGGGGTATATTAGAGGTAAGTTGAAGAGTTCCCCCTTTGGAACGCTTAAGAACATTTAATGTCTTGTCTGTAGGAAGGACGATGTCCATCAAATCATCAGGGGGAGTGGAAGGGTCTCCCGCCGTCATGGGGAGATGAGCAACTCCAGACACTTGAGTGTCTTGGATGAGCTGGATTTTATGGGTCCCCAAGTAGGGGGAGTTCTCTTTGTTATCTTTGTAAGAAGAGAATGAAGTACTAATTAAATTAGCATGAGATATTGGAGGGTCAACCGAGTTACTGACCCCTCATTTTTTGTTGGGCTTTTTGGAAGCAGGTCTAAGAGAGGGTTAGAGAGGGCCTTATTTAGGGACAAGGGTTATCCCTTAAGGCTTTAGTAATTATAATTTGGCCCAAGCCCAATATTGTTATAGAACGGGGAGGAGGGAGAGAGAGTACTTACCTGGGCATCCTGATGCCTCGGGTTTCTTTGAGGCCCAACAATTAGCCTAAAATTAGAAATGTGACCTTAGGGGTATTTTTTCGGCGCTGCTACTGGGTTCCTCGATGTCAGAGTGGCAAGAGGACTTACCTGGAACCTCTGCATAGGTGTTCACCTGGTCGCCTCGCGTGGGCCTCCGAGGTGGGTTTCTCCAGTTGTTCCATTTCTTGGTAAATGAGACTGTTTGTTAATCTTTTTTAGAGTCTTTTTTCTCTGAGGGAGTTGGGGCCTTCTCTGGTGATTTGACAACCTTTGTCCTGGTAATTACTTTTTGAGTTGGGCATAATGAAATTGTGTTATCGAGGTGTCCACATATCTTACACAAAAAACCATTCCCTTCGTAGATCAGTTCTTGCTGGTGGCCCCCGATAACTTGAGAGAATTGGACTGGTACCCTAAATGGTATTTGGATGCAAACACGTGCATATCTTCCCATAAAGGGTGCTGAGGTACATGCGTCGATCTTTACAAGCTTACCTAGTGATCTGCCAACCCTTTCCAAGATGAGGGCATCATAGAATTCGATAGACAACTGGGAAAGTCGCATCCAGATCGCAATGGAGAGGATTTTTGCTTCTGCGGGAACGAAATTTGTTTCCCAACCTTTGACTGAAAGAAAGATGTCGATGATGAACCATAGGCCGCCTTGGAGGACTTTTTCCTTGCTTTCTGGTCTTTGGAATTTGATTGTGTAAAAGTCCAAGCCCAAATCAATCAAGCAGATCGGTTCTATTGGATTCCAAGCAGCTTCGAGCTTGGTTTTTAGATATTTGTGGGTAAATTTCTTTGTAAGGGATTTGATGATAATTGAGTGGTGCCATGGGGCATAAAGCCATTTCTTTTCCTCAATGGAAAGATTGACAGTCCCCTCAGTTGCCTCATGAGTTGAGGGACAAGTAGGTTGGGGTTCAATGGCAGTAGGGTTTGAGTGAGGAATTTTATTTACAATGACTTCACTATACGAGGCTTTCGCCTCCACCATAGGGGTGTCATCCATGAGGGCATTTGGATTAGTGAAAAGAGCAGTGGGTCATTTAGGTCAGATGACATTGAGTAGAAAGGGTGTAAGTTAGAGAGGGATGAAACTTTCTCTCTCAACATGATTTTCTTTTTTGATAACTAACATTAATAATTATTACTTATACAATTTAAGTTTTTTCAAGTGTAAAAATTTCTTCCTAAACACAAATGCATTAAAAGAAAAGAGAGAGAGAGGGGATATATAATTATATTGATGAGTAAATAAATTTAATATTTTTTTTAAAAAAGTTTTAATGACATGTCAATTAAAAGAGAAGAAGGTTTTTAGGTGTTTAGTGTTTTTTGAGAAAAATAATGATAATTGAGTGATATTGTGGTCTTAAATGAAATATAAGTGCTATTTCAAGGAAATTTCAAAATTTGAATGACTATTTAGGGAATTTGCTCTCAATAATATTACCACTTTGAAAAATCGTGCAATCAATTTTGAATAGCAACAAATGCTTGTATATTTTTATAGCATACACAATTTTTATACTTCGTAATTAGGAGTTATAGCATTGAAAATTTAATGCTAAATGAGTAAGTATTATGTAAGACATAAAAATTTCTTTGGTAATCACTATTCGCAGTTTAGCTTCCTTTTTTCGTAATGTCTTCTAAATGTTAAGTTTAAATGAAACCACAATCATGAATGTGACTTCAATATTTGGTGATTTGGATTTAATGTGAAATGAGTAAAGTATTGTATAAGATATCAAGACTTATTAGTTAATCACTATTTTTTTTTTCTTCATAACTTCTTTTAAAAAATTTATGTAAGTTAAATAGTCTTTTGACTTACGAATCGGCTTCCACCCAGCTTAATTAAGCCTTAACGATCAACGAGCAGACTTTATATTTCTTTATTTTAAACAAGCTTGATAATTTGTAACTTGGACCTACCCCAGTGACGGGCTAAATGAGCCCACTCTAATGACATATCGGGTTTACATTAAAGGTCAAATTCATTTGACAACTCTATCTATAACCTTGATAGAAAGGATAACGATAATTTGTTTTAGCTTTAACCAGTTCAATGAGTTACCTTATCATAAAGGTATTACGGTCAAATAGTTGATTTTTATATAATCTATTTATATTTTCTAGATTTTAGATACGTCATCAATAATAAATGTCTTTTCTTTTATCTTTTAATTGTCTTATTGCGTAATTTTCACCTATAAGGTATTACGGTCAAATAGTTAACTTACCTATAAGATATTGCGTAATTTTCACCGATCCAAGAGTTACCTATCGTAAAAGTATTACAGTCAAATAGTTGATTTTTATATAATCTATTTATATTTTCCAGATTTTAGATACGTCATCTATAATAGTTGTCTTTTCTTTTATCTTTTAATTGTCTTTATTACGTAATTTTCACCTATAAGGTATTACGGTCAAATAGTTACCTTACCTATAAGGAATTGCATAATTTTCACCAATTCAATGAGTTACCTTATCGTAAAGGTATTACGGTCAAATAGTTGATTTTTTATATAATCTATTTACATTTTTTAGATTTTAGATATGTCATCTATAATAACTGTCTTTTCTTTTATCTTTTAATGTTTTTATTGTATAATTCTCACCTATATATATATATATATATATATATATAAGTATCTCTGAGAAATAAATCATTATAAAATACTTTGACTCGGGTCCTTGAGGCTAGAGTTTCAATCTCAATGGTATCATGTTTATTTTTTTGTTATTCATATTATATGTGCTCTTTCTTTTCAATTCTAATTAAAAACTTGTGGGATCTTTATATGAATAGTCTGATAAATTTAATATTTACTTGTGTGTTGTGTAGGAACTAGGACCTATCTAAATTTTTTATTTTGTTGGTGTGCCATCATGAAGCGCAAATGACCCCTCACCCCCCGAAGCAAAAGGATTTGTGCAGGTGTCACCAGGCCCATAAGGTAAACCTTGACTTTTCATTTATATTATTCCATTTTAATTTGGTACAGTGTCTAAATTTTTTTTTCTTTTGAACGTTTGTGATGTTAAGCCAAACATAGTAGAATGTACTAAAATATTTTGTAATCTTATGATGTTAAATATGTCGTATCAAAAATTAAACTTAAAGAGTGATAGAAGAAAAGAAAATTTTTCTTTTGAAATGTTTTTTTTTTTCAAATTAAAGGAGGAAGTAGTAAAAATTAGAGGTGACAATTTAACGGGTTACATTAAATTTGAGCAAATCAAAATGGGTCAAGATATCAAACGATTCAAGACTCAACCCAATCCAACTTTATTTGGGTCAAAATGGATTGAGTCAAAACGAGTTAGGTGCCGAATTGTAACTCAAACTCCTAATTTTTGCTAAGTCTTAATTACTTGATTTATATGTTCTTTAATAAATTTGAAGTATGTAATAAAATTATATTTTTATTTATTATAGCTAAATATAACATATAAAATGAGAAAATGTCTTTTTAAAAATATTTTAACAAATAATCTTAATTAAATCTTGAAATTCAAAAGTACCATATAAATTAAAACGGAGGAAGTATTTATTTGTTTTTCCCACCACAGTGAATGTTAAATAGATCAGTACGTTTGCATTTGTGCAACATTATTTTGGGGATGATGATTAGTCGACTAAGCGTGTGTCCTTTTTTCTAAAAAAAAGAAGAAAAATATTTCCCGCCCCTCTTTTATGCAAAATATAAAAAGGAAAGTCATAAATATGCTACTCTCTCTAGATTTTGTGCGATAATAGACGTTGAATGGAGCTTCACCCGAGTCAGTCATCTTCTGAATTTCTTGTGTTCTCTGTGCGAACTTGCAGAAAAAGATTTGTGAAGTATGCGGTGATGTCGGTATTCAAGATGCAATTATTACCTGCTATCGCTGTAAAAATGTGGACGCGCATGAGTAAGTTTTTTCGTTTTTTAGTATGACTGCTGAAAGCCATTGATTCTTTAATTAGCATGTTGTTTCATTTAGTTCTTGTATATACTTTCTGTTATAAAAATTTCTGCTTTTTCTCTTCCTTTCAGATATTGCGTGCTGAATTACTGTGTAGAAGCACCAAAGGATTGGTGATGTGAAGTATGTGACAAGGGCAAGGGATCTATGTTACATGCCTCAGAAAAGATTTGTCAGAGCATTGTGCCACCAAAGAAACACAATAAGTTTCCTGGTTCTCATGGTATTCACTGGGAAAGGGAGGTACGGACTAGGAAAACGAGGTATCTCTCTGTTGAAGAAGCACTCAATCTACCATCGAGCCTCAAAATCCTCTGAACATGATTGGCTCCTCAAGAGTTGTGACAACAAAATCTATAGCAACCGGAACTTGAGGGAGTTTTAGCACGTCTGGAGCTCAAACTTCAAATTCTTTTCATGAAAAGAGCATACTGCAACGATTTTTAGGATCCGCAAAATAGACAAATTCTCAAAATGTCAAAAACGCTAAAATCACTGAATAGATCAAAAACACAGTACAAGCTTCTAAAGGTTAGTGTTCACCAACATCTATTATATTCGTTACTTGTTTCGATTTGTCTTCTTCTTATATCTTTATTCATCAGAAATTTTATTTCCTACCATATAGTCTAATTGATATAGCCTACATTTTTAGGTTCTGGTGAGCTTAAGAGTCCCGGTGCTGCCAATGAGAGTCCATTGATGAATCCAATTATGACACATCCTTGTGATCCTGCTTTAGCTCATTCCTAGAAGTAAGTACCCTTTATCATGTACTTTAATTAGTAACATAAGTTGACACAGGTAAAACTGAGTATCAAAAAGCAGAAAAGTTTCCTTTTGATTATTCTGCAGACTATATATATATATATATATATTGAAGATCTTTCTTTTATTTGAGCAATTGGAACTATTCAACAGGAAAAAGGCTCTCTTCCCTATAATTAATAGTCTCTTTTTTCCTGTTTGTGTTTTAGGGAAAGTTTAGACAGTATAGGTGCTCTAGAATTCTCTCCTCTCCTGGGATGCTCAATAATTGTATCCAGGATTATCTTTCTTCCAAAGTCAGGTGTAAGGTGTATGAGTTTTCAAGGCTATTGCCTGGTACTCTTAAATTTGAACTAGTTTCGCGTGGGAATAGCTGGACAAGTCTATTCAATAATTATTTTCTGGGTAAAGAAGATATAAGACTGTATTTCCTTGCAAGTTAGAGAGAAAAGTCAGTTTTTGCCTTATATATCTATCTGAAAAGGGATAAGGGTCGTGAAGCAGATGTGGCGTCCTTACCCAGGAAGGTTTTTACTAGAAATTAATTTACATTTCTCATTCTATGCAGGTCTGAGATATATACTGCTCTAGTAGAGTTCTTGCGTAACAAAGAGTTGGTGATGAGAATGCTTAAAAATGATGTTGAGCTGCTTGTACTCACATCCACAACCCTTTGCAATAATTCTCAACGTACGTCTATAATATGAAATTGCACAAAGAAAAGAGTATCTGATAATTGTAGAGTTGTCTTTCACCTTGTGGTTGTTCTTGCAGAATTGAACAACGAACTCTTCCTATATGGGTTATTTCACCGCGTGTGTCAGGATGCATAGGTTGTTTGGCAAACTTCGAATATCTACTTATATTTAGAAGTACTTTTTTCTAGAAGTTCTTTTTAGAAAAGTACTTGTATAAAATAAAGTTTCTGTTTGGCTTATCAATTCTAGAAATACCTTTACCAATATTACAACAGTGATTTGTTTTTGGATGAGGCTCCAAAAGTGTTGTTCTAGGGAAAAACTATTTTTTCAGTTATGTAAAATAGCTTCTGCTATCACTTAAATGCACTTATTATTTTTGAAAATCTCGATCTTTGAGCATGTTTGAATGAGCTTATTATTTTTGTCTTTAGTATAAGCCTGGTATACAGTCCATCTTTATTCTTTGTATTGAACTGCTATTGTCTTAAATTCTCTCTTTCCATACAATCCACCGTACACAAGCTGGAATGGAACTCCGGTCCAACACTCCACAAATTTCTTTTGTTTTCTCTATCTCCCCCCTTTCCCTATCAATTTACTAACTCTATTGTGGTTCTTTGCATGGTATCAGTTGAGGCCAAACATACTCAGAAAGATCTTCCACAATTGTCCAATCACTTTGCAATGTAGGAATTAGTCACTATTATTTTCTACACTTTCCTAACATAGAAAACATCTTGAAGATAGATGAATTCCACTTCTTCGTAATATTTCATGAGTTATACATGCTCGTCTAATTGATCACCAACCAAGAGAAACACCTCACTATCAATGGATCTTTTTCCTTCCAGATATTCCTCCAGTGACCGTTGTCCTATGGAGTTTAACAGAAAATTTGATGACTTTTCCATGAACCCCTTACTTTCAACTCCTTTCCTTATAATGGAATCTTCATTTTGGATTGTACCTTTGAAGCTCTCCAGGTTCTTTAGTAGCTCCATACCTCTAGTGATCTCCCAATCATTCCAATTCTTCTAAAAAAAGCTTCCAGCCTTGCAAACTCTTGGTATCCTCGATGGAAGCCTCTGATAACAGGATCAGACAAAACATATCCGGAAACAACTCTTTTTGTGGACAATGTCCTAGCCAATTATGCTAAAAGGAGACTTTCTTCCATTTCCCCACTGCAAATCACACATTTGTCATTAGATTTTTCCATTGAACTGTAATAGGCTTTGCGCCCAATGTCTTAGTTTTCCATACTTTCTAGCCACCATCTCCTTCTACAAAGCTTAATTTTCAATGTTGTATCTCCACAACAATTTCATTATTGACTCTTGTTTATGTTCTCAAGTTTTTAATGCCACAACCACCTTCTTCTTTGCACTTGGCGAATGATTTCTAGTTAAGAGGTCGTTTGGTAGGATGTAACAGAGAAAATAATACATGTATCATTAGGAAGGCCTGAACATTGTTGTCTTGACAACTACTTTCAGAAATGGCTTTGATAGCCCTTGAAAAGAAATTGTTACTGCTGCTACCGGCAATCTAGTTGTGACAGTGCAACTATTTTCATGGCATATGTTAAAGGCTTGATTCGAACTCTATGCTTATCTTAAGAGAATATGCACGATCCTTTCTACTTTTTTTGTTTTGTTTTTCTCATGACAATGTAACACCAGTTCTTGGGAGATAATTTGCTTTCATATTGTTATTCAATTTTATCTTTAGTTATAATAATTTAAAACGTTGTACTTATATGTTTTAGCTTTTCCCATATTGTGAAGGGAAAAGGACATGGGATCACCATTACTTATCTTTACTAAACTAAATAAAATTTCTATTTTTTTTATTAATTACCTAAATTCTTTTTTTTTTAAAAAGTCGAATGCATTCACAAACCCATAAAATTTCCAGACACATAAATTTGTGGTATAAACTATGTATATAGTATAATAAAGATGTACACAATAATATATATATATATATATATATATATATATATATATATATTCAAATTAAAAATGAGAAATATTTGTGGTAAAGTAATCCGTTACCACAATATTAATTCCTTGATCTATCTATAATCTATAATCTATAATCTATAATCTATAATATATAATATATAATATATTAAAAGTGTAAAGGCCCTTAGAAAAATGTAAAGACACTTAGAAAAGTGATTTGAACTTTTTGTCCTTCATTAAAAGAGACCGCTTTAGACAAAATCATCTTTTACCCTTTTTCCTACAATAAAATTATTCAAAATAAATATGCTAAAAATTTCCTTCAATTAAATTCTTTCCAAATTTATTTCCTACTTGGTTTATTTCACCAAAATAAACACCCGTTTTTTTTTTTTCTACTTGGTTCCAAACCAAAAAACACTCATGTTTTTTCTTAGTTAAAACACTTATTTTCAACCAAAAAACAACCGTGTTTTTTCCTACTTGGTTAAAACACCCATTCTTTTGTCCTAATATACTCAAATTTTTCTTCAATTAAATTTTTTCCAAATTTATGTCCTACTTGGTTTATTTCACCAAAATAAACACCCATTTTTTTTTTGGTCCTACTTGATTTCTTCCGACCAAAAACCCAGAGTGTTTTTTCATCCAAATTTGTCTTTTATTTGATCTTTTTCAAATTTATCTTCCATCTAAATTTGTGTTCTATTTGATTTGCCTATTTGATCTCCTCTTTGATTTATACATTCTGTCCTTCTATATAAACGTTTTAGCTTTTTCATTGTTCATCGTTATAAATGATTGCGATTTTTTTTATTTACAATTATTCATCATTCTCCGTCTCAATTTCTCAAGAACAACTTGACCATCTGTTTTTACCTCAAATTTAGATCCTTCTGGGGCTGGCTCATCTCCATTTGCATACCAAATCAATATTTTGTTTTGTATTTTATCGAACCATATAGCAAGCAAGTAAAGTTTTTGACCATCTATGTGATGAAAGCCTAACGCAAAGTCACCAGAAGGTGAAAACCATGCTGGAGAATTACCTGATGCAACAAGGAAAGACCGAAGAGTGATGTTACTAGCCTGCACAAATGCAACAAATGATGCAGTAAGAAAAAGAACAAAAAGCCAAGAAGGTGCAGAAAATGGTTTCACATATGGGATATTATTAGATCATCAAAGTACTGAAAAAATTGGGATGTAGGAGTACAACTGATAGAGGTTTGCTCAACTTTAACTTATGTATCATCAGGAAGATGAATGCTAAAGTAGTCTTCTTTTATGCATCAGGTATGTGTCATACTTCCAAATAGGAGAAATAACAAACACTAAAGTAATGGATATCCAGACAATCCCATAAGTGAAATATACAATAATACATGAAACTTTTATAATCACAGACCTAGACTAAAAAGGGAAAAAATTTCAACGTTGTGAGTTCAATTAAACTCATTTCTTAAACCAGTATCGTGGCCATGTTTATTGAAGGACTTTCAAACTAGATCCCTTTTGACGAAAATTAGTACTATTAGAAAATCATTCATTTAGTATTATATAAATTGTTGAATCTTGTATAACAGAAATATGATTCATGTATACCTGATTCTTTTCTTTCGTTGTTCTCAATGTTTCAATTACTATAAGACTGTCATCACCACCGCCGACATTACCACCACCAGTACCATTAACAGCTGATTCAAGTTGATGGCATCATTTTTGACATTCTCTCGCCTTGTGATTTTGAAACCAGTAAAAAGCAATCTTCCCTTTGATTTTCCTGTAACGTTTGAGCTGTGCAGTGATATACTGAATCTGTTCAGCAGAAGTTCTTGTGTTACAACCATATAACTCCTCTAGCGTTTGTAGTTGTTCTGGAGTTGGATTCCAACGTGAGCTCACAACTAATTGTTGTGTATGGAAATCTCTTATTTTGCTCACTCATAGCTTTGTCAAAAAATAAATGAAACTTTGCAGATCAATAATTAAATTTATGGGTAGTCGTTAGCTCTGTCGATAAAATATGATTTCTATGTATGAAGTATAAGTGTCACACATGCAGTAAAGGGAAATAAAGCAATAAAAAGAGAAAACCAGAAAGATATCTCTGAGCACTAATCCATTTTTAAAAATTTTAATATTCAGGAACGATTACAATAGTAAAGGAAATAAATAAAGATTACCTGGAGAAGTTATTCTGTGATGTCCTAGAAGACAGTGTTTTATCAGAAGGATGATCAAAAGTTTGCCACAGAAGGCTAGATTCACTCCTAGCAAGGATGAAATTCCATGTATCCAACAAAGAAGCATAAGAAACACCTGTGTCTATAAAAATTTATGGTCTCCAGAGGAGAGGACTTGACCATCTGGATTCTCAAGAACAACTTGACCATCTGTTTTTACCTCAAGTTTAGATTCTTCTGGAGATGGCTTATTAATGAGACCATATATTTACACATGGGTCTTCCAAAAATATATTAACTTATTATCTTTGCAAAATCGGTGATTTTTTTCAGACGGAAAAAATAATATTACCTTAGAGAATTTATTAATTTATCAAGTACTGATTTAGGAATGTTTTAGTGTATATTGCACACATCATTGGTCAGACCATATGAAATTACAGCAGCAGTAAGCTCAGCGATAATACTTGTGATACTCAAACTATCAATGCCACCAACAAGGACATGGTAAACAGTATTGCAATGGTTAAGGCCAGCTAATGTTTTGTAGCAACACCAATGAGACACTCTGTTACCGAGACAGTAGCAACAGGTAAGATAGGCGAAAAGTCTTCAAACCATGAATGACTTTCAATTAATCCCTGTTTTGCTATGCCATCTTCAGGAACCCACTAATAGTCGTCACTTCTTGGAGATTTGAACTCACTAGATGTTAAGCAACAATGAAACCTTTAGTGCAAAGGGTTCAAAACACTTTCATATTTATTAAAAAAATTATTAGCCCTCACTATAACAGCTTTCCAATCCACCACAATATAAAAGGGAGAATTGTCAATATAGTGTAAATACTGACATGGACGTGAAATGTGCACAACACAGCTCTCAACTGATTCTGATGGGTTTCACAGAGCAGAAACATGGAGATATACCAATTTAAATAGATTTTTGACTTGGAACATCTTTCGACGACTAGCCACTACTTTTTAAAATTAGGGTCGTATTCTATGGTTATAATTCTACCATATTTGTCTTTTTCATTCCGTCGAAAATTGATTTTAAGGTATAGACGCTTATCACCTCCCCCTATGTCTTCTGGTGATGATTTCTCTATCATTACGACTTTTCTGAATATGTTTTCCCTTAAATTAATGGTGTATGAATTAGGCTACACATCTCAACTATTTTATTAAGTATCTTCTATCTCCCAACAATATATCTAGACAATATGTTCCTATAATAGCCTTCTACCTGCTTCTATTTTTATTCCACACCTCAAGTTCAAGTATCTCAGTTGACATGCAAACATCAAGATATTAAAATTAGCAAGATTAACATACCTGACACATATTATATGTAAATATCAACCAAATCACACCTAAAATAAGAAATTAAAGCAAAAGTGATTTTAAGAAAATCAAAACATAGCAAATGTAAAGGAAAAAGGGTTTAAAAAAATCGAATCTTCAAATTTATATGTAAATATCAACCAAATCACACCTGAAACAAGAAATTAAAGCAAAATGGGTTTTAAAAAATCAAATCTTGGAACATGCAAAGCAAGAGGAGTAACAAAAAATCATAAAGCAAAAGTGGTTTTAAGAAAATCAAAACATAAAAAATGTAAAGCAATAGGGGTTTAGAAAAATCGATTCTTCAAATTTATATGTAAATATCAACCAAATCACACCTGAAGCAAGATATTAAAGCAAAATGGGTTTTAAAAAATCAAATCTTGAAACATGCAAAGCAAAAGGAGTAACAAAAAATCATAAAGCAAAAGTGGTTTTAAGAAAATCAAAACATAGAAAATGTAAAGAAAAAAAGGGTTCAAAAAAATCAAATCTTCAAATGTGTTAAGTATAAAAAATGAAGGAAACGGGAAAGAAGAGGGAATTACACGCCAAGCTTGAAATGCGGTTGTTGAACGGATGCAGTAGGAAGATAATCTTCAAGATTTAGTCTATCAAAGTTCAATATTGAGCTTGATGATTTCAGCTGATTCATCGCTTTTCCAATATAATAACATGTATAGTATCAATAATACAAAGAAAATGTTTTGAGGAAAGAGGACTTTAGTGAGAAGAAAATGAAGCTTCCGGGCTTACAAGAAAAAAAAAAGCTTCTGGAGTTCAAACAATGTACAAATAATATTTGTTTCTTTTCCTAATTCATTTTTTTTATTTTTTAAAAATTATTGAGCCTTTTTGAGTTTGGGCCATACCTTACCATTTTACTCTTCAAAATGCATGTTTGCATACATAAAAGTTTGCGGAAAGGACAGAAACATCATTCCAGATCAAACTATTTTCACGAAAATGATCATGGAATTTAAATTCCACTTTCTAGCCATTTCAATTTGTTGATTTGTTCTATACAGTTTCAACACACTTTCAATACAGTTTCTATACATCTCTTATACATATAAATATTTTATACGAAACTTATATAGTTTTGATACACAATTTATACAATAATTGTACCTTTTTATTTTTTACATATTTGACACAACAATTATATAATTTTTATACACTTTCGATATTTTTTTTTTATATTTTATACATATACATATTTGATAGAACTATACAATTTCTATAAATATATCTTATATAGATATATATTCTATATAACAATTAAACTATTTTTATATAATTATATTTAATTATTATTTTTAAACAACTAAAGAAAAAGCAAAATATTTCTCAGTTAAAAAATTTATAGCAAAAAAAAAGTGAAATATTTTTAAAAGAGCCGAATGACCCAAGTTGAAAACTGTATCAGTATTGTATATGGACTGTATCAATATAGTATATAAACTGTATCTGAACTACGTGGACCAAAATGACCCAAATTGAGAAAGAACATGAAATGATCATAAAGTGACATTTTTATTTCCGACTGGACATTATATGTCCATATGCCCAAACTTGAGCTTTTTAAAAAAAACAAAGGATACACCATGTCTTTTTTCCTAAAAAAAAATAGAATTTAATATCAATTTTATACTCTACTTATCAATTTATATAAAGCATTTTAATTATATACATAAAATTAATTGTTACAATTTGTATTTTAAATTAAATTATATATTTTTTGTTATTACTAAGTGCATAAATGTATATATGGATTTTTATAGAATAGACATATAAATGTGAAATATACTTTTTCATTTATTATGAGTGTACAAAAACATTATTTACTAATTTGTTAGGAATTTAGTAAAAAGAAAAATCCTGCCATATGATTGAAACAATGGAAATAGAACAAAAACAAAAATAAATATGAAAAGTGAAGTTCTGAGAATGACAATGTAAATAATATAGGTATGTAAATTGTTTAAAAAATAATTGTGTTTTACATAAAGTATAAATATATAAAATTCTAAGAATAAAAATAACTCTTTAATCAAGTAAACTTTTTTATCTTGAAAATTTTGCATTGTTTCTTAATTTTTTTTATATTTAATAAAATAACAAACGCGCAGCTAATATATTTTCTATATACGTTTATTCTAAAAAAACGTTTGATACACGTGCAACGCACGTACACTATTCTAGTTATAAAAAAAATGATTATCCATTATTAATTGCACTATATTAATTTCTTAAATATTTGTACCACAATACAAAAATTATTTATTATATTAATTATGATCATTAACAGTAAAATAATTCTTTAACTAAGGAAGAAAAAATAAGGATGAAAGAGAAAGAGAGATATACTCTCTCCCTTCACTTTTACTTGTCACTAATTTTCTTAAATTTCTACTTTTACTTGGTATTTTTGATATATCAAGAATACACTTTTTTTTTTCTATTATACCCTTAGCATTAATTATTTTCTCTCCAAATTAATTTTAAGACACAATTTAAACATCATTTAATAGGGGTACTATGGTAAAATAACCATGTTATTAATTATTTTTCTTAACCGACGTGTCATCTCAATTTGTGGCGAGTAAACCGAACGGTGGAAGTATTAATTAGGATAGCACTAAAATAGGAATTATAATTATTCCTTCTGATACTTTAAAATTGTTATATATGTAATATTGAAAAAGTACTATTATTAATGTAACTAAGTCTCAAAGAGTGTCCTTCCATGTATTTTCCCTTAAAATAATTCAAACTTGAACAGGTTGGGTCGAGTTAAGTTGATTTTGCTACCCCTAGACTTGCACTCCTTCTATCCGAATTCATGTGGAACTTCTCGCTTCTCGAGAGTCAAACAATTTAAGTTTGACTTTAAATTTGAGGATGAAATCTCAAGTTTTTTGAAATAAAATTTATATATTTGAAAACTACATAAAAGTACTATGAGTCACGATAATTGTCAATTCAAAATATTTAAAATATATACGAAAAAATTACGTTAAAATAAACCTGGTTGAATTTTGAAATTCAAAAATGTCATATAAATTGGGATTCAGAGGGAGTATTTATTTATTTTCACCGCAGGAAATGTTAAATCCAACATTCTTTTTGGGGTGATGATTAGCCTGGGATTAAGTAGGGGGCAGAGCCACCTTTCCTCCACGGGTTTATTCGAATCTCTTTCAACTAAAAATTTTATTATTTTTACACAGTTAAAAATATTTTATATATATATATATATATATATATATATATATATATATATATATATAGTAGATGTTGATCCCCATTCGGCTAGTAGATATGTTTACTTCTGAAATTCTCAATGAAAATTCTGGTCCCACCACCACTGATATTAAGTGTGTGTCCTTTTTTATTAAAACAAATAAATATTTCTCTCCCCTCTTTTATGCAAAAATATAAAAAGGAAGTTTGTAAATATGCTACTCTCTCTAAATTTTGAGCGACAATAGAAGCCGAGTGGAGCTCCCTGTTCATTGCCATATGAACTTCACTTGAGTTTCTGTTTAAACTTGCAGGAAAAGATTTGCGAAATTTGTGGTGATATAGGTATTCAAAATGTAATTATTACCTGCTATCAGTGTCAAAATGTGTACGTGCATGAGTAAGTTCTCTCTCTCTTTCTCGATTTTCAGCATGAATGGGAAGTCATGGCTAGCTGAAAGCCATGACTTATTTAATCCATACTTGTGTCATATCTCTATATGTTCTTTGTAAACCTCAAACTTTGTCCCAATCCCAAACCCGTACTCTAAGGGAGAATAGAATTACCTCCCTAGATCGTTAATCAAACATCTTTTCGATATCTGAAAATAGAATTACAACCCAGGATGATTCTTTCATTAGCATGTTGTGGCATTCAGTTCTCTTATATACTTTCTCTATATTTTATGCATATCTTTCTTTTTTCAAAAATTCTGCCTTTTCTCTTCCTTTTAGATAATGCATGTTGAGTTGTTGTGTGGAAGCACCAAAGGATTGGTGTTGTCAAGTATGTTACAAGGGAAAGGTGGTAATGTCTTCATTACCTGAACGAGAAAATGAATTTTCGAAGGATCCATGTCATATGCCTCTGAAAAGATTTTTCAGAGCACTGCGCCACCAAGGAAACTGATGATAGGCGAATTTACACGCCTATAGCACTATATTTTGCCCATATTTTAGCCTAATTTTGAGAACAAATTATATATTTCATGCACTTTTAGTCCTTTTTCCTGTAAGTGAGCTAACAAACATGATTAGCAAAGTTTCAGGTATAAATGATACAGAATTCAGCATTTTATGGATAACTTGACGCCAAAGAAAGCTTCACGAAAGGAGAAAATCCAATCTTGGACGCCAAGGACTAAAGATGGCGCATGGAAAATCTGTCCCGGGCTAAAACAGTATTTCTGAAGAATTTGGGGACTAGCAGTAATTTATTAGGATTAGGATAATGATACATTAACCTAGTACAATTGGGTTAAGTATTACATTAGCTTGTTAGGATTAGGATAATGATACATTAACCTAGTACAATTGGGTTAAGTATTTCATTAGCTTAGTAGGATTTGGTTAAGCATTTCATTAGCTTAGTAGGAATAGGATATGGGTATTATAAATACCCTATTTTGCTAGAGATTTTGGAACATCTCATCTTATTCCACAAACACACTCTAACATTCTCCATTCTTACAATTAATTCTACTTTTTATTCTTCTTCTATTCTACTCTTTTATTCTTAAATTCCACAACAAGAGAATCGTTACTTTGCCTAGGAATTCACGCCTCACGCCTACCACCTAAGCTACACGAAATTACTCAATCTTGTGGTATAACAACAATGTCAATCGTGATCTCCTTCGCATTCATGGGGAACTAAACTTCTCTGTTGGGGTTATGGAAGCCGTATGAGATACTATCTATTGCTGTGAGGTTGTGAGTTCGCGACACGTATACTGCTTATATCATTATTCTCTTCATCTTAGTCTACATTCTTTGTGGTTGAAAACGCAAGAATACGCCAGTATAACATTTAACTTGTTCGAAAGAAAGGTTATTTGTCTGGAAAAGAGATAATGTCAAGGTAGTAGGGTCACCTCCTAAAATTCCCTACTAAAAAGCTAGTGCCGTAACTGGACTAACCTCTTGGAGAATTCGTACCGTTAGACACGCTTTAAACTCGAAAGAGTTAAAGTGAAATAATCCTCGAATAGGTCGAAAGACGCCTGGATTTACCATCGAATACAATTCTCTATAAGCAGTTGCATGTCAGAATTCTACACACTCATAGCCAATAGAAACGTATACCTCAGAAGGTGGACATAACCCCAACGCCTCAATTCTCATTGTTTACAACTTATGTAACAATATTTCTCTTTTACTTTGCTATTTTCAGCTTTTATTTAATTGTTTTGGTGACACATTACAATCCCCCCTTTTTACGAGACTTGCACCAAAAGTTTAGTAATTTTTCTTACTTGTTGGCCAAGATATTCCCTGTGGGATCGACACCCAACCCTGTTGGGTTCTATATTTGCTAACGACCGCTTTACACTCCTACGAGAGCTGTAGATTGAGCGTTATCAAAAATTGGCGCCGCTGCCGGGGAATACAAGTGTCAATCAAGTTCGTAATAATTACTAGACCCTTTGGTCAAAGATTCTCGTACTTTTACGTTTAGTTTTTGTTTTTGTCTACTGTAGGTTTTTATTTTAGTGCATGCCCCATACTCGAAGTTCTGGTCAACCGTTATTACCAATCAATCCTGAACCACAATGCATTGGTAGAATGGAAGCACAAGCTGAAATCGCAAGGATGACTGCTCAACAGGAACAAGCAAGATTGGCTGCCCTTGCCGCAGCCCAGGTTCAATAGCAGAACATTGATAACCCTGAACGAGCAACAAATCCTGACGATGAGGATTTAGGTGATGACAAATTACTAAACCCAAGGCATGATGCTGAAATCACAACACCTGCCAATAGAAGAGGTCGACATGCTCGGTATAGACATGATCGCCAACCTATGCAGCCAGCTTTCGACGATGATGATGATGATCTTGATGGTGCCGGAGCCACTGGAGCTATAATTCCACCACCATTAGCGCCCGGAGCCAAGTTCAACATCACAAGCACCATGATTCAGTTATTGTAACTCAAGGGATTATTTGGTGGACTAGCAGGCGATGATCCGAATATGCATCTCATCAACTTTATTTCTACATGCAAGTCTTTTGACAATCCTGGTGTTGGTCAGAATGCAATTCGATTAAGTCTATTTCCATTGTCTCTGTCTGGGGAGGCAACACTATGGTTGAATGGGCTGACTCTTGATTCAATTACAAATTGGAGGCAATTGAGAGACGCTTTCCTAGAAAGATTCTTTCCGCCTTCCAAAAGGGCACAATTGAGAGATGAAATCAGCAACTTTCGTCAGCTTCCCACTGAAGCTCTTCATGAAACATGGGAGAGGTTCAAGACAAAGCTAGCGAGATGCCCAAACCATCACATGACTAATGTTCACCTCATGGAGATATTGTATAGAGCCTTGAATTCAATAACTAAGCCAGTGGTGGATAACGCAGCTGTAGGATTCTTTATGGATCTCACCTTTGGTCAAGCAAGCAATATGCTAGATCGCATGACGAAACAAAGTAGAGCCTGGCATACCAGGGATTCCGAGGTAGCAAGCCCCACTTTATCTATAGGCATGACTGCAGATCAAAGAAGAAGACAAGAAGAACGTGATCAAGATTTAGCGCACATGAAAACGCAAGTGGATCTTCTGACAAAGCATTTATTATCAAGGAAGACCGAAAAAGTGAAAGCTGTGGCGCTAAAAGGAAGAGACGAATCTGATTCGGAAGAGGAGGCCAACTACTTGAACAATCAGGGGGGTTTCCGTGGGAATACCCAAGGAAACCAAGGTCGGAACTATTATGATAAATCTGGAAGCAAAGACCAAGGTAGTTGGAAGAAAAACAATGAAAAGAGTGGTTTGTACGTTCCCCCTGGTAGACGTGATACCACCACATCTAATACTGGAAGTATGGAAGACATGATGGCTAAATTATTGAAAGGAGTGAAAGCAACGAGCGCGGAAGTTACTGAGGTAATTAATGATTTGTACTCCATGAAACAACTAGTTGATTCTCATTCCACTTCAATCAAGCAAATAGAGCAGCAATTGAGCCAACTTTCAGCAGCACTCAATCAAAGAAAGGCTGGCACTTTACCTAGCGATACTGTGAAAAACCCAAGGAATGATGGGTCATGCATGGCCATCACTACCAGAAGTGGTAAGGTGCTGAAACCTTTAGAAAAAGGCAAGCAAGTGGTTGATGAAGTTGCGGACATGGATGATAACGCAAAAGGAGAAGATGCCGCAACAACCAGTCCTGACGTCAAGGACGTCACGCCCAGTGACGTACAACCTGAAAAAATGGAAAAATGGAAGCAAGAGGAGAAGAAAACCATGGAGAGAACACTTCCATACCCACCACCACCTTTTCCCCAAAGACTGAAGAAGGTGGCGGATGACACTAAGTTCAGCAAATTCATGACTATGTTAAAGCAGCTGACCATTAATGTTTCATTGGTGGAGGCACTTGAACAAATGCCTGGGTATGCGAAGTTTATGAAGGATCTTTTGACAAAGAAGAGGGCAACAAGTTATGAGCTGAAAGACGATGTGCATCATTGTAGTGCAATTGTTACCCGATCGATAGTTCAGAAGAAGGCCGACCCCGGAGCTTTCACTATTCCTTGCACCGTCGGATCTTTGAACTTTGCCAAAGCATTATGTGACTTAGGAGCCAGCATCAATTTGATGTCATTATCGATCTACAAGAAGTTGGGGTTAGGAGATCCTACTCCAACCAATATGAGGCTCGTCATGGCAGATAGGTCGGTAAAACGACCTGTTGGTATTCTATGCGATGTCTTGGTAAAAGTTTCTTCATTTATCTTTCCAGCAGACTTTATCATCTTGGATTGTGAAGTATATTCTGAGGTTCCCATAATCTTGGGGCGCCCTTTCCTTGCTACAGGAAGTGTGCTCATTGATTTGAGAGCTAATGAACTTTCACTCCGAATAAATGACGAAGTGGTTCATTTTGATGTTTGCAAATCAATGAAGCAACCCAAAGATCTTAGTGTATTTTCGGTGGTTGATGTTTTCTTTGATGATGAGAAAGAACTACTTGAAGAAGAGCAAATTATTGATGATCCCTTGGAGGTTGTGCTCATGAATGGAGAGAGTGAAGATGCTGAAAATTCTGAAGAAGCCATTTGTGCTCTATCGGGATTAGGAACATATCGCTATACTCCCAAGAAGCTGGATCTTGATCTCAAGAATCGGCCTACACCACCAGCTAAGTCATCTATTGAAGAGCCACCCACGTTAGAATTGAAGGAGCTGCCAAGTCATTTGAAGTACGCATTCTTAGGAAGCGGAAACACTCTTCCAGTCATTATGGCAGCCGATTTGGGTGAGCGACAAGTTGCAGCTCTTATTGCTATTCTACGCAAGTATATTAGAGCTATTGGATGGACCATTGCGGATATTATTGGTATTCCACCTGGGATTTGTACACATAAGATTCAGCTTGAAGAAAATTGCAAACCAACTATTGAGCATTAAAGACGTCTAAACCCACCTATGCAAGAAGTGGTGAAGAAAGAAATTATCAAGTGGTTAGACGCAGGGGTTGTGTATCCAATCTCTGATAGTACATGGGTAAGCCCGGTACAATGTGTTCCCAAGAAAGGAGGCATGGCGGTGGTCGCGAATGAGAAAAATAAACTTATTCCACTCAGACCCGTCACTGGATGGAGAGTATGCATGGACTACCGGAAGCTGAATTCTTGGACGCTCAAAGATCACTTTCCAATGCCATTTATGGACCAAATGCTAGATCGATTAGCAGGGAAAGGATGGTTTTGTTTCTTAGACGGTTATTCAGGCTACAATTAGATTTGTATTGCTCCCGAAGACCAAGAGAAGACAACGTTTACATGCCCATATGGTGCGTTTGCCTTCAAGCGTATGCCATTCGGGCTATGTAACGCACCAGCCACCTTTCAACGCTGTATGATGTCCATTTTTTCTGATATGGTTGAAGACACTTTGGAGGTATTCATGGACGATTTTTCAGTTGTTGGTGAGACTTTTGAAGCGTGCTTGACAAACCTAAGTATGGCGTTGCAAAGATGTGTAGAATTCAACCTAGTGCTGAATTGGGAAAAGTGCCACTTCATGGTAAAAGAAGGTATTGTTCTTGGGCACAAAATCTCCGAAAGAGGAATTGAGGTTGATCGAGCAAAAATTAAAGTCATTGAGAAGCTACCGCCTCCAATTTCGGTGAAGGGTATTCATAGTTTTCTCGGCCATGCAGGCTTCTATCGTCGGTTCATCAAAGACTTCTCCAAAATTGCTAGTCCATTGTGCAAACTCTTGGAGAAGGATGTGAAGTTTGACTTCAATGATGATTGCTTGAAGGCATTCGAATGCCTCAAAGGAAAACTCATTGAAGCCCCTATTATGGTAGCACCAGATTGGTCTCTCCCGTTTGAAGTCATGTGTGATGTTAGTGGTGTAGCCGTTGGTGTTGTACTTGGTCAGAGAAAGGAGAAGCTATTTCATCCTATCTACTATGCGAGTAAGGTCCTAAATGAAGCCCAAAGGAACTACACTATTACTGAACAAGAGCTCCTAGCGGTTGTGTATGCGTTTGAGAAGTTTCGTGCCTACCTATTGGGTACTAAGGTGATCGTTCATACGGACCATGCAGCTCTTAGGTATCTAATGACAAAGAAGGATGCAAAACCAAGACTAATTCGATGGGTATTGCTGCTGCAAGAGTTTGATTTCGAAGTTAAAGACAGAAGAGGTTGCGAGAACCAAGTGGCCGACCATCTCTCTAGACTCGAGAACGAGCATGTGGCGCAACCTGAAATCGAGATTGACGATGCATTCCCTGATAAGGAGATCTTAGCCACGATAATAGAAGAGTTACCATGGTATGCCGACTTTGCAAACTTTGTGGTGAGTAATATGATACCTGCAAATTTATCTTACCATCAAAAGAGGAAGTTTATGCATGATGTACAGCACTACTTTTGGGATGAGCCATATTTGTTTCGACGATGCGCGGATGGTGTTATCCGACGATGTATATCCCATGAAGAGGTGCCAAATATATTGGAAGCATGCCACACTTCCCAAGTTGGGGGACATCAAGCAGGTAATCGGACAACAAGAAAGGTATTGCAAAGCGGATACTATTGGCCTTCGATATTTAGAGATACTCATTACTTTTTTAGAAGATGCGACCAATGTCAGCGACAAGGTGCTATTTCAAAACACCATGAGATGCCCATGACGAAAATCCTTGAAGTAGAGCTCTTTGACGTATGGGGTATTGATTTCATGGGTCCATTCGTAAATTCATTCGGCATGAAGTACATCTTAGTTGCTGTGGATTATGTCTCGAAATGGGTTGAAGCTGTAGCGTTGGTCGACAATGAGGGAAAACGTGTTGTAGCGTTCTTGAAGAGGAATATCTTCTCTCGCTTTGGAGTACCACGTACTATCATAAGCGATGGAGGATCTCACTTTTGCAACAAGCTATTCAAGTCCGTGTTAGCAAAATATGGTGTCAAGCAACACAAGGTAGCCACACCTTATCACCCACAAACTAGTGGACAGGTAGAGGTTTCCAATCGAGAGATCAAGAAAATACTTGCGAAGACGGTAAATGCTAATAGGAAGGATTGGTCTCGAAAGCTGGACGATGCACTATGGGCGTACAGGACTGCATTCAAAATGCCAATCGGCATGTCCCCTTATCAACTAGTTTATGGGAAGGCTTGTCACTTACCCATTGAGCTCGAGCACAAGGCATTGTGGGCGCTGAAGCGATTGAATCTGAATTGGGATGATGCAATAAAGCTGAGGATGGAGCAACTGAATGAGATGGATGAATTCCGTCTACATGCTTATGAAAGATCAGACCTATACAAGGAGCGGATGAAAAAGTATCATGATCAGCGGATTGTTCGTCGAAACTTTCAAAAGGATGATATGGTACTTCTCTTCAACTCCAGATTGAAGCTCTTCCCAGGTAAGTTAAAATCCAAGTGGTGTGGTCCATACAAAGTTATCCAAGTCTACTCGTCTGGAGTAGTTGAATTGGAAGATAATAATGGTGTTATCTTTAAAGTGAATGGCCAACGTGTGAAACCTTATATCGGTCCTCTTGATTCGACAAACTTCATGGCCATCACTTATCTCGACGAAGTCTAAGTACTCGAGGTAACTATGTCGTGCCGCGACAATAAATCAAGCGCTAGATGGGAGGCAACCCATCGTTTTTCATTTTTTATTTCGTTCTAGTATGTGTTTTGCTTTTGATAAATAAAAATCCAAAAATAAGAGTCGTGCCACGACCAAAACTAAGGCGCTTGATGGGAGGCAACCCATCGTTCTAATCGTTTTTAGTGTTTTTGAGCAAATGTAGGTGCAAGAGGTATAAAACGAGGTGATTGGTTTCAAAGTTCAATTTGGACGTATTGCATGGTAAAGGTGGTAAGTTAGGAATTAAGATGCATAAGGCTATGGATTGAGCATTTCTCATGACAAAATAGGCATCGAGCAAGGCTAGGCCTAGGTAAAACTAGGCCACGAACAAGGCATGGCCTATACTATAGCCCAAGGTCTCGGAATCTAGTGTGCTATAGCATAGGCGTCGCCCATGCTCAAGTATGCCATAGCATAGGCGCCGCCTATGCTATAGCATTTGGTCTCTGAATCTCATATGCCATGCTAAAGGCGCCGCCTATGGTCACTAAAGGCATTGCACTAGGTGCCGCCTATGCTCACTAAAGGCATTGCACTAGGCGCCGCCTATGGTCACCATAGGCAAAGCTAAAGGCGCCGCCTATGGTCACTTTTTGTCTCCAAAACCGATTTTAAATGGGTCAAAACCCGACCCATTCTTTTCCTATATAAAGGAGACTTAGTCTTAAAACATAAACACATTGAAAACTTGACCTAGGCGCCGCACATACTCTCCAAATCCTCTCAAAACTTTTCTTTTTGCTCTCCCACTTCACAAGAACATCTCCAAAGGCTTCAATCATGTAAGTACTCTTTTGTTCTTCATCTATTTTTCGTAAGTGCTACGTTTCTATTTCTATTATGAATTGCTACATCTTGAAGAAATATTGGTAATGTTAATGTGTTTGAATTGATGATACAAAACCAAGTGAGTGAACATGAACGTTAGGATACTCTTAACTTATTTCCGACTTGAATTTCAGTTTGATGCATTGTTATGCTACTTGCGGAATTGCTACAGTCATGAACATTGCATACTCTTGTCACTTGAATACTTACATGTTAGAATGTCCCGTTCATCGGAATAAGACTTATAGTTGCCCACCGACATAGGCGATTGTGATTATTGATAGAAACTATACCATGATGTAATCCCTATGTAGAAGTCTTCATATACCTAACATGAAAGTATTGCAAAGGTTGCAAGAAGTGATACATCTCTGAATTTCTTGTTGGAATATAGCCCCTAAAACGTATGTCGATGAAGTCTGAGTAATCGACCACTTTCACTTCACTAATTCGTATCAACAAACTAAGTGTGGGGTGGTACCCCTACTGCTTATGTATAGATTGTATCCATTGAGATTGTGCTAACGTGAACTCTATTTCAAGTCTCAGGTACAATGGCACCCAAAGCGAGACAAGGCAAGGAGAAGGCTACCACTTCCCAAAAGGGCAAGAAAAGAGGCCGCAAGGAGCAAGGAGAATCATCCTCAATGCAACTACCACGCCGAATGTTTGGAATAAAATAGTTTCTTGAGGAGGAAGCCAAGGAATGGTATAGGAACAACAAGGAAAGAAAATATGTTCATGTCGACGTGATAAACAAGGAAAGCCTAGCGAAGAAGGAGCCGCGCATGTTGGCGAAAATCATGGCATTAAATCTGGATTTCATCTTCCGCGACATGGGAGAATGTAATCTTGATTTGACAAGAGAATTTTATGCCAACTGGTCGCCGAAAACCACAGGCAGCGAAGTCAAGATTCGGGGCCAGGTGTTACAACTCAATGCGGATTTCTTCAACTCCTTTCTTGGCTTGCCTTCAGTCGATCCAGCACCATTCAAAGAGCTGTACAGCAGACCTCCTTATAGAGAAATTCGACACACACTCTGTGGAACAAGATCCATGGCACGCTGGAGTAGACACAAGGACACTGGTCGACACAACACTTTCCCATATGCTTCTTTGAATAGGGAAGCAAGGATATGGTTGCGCATGATCAACTGTTGCCTCATTCCAGGGACGCAATACACAAAAATAACAAGAGATAGAGTGTGCTTGGTATACGCAATGATGACGAATATCCCTATCAACATTGGGGTAATCATCCGATCTACAATGCGGAAGGCTAGGCTACACAAGCGATCCCATTTCAGCTTCGGAAATCTGTTGACTGCAATCTTGAGGAATGAAGACATCGAAGAGGAACCAGCTGACCATAAACTCCCACACAATCCGAAGAAGGTTGACCTCACAAAGGTCAAAGATACTGAATCAACACATGGCACCAACCTTACTACGGCAGAGAGACATGCTCGGGATGAGAGTTTCTCCCGCCATATGTACGGCATGATGAGGTTTACAATGATGAGTGGAGGTCATGTTCCCACTGCTGCAGAGCTCCAACAGCTGGACCATGACTATCCAATGAATATTCATGCACGGGAGATGTGTGGAGTAGGTACATACTTTGAGGAACCTCTCGATGACGACGTGCCGACCGATGATGATCGACGAATGCCAGACTCTGACATGGAGGAGAATTCTGACTCCGACGACTCCGACGAAGGGGGTATGACCCCCGACATTGAGGACGAGTCCGACTGACCAGGTTCTTCATATTTATTTTCCACTGAGGACAGTGTCCCGAATAAGTGTGGGGTGGTGGTATTGCATGCTATACTTCTCTACTCGCATCTATGTTTGTTTGCTTTTTTTTTGTTTTGTTTTTCATTTTTTTAAGTTTTTTAGTAGTAATTTTTTTTTAGCTTCACATGAAATTATTTTGATAGGGAGCATGAAATTATGACAAGAGTTTGTGCTAAAATCATGACTATTGAGACATTTAGGCTCTAATTGTGACTCACTATATGATATTGTTTGGTTTAATTCCTTCACCTGTTGGGACAAGAGTCTATACTGCTCTCAATAAAGTCGACCATGTGCCTTGTGTGTGTGAGCTAATAGTATATTCTGTGCTTGTGGCTGATGCTAGAACTTGCCTGGTATGTATGTAAAGCGAAAATAAGGAGTGTAAGTCTAGGAGATGATTTAGGCATTTCTTTGGCAACCTATGATTATTTACCTTCTTTTTACCTATCCATGGACATCATCCTAGTTAAACCCTTTTGAGCCTTTAGCCTATTTTCTTTGACAAACCTCGTATGTAAGCCTAATCCATTTTTTTCAAGACCATAATTTGATCCAAATTCCTAAGTGCTTTAAAGTGAAAAAGCCATGTGACAAAATAAGAGGAAATTGGGTGAGTATGATGCTTTAGAATGCATTGGTGCTTGAAATTTCTATGAAAAAGAAGTGCTATCATAAGAGGTATGTTATCAAAAGAAAAAGGAAAGGAAAACTGAAAAGTTAGTTATGTTTAAAATTGAAAAACAAAAGAGGAGAAAAAGAGTGGTAGAATAAAAGAAAGTAGAAAGGTTGTTTGAAAGAAAAGTGTTAATGATACAATGTGATGTATTAAAGCGCTTAGGAACATAGTCACTATTTCTGGCCAAAATAGTCCTACCTGTCCCTTAGCCTACATTACAACCATCAAAAGACCTATTTGATTCTAAGCTTAGCATTCTGACATTTAGTGGAGCATTACACTAAGGGCAAGCCTATGGTCATCAGTTGCTGCATATGAATTCTTTGTGAGAGTGAGAGCAAGGATATTTTGATACCCATGCTTGAAAAATATGCTATACTTGTGAGTGATTATGGGTAATATATTGTGAGACACACATGGTTGATGAGTTTTGGGTAGTTGTGTATGATTCTTTGTGCCTTAACTTTTGAATATGAGTTGACCACCATCACGAGTCTATGCTAGAGGATAAATTGTTTCTACTAATGATCGAAAAACTACTCTTTGTTGATAATTGTTGTGCTTGTCTTGACGAATATTTTATGTTGTTGCTGTGAAACCCTAAGTTGATGTTTAGAGGGACATGATATTTTGTTCGAGGACGAACAAAGCTTTAAGTGTGGGGTGTTGATGATAGGCGAATTTACACGCCTATAGCACTATATTTTGCCCATATTTTAGCCTAGTTTTGAGAACAAATTATATATTTCATGCACTTTTAGTCCTTTTTCCTATAAGTGAGCTAACGAACATGATTAGCAAAGTTTCAGGTATAAATGATGCAGAATTCAGCATTTTATGGATAACTTGACGCCAAAGAAAGCTTCACGAAAGGAGAAAAGCCAATCTTGGACGCCAAGGACTAAAGATGGCGCATGAAAAATCTGTCTTGGGCTAAAACAACATTTCTGAAGACTTTGGGGACTAGCAGTAATTTATTAGGATTAGGATAATGATACATTAACCTAGTACAATTGGGTTAAGTATTACATTAGCTTGTTAGGATTAGGATAATGATACATTAACCTAGTACAATTGGGTTAAGTATTTCATTAGCTTAGTAGGATTTGGTTAAGCATTTCATTAGCTTAGTAGGAATAGGATATGGGTATTATAAATACCCTATTTTGCTAGAGATTTTGGAACATCTCATCTTATTCCACAAACACACTCTAACATTCTCCATTCTTACAATTAATTCTACTTTTTATTCTTCTTCTATTCTACTCTTCTATTCTTAAATTCCACAACAAGAGAATCGTTACTTTGCCTAGGAATTCACGCCTCATGCCTACCACCTAAGCTACACGAAATTACTCAATCTTGTGGTATAACAACAATGTCAATCGTGATCTCCTTCGCATTCATGGGTAACTAAACTTCTCTGTTGGGGTTATGGAAGCCGTATGAGATACTATCTATTGCTGTGAGGTTGTGAGTTCGCGACACGTATACTGCTTATATCATTATTCTCTTCATCTTAGTCTACATTCTTTGTGGTTGCAAACGCAAGAATACGCCAGTATAACATTTAACTTGTTTGAAAGAAAGGTTATTTGTCTGGAAAAGAGATAATGTCAAGGTAGTAGGGTCACCCCCTAAAATTCCCTACTAAAAAGCTAGTGCCGTAACTGGACTAACCTCTTGGAGAATTCGTACCGTTAGACACGCTTTAAGCTCGAAAGAGTTAAAGTGAAATAATCCTCGAATAGGTCGAAAGACGCCTGGATTTACCATCGAATACAATTCTCTATAAGCAGTTGCATGTCAAAATTCTACACACTCATAGCCAATAGAGACGTATACCTCAGAAGGTGGACATAACCCCAACGCCTCAATTCTCAATAAGTTTCCTGGTTCCTGTTGTATTAAATGGAAAAAGAAGGTACGGACTGGAAAAACGAGGAATTTACCTGTTGAAGAAGCACTCGGTCTACCATCACGGGTCAATAAAAATGGATATCCTCTGAAACTTGCTGGCTCCTCAAGAGTTGTGACAAAACCCAGGACTCAAGGGAATTTTAGCAAGCCAGGAGCTCAAGTTTCAAATTTGAGCAAAAATGCAGTACAAGCTTCTAAAGGTTAGTGTTCACCAATATCTCTTGTATTCGTTACTTATACTGATCTATTCTCTTCTTATATCTTTATTCATCATAAATTTCACTTCCTATCATATACTCTAATTGATGTAGCCTACATTTTAGGTCCTAGTGCTGCGAATGAGTGTCTATTATAAATCCACCTACGAAACACCCTTGTGATCCTGCTTTAGCTCATTCCTAGAAGTAAGTACCCTTCATCACGTGTATTAATTAGTTACATAAGTTAACATAGGTAAAACTTAGAATCATAAAGCAGAAAAGTTCCCCTTTGATTATTCTGCAGACTACATATATATATGTATGTATATATATATATATTTAAGATCTTTCTTTTCTTTTATCTGGGGAATTCTTCTTTGTGTTTCAAGGGAAGTTTTGACATCATATGTGCTCCAGAATTCGTTCTTGGGATGCTCAATAATTGTATTGGAGCTTATCCTCCTTCCGTAGTTAGGCATAAGGTGTATGAATTCTCAAGGCTATTGCATACTCTTAAATTTGAACGAGTTCCGCATGGGATTATCTGGACAAGTCTATTCAACAATCATTTTTCGGGTAAAGAAGATATAGGGTTGTATTTCCTTGCAAGCGAGACAGAAAGGTCAGTTTCTGCCTTATATATCTATCTAAAAAGGGATAAGGGTCGTGAAGTAAAAGTGGTGCCCTTACCCAGGAAGGTTTTTACTAGAAATTAATTTGTATTTCTCATTCTATGTAGGTCTGAGACATATACTGCTCTGGTGGAGTTCAAACGTAACAAAGATTTGGTGATAAAAATGCTTATAAATAATTTTGAGTTGCGTGTACTTGCATCCACAGCCCTGTGTGGTGATTCTCAATGTAGATCTCTAATATCTATGTTCTTTTCTCAGTTAAGAGAAATGAAGAGAAACGCACAGGGCTGTGGATGCAAGTACAAGCAGCTTAACATCATTTATAAGCATTCTCATCACCAAATCTTTGATACGCATGAACTCCACCAGAGCGATATATATCCTCAGACCTACATATAATGGGAAGTGCAAATCAATTTATAGTAAAAACCTTCCTGGCTAAGGTGCCCTTCTACTTTGCAACCCTTTTCCTTTTTGGATAGATATATAAGGCAGAAGCTGAGCTTTCTCTCTCACTTACAAAGAAATACAATCCTATATCTTCTTTGCCCGGCAATTATCATTGAATCGACTTGCCTAGTTATCCTCACCTGAAACGAGTTCAAATTTAAGAGTATCAAGCAATAGCCTTGAAAAATCATACGCCTTACGTCTAACTCTAGAAGGAGGATGAGCATGGATAAAGTTATTAAACATCCCAGATGCAAAATCCAGAGCACCTAAGATGTCAAAACTTCCCCTATAATGCAAAGCACAAGAGAAATATTAATAATTATAGGGAAGAGAACCTGTATTCCAGTTGAATGGCGCAAATTCCTTGAGGAAAAAAAGATCCTCTCTCTATATATAGTCTGCAGAATAATCAAATGAAAAGTTTTCTTCTTCTTGACACATAACGAAAGGCATATTCAAGTTTCAAGGACACAAAATAAAAATAGAGAGAAAGTTCCACATGGAGTTAAAAGATGTTTTGCACTCTACATCTCATTAAGTTGCAGAACCGAAAAAAATTAGAAAACAAACAATGTAAGGCTCCCATATAACCTACTTACCAACAATTTCTTATTTTCTATACCTGCAA
The DNA here is from genome assembly GCA_030864215.1 of Capsicum pubescens. NCBI lineage: Eukaryota > Viridiplantae > Streptophyta > Magnoliopsida > Solanales > Solanaceae > Capsicum > Capsicum pubescens. The sequence goes on from CM061538.1 coordinate 264,636,199, forward strand.
ACATAAGATGGCCCATAATGCAATGACGTAGAGAGGCAGTAACCTAAAGTCTTCATGAAATTTCTCCATAATGGGGAATCAATTTAGATTCAGATTATTAGTATATATTCAGATTATCATTATGTCAGGACTTACAACTATGTAAGAGCATAACTCAAACACACACCACTATAGGCATCAAGGTGTTTAAGTTCCTCACCAAAGCCAAAGCACCCAACAATCAATTTTGTCTATGGGTGCTTAATAATACATTATAATCGATTTTACTATATTTTCTATATAAATATATACAAAATTTACTGGATTCAATGGGTGCTCAAGCACCCGATACGGATAATGTGGGTCTGACCATGCCCACAAGGGGAATTTCTTAAGCTCATATGCAAAAGTCTAACTTAGCCATACCATATATTGACAAGTAGAGGTGGGAGTTCAGTATTTTTAAAGTTTGGGTTTGGTTAGACGTATTGTATATATATATATATATATATAATTTGGTATTCACTAAATATTGAATATCAAACGGTATTAATATCTTGTACCAAACTCAATTCCGAATATCGAAATGTTGAAATTTTACTCTTAAATACAATATCAATACTGAATTAACAAATATCAATTATCAAATTTTTTTATTCGATTCGGTAATTTGATTTTTGGTATTTTATACCTAGCTAGATGGGTGTACTTGGTGTTGCAGTTGGGATTCAAACCTAGAATCTCCAAGTTGTTACTCCTATGTCTTAACCACTAGGTCATCCCCTTGGGAGCAACCATTATGTTATTAACTAAAAAGTACATTTATGTTTCCTTACTAATCAATAGGGAAAAGACCAGTGGAGTTCATAAAAGAAAGTTCTGCGATAAAAGAAAAGATTAATCAGTCAGCTGACTACTAGCAAAGATGAGCCATCCATAAAGCTACCATGCAAAGACAGATATGATCTGAATTTGAACTCTTTTGGAGCTTAATTTACCTCGTGTTAACTTATGTTAGTAATTAAGGCGCATGATAAAGGATACTTACTTCCAGGAAAGATCTAGAGCAGGATCATAAAGGTGTGTCATAGGTATCATTCGACTCTCATTCACAGCATTGGGACTCCTATGCTCTAGAATGCTAAAACCACCAGGACCTAAAAAGAAGGCTACATCAACTGGATTGAAGTACAGTAAGTAATAATTTTTCTATGAAATCTTTTCAGATATTGATGGTGTAACAGAAATCATTTTTAAAGATAATACCAACTCTAGACATATCAATGTTATTTTTCTTTAAAAAGTAATTAATTAGAGCATTATAGAAAATGAAATTTCTAATGACTAAAGATATAAGATGAGGACAGACAGATCAAAACAAGTAATGAATACTAAGAGATGTTGGCGAGCACTTACATTTAGATAATTGTGTTGGTCTTTTTCTCTGTTCAGTGATTTTGGTCTTTTGAAGATTCTGAGGCTTTGTATATCCTGCTGATCCTAAAGACCGTTGCACTGTACACTTCTCAGGAAAAGAAGGCTTGCTACAATTTCCCCGAGACATGTTTTCCATGGATTTGGTGGACATAACTCTTGAGGAGCTAGTAGTTTTCATCCACTGGGTGCCTGATGATGGACCAAGAGTTTATTCAATAGATAGGTATCTTGTTTTCCCGATTTGTACCTCCTTTTCCTAGTTAATAGAATGGCCACCAAGAAATTTACCACATTTCTTTGGTGGCATAGAACTCTGAAAAACCTTTGCAGGAGCATGTAACTTGGATCCAGAACACTCATTTTCTAGTCCACGTGATGAAGACACTACTCACTTACCCTTATCACATTCTTCACGGCGATGATCCTCTTGAGCATCTTTGCAATAACCCCATATGGAATATCTAAAAGGAAGAGAAAAGATAATTTATAAAAACAGGAAGAGGACTACATATGCATAAAATATACAACTAATATATAAGAGAATTAAATGCTACAACATGCTAATGAAAGAATCAATGTATCCTTTAGGTGGAACCCAATATCCAATACCATTTAGGATCCGCTTTGAAGAATGCCAGAAAGATTAGACAGCTTGAAGAGGTCCTAATTCCCCCCTAAGAGGTCATATCACTTCCATTTAGGCTTCTAGTTTTGTTCCATTTTTCATCTCTATTTAAGATTTAAAAATAAGGGTGTCGAATGAGTTGACAGATTTAGTCATAATTTGCTCCACAGATGAGCAGGCAGATTTGATTCTAGTCTGCTCTACAATTGAGTAGGCAGATATGATTGCAATTTATTGCTGTAAATATGCGATATCATATATTGTTATTTTAGGAGAATAGATTAGAGGAAATTCCTTGATTCATATATCTCCTAGGCTAAGTTGCATAGACTCGGGTGCAGGTATTCAAGATAGATGCGGATCCGAGAGTCGAATTTGTCAAAATTTAAATTTTAAAATTCGGAGGTGCGAATTCGAGTATGGATATGGGTACAAGAATTTGGCTAAAAAATTAAATATTATAAATATAAAGTTATAAATATATTCTAAAAATCTACTTTTAACTTTTAAGATAACTTTTAGTTACTTTTTTAATTAGGATTGGTATATACTTGTATTTTTGAAAAACCAACAGGCACGTATGTTTTTTTTACTATATTATAAAAATTCTTTTTATGAGAAACCAAGAGACAGACATATATTTTGAGTTTTAACTATATTAATATTAATATATTTAAAAATATATAATTATTAAAAACTAGATCTGACGAATCATCTTCCCAGTCCCCAACCACTTTCTGTTTCTTCCCGACGATTCAAATTCCGATGACAAAAATTACAGTCGCCGAATTTCGACAATGTCGCAGTCGCCAATTTCGTTGATGATTGTCACCGGATTTCGACGGTGAAGACAGTCAGCAATTATCTTCCTTCCAACGACTACAACAATTACAGTCGATGGTCTTTCTTACGACGACGACGACAACCAACTTTGTTCTTGATGTTGGATCAATGTCTTTGAATTCGTTTGACCGAATCGGAGCGTACCTGTAACACCCCGTACTTAATTACGTGCATTAGCCATGGTTATATGTGTTGGAGTATATATATTGATCATAAGTTAGGTATATATGAGTTTAAGTATGAGTATTGATTATTTTGAGATGGTTTCAAGTGTATAGTTTGATTATATGTGTATAGGAATCGACTTTATTTATACCGGAATTTGCTTGTCGAAGTTTCTATGCGAAGTTTATCGAGTTAGATTTCCAACGATATAAAGATTTCTGAAAACAGATGAGTATCGGATATAAGCGAGCATGTTCGAAACTTGAAAACGGTGGACGCAATGAACAGTAAATGTGCAGAAATTTTCTGCACACAAAAGTACTGCAGCCAAACAGATTTTTGGGTCGACTTTAAACGATCATAACTCCTTGTACAAAATGAACTGTGTGATCTGCTATATATCGATGAGAAGACCCGAGAGTATTATTTCTAATGCAATTGGTTTCACCCAAATCCATTATCGGAGCAAAGAGTTATGGTCGATTTACTTTAGCCTATCAAAACAGTCCACCATGGACAGATTCGGATTTACTTAAATTTTAAGGGCAATATGGTCATTTTCCATCACCTCATGGACGAAAATTGGTCATTATATACATATACTTAGCCTTATATCCATAATTTATCATCCAAATTATTGAAGAATAAGAAACCCTAGCCTAATTTCAACTCCAATTATCTTGTGATTCAACCGTAGAAAATCCAAATTGATTCCGTAGTTGTGTTTACCGTCTCGAGGGCTTCGAGAAGCACCCCTTATTTGTGCCAACAGTACTTCGAAATCAAAAGGGCCATTTTATGGTAAGGATGTAAATTATGTTGGTGTATTTATATGGATATGTATATATATGCATGTGAGCATAAGAAGTATGTTATTTGATTGTTGTTGAAAGATGATTGGAAATGATGTTGGATTATTCTTGTGCATGGTTGGATTATGTTAAATTGTGAAGGGATTTGGTCTGATGATGTGGTACTGAAATGATGATTATATGTATATATATACACATAAACCTATTGTTCAAGTTGGTTTTTGGAATGCTTTGCAAATATTGGTTGTATGGAATTATGGAAGAGAATTGTGGTGTTGGGTTGCTAATACTAGATGCCAAACATTTCATTGTAGATAAGTGATTTGTAAAGGCGGGAAGTTGTGTTGAATTGGTATCCGAATCTACAATGAGGTATGTAAAGCATACTTTAACGATGTTCTTTGGCATGAAAACACCAATGTTCCATCAAGTAAGATTCCGAGGTTGTCCAAAAAAACATGTATTGTTCTACGTTACCAACGAAGTTGTTTCCATTCTATGAAGTGTCAAAATGTTTCATTGATATACCAAAAGGATCCTATTTCATTGTTGTGATATTGATGATTCTGAAACACATTGTTGATATACCAATGAGTCTTTATTACATCGTTATTGTATAGAAAGTCTATTACTTGGTTCCTATTGATGTATCATTGTTCCAAAGGTGCTATATTGGCATGAACACTAATGTAATAATCTCAAAAGCTTTTGAACTAAGTTATTGGAAAGATCTCTTATGTGTGTTACTTGATATACGTATGGGTGGTAGCTCAGGGGCTTAAGCCTAGCATGGGCCGATCACGATACTTGATATGATTACAGTTGATATGTACTGGGGGCAGCCTAATGGTCACAGTACGGTACAATATTAATTATTGTTAGGTGGTTGGAGGTTCGGGAGGAGGAGGTAATGGCGAATGATAATTGTAAAGAATGAAATGAACGAAGGTATACCGTTCCACAAATGTTTTTGAATTCAAGAACCCAATTCAGATTAATGATAATGTACATGATCCTAAAAGTGTTTATGAAGTGTGGTTCACTTCTATTATGACTTATTCACTTGTGTCTGTTTTTCTTGACCCCCCATATCACATATGATTATTTACAGCTTTACATACTCAGTACATATTTCGTACTGACGTCCCTCACGGGGGACCTGCATTTCATGCTGCAGGCACAGGTGCTTCAGCTCATACACAGCATAGATAGGAGCCAGGTCATACAACTATTGTTGGTGAGCTCCAGTTTGCTTCGGAGCTTTCCGAGTCGGTTCCTTATGTTTTGTTATTGTACAGGAGTCATGTGTAGGCGGGAGGTTTGTCCCGACCCTAGTTATGTCATGTATATCCTAGAGGCTTTGTAGACATAAGGAAGGGTAAAGTCATGGAAGTTTATATAGTGATGTTATATTTGTATATGTGGTGGCCCCGACGGCCAAGTATTATATATATATATAGTTGTGTGTGTTGTGCTGATACAGATAATTAGACCCTTCTATATGCAACGAAGTGCTGTCCAAATTTTTGGTGACATGTAAGTGAAAGTACAGGTATTTGAACGGGTTCTCCCGGGCCTTCTCGGCTTCGGGTGCCAGTCTGGCCCGATGGGATTTTGGGGCGTGACAGTACCTCGCCCCCATACCAGCGTCGCATTGGGATGGGTTCGACAGCAAAAACAATGAGTCCGTGCAACATAGTTCCTAGGAATTAGGGAGTGATTAGGTTCTTTTGATCTTCTTGTTCACCTATAAATATTGTGCAACTCTATGAATAAAAATATACTTTTGGAGTATCTAAACTTTTATGGTATCAGAGTTAGAATTTTTCCCCTAATACCATATGGTTAAAATAGCTTCTCAAGGAGAATATCTTTCTGAAACATCAAAAGAAGACAAAATGTCTTCTCTGGAAGCTCCGATAGAAAATCTAATGATTCAAAGAGACAATGTTTCTCACGTGCCCTTCCAGTTAACTTCTTATCGATTAAATGGGAAGAACTGCCTGGAATGGGCGCAGTTCGTAAAGATTGTAGTCGATGATCTTGAAAAATTGGAACATCTAACTGGAAAGACGAAAAAGTCAAAAATCAAAGACCCAAAGATGAACACATGAAGATCAGAGAATTCACTCGTTATTGTCTGGTTAATAAATTTCATGGAGCCAATCATAAGTAAATCTTTTTTTTTCCACTACTAAGAATGTGTGAGAAACCATTACGAAAATATATTCTGATATAGAAAATGCCTCTCAAATTTTTGAGTTAAAAATAAAACTATAACGCAGGGTGAGAAAGAAGTCATTATTTATTATAATGAAATAATATTTTTGTGGCAAGAGTCAGATCAATGTTATAATGATGAACGAAAGTATTTTATGAATAGTGTAAGAGCAAATAAAAGGAAAGAAAAAAATGAGACTTCTACCTTTTTTCTGTCACCACCTTGTCAATTATGAATTAAGTATAATTGAAAACCCTCTAAATCTTTAATCTTATCTGCACTTACTAGATATCAAAGGTCCGTGTTAGCACGGGCCCAATATATGTTATTTTTTAGTTTCAATTTATATGTTACAAATAAAATTTTGATAATTAATTATATTTTGAATATTTTTTAGATATTTTAAATTGTTAGCTAGTGTAATTTATAATAGTTTTTTGACATTGTAATTTACTATTTTAAGTTGTTAGCCATTATAATTTATAATACTCTCCTTGTCCAAAGTTTTGTAGCATTGATAGTCTATTATATTTTTAGAATAATTTAAGTTTTTAATTACTGAAATTTATAATATTTTTTCTTCTATTTCAATTTAAGTGGCACTGATATAATTTCGAGAGTCAATCAAATATCACGATTGAAGTCCCAAAGTAGACATGTCTTAAATGACTCATAATACTTATTAGAAGTGATACAATAAAATTACTATAAAAAATAGTTGTGAAAAAAATTTAAGCGGGCCTCATATAAGATGTCAAGTTAATTTAAAACATCAATAATTAATTTATCTTTTTTTGTTTATTTTATTTTTTTATTAAATATTTTTTAATATTTAGATGACTCATAATAATTAATTAGGGATAAAATAGTAAAATTACGGTTGAAACAACTCAAGCAAACATGTCATAAATGTCTATTTTACTTTATTTTTATCAAATATTATTAATTTTTTAATACGTAAATGACATATAATAATCAATTAGGAAATAACTTATTAGAAGTGGTATAACAAAATTAATATAAAAAATAGTTGTGAAAAAAATTTAGACAGGCCTTATATAAGATGTCAAGTTAATTTAAAACTTCAATAGTTTGTTTATTATTTTTTTTTATTTTATCTTTTTTATTAAATATTATTAATTTTTTTAATACTTAAATGACTTATAGTAATTAATTAGGGATGAAATAGTAAAATTATGGTTGAAGCAACTGAAGAAGACATGTCATAAATGTGTATTTTATTTTTTGTTAACTATTATTAATTTTTAATACTTAAATGACATATAATAATTAATTAGGGGTGATATAGTAAAATCACGGATTAATACTTAAAATGACCTATAATAATTAATTAGGAATGAAATAGTAAAATTACGGTTGAAGCAGCTGAAGCAGACATGTCATAAATGTCTATTTTATATTTTTATTAAATATTATTAATTTTTTAATACCTAACTGATATATAATAATTAATTAAGGGTAATATGATAAAATCACGAAGGAAGCAGGCATGATGATCGCCCTCCTGCTTCCAAGCCTCTTCTATATATTAGAATATATTTAAATTTACTCATTTTCCATTTTAAAAATCATCCAACAATGAGGAATCCTAGATAAACTACTAATTATTCTCCAATAAAGTAAAATAAAGCACATCTTTAAAATAAAAAATCTAGTAAAATACTTCATATTTACAACACTGCCAAAAATCTTACTAGCTCAATTGAGTCTATTTGAACTATTAGGACTCGTTTGATTGAAAAATTAATTATCTCAAAATTATTTGTTTCATAATTATTATCTCATCCTCAATGTGATAAAAAAGACACTATAAATCTCAGATAACTAATTTCGAGATAAATTATCGCATGGAGATTAGTTATCCCATGTCTCTCTAACCAAACGAGCCCTTACGGGAACTCGATTCTTATTATATAATTCCCTTTCAAGTTTTTCTTTTCGTACCAACACTACTATCTCGAAATAAGCAATTTCACGATTTTACCCTAACCAGATATGAATAAATTCATCAAAAAATTAATCTCAAATATCAGCTATCCTTTCCTTATCCCTCCTATCAAACGAGTCCTACTTTATTGATGAAAGTTGAATTCCCACTATATAATTCTCTCCTCATTTTCACTTTCCATCCCCCAACTTAAAACTAAAAACTACATCCTTGCCTTTTATATCTGGTATAAAAGATGTTTTTTTTTCTTTTTGAAACACACGTTTTCAATCGCACACAAATGCAGAATCGCATGAACATTTGCCAAGGAAAAAATAAACGAAAAAAATACTACATACATACAGTATATAATAAACTCAAAAAAAAAACAAAAACTAAAGATTATACCTTTTGCCTCGGAATGTGAGTGGCCATTTCTGTTCCACGGCAGCACACCGACTTAGAATGTGCCTTCAATATTGAAAAACTTACATAATTTTTTTTTTTTATGTTTATCCCTAATTACATTTTGTCTCATCTTTTATTAAAAATTATAGAAAAATTTAATTTTAAAATTATTTAGATATATATTTTATAAAGAGATACATATATTTTCTAGATCTGAACTATCGCGTTAAAAAAGGAAAAAAAATATTTTTTTTTACTTAAATTAAAAGTCAATCACGCTTCTAAATATTTAATTATCAGTAAATAATTTTCATAAATATGAAATGAGTTATTATGATGATTTTTTAAATCATACTTCTATTCAATCACATTTTTTAACAATTATCAATGAATATCTCTATCTTATTATAATATTTTAATGTTTGATATATATATATATATATATATATATATATATATAATTAATTAATCGATTAGATAGATGGATTATCTTTTTTATTGAGTAAATTCTTTCACAATTTTTTTATGAGATAACAACGCATTTTCAGATAATGTTGTGGAAAGGATATCAAATATATTTTACTAGATTTTTTTCATTTGTAGAGTTTGAACACAAAAATTTCGATCAGGATAAAAGATTTTGTTCTTTAGATTATAACTTTCGATGAAGTTTAAAAACTTTTGATATAAATTAGTTAACATAATCTTATGTGTAATTGCTCATTTTGCTACCTTTATTGTTTTCCATCGTTTTATAAAGTGATGTAAGAGTTCATTTTTACTCAACTTTATGCTTAATTGGCCATTTTGCCACCATAGTTATTTTACTTCTTTTATAATGTGATTTAAGAGCCCACGTTTACTCAATTTTATGTGCAATATATTATTTTGCCACCTTTGTTTTTCTACTAATTTTATAAATAAAAAACAATTTACATAAAAAATTTAAAAAAATATGTGACTTTCTTAGTAAAAATAGAGAAAATAATTTTTAAAATCTTTTATAGGAGCTCCCATAATTTTATATTTTCTCGATGACTCGAACCCACATACCGAGGACAATATAAGTCATAACTTAGAACTAGGAATTGAGGATGCTTAACAACTCTCTAAGCAACTCTTTTATTAAATTTTATAAGTGACATTTCATTATAATTATTTACTTCCTACCTTTCAATAAACCTACCCCACTCTACTCCAAGGCTAACACTCCCAAACCTTCATTTCCACAGACAAATACTCTTGGATTGATATATATATATATAAAGGAGGTTTAGAGTCGGCTGATGTGGCATACTTTTAAAGCCTCCATTCCTATTTTTCTTTTTTTCTCAATTTTTCTATTTTTTCTATTTATTTATTATATTAAACTAATTAATAGTTCTTAATTACACTTTTCCATTAACTATTCTTTATTTTTCACAACTTTATTAGTTTTCAGAATTCAAAAGGTTGTCATTATTTCTTTAAATAACTCCTCTTAAATAGATACTTTATAAAATAAAATAATTTCTGCAGCAAACAACCCGCCCCAGCTCACCATCAAACAACTCTGCAGCAACTCATCGACGGAAAAGGGGCCGCTAAGCATCCGCCGCTTCAATTGTGAAAGCAAAATCTTGCTTTGGTTGTTGTGAGTTTTGATTTTGTGTGTGCCGCTTTAGTTGTGAAAGAAAATTTGCTTCATAAATGGAGAAATTACAGTTGACAATCATTGAAGATTTGAGGTATTATTTTTGCTCATCCAATATTTTCTTTCTTACAATCACTCTCACAATTTTCAGTGATTGGGGTACCTTCTGTTTCATCTGTTTGTGACGATCTTGAACCCGTCGCTTGCATCGTCATTGTCATCCATCGATTCTGTTACACCGAAGATCGTTCGGTAGACCCAAGAAAAGCAAAAAAATTATCAAAAAAATTGAATCTTAGAAGTACAGATTTCAAAAAAGAATTCAAAAAAATTGAATCTTGAAACAAAGAAGAATCCGTGACGATTAACTTCGGACCAGCGACGACAATGGACGTCAAATCGATTGAACCCACATCATCATCCTTTTTCACACGAATGGCGGATGAAACAGCAACTCTCTATTTGTTGTTGCTACTTTGAAAGTTCCATTCTTGCTTCTACTGAATTTAATAGTACTACACTGGGTAATGTACTTTGTGCATATTTGGTTGTGCTCTTATGATATTGATGATAAAAAATCTGATGAGGAAATACGACGATGAAGAAGACATTTTGATTATTGAAGGTATGTCGAAGAAATTAAAAATGAGTTCAATAGGAACACGAAAGAGAGCGTATTTAACATTTTCTCCTCTATATTGTATGTATACAATAAAGTATATATAAAAGAGTTTATAAGAGTTATATTCTCCTACTCCTTTTTTTTTTTTAGGAATCCTTTATATAATAAGCATACAATAAATTTAAAGAATGTATATATGGAAGTATTGAGATGGTAAAAGAATATAAAAAGAACGAGGATGAAGATTGGAGGATATCCTTCTTAATTAATGCAAAGATTTAAAACTCTTATAACTCTCTATAATAAATTTATGTAAGCATCTGTAAGTCAGAAGAAATTATCGGATGGAAGAGTTACTACTTCATAAATGTTATACAAATGACGGTTTCTTATAGGTAAAAATTCACATATAGATAACTTATAACTCTTATAATTAATTTGCTAGTCTAAGTTTCATAATTACATTTTATAGACAAAAACAGTTGGTGGTTAATTATATTTATTGAAGAATTATACAAAAAAAGAAAAGAAAAAAACCCAACAACAATTAGAGATAAACAAGGAATGTTAAATGCAATCAATTTCCATAAAATCCTCCAACTTGTCCACATATTTCTCCTTCATAACTAAACATTAAATCTTATTTTTATAGATCTGCCAAAAATAAAGAAAAAATATTTTCTTAAGATTTGAAATAAGCAGTAGAAGATCTCAATTCATACAATTTATAACAGGTAAAACCTCTATTCAAAAATATGTAAAAGAAAATTCATGAAATACTTCTTTCTGGAAAATATGTTTTTTAATTCATTCTCGAATTTGTATATATTTTCTGAATTCGAATAACTGTTACGATTATGAATTAGTTCTGATTGTTGGATTTTTATATTTTTGATTACTGAGTGTATAATAAAATAAATTTGTGTTTTTCCTCACAAATCATTAAATATTTAAAAATCTTATTGGAGTTGATATTGATGATACAAATGACCAAATTGATGCAGGTCCTATTGAACAGATTGAAGTAATTGCTATAAATGAGTAATTTCAAGCAAATTTTTCAGGATCAAATCATAATGAAGTTTTGATTGATCAGGTGTATACGAAGAAAGCTATTTTGAAGTCAGTAATGACGCAGTACTCAATCAGACACAAATTTCAATTCAATACGATAAAGTCAAATGTAAACGGATAAGTAAAATTTATTTAAAATCGTGTAGGTCAGCGTATTTGTATAAGTATGTAATTTTTTACACGTTTGTATACTTGTACAAGTATATGTATGTTTGTATATTTGTATATGTAAGTATATTTGTATAAGTTTTCTTAATGGTTGGACATTTGTATATGTAATTGTATTTGTATAAGTATGTGATTTGAAAGTATTAAATGCATACATTTTTGTGTACTTTGATGTTTTATTTTTCTATTATACGTGTTTACCATTATATGTTCAGTTAAATATTTTGTGTTTATATATATTAGTGTTCAGCGATAATTTATTTATACAAATATTTGTTATTCATTATAAAAAGTTTTATTCACTGGTGGATGCATGTTACATGGTAATGTTAAGTATTTAGTTAATTGGTATATAAGTTGAAATGTATTTTTTTTATATTTATATTATTGTATTAATATAAGAATATAACGTGTATTATGAATATATGTATGTGTATTATGTATTTAGGTAGCTACCCTTTTTATATGAATATAAGTATATATTCTTGTGAATACTGTATATGAACATAAATATATACATTCAGAACTTTCCGCACATTGTATAAAAGTACAAATACACAAACTTTCTGTATATTTTCGTCATACGATAATATTGGTGAAGAACACATAAACTTTTAAAAAAGCATTCATCATATGTGACTAATATTAGTTGAAATCAAAAAATTATATATATATCAAAACAACTTCGTATAAATACTGTGATGTTTAAAAAATAAATTAACCAAGTCACATAACTGTTACAATAAATCAGCTTCAAAAATATCTTCCTATACCATAATTAAATTCTAAATCAACTTGCTATATCAAAAGTTGGATTATAAAACAGGTTGCTATACCAAAAAAAAGATGATAAGGTATTCTAATAATAACAATTAAACTGTCTATAGAATAACAATCACTTTTGTATTATCATAACCAAACTGTGGTCTCATTGGCCTGTTCGAACTCTCATCATCACTCACGATATTTTTCTCAATCTTCTGAGTCCCGTGACGTCATAAAAGGCAGCATACCGAGTGCGTAAAGCTGCAACGTCAAACACTCCTGGTGGTATACTTTTTTCATGGCTAATATACTCTGCATATGCAACAACATATACTCCACGATCCTTGCATATTCATATTTTTGGGAAGTAGTTAGTAAACTGAAATGAAAAATATGTGTTTGTGATGATATTAAATATATGTATATATGAATCGAACAAAATTAGAGATTTGTATACTGTATAAATGAATATGTACTCCTACTAATATGATTTTGTCCTTAAATTATATATATATATATATATGTATATATATATATATATACACACACGCACACACTGAACTAAATAAAATACTAATCAAATCTATTATTAATCAAGCACATTTTTATCCCGAAAATATATGAAATAATTGCATCATAAAGAAAAGTTAGTTTGTTATCGCAACATGTCCAGCAAATGCTCTCGAAAACATTATTCAAAATTAAAGCATAGACACAAAAATTTCCAAATACAATTCAAGCCAGACATATTTGTACAAGTTCACTCTATATACATATATGCAAACTGTATATACATATATGCACTCTCTCTCTATATATATGCAAACTGTATATACACATATGTACTCTAAAACTATATATGTATGCATATGCGTTCATTATTATACAAAAAGTATATATATAAATTCACTATATATACATATATGCAACATTGTATATACATATATCCAAATGCAAATTTTATATACATATATTTTTGTAGAATATGTAGATACTTTTCTTCATACGATAAAATTCACATATATGTCCAGCAAACTTTATGTACAGATGTTCTACCAATAAATTATATGAATATACGTATATTGAAACAAAAGTGTAAATTGAACAATAATTTTGTTTCATAAAAATATATACAAAACTACCTGGTAATCATTGTCAACTTAATTGATATTTTGAAAGTGTCCGCTAACTTATCTCTTAACTATGAATGTACTATGCTACTGTGATTATTGATATGGTCATTGCTCTATTTTGTTCGTGACTCGGTTCTCGACTTGTTCACTTTCAACTCCGCTAAAAAAACTATATTTTCACTATCTAAATGAGAAACACCCAAATCAAACAATGGAGCGCCGCAATTAATCATGGATATATGTTCAATACCTCTTGTCAATCTCCTATTAGGGGTTTCTTCATCCATTTGAAACAACAAGTAATTGGTAACTTGAAACCCTAAAAAAAATGCAAAATAGATGAACAATAAAGAAATTTATAGACTCAAATGGATAATATATAAAAAATCAAAAAGAAATTCAATCTAATATCAAAAGTACTAAGAGATTGCCTCAAATCTTCAATAAATATCAAAAAGAAATTCAATCTAATATGAAAAATACTAAAAGATTACCTCAAATCTTCAATAATTCTAATATATGTTATCAAAAATACTAAAAGATTACCTCAAATCTTCAATAAATATCATAAACTGATTTTATGTGGTGACAAATCCACCAAAATAAATTTTCAAAGAAAAATCAAGGATGATATTATGTAATATTAGATTGATTTTGAGAAAAAAGTTGAAGAAGATCTTTTGAAGAATTGTGTATTATGATGTTGTCAAGGTTATTATTTCTTCAATGTAAAATCAAGGAGACTATATGTAATTTTGAGAGAAAATTAAGGAAAAAAAAGTTGAAGAACATATCTTCAATAATCTTGTGTTTTGATATGCGCGTGTTGCCGTTTCTTTAGCCAATAGAATAGAGAGAGAAAATAATAAAATACCAAAAATAAATCACTAAGAGAGGAAATAGGTAAATAAAAATCTTCATATATTTGTATATAGGGTCCCACGAAAAAATTGATTTTAAACTACCTGTAACGCCCCAAAATCGGGTCCTGAGACGTCACACGGTGCTTAGGGTCACAAGTGACCCCAAGCTAACCCTTCTACTGGCATAACTCATAAGAAACTGAATAAAAATACAAATCAGCAGAAACTAACTCTTTTCTGAATCTGATCGATACAAAAATGGAATTTTACAGGATTACAATTCTGCCTTTACAACCAGAATTGAAACAAAATACATCAACTTCTACTGACTGTCTATGAAGCCTCTACTAGTACTAACTGTAGGTAGCAGGGTCATGACTTCCGACTACCCCAACTCAATACGACTGAATAAAGAAAATACAACACTATAAACTCTGCATAACTAACCCAAGCCCTTGAATCAAAAGGACTCATCACCTGCTGATTGGATACCACGAACTGACTGGATCCGAAGGTACAACTATACCTTGTACCTACATTTCGAGAAAATGCAGCCCACATCCGAAGATGTGGGTCAGTACCATGGAAAGGAACCGAGTAAATGGGGGTGTATGCAGTTGTATAAACAACATCATCATAAATATTTATAAGAAATATGCAGGATGTATGAAAGACTCACATAGCCCGAAGAAAATCATCATAATCATGAGAGGATAAGTATAATAACACATGTGAGTCATCATATAATTTGTCAATCACTTTCAGTTCATCAAGAATATCAATTCTCATAATGTAAATATCATTTAAATCTTTCGAAAGAATAACTTTCACAATTCCACTTTCAAATCACTTCACCATTCACCATAGACACAAGGAAACACACACACACTGGGAGATCCTATAACCGACATAAACCATGTGAGCTATATAGAGTCCAACATACAACCCACGTTGGGGAGAGCCGTCCTATCCTTGCCATCAGAGTAGGACTTCCAGTATCAATTCAAAAACACTAGTGATCACTATATAAATCAGCCTCAGGCTCACATCCTATGGGGGCACGTAGTTCTAGGGAAGTAAGATCACTTTATACCTCCCACTCGGTGCTAAAGATTACTCTCGAACTTAGCTCATAAATTTAAATCAGCCTCAGGCTCACATTAAAGAAAATCCACAATAAATACTTCAACAATTTTCATCGGGAGCCAATTTGCTACCCCTTTATCATAATCAATAAAAACGTGGATTTCTTTCACAGTCGAGTTCAAAATAAATCATTCATGACCAAAAGGTCAAATCATTCAAAACATCTCAAATATTCAACATCAACGTGCTTATAACACATATTTTCTCAAAAACACAATTTCAAATGGGGTTCGCGACCCAAATATCAAAATCATGATAGATATCGTTCAAGATTCATGTTGTATATCACCACACATGTAAATTCATCTTTCAAAATCATAAACATCAAGATTTCATAATAATCATCATAAGATATGGGTTCATGCTTCAAATTCATAAAAAAATCAAATAAAAATCATGCCTTTGTAAGGAAAATTACTTTTGGGCACAAGAACGAAAGAGAGTTCTTGTTGAAAAACCCCACATACCTTGAATGATGAACTTTAGATCGATACTCGTTTTTGAGATATTAATCGTGCCTTTGAATGATGGTTCTTGGAGTTCTTGAACTAGGAACTTGGAATCTTGAATAAATTTGCAGAATTAATGGTGAACTTTGAAGGTTCTTGAAGTTAGATGTAGGAGCTTAGGGTTTTCTTTTTGAGGGAATTTGATGAAATATAACATATAATGCTTCTAATAGGCTTTAATATAGCGTTTGGACGGATTTTGGGTGAGGGGGAATGACCAAAACACCCTGAAAAATCAAATAATTTTCGCATCTGTCCTTTGATGGACTGTTTTGATAGTCTGAAGTAGATCAACCATAACGTTTTACTCCGATATCTAAATTGGATGAAACTAATTTCATTAGAAAGAGGACTCTCATATCTTTCTGTTGATATATAGTATCTCACCCATATCATTGTGTATGAGGAGTTATGATCATTTGAAGTTGACCCAAAAATTCACTCTTGATAGTCTGAAGTAGATCGACCATAACTTTTTGCTCCGATAGACAAATTAGATGAAATCAATTTCATCGGAAAGAGAACTCGCAGAGATTTCCGTTGATATATAGTAGATCACACATATCATTATGTAAAAGGATTTATGATCATTTAAAGTTGGAGAAAAAATACGCCAGGCCTCAGTACTTTTTTTTCCTGCACGTTTTACTGTTCACTACTATTCACAGTTCGATCGGAATGTTCATAACTCGTCGCTCGGATGTCCGTTTTGGATGATCCACATATCGTTGGAAATCTTATTTGATACTCTACGTAATGGTGGGTCATAATCTAAGACATTCTGCATGAAAAATTTATAATTCATTCTAGAAGATAGAACCCAACACGTTTACGCACAAAATTTCAACAAAAAATTTCCCGGAGTATTACATCATCTCCCCCTTGGAAACATTCATCCTCGAATGTCGATGAATAAGTACAGAATACCATGGAAATGAGGACAAAAGGCTGGGATAACGAAGTCAATCCACTTACTTCACTCCAAACTTTCGAATACTTCATAGAACATGCAATTCATAATGAGAATGGTCACATAGTTGGATCTTAAACAAAGGAGACTGATTTTAAGGAATCGATATCTTTGGTTTATTCAGAGACTGAGAACCAAAGGTCTCGAAGGGGATCTCATCAAAAGAAGGACCATTTGCGCCCAAATGAAACATCCCTCAACACTCTCTCCAAAAGATTCAAATGACATTGTTCGGGGAGAAAATGAACCATAATTTGATACAATCCTATCGTATAGGAACAAGGACCCATATGGCATAAATTAAGATTGGAATTTCTAGGTATTGGGAAACATAATTCCTTGCTTCCAAACTTAGCAACACTTCCCAACTACTCCCTCGACTATGTTCAAGCCTAACTCCAAGTACTCATGAGATACGCCACATAACACTATAATATTAATCTATATCATGAACCTCAATACACGCTGAGCCTCACAACTCCTCACTTCAAACATAACTCTTATTGCTACTCCAACAACCACATACAATCTTATACTAGGGATCCTCTAACTTGCGGTGCATTCTTTTAGATATACAACCATAACATTCAAGCCTATACTCATAACCACATACGCACTTCGCACATGCACCTCTAAACGAACACTCATAAAGCATCTTCCTCGCTTTCTCTAAGATTCCATCAACTACATCATTCACAGATACTGGTCAATTCTTTAAACGACACACATAACATTTTCTCAACCAATTGAACTATACACAAAAACTCTGTATTACTATTCCTACAACCTCATAGAAGTGCATAAAACCAACGCACAATAATCTTTCCAAATAAACATTTAAAACTTCAACTAACCATGGCATGTATCAAGGACTTAGCCTCAATCTAACTTCACTTCACCGCCGTGAGCACACCATCTTCTATCATAGATAAGGAAGTATCTCCTCTCCCTTCTAGACAACTTCTCAACACCATTAGCTTGACTTAATGAAAAGGTCACAAAATTTTAAAACATGAAGACCTGGAACATGAAGGGATAATGTAAATAACTTGACTCTCTCTATTGAGGCCTTAGGAATAAAATATCAACTACAATGGGTTCATTAAGGTATCAAAATTGAAGACACCCATAACGGAAACTGAATCTCACTGGTCAATAAGAGTATTGCTTGAGTATTGGAACTGAACATACTGTAAAACTTGCGTATATGAGTAATGGGCGGCATGCCCTGAATTTAGAGCTCATAACTTATGGAATGTGATTCCAACTGCTAGAAGAACTGGAATTTCTCATTTTTGGAAACTAGAAGAGTATGTAATTTTCCATCACGTGTATGAACATGAATTAAGATCATGGAACTGAAATGTAAAGCATGAGTAGGTTTTGGGACAGCTGAAAATACTGAAATAACATTGGGTCAAGCACCGATCTTTCTCACAGCAAATTTACAACTTACTGGTACTTCTACTAAAATGTAAAAGCTTGACTTGACTACTTGTTCTATCATCTCCCCCTTAGCTTTAAGCCACCACTCAAATTCTCAAATGCTTACTAATTTCGAATCTCCACGAACATCTCTATCGCTGAAATGTACACCATCTAGTGCTTCAACTCTTATTTCTGTTAGCTCAACTTGAATACTTTCTAACCTTTTGATAGACTATGCTACTTCTGTTTTCTCCCTCTAATACCATACCTATGAACTTATGTTTCTAACCTATAAGAATCAAAATCACACTTAAGAGGCTCAATATTTCCAATCATACGCCTCGCCTTAACTTAGCCATCAAAACATCATCCATCGTCTAACTAGTATTCATCCATCTAACAATCCCATGGCACGACTCACTACACCACATACACTAATCCTCGAAATTAAAGCAGTCCCATAATATCTTGGGTGAAATTTCTCATCATAATATAATATTAAACTTAATTACAAGTTAACTACACTTAAACTCTTGTGTACACTGTTCAAGCCTATTAGTTCACTTCCGGTAACTAATACCATTAATCCGGAAACCGTCACATTCGGCTTCATGATCACCAATCGTTCAAACTTAAGGTCTCACACTTCACATAATTTACAACTCCATCTCACGCATAACTCCCACGTGAAGATTATAAAACAACACATCTATGAACACTAGCCCACTTAAACTTCATAACAATAATAATTGGTCCTAATCATATAGCCTATCTTATTCACAATCCATTAACACATCCTTCTTTCACCCGTCACTACTATCTATCCTTCATACACAACTTAACATAGTTCATAGCTCTCTACGTCTTAACTTAACTTTTTCTTGCAATCTGGAGAGCGCCTAGATTAACAACACTTACCCACCGAGTACTTCCATCACTAACCTATACTTTCTGTCATACAAATACCGTCAACACCCGTTTCATACCTCGAACAAATTAT
The DNA here is from genome assembly GCA_030864215.1 of Capsicum pubescens. Taxonomy (NCBI): domain Eukaryota; kingdom Viridiplantae; phylum Streptophyta; class Magnoliopsida; order Solanales; family Solanaceae; genus Capsicum; species Capsicum pubescens. Next base: position 264,655,948 of record CM061538.1, read on the forward strand.
ATCACTTCCTATTAACCCAATTGCATGCAAAAAGGGATTTCGCTATACTTATGCTCAACAAATCACACTTACCATCCTTTTTACTACTACACCTCCACATCCCATATTTTCAGCCAGCACAAGGAACAAAATGAACTACAAGTTGCTAGTGGATCGAAATAGGCCTCACACGGCTTCACTAGACTTTAGTTTTGTGTTTTGATCAAGAAAGTTATATGAATAACAAAGTAACTGTGCTAGTGAATCGAAATAGGCCCCACACGGCTTCACTAGACTTTGGTTTGTATTTTGAATAAGAAAATGAGATGAATAACAAAGAAGCTATGCTAGTGAATCAAAAGAGCCCCACACGGCTTCACTAGACTTTGATTTTTCACAAACATAATGATAACAAGATTACATAATACAAGAGATAGAAACTTGACACACAACATTCAACGATCTAAGAATACACCTTACTCTGTCTCAATTAAATAACTCATAAGAATGAGGGCATAACTTTCAACTTAAGGAACTTAACACACTAGAGAGCTCCTCTCAAGACCTTTGTGTAACTTTTGAAATTTCTTCTAGAAAATATAGAAGCATTACCTGGGGAAGGACTGGAGCTTGCAAATCATGTTATCTCAAAAATAATACATAGAGGGAGAAGTATAGATTAACATTGTAGATTCTGAGGAGGAATCTGAAAGCACATCTAACCTAGGCTTAGTTCACGACTTTTATGAACATGAATAAAGTACTTCAATCTTTGGAACTCAAAAGCACTGACAGAATACTTTCTAGCTCTCTTACAATCCCATAACTATCTATGGAGAATTAAGCTTAACTGTTTCTCATACCGTGAAAATGAGGTAGAATTGGCCAGAATAGAGTAAGATGAGAATCTATATAAGCTTCTTGGAGAACCTTTTTATAGCACGATCTTAGATTTGAAAGAAGGAAAACATTTCCTAAATGCCCCGTAGCCTCTCGAAGAAAAGTACAGACATCTCTGTACCGTTCCGCAAGAATCTACTAGACACGACTTCAAAGACACCCTAGGACACTTGAACTCTGTGCTCTGATACCAAGTTTGTAACGCCCCGAAATCGGGTCCCGAGACGTCACACGGTGCTTAGGGTCACAAGTGATCCCAAGCTAACCCTTCTACTGGCATAACTCATAAGCAACTGAATAAAAATACAAATCCATACAAATCAGCAGAAATTAACTCTTTTCTGAATTTAATCGATACAAAAATAGAATTTTACAGGATTACAATTCTGCCTTTACAACCAGAATTGAAACAAAATACATCAACTTCTACTGACTGTCTATGAAGCCTCTACTAGTACTGACTGTAGGTAGCCGGGTCATGACTCCCGACTACCCCAACTCAATACGACTGAATAAAGAAAATACAATACTATAAACTCTGCATAACTAACCCAAGCCCTTGAATCAAAAGGACTCATCACCTGCTGACTGGATACCACGAACTGACTGGATCCGAAGGTACAACTATACCTTGTACCTACATTTCGAGAAAATACAGTCCACATCTGAAGATGTGGGTCAGTACCATGGAAAGAAACCGAGTATATGGGGGTGTATGCAGTTGTATAAACAACATCATCATAAATATTTATAAGAAATATGCAGGATGTATGAAAGACTCACATAGCCCGAAGAAAATTATCATAATCATGAGAGAATAAGTATAATAACACATGTGAGTCATCATATAATTTGTCAATCACTTTCAGTTCATCAAGAATATCAATTCTCATAATGTAAATATCATTTAAATCTTTTGAAAGAATAACTTTCACAATTCCACTTTCAAATCACTTCACCATTCACCATAGACACAAGGAAACACACACACACTGGGAGATCCTATAACCGACATAAACCATGTGAGCTACATGGAGTCCAACGTACAACCCACGTTGGGGAGAGCCGTCCTATCCTTGCCATCGGAGTAGGACTTCCAGTATCAATTTAAAAACATTAGTGATCACTATATAAATCAGCCTCAGGCTCACATCCTATGGGGGCACATAGTTCTAGGGAAGTAAGGTCACTTTATACCTCCCACTCGGTGCTAAAAATTACTTCCGAACTTAGATCAGAAATTTAAATTAGCCACAGGCTCACATTAAAGAAAATCCACAATAAACACTTCAACAATTTTCATCGGGAGCCAATTTGCTACCCCTTTATCATAATCAATAAAAACGTGGATTTCTTTCACAGTCGAGTTCAAAATAACTCATTCACGATCAAAAGGTCAAATCATTCAAAACATCTCAAATATTCAACATCAACGTGCTTATAACACACATTTTCTTAAAAATACAATTTCAAATGGGGTTCGCGATCCAAATATCAAAATCATGATAGATATCATTCAAGATTCATGTTGTATATCACCAAACATGTAAATTCATCTTTAAAAATCATAAACATCAAGATTTCATAATAATCATCATAAGATATGGGTTTATGCTTCAAATTCATGAAAAAATCAAATAAAAATCATGTCTTTGTAAGAAAAAATACTTTTGTGCACAAGAACGAAAGAGAGTTCTTGTTGAAAACCCCCACATACCTTGAATGATGAACTTTAGATCAATACTCATTTTTGAGATGTTAATCGTGCCTTTGAATGATAGTTCTTGGAGTTCTTGAACTAGGAACTTGGAATCTTGAATAAATTTGCAGAATTAATGGTGAACTTTGGAGGTTCTTGAAGTTCTTGAACTAGGAACTTGGAATCTTGAATAAATTTGCAGAATTAATGGTGAACTTTGGAGGTTCTTGAAGTTGGATGTAGGAGCTTAGGGTTTTCTTTTTGAGGAAATTTGATGAAATATAACATATAATGCTTTTAATAGGCTTTAATATAGGGTTTGGACGGATTTTGGGTGAGGGGGGATGACCAAAACGCCCCTATAAATCAAATAATTCTCACATCTGTCCTTTGGTGGACTGTTTTGATAGTCTGAAGTAGATCAACCATAACATTTTACTCCGATATCCAAATTGGATGAAACCAATTTCATTAGAAAGAGGACTCTCATATATTTTCGTTGATATATAGTATCTCACTTAGATCATTGTGTACGAGGAGTTATGATCGTTTGAAGTTGACCCAAAAATTCACTTTTGGTAGTCTGAAGTAGATTGACCATAACTTTTTGCTCCGATAGAAAAATTGGATGAAACCAATTTCATCGGAAAGAGAACTCGCAGAGCTTTCCGTTGATATATAGCAGATTACCCAGATCATTATGTACAAGGATTTATGATCGTTTAAAGTTGGAGAAAAAATACGCCAGGCCTCAGTACTCTTTTTCCTGCACGTTTTACTGTTCACTACTATTCACGGTTCGATCGGAATGTTCATAACTCGTCGCTCGGGTGTCCGTTTTGGATGATCCACATATCGTTGAAAAGCTTACTCGATACTCTACGCAATGGTGGGTAATAATCTAAGACATTACGCACGAAAAATTTATAATTTATTCTAGAAGATAGAACCCAACACGTTTACGCACAAAATTTCAACAAAAAATTTCCCGGGGTATTACACTACCAAATGACTATGAATTGTAATTTTTTAAACATGAACCGTATCATGTAATTAATATGGTTTTTTGCCTATAATATGTAATTTTTTCTTTCTTATAAATGCAATTTTGTGAATGAAGAGACATTCAGATGTCTTAAAAGTTTTTTTTTAATTTAAGAGTAATGTTACATTACGTACATTAACCCTGTTGCTTTTTTTAACTCCTCTAATGGATGAAACGTAAGTGATATACCTATTTAAGGAGAATCATTTGTGAGCTACATATGAAAAAAAAAACGTAGAAAATAAAATATTCTTTCCTTCATCAATTCCCTGCCTCAATCTTGGCTTCTTATTCTTTGTCAACTTTTGGGCAATTGGTTTGGGCAACCTCCAAACTTTCAGTCACGAGTGTACATGTTTGGAAGTAGCTGTGGAACCTTGGGGAGCGACCGACTAGAAAGATTTACACCGGAGTCAGGTCGAAATCGCTTTCAAGGCAGTGGCTTTGCCATGACACAGTGTTTGTGACAACTCTCTTACTATCATTAATTTCTATCCAATATCAATATTGTAGTCATTTTTTCCAACAAAGATGTTGGCATAAAATTTGAAGTAAAATGTGAATTTTAATTTACTGATTTTAAGCAAAAATTAGGACAAATCAATTAAAGAAATATTGAAAAAAAAATAAAGTAAACATTAAAGGTGAATATTTGCAAAGATTTGTGAATCATTTACCCCATACACGTTCAATTATGCCCAATATTTATGTTCTATTAATTAAGAGTATTACACCATATTACTTTTCTTATTTTGGTGCCTTTTTTTTTTTAGAAAAAAAAAGTTTTCGTTTTATTCTTTTCTTCTTAAATTAATGAAGAGAATTATATTCTAACTTACAAAATATATTAAATGTATATTAAATAAAATATGAGGAAATGCAATTTTTTTTTAAATCTCTTATGTGTTAGAATGGGGATATCTTATGTATAAAAATGAAGATCTCTTATAAAAAGTCTGTAAAAAAAAATAAAAAAAATTATAACATACAAAATCAGTTCTCCTCAATAATACAACCATGTACGAAAGTATATTATCTATATGTATGTATTGAGAAAAAGGGATAATAAACAAGTAATTTCACTTAAAATTAAATATATATCTATATTTAATAATATAGAGAGAGAGGGGGGAGGGGAGGAGGGGGAAGACCTCTCTATGACTTCCATTATTATTTATATGTTTTTCTCTTTTTAGTTATTTTTGATCATTTTTTTTATTTTAAAAGGCATAAATTTCATCTTAAGAATTGAGAATATTAAATATAATTGAAAATTAAGAATAACCCATTTGCATTCAATTAGAAAGCTAAAAAAATCATCAACCAACTTATTCACATTTGTTGCCAAAATTAATTCTTTACAAAGTTAATGTATAGTTGTGGGCATGGAAGATTATAGTAACCCATTGAATGTGGATAAATACAGCATTCATTTAATTAAATTGAATTTATAATAAATCTCATATTCACTTCAAATTAAGGGTGGACATAACTATCGAAAAATTAAACTACCGAATTGAACCGAATTAATTTGGTTTTTCGATTTCGGTATTTCGGTTCGGATTTGATTTTTTTTTTAATAAATTTGATATTCGGTTCAATTTTCGGGTTTTGTGTTAAGGTAATTCGATATTCGTTTAAATCGAAATTTTAATACACTTTTATTTTTTAAAATTTATTACACACTAATTATATAGCATTATAACGGGAGAACCACAAAAATAGACCGAAATTAGGGTGACTTTCAAATTTTAGCCTCAAATAAAAAGTCTTTGTTAAAATAGCCTTTAGTTATTAACTCATATTTTTTTGGACAAAATTGTCCCTCCAATATATTCGCTTTTCATATCTTTATTCCAAAACAAAATAGTCGACTTTCTTCCAAAATAAAACGATCGATCGCTCTTTCTTCCAAAACAAAACAATCGATTTTCAAACAAATTCGCAGCTGTAAGATTTCTTTAGGTAAGAACTTCATCATCAAAATTCTCTAATTCTTTGGGGGTGGTTGGGTGGATTTTAGCTCTGTGTAAATAAAATTCAGATTTAATTTGCAACAAACTTATGCGTTGTTGAAGAATACATCTAATTTGCAGTAAATTTTAGTTTAATAATGCATTGCGGTAAATTTTAGCTCGTTATATAATTAGCATATTGATTTAATTTTTGGGGAGGTGAACGTACGCGGAGTTGGGCTATGCTGTTGTTGTAGTAACATATTTTTCATTGAGAAATTGGCCGAACAGGTTGTGGGGAGTTTGTTATTGCGGTTATAATTATGTTTGAGTAGTTGCGGGGGTTTGATCTTGGAGGAATAGACTATTAATATGGGAGTTAACGTTGATCACAATATTTTTTGGGAAGGCCAAACGTATAAGATTAATATTAAGTATGTAGTGGATTACTATATAATTGTGAAGGCTAGCCATGCTATTCAGGAAATAAAATTCCTTCACTTTGACTGGCTTTCCTTTTTCGTCAATCCATGAAGATTTCTTGAAGTAATCAATGAAAAATTGTGCGATTTAACCAGCTATTAGTTGATTCCCCATAGAGGAGCTAGTGTGGTAAACAACTGTATGGGACGATGGATTCTGATGGACAACTATAGCCGCAATGACTGAGTTCACAACCATATCAGCTAAAATCTAGCCAAAATCGCAAGATGTAATAAGGAATTAGTGTAAATACTTAGGAATTCGAAGTGTAGGTAGATGAACTGATTAAGATTAGCTGATGCAAAGTTGTGTTTCGCTATGACATAAGGTATACACTATATATACACATGACTAGTTCACATACCACATCTGTTATTGATTCGTTGTCACCCATTACAACATTCAGCTTTCCTTTACCATAGCTAACAATGTAGGTGTCAATAGTTCTGTGGCAAGGAAGAAACAAATATTGGTTTACTAATAAAACATAAAATTCTTTAATTTTTATGTGTGCGTGCATAATCAAGTATAGTTATTATTGACCTCTGAATGACACGGTATTATCACTTGCTATCCTAATCTATATTTGTAATGTGTTTTTGGCTTATTTCTTACGTCACTGATCTGATGGATGATTTTATGATACCCCTGTTAATATTAATCTCATGCTTAATATCCTCGGGATCCGTCAATTTAACACTATTTAAAGAAGTAAGCTCCATTGTCTGCTTCTTGTTACTTTTTTCCTTTCATAACTACACTAAAATACATGGTGTTTGAATCACCTAGCTTATCCACAAAGCCCTGAATTTTTATTGTAAGATGCTTTCTTCAATATTGCTCCACTTCTCAAGAATAGTCAGTACATCCTTCTTTTTTAAGGCCATACTATCAGAGTATTGAGTCGATAAACTATGTTGCATCACTTGTAACCTATCTTTGAAGTAAACAACCCTCTCAGAATCACCCCTATAGTGTGTGTTATTCAGTAGTTTTAAGTGAGATTTTAGCATCTTCATATTCTGCCATACATTTCAAGTTATGCCCTATGGGCAAGAGTTGACACTGCCTTTGTTTGTGATGATTTGGCAGATGACCTATAACTCTTGCCCTAGAGGCAAGACTTAGACAGTTATGCCCCATGGGCAATAGTTGACAATATCTTACTCTTTAATGATTTTACTTGTTTAAGATATATATTCTAAATTAAACTATTACTAATCTTTTGTTTATACAAATGCTATACTGTTGAAATTGAAATTTTTTGTCCAAGAGGCAAAAGGTTATTCTTTAATTGTACTGCTTAGATTATTAACATATATGCAACTCTTGCCTCATGGACAAGACTTAGTTTATACAGATGTTATACTGTTGAAATTAAAATTTTTTGCCCAAGAGGTAAAAAGTCATTCTTTAATTGCACTGCTTAGATTATTAACATATATGCAACTCTTGCCTCATGGGCAATACCTAGTTTAGAACAGGTACAAATGCTATATGTTGAAATTAAATTTTTTTGCCCAAGAGGCAAATTTTTTTAATTTCAACTGCACTACTTAGATTATTAACATATATGCAAATCTTTCCTCATGGGCAAGACGTAGTTTAGAATAGGTACAAATACTATACAGTTGAAATTGAAACTTTTACCCAAGAGGCAAAAGGTTATTCTTTAATTGCACTACTTAGATTATTAACATATATGCAATTCTTACCTCATGGGCAAGACTTAGTTTATACAAATGCTATACTGTTGAAATTCAAAACTTTTGCCCAAGAGGCAAAATGTTATTCTTTAATTGCACTGCTTAGATTATTAACATATATGCAACTCTTGCCTCGTGGGCAAGAATTAGTTTAGAAAATTATTGTACTGTGATTATAAACATCAAATACAAATTGTTACTAATATTCTTTTACTCAACACAGGTTTCAATATACATTTTTTGCTTATGGCGCTTCAATCATTGGATGGACCAACTGTAGACCGGTAATAATGGTAGATGCGATATTTTTGAATTCAAAATATCGTGGTGTCCTCATTATAGCAGTGTCAAAGGACAAAAACAACAACAGGTTTCCTTTGGCTTTTGGAATTGCAGACTCAGAAAATAATGAGTCTTATAACTGGTGACAGAGAATTCTTTATTGGTAAAATATATAAAAAGTGAACTACAATTTTTTTAGTATACTAATAGACATTGATGTAAAATACATAAAGTGAATTTAGTAGAAACTTACATCAACAATGATATCAATAAAGTTTGAAGACAAAAGTCCTGAAGAATTGGAAGCAAAATCAACGTAGAGATCGTCTATTTCTTCATCAAAAGCAACCTTCATTTTTTTTGTTTATCGAGTTTGAATATTTGAGAGAAGTCCGGTGAAGAGAGAGAGGAGCAATAGAAAGAGTATTTGAGAAAATCAGGAAAAAAGATGAACAACGAGTGTATTTGAAAAAAATCTGAAAAAAAAAAGAGAAATAATAAAAACGAAAAAATAAAGATTAAAAGACAAATGAATTTTAAAAAAATAAAGAAATAGATAATGGTCGAGAAAAAAGACAAAAAAAATTAATGTTAAGACAAATAAATTAAAACATGAAAATAAAATAATAAAATTAAAGGAAAAAATAAAAAAGTAAAAATAATAAAAAAGAAAATAATAAAATTAAAGGAAAAATAAAAAAGTGAAAAGAATAAAAAATAAAATTTGAGAGACAAATGAGTATGAAAAGTGTAAAATATATTTGAGGTGTAGAGGGGTGAAATGATACTTGTACTATACTTAAAAAAGTAAGGAAGGTTATTCTTCAAAGACATTTTTATTTGGGGTCAAATATCTAAAGTCACCCATAATTGGATCTATGACATGTAATTTTCTGCATTATAACTAGGGAGAAGGACATAAATGACCACTAGACCAAAACAAATGACACCAAAATGGCCATTGTTTCAAAATTCCAAAATGTAGCCATTTTATTTGCTAATTAGGCGGCTGTCTCTTTTGGACCACGACTATCCTTATTAAAAAAGAAAAAAATTGCTCCCTATTAATTTTTTTATTGTTCTCTATTATTTTGGACCACTACCATTTGCTAAAATTTCCTTCTATTTTATTTGTTTTTTGTTGTTATTCCACTATTTTTTTTTACTTGTTGTGTTTTCTTCCCTTTTTTCCTTTTTGGTTGTGCTCATTGTTTTTTTTAAAATTTGATATTTTTATTTATTTTTTAATTCTATCAATAAAATAATTAAATAAAAATTTATAATATCGTAATCAAATAAATTTTTTATAGTTTTGTAAAGTACAAATTTATAATATTGTAACTAAATAAAATTTTATAGTTTTGTAAAATACAAATTTATAATATCATAATCAAATAACTGTATAGTTTCTATACACATCCTATACAATATTTAACTACAATAATTATTTAGATATAAATTTTATACAATATTTATGCAGTTTATATACATCTTATACATATACATATTCTATTCAACAATGATACAAATTCTATACAGATCATATATAAAAAATATATTCTATACAATATTCATACGATTATTTTATACATTCTATTCAACAATTATTCAATTTTAATACACATTCTATACGATCTTTGGCTACAATTATTATTCATATACGTATTTTATACAACAACTACACAGTTTCTATACATATTCTATGCATACGTATTTTATACAACAACTATACAGTTTCTATACACATTCTATACATTTTTTATCTATATTTTATACATATACATATTTAATATAACTATACAATTTCTATACATATATCATATATAGGTACATATTCTTTACAATAATTATAACTTTTTTATATAATTGTATTTAATTGATATTTTTAACACATTTGGTACAGGTTCCATGCATATATCTTACTCCCTCCGTTTAAAAAAGAATTACCTACTTTGACTTGACACAAAGTTTAAGAAAATAAAGAAAACTTTTGAATCTTGTGGCCTTAAATTAAAGTAGTGTCAAATGTACCAAAATGTTCTTTAATCTTGTGGTTCTAAATATGCCATGTGGAAAGTTGAAATTAAAGTATTGTCAAAAAAAAATGAGGTCATTCATTTTGAAACGGACTAAAAAGGAAAGTAGGTCATTCTTTTTTAAACGGAGGGAGTATATTGATACATATTCTATTTAATAATTATACATTTTTATCAAATTATATTTAATTATTATTTCTTTTAAATAAAAAAACATATTTTTTTAGTTAAAAATTTTATACAATTTTATACATATTCTATATAACCTGTAGCTGCAATTATTATTCGGATATGTGTTTTATATATTAAATATAAATTTCTATACACATTCTATATAATTTTTTATATATATTTTATAAACTATACAATTTCTATACGTATATCGTATATAGATACATTTCTATATAATAATTATACCATTTTAATATAATTACTTAATTATTATTTTTAAATAATAAAAAACAGACTATTTTTTAGTTAAAATTTATAGAGAGGGGGGGGGGGGGGGACGGAAACAACCTTCTTAAAAAGGGCCAAATGGCCCAAGGGTGAAAATGGCCAGTATGGCCCAATGCTGAAAATGGCCCAATATATTCCAAATGACCCAATGATTATTTAATGGAATTACTTAGGCCGACAGGCCACAAAATGGCAAAAGACCCAAACTTGGGCTATTAGTTTTAAGTATAAATAACATAAATATCAACTCTTTTGGAAGTAATTATACTTTCTCCTACTTTTTTAATTACTTTACTCTCTCTCTCCCTATTAATATACATAACATAGCCGATATATACATAACATTCTATGTATATGTTGAATTTTTGTAATATTGGAAACATAAGTTGTGTATTTGTGTAATTTTTAGTAGCTAATTAGAGGTTTACAACTTTACAATTTACAATTTTATACGAATTTACAACTTTACAATTTACAATTTTATACAAATTAGCCAATTAGGTTTAAAATTTTACAATTTACAATTTTATCACGTGATCAAATATTCAAGTTCATTATTAAAAATATTAATATTTCAAAGCATGGTCGTTGAAAATTGAAATGTTTTATACGAAAAGAAAGCCGTATACTTTATATAAATAGAAATTCAAGAGCTAGGATTTATAATTTTATATGTCTAATTTTGTAATCTTAAAAGATAGTCCAATTTATAAATATAATTTAGCCCATTAAATAAGCTCAAAATCGAAAAATCGAATTTATTAAATTGAAACATAACCGAACCGAACTTACATAAACCGAACAGAAATTTACTCGAATAAAGCTCGTACCTCATTTGACAAAAATACAATAACAAAAGAAAATTGAACTTACATATGGATTTCGTCGTTAATCAGTCGTCTTTGTCTTAAAGTTTGTCCAAACAATATATGTCATATTTCAACACTTGGAAAGAAAATCAAAATAGATATTGCGCATTATTTTTTCAGCACAAGATCCGTAACCATCAAAAAGCAAAATAATATTGGATCTTTTGACTCTCTCTAGATTTTGAAACAATCTTTATGAAGCATATAAGAGTATCTTATGCTAACATATCATGTAAAAAAAGATTAATCAACAATATACTATACATTACCAAAAGCAAACAAAAACTACAAAAGCAATATAAATATACTTTTTAGGCTCACCTCAAACAAGATCTTATCTCCTTAATCCAACTTCAACTTCATTGGCGATTATAATGTAGCATAACTAAAATGATAAGAAGAATAAGAAAACAAGGAAATAATTGTACTTTCATTTTAGGAGCCCAAAAGACAATTGTATTCACAAACTGCTGAGCAATCAATTTCTTTTAAATATTATATGTCTTGTTTTTCCACTAAATATATTTTTTTGAAATTCTAATTTAACTGACGCATAAAAGACAATACGGTGCACTAAAGTCTCGTTATGTGAGGGGTTTAGAGAAGTATCGAATCACAAGGGATTATTACACGTAATCTTACCTTGTATTTCTGTCAAAGATTGTTTCCATGGCGTGATCCCGTGACCTCCCGATCACATTTTTTTCACAAAATAGAATTTGATTTCAAATTTTCAAAAAAATAGTTAAGAAATTATCTGATAACCCAATGCAAAGAAATGAGTCAAAATTAACATCTCTTAATTGCAATTTACTTTACATAGTTGAATTTGAAGTTTGAACGATTACATCTAAAGGTGTAAAGTTCAAATGTAGTTTTAAAATTTAAAATTTCCATTTTGACAATTCAAATTTCAGACTTCAAATTATAAGGTACACTTTGATAGTTTAGACTTCAGAACATCGAACATAAAGGTATGAAAAGAAAACACAGAATAAATAGTTAGAAATATCTAGAAATTTGTCATAAGTGATTAAATTTTAAATAATTTTGAAGAAGTGAATATATATTTTAAATAAGGTGTCATTTGACTAGACTCTTTGGGTTGAAATTTCAGTTGCTTGTTGAATATATTGGCTTGTGATCTAAACAAACTTGTTCATAAAGCCCACAATCTGGAAGGGACATAATCACTATTCTATTCAATTTAATTTAAAATATTTGTGATCAATACAGAGTTGAGGAGGCCGAACACGAACGCTACAGGTGTGGGAGCGATCACGGTCAGGGAAGGGTAAGACAACATTTCACATATGGGTAGCAAGACACTTATGCCGAATGGTGGGGGCCTTATGGGGAAAGGCCCAACCCAATAGGGACAACACACCCTCCGCTTCAAGCGCACCTCTGAATCGACTGAATCACTCTTTTGGTCTAGTTGATGGAACCAGTGAACCACATGAGCGCAAAAATTTCTATATCTAATGAGAATTTAAGTAAAATTGTTGCTTCCTTCGTTTCATTTTAGCAAATCAAGAGAGTTGTTTTTTCAATATTATCTTTATTATTAAATAGCTATATAAATTACTATTAGTCAAACTTACATTTTCAAAAATAACTAATAAGGTTGGTTTAGCAAAATAAATCACTATTGTGAACACCTCTTCTTTTGAAAAGTCGTTTCGGGCATTTGAGTTAATTAAATAAACAAAAAACAAAAATGAATTTATAATGGACTACAAAGTCTGCTTATATGATCAATTCAAATGAAATTGATTACATAGTAAATTTTTGTATCAAACTAGAAATATTAATAAGTTAAAGAAAAAACATAAGGTGGAAATGATCTACCCATAATTTTTTGATTAATTTTATCATATAAACACTTTTAATAATTATTAAATGCTAAATAACATAGAAATGAATGGCCAAGCTCTTTGTGTTTGTTTCTGACACACTGATTGATACAAGAAAATCAAGAAACACACGAAATTGGCTCAAAACAGTCCAAACACACTCCAAAAACAGTCCACTAATTCAAAGAATTGAGGACCCTTTTGAAGATCATTCTCGGATTCAAGAATGAAATACAAGAAGGACAATATAACTAGGTGTTTGACACCTTTTGCAGCTAACAACAAACTAAGTTAACAACACAAGATGAAACAACAATGAGAAGAAGAAGAACAACAACAACAAAAACGACTTCACAATACAAGATACAAAACGGATACAAGATTACAAAAGAAAAGGATAGATAAATAGACTACATGAAGGTATAATGTTAAGAACCCAAGAATGGTAACTCTTGGACCCTTAACACTACACACAACAATACACCTATCTCTTACAAAGACAGAAGATCGGAATCCACCTTTAAAGCATCAATGTTTCCAAGCAAATGCAAACACAAGTAATTCTACACTTGTCTAAGCCCTAATTTTGGTTTTGGGTGCCTCAAGAAAAGAGGACTTGTGTCTCTTTGTCTTGTAAGACTTACAACTTCATTCATAAACTAAGTAAATAAAATTCTACATTGTTTTTTATACAGCTATTACAAGATATAAGTTAAAATGACCAAAAGGGCCTTCAAAGAGTGGGTTGCCCATCAAGTGTAAGTTATGGGATGATTTTGGTGTGTTTTCTCTTCTACACATCAATTGCACACACCAAGTCTCGAGACCAACGCGTACCATATCTGTGATTATTCTTGTATCATCCTCTTCATCTTGAGAGAAATTTGCCCATAAATTCACGGCTTCGTCTCGTTCAATTGGCTACTTTAAAAAAACCCACTCAAAACAGTCCGAAAAACATGAAGATCCCGATAGCTCAATAATAACAAGGGACGTATCAAAGACGAGCTAAAAACAACCCACAAGAAATGCACAAAAACCGTCCACAAACTAGCCAAACTCGAGAGCATAATGACAACAAGTCTTGGATCAAACATCTTCATTTTGACCCTAGGCTTCCTCTCCCTCTTGAGATTGGCCTTCAATCTCATCCGACTCAAGTCTCCTTCTATCATATAAGTATCGTCGTAGACTCCATGTCCTCCATGTCTCTCTCTACCATGTTTCTCTTCTTGGATGTGTCGGTTTTTGGAAAGGGAAGTTTCGGTTAAGAGACTCAATTTGGTAACGTGGAGCTTCCGTTGTGGAGCTTGGATGGGAGGAAATTGGCTTCCAAGTTGATACAAATACGATCGTGATTGTGGACCAATACGTAAAGACTCAAGCTCAGGTGTCTGCCCAACCAATGGAACAAGCTTTGAAGTGTAGAGAACAAGTCCCAACACTCCAAAGTCATCCAATATGCACACTCCAAGGCCTTTCTTTTGTCTTGGCTCATTAAGGGCATTCTAGTCATTTTGTATTAAGTTGAAACCTAGGCTATAAATAGAACATGTTAGGTCATTTTTCATAACTTTGGTGATATTTTGAGAGCTCTAGAGAGAGAGTCTTGCGAGGTGGATTCCTTGTAAACAAGTGTGGATACCACTCGTGTTGGTGCTAGTTTTGAAACGTTGGTTTCTTGGGAATCCCGTTCCCTTGAGGTCACCGTAGAGCTTGGTGTTACTTGTATGACTTTTTGGGTCTTTGTGTTTAATATACATCTAGGTTCATAGTGTTTGTATATTTGTAGGTCAAGTTACCTATCTATCTATCTATCTATTTCGTTGTTGTTGTTATTCATTCTCGGGCTTGGTGTCCCAAAACCGAGACTTTGTGTTCTTCTTGTTCTTGTGCTTGTGTTGTTAATGTATTTTGTTGGCTCATTGATTTTAGAGGTGTTGAACACCTTAATATCTTGTTGTTATTGTGTTTTCATTGTTGTTGTAGTGAATCCGAGAGTGGTCACCAAAGGGGTCCTCAGTTCTTCCAACTTGTGGACTATTTTGGTGTTTGTTTGGTGTCTCCCTTATCGATCTTGTATCATTTGGTATCAAAGACTGTCTTGATTTTGTTCCCAAAAGATCAATCTTGGGCTAGCTTGCTTGAAAATACAAAAAAAAAGTAGTATTCTTGAGTTTGGATCTTGGCCGAAAGTTTAATGTGTTTGGCCAAGACTTGAACATTAGATCTAAGAGTCATTTTGTTTGTCTTGGTGTTTCAAGTGTTAGTTTTCTTCATCACTAACACTCTTGAGTCAATATCTAAATTTGAGCTTGCATTTGTTGAAGTGTTGTTGTGAACTTAAAGCCTTAGCCGGTTGTGTTGTCATCTTGGTGGACTTGGCTGTGATTTGTTGGCATTGTTGTTGTTGGAATTGGTTGTTGGTATTGTTGTGTTCTTGGTGATCGTTGAAGTTGTTCTTGATGTTCTTCATCCCTTTCAAGACTTGTTAAAATAATGTGAATACTAGATCTATAAAGTTGAAGAGAAAAATGTGAAAGCTTGTTAGTCTTGAAAGACTTACCATCACCCATCAACTATTCAATCACTTCCCAACAACTTTCCTTGTTTTAAGGGGGATGGTACAAAAAAATCAAGTCTTTCACTTTTGAATTTGACAATAGGATTTCAAGACTTGTTTCCCTCCTAAATCAATTCCCACCAATTCCAAATCACAAATTGTTCAAGACGTCCAATTTTGAAAAATAAAATTTGTTAAGACCACAACCAATACGTGGCTGCCACGTCATGTTTTACTGTTCACACGACTAATTTAGGCTCAAATTTTTGATTTCTTAGTTTCTAATCTTTGTTTCTTAGTTGCAATTTGTTGATTCTATTGCTAATTAACAAACTAGTGATTGTCTACTAGGTTGTAAATTAGTTTTTGGGTTCGTTTATTCGTGTCTACGTTTCTTTGTGTGCTTTTATCTTTTTGAAATTCGTTGTAGTTTCTTGATTCAAGTCTGTACGTATTTTCTTTGAGTTATTTCAAAAGAGAATCTATTCCGACCTCGAGCTCCAATTGGTACCAAGTAATATCCTTGGAGTATAAACGAGTTACCAACACTTGTGAGGCCAATTGAGAGGCATTTCAAAGTGTACGATCTTGAGAGCTTGTGAGGATGTTTTCTTTTCTAACATTAACTAGTTTGTTGTTTTTTGTGTTTTTGTTTTAGAATTTCTTTTGTTAGGAACTATGGCATTGGAAATGGTGACCATGAACGATTTGATGGATGCCATAATAGGTATGAAACATGACCTTAGTAACCGAATGGAGAGAATGGAAAAAATAATGGACCGAGTGGAAGAAAGAATGGAAGGGACAGAAAGCTCTCTTTGCAAGGAGTTGGATAACTTGATAGAGAATCCAAGCCTTCCTAATCAAGTTCTTGTGAGTGGACATGATACACATGAGCTACAAGGTAATCAAACTAACTCTTGCACTCTAGTGAATGAGGCTAGTAGCCAACTAAGTGTGAATGGTAGTTTGTCTTTAGGTGAGCCGAATGTGCCTCCATTTGGTGATGATAATAGACAACTTGAGATTATGGATACACTAGTTGATCCATCTAGTTTTGAGGACATTGTGGCAAGTGATAGTACATTGTCTTATGGAAGTCATGAAGACCAACTTGTGTGTGAAAATAGTGATGTTGTACATGTTGTCCGAATAACTATGGATGACCCTCTAGTTGTTTTTGTTGTAGACCATGCTAGAATAGATGAGATATATGATTGTACTAGTGGTAGTATTGGGAAAAGAAAATATATCCTAAATCTGTGTCCATGGACAATCCACCCATTTGATCCCGGTGATAATTTGAAGTATGGTGATGAGGATGTCTTTTGGAATGACTTGAATGCACATGGAATTTATGTCCTTCCTATCTCAGATTTTAAGCCTCTTTGTTGTTTCAAGAAGAGTCTATGTTTTCCACTTGATTAGCAACTCTTGTTCCTTGTTTCTTGTCACATTTATATGAATAGACTAGTTGACTTTTTCTTGGGAGGGTATTCGGGTAAGAAGGATGTTTGGGTGTATGTAAAGTTTGAGCCACCTTGGCAAGATGATATGATTGATTACACTAATCCTAACCCTCATAACTTGAAGAACTTGTGTTTGCTTGTCCTTCCTATTGTTTTGCAAGGTTCAGATTCGAGGTCGAATCCCTTTTCAAGAAGGGGAGGATGATCCAAGTACGATCGTGATTGTGGACCAATACATAAAGACTCGAGCTCGGATGTCTTCCCAACCAATGGAACAAGATTTGAAGTGTAGAGAACAAGTCCCAACACTCCAAAGTCATCCAATATGCACACTCTAAGGACTCCCTTTTGTCTTGGCTCATTAAGGGCATTCTAGTCATTTTGTATTAAGTTGAAACCTAGGCTATAAATAGAACATGTTAGGTCATTTTTTCATAACTTTGATGATATTTTGAGAGCTCTAGAGAGAGAGTCTTGAAAGGTGGATCCTTGTAAACAGGTGTGGATATCACTTGTGTTGGTGCTAGTTTTGAAATGTTGGTTGCTTGGGAATCCCATTCCCTTGAGGTCACTGTAGAGATTGGTGTTACTTGTATGAATTCTTGGGTCTTTGTGTTTAATATACATCTAGGTTCATAGTGTTTGTACATTTGTATGTCAAGTTACTTATCTATCTATCTATCTATCTATTTCATTGTTGTTGTTGTTCATTCTCGGGCTTGGTGTCCCAAAACCGAGACTTTGTGTTCTTCTTGTTCTTGTGCTTGTGTTGTTAATCTAGTTTATTGGCTCACTGATTTTAGAGGTGTTGAAAACCTTAATATCTTGTTGTTATTGTGTTTTCATTGTTGTTGTAGTGAATCCGAGAGTGATCACCAAAGGGGTCCTCGATTCTTCCAACTTGTGGGCTATTTTGGTGTTTGTTTTGTGTCTCCTTTATCGATCTTGTATCACAAGTCCTCCTTGTTGGACTTGATCAACTTGCGGGGAAAGTGATCTATCTTGTTCTCGATTTTGAGGGCTATTTGGAGCTTGGCTTGTGGCATTATTTGGTGGTCTTGGAGGATTTGTCATTGGAAGTAAATTTTTGGGAGTAAAAGCACGAGAGTTCCTTTGACTCTCCATTCGATCTAACCTCTCACTCACAGTTACCACATCCGAGTCAATTTTTTCAAGAACCGTATTTGCCCTAGAAAGGTCTCGGGACAAAGCATCAAGGAGGGACAAAATGGTTTCCATTATGGCCAAGAAGTTACCTACAAAACAACAAATAAGTTAGTTGTACAAGAATGGTCCTCACACTTCCTCTCTATTATTTTGTCTCTCGGATTTTTCAAACTTTTATCTCACAAGTTTCGTAAGATTGCTTGTACTCCGTGAGGCATCTAGAGGTGGACCAAGTATTACAATGACTCAAAAGAATAAGACACACAAAGGAACATATACACGAAGGACGATTTCAAAACTAACTTACAATCTAGTACTAGCTTGTAAGTTAGTAATGGAATCAACAAATGAAACTAAAGAAACAACACAATTAAAATAGAAGATCAAATTTTGAGCTTAAAATTTTTGTGTGAACAGTAACTTGGGCGACGTGGCAGCATACCATTGGTCACCGCCCCACAATTAGTCACTAGTTGAAGTTTACAAACTTTAGTTACTATGTAATGAAAACAATTGGTTTTGGAGGGCTAATCTTCAAAAAGCAAAACTTGTCTTTGTACAATTCCCACAAAACAAGGTCCCTTGAAACAAGGGAAGTGGTTGAAAAGTAGATGTCAAGTCAAGAAAGTGATGGCTCAAGTATTCTCACAAACAACTTTACAACTTGTAGGTTCACCTTTTTGAATCTATGTTGCACTTTTGGTTGTCTTAAGTTGTAAGATGAGATGAAGAACAAGAAGAACACCACAACAATCTTCAAGAACACATTAACAAAAAAAAAACAATTTCTACCCCACGGCAAACATCAACACACATTAGTGTCAACACACGGCCAAGGTTCTTTTTGGTGTTGTATTTCGGTTTTAGCAAGGGTGAAGGTTGTGATGAATGTCAAGAACTCAACAACAACTTTATCAAGAGCAACAACAACACCAACAACGTCCAACCAAGACTATAACAACAAGTCCACAAGTCCAAGAACAACAACTTCAACACACGACCATGGTCTTGTTTACAACAACAACATCAATTTTTTTAAAACTCAAATCTAGATTGACTCAAAGTGTTAATGGACAAGAATACTAACACTTGAAACAACAACACAAGAAAAATAAATCCTAGACCTAGACACACAACATTCAGCCAAGATACAACAACAACAAGTTCAACTTCTCGGCCACAATCTCAAGCTCAAGAACACGTCTTTCTTTCTTTCCTTTTTTTTATTTTCTTAGCAAGAAAACCCAAGATTGGTATTGTAAGAACAAAATCAAAGATAACTTTGATACCAAATGATACAAGAAAACTAAGGAACACACGAAATCGTCTCAAAACAGTCCAAACACACTTAAAAAACAGTCTACTAATTCAAAGAATCGAGGACCCTTTTGAAGACCACTCTCGGATTCAAGAATGAAATACAAGAAGGACAATATAACTAGGTGTTTGACTCCTTTTGCAGCCAACAACAAACTAAGTTAACAACATAAGATGAAACAACAATTAGAAGAAGAAGAACAACAACAAAAACAGCTTTACAATACAAGATACAAAACGGATACAAGATTACAAACGAAAAAGGATAGATTGATAGACCACATAAAGGTATAATGTTAAGAACCCAAGAATGGTAACTCTTGGACCCTTAAAACTACACACAACAATACACCTATATCTTACAAAGGCACAAGATCGGAATCCACCTCCCAAGCATCAATGTTTTCAAGCAAATGCAAACACAAATGATTTTACACTTGTCTAAGCCCTAATTTCGGTTTTGGGTGCCTCAAGAAAAGAGGACTTGTGTTTCTTTGTCTTGTAAGACTTACAACTTCATTCATAAACTAAGTAAATAAAATTCTACATTGTTCTTTATATAGCTATTATAAGATATAAGTTAAAATGACCAAAAGGGCCTTCAAAGAGTGGGTTGCCCATCAAGTGTAAGTTATGGGCTGATTTTGGTGTGCTTTGGGCCTCTTCTACACTTCAATTGCACACACCAAGTCTCGAGACCAACACACACCATATCCGTGATTATTCTTGTATCACTGACTTTCTTCTATATTGAAGGTTGTTAGGGACTTAGGAGTATTGGATTAATGTGTACTATTTGTAATGGATTAATTTCATTTATTATTTTGTGTATAGAGTTGTTTTCATAGCTTGTTCATTCGGATGTGTTCGATAGGAAAGGAAAATATTTTTTATATAATAAATAAATATTCTTACTTAATCTTTTGTGTTCGGTGCAATTGTAAAAGATAATATCCAAAAAATATTAAGGCTGAGGTGAAAATAAGGTGTGTTGGAGGACTTGGATGACTCAATTAATATGGAATGTCAGTTGTGAAATTCGTTTTTTCTACTTCCACTAGAAAAGTTATTTTTAACATTTTTAAGGAGCTTGTTTTTATAGAAAACATATAATACAAATATTTTAACCAACTAAACATGAATTTAAAAAAAAAGAATTAAAAAATGATTTTCTCCATATCGAACGGCGAACACGCCGTTATATATCATGTTATAATGAATCAATGTCATACCTGTATATCATCCCACAAGTGAGATCTGTGGACGTTATAATACAACACTCTGCCATTTCATTTTATTTGTCTGATTTAGGCTTGACATAGTGTCTAAGAAAGTAAAAAGATTTTTGAATCTTATGTTTTTAAACTATATATACGTAAAATGAACAGAAAAAAAAGTTTATCTTGTGATATTAAACATGTCATGTGGCAAGTTAGAATTAAAGTTTTACTAAAAATAGAAAGAAACATTCTTTTTGGGACATACCAAATATAAAAATAAGACGAATAAATTGAAACAGAGACAGTTCCAAATACTTTCACTAAGCAACAAGTAAAAATATGAAAACAGATTACAAAGTCACATGATTATAACTAGAACTTAAATTAGTGACTCCATTTTTTTAGCACTACAAATGGGGATACAAAGAAAAAGAAAGATTGAATTTGCCCTCTTATTCCCATTTGTTTCTATTACATACTTAATCTTCTAAATCCAATTACTTCACTGACTACCTTCTGATGTCACTGATTAACAGGAGACGTCACATTCACTCGCTACCAGAATTCATATCCCCGTAATCAGGTTGATCCTCAATCTCAGTAGGCGAACCTTGGTTCTTCACCTGAAAATACCAAAATGAGAACGATACATAGAGACAAAATAGATGCAAAAGATAAGAAACTATTATACGATTTTAAAGAGAACCTTGAGGTAATTCTCCAGTTTGAGCTACAGAATCTCACTTTCCCTTTTGATATGCTCAAACGCTATTTTGCACCTGCTAACATTTCTGAAGTTAATACATTCATCAAGAAATAATAAAGATATAAATTTCCACCTTAGATCTTACGCTTTGAAATTTCCATCCTTCATGTTCTTCCTCATGCAGTCGATTTGATGTGTCACTCTTGTAGCTCCAAAACTGCAAGCACACAGAGTACACTTGGTAAAAACAAGACGATATTAACAACAAACAAACTAGGAGCAGTGAAAAAAGAAGAAAATAAAACTCACATTAAGGTTTTTCCTCTATATCGATCAAGGATCCAGTCTATCGAAAGAGAATTGTAGGGTGATCCTTGCCTGTATACATACATATCAAACTTGTAAGGGCCAAACAAGAGAAGAAGTTGAAAAATGAAATTTAGAGGACACAAGTACTTACAGGCATGGCACCATTAAATCAGTAAACTTAACAGCATGTCTGAAATATACAACACAAATTTTCTCGAGACGGCCCGGGGTGTCGGCTACATACCTTTCCAGTTCAAGAAATTTTCCATCAAGAATTTGTTGCAAATACGCAAAATATTAGTTTTCATTTTGAATAGAAAAAAACTCATTCTAGTGGTTTTTAGCTTGCGTACTCCCTTTAAGAAAAATACTCATGCCTAAAAAAAGTAAGAAGTTTTTACTAACTTGTCCATTAATCAAATGTTTGGAAAAAAAAAAAGTAGCTCTTGAAAGATTTTTTTGGTTATGTAAGACTCTATTTATCAAAATAGAGTAAAAATGAAAAGAAAAAAACAATGCCTTATTGATTTATTTTTTACAATCGCGGTGTCCAGGCCAGCTTACGTGCATTTCGATTAATTTCACAGAATATCTATCACCTCCCACCAGCAAAAAGTATTAAATAAGTCTATCCACTACGACTAGGATAGATGAGAAGACTTATTGATTTTGTGAAACACTACATATTTAGAATCAACATGAAAAGGTAAAACCTCATCTAATACTGATTGCCGCAAATCGGCAACGTATTGAGCGAATTGGTTTGCCATCCTCTTTCTTATCGAGTTTCTTCAAATCTATCAGATAGGATGTGAAGTAAGGAAACTCAATGTAGAGATGAATTGAACCCATTAAGCGTTTATATAGGGTTGATGATCTAGCGTGATATGCATGACACTTGTACAAACGCGTGAAAGGACGCAAAAAACAAATGTTATTATTTCTAACTGAATGACAGATATCTTCTTGCTATTACTTCTATGTAATCTAGATAAATTTACCATATCTACTCCTGTACTCATGTGAACCAAAATAAGAGAGGTTCAAACATCCATAATGAAACAGTTTAAGATTCTTCAATTATTTTTCTCGAAATTAGTAAAATTTATTGATTGCACAACTTTGGTGCGCACCAAGTTTTTCAATAGTTTCGAAGCATCAAGTCTAAGGTTATTAAAAAAGAAAATATTAAAAGCCTTTCATTTCTGCAAAATATTTTTTTATCCTAGGATAACTTCTTATGTCTTCAGAAACTCTTTTATTTAAATGTATCAACAAATTTTAGCTGTGTAATTAAAAAGGGCAAGTGGCAAAAAATTTCGAATATAATGATGAGTACATAACACGAATACTTTGTTATGTTTCTAACTTTCTATCTTTGACTTAATATTGTACTTCTAATTCTCTCATAGTAATGCATAGTTTGTATGAAACTTTTTATCAATTATTAAAGGAACTAAAACTTTGAATTTTGACCACCCATTCTCATTATTAGTTACATGAATGGTCCCAAATATATTTCAAAATATTAGATGTTACATTCAATGAATGGGAGATATTAATATGTCCACATATGTTATGTTGAGCACATAAAGAGTAATCAGTCCCAAATAGCTATATTTTCTTGTTGAAGAAACATGAATCTAAATAACACGTTTGAGATAAGGATTGGATATAAATTTTAAAAGCCTTAGTTATAGCATATTTCGAAACAATATAGACATCAAGCAACAAGCTAATTTCTTCAAAAGGAAAGGTTCTATAATAATTTAAAGAGAAAATGGCCAAATACCTCCTCAACCTTTATCCCAAATCCCGACTGCACACTTATACTTTGCGTATGACCCCCCTGAACTATTTTAAAGTAGAATATTTACCCCCCGAACTATTTTAAAGTGGAATATTTACCCCCTAAAAGCTCATGCCCAGACATTGTTTCAGTCAGTGAGCTACACTCGCTGCCACATCATTAACACGTCATTTTTTCTTTTTTTACTCTAAAAAATTAATTATTTAATTTTTTTATTTCCTTTTCTCTTCCATTGCACCACTTCTATGGCCATTCTTTCTCAAAATATTATTTTCTTTAGTTTTCATTTCACTTTGTTTTCCACCCGTTTCTTCACTTTCCACCCTTGCTATTTCCAGAACTTCAAAATGGACCACTCAGTCATGGTGACCTCATCTGACCCTTCAGCGTTCTTTTTTTTTTTTTTTTTTAAATTTCTCAATTATGAAAATTGATGTTGAATTTATGATTGTGAAAAATTTTGGTGTTGATTTTGATTATGGTGTTGATTTGATTTTTTTAATTTCAAGACATTGTTGGAAGTTTATGTTTCATTTCATGAGAATGATGATTCTTGGTATGGTAATTCGGTTAATGAGTATGTAAGTTTGGTAAATTAATTTTGGATTGGATTCCATTGTTGAGTTCTTGAAGAAGCCATTATTGAGTTCTTGAAGAAGAAGAAGAAGAGGAAGAGGAAGAGAAAGAAGAGGAGGGAGAGGAAGAGGAGGAGGAAGAAGAAGAGGAAGAAGAAGAAGAAGAAGAAGAAGAAGAGGAAGAAGAGGAAGAAGAAGAAGAAGAGGAAGAAGAGGAAGAAGAAGAAGAAGAGGAGGAGGAGGAGGAGGAGGAGGAGGAAGAAGAGGGGGAAGAGGAAGAAGAGTAAGAAGAAGAAGAAGAAAGAAAATGAATAAAGAAAAATAATAATTAAAAATGAATAAAGAAAATAAAGAAATATTTGGCCATGTCAGCGTTCTCACTCTCTTAAAAGAGAGTAAAACACACTCTCTTGCCATATCAGCGTTCAGGGGGGTAAATATTCCACTTTAAAATAGTTCAGGGAAGTCATAGAACTCCCGCAAAGTATAAGTGTAGTTGAGATTTGGGGTAAAGGTTTGGGGGGGGGGGGATATTTGGTCATTTTCTCTAATTTAAAAGCAAAAGCCATCACCTATATCTATATGTATTATATTAAGGATGAGACAACCCTAACGAGCTGAAAAATCTATCTATCTATCTAAATATATATATAGAGAGAGAGACTCTCTCATCAGAAATAATTTTTAAATTCAATGTATGAATTAAATTAAATATTATGTAAGGCAAAATTTATGATGCAATTCTTTATATGTTGTGTGTTGGGGTTGATAGAGAGAGAGAAATTTGCCTCATTAAAGGTTACTTTTTTCCAGCAATACAAGCGCATGCAATTGAATGAAATTCAAACTCAAACATGAAACCCTTCAATAAAATTACCTACAAGACAAGTTTATTATCATGATTCAGCAGCAGTTTGAAAAGTTGTCCTATTCGAAAATCTTCGAATCTATACTTAGTTTCAACTCCTTGAAGTATTTCGTTGATTACAACACCTTTCCTCATCTATCGGAGTCTTGGTGCCTAGGTATCCACGGTAAGCTTTTCCTCGTTTGAACCTTGCCCTTCACTTTTAAGGCTATGACATCCTGTGATGCTGCTAAATTGATGGATCTTATCAACGTCCATGAATGATAAATCATAGATCGAACCACCATATCAGAATAATTGGGTGCTATTATAAATATTTGTATCAGCTAAGTTCAAAGTTGAATATAAAAGGATTCAAACCGATGACATCCACCGCAAGGTAAGCCACCACCTTTCAAGTCCCCCATCTCCCCACTTATTCTCTTATAAAAGCCAACGAAAGACAATAACTCTTTAATGGAATTTAAAGCAAGACAAATGTATTATCATGAGGCAAGACATGTATAAGAAGTTGTTACCATTGATATCATCCATCAAAACTACAAAATAAAAAAGCACCATGGAGAGAGAAACAGGAAAATAATTCTAAAAAGGCGAAAAGTGCATGTGCTCTTTTTTGATCGAGCACCTTTATCACAAAGAAAACCATTGCTACTCGTCTATAATCTATAATATATATCTATAATTTATAATATATTAAACAGATTAAGTTTGATGCACCGTCAGTGTACTTTTTTACTACACCATCACCTAATTTTTACCACAGCTCATGTATTTTTATTTTTTGTAAAAAAATATATAATTAAAAAAGACTTTTAACTTTACCCTATCTCTCTTTCCACCCTCTACATCGATGCTTTACCTTATCTCTCCTTCCTCCCTCTACGTCGTTGTCTCTCCAATTTCTCTTTTTGTGATTCTTCTACTGCATAAACTTTTAATTCTCCTTCAATCTTTTCGAACTAAGAAACGGAGAATAGGGTGGTTGGACTGAATAGATTTTTAATTACATCATAAGTATCTTCTCCACATATCTATTATTTTTCAGTCTCAAGCTTCAGGTAAAAAGAATATAGAAGTTCATCAAAGTTAGTATTAAAAAATGAAAATCTTAAAAGGACACTATGTAGAAATCTGATCTAGTGGTGTAAATGTGTAATGTATCATCAATTTGGCCATACTATGAAAATCAATAAAGAGCAAATGGTTATTAAATTTAGGAACCGTGTGTTGAAAATGTCAGAATTGAAACATTGTTTAATGGCATAAATGGTCCATTTTCTACGAGAAGAAAATTTCTTTATCTCTATCTAACATTGTTTAATGGCATAAAGTTCGTGACTTTAATTTTGAATCAACATTTAGAAGAGTTATGATAGACTTTGTAAATTATCTTCTTCTTTTTTTGTGATTTTGTTTCATAGGATTCATGGAAAACTCGAACTTAGATGAGGAAAGTATAGGAGTTGAAGTTCCATTAGAGGAAATTGGTATGGATGAAACTGGACAAATTGTTTCCTATATAGATGTTGAAAATTCGCAAGACTCCTACATTGGTAAGGAGTTTCAGTCACTTGATGATTCATTTAAGTTTTATCTTGATTATGCTCATCGTAGTGATTTTAGTATCCACCGAGGTCGTATGATAAGATCAAGAAAACATAAGTTAATAATTGGTCAAGAGTTTGTCTGTTCAAAGCAAAAGCAAGGATTTCGGTCAAAGAAAAAATTAGAAAACAATAAACCACAAGATGAAACTAGAGAAGGATGCAAAGTATTGTTATATATATCAAAGAAAGAAGAAGGTAAATGGGTTGTTTGTAGGCTTGTCACAGAGAACAATTATGAGCTTGCATCTCCAAATAGTCAAAAATCCTTGCGAACAAAAAGAAAAAAGTCTGAGACCCAAAAAAATCTTATTGATTTGCTTGATAACTCTGGAGTCCATCCAAGTAAGATAGCGTCAGTTTTGATAACTCAAGCTGGAGGTGTAGATCAGCTTAATTTAACAGGTCAAGCTATTCAAAATTATTTGCGAACTAGGAGACAAAAAGATCTCAAAAAATGAGATGCAGAACTGATGCTTCAATATTTTCAAAAGTGTCAATCAGAGAATCCAGGTTTCTTTTACGCTATACAAATGGATGTTGATGGTCGTTTAACTAATTATTTTTGGGTTGATGCTAGATCTAGGATTGCCTACAAGAATTTTAAAGAAGTGGTTGTTTTTAATCCGACGTATTTAACAAATAAATACAAGATGCCTTTTATTTCATTTACCGGGATTAACAATCATCATCGATCTATTTTGTTTGGTTGTGCTCGACTTTGGGATGAAATTCAAGACACTTTTGAGTGGTTACTTCGTACTTGGCAAGAGGCAATATTTGGAGTGGCACCTTGTATAATTATAATTGATCAAGATGTTTCCATAACAAATGCAGTTTCAAGGGTATTCCTTAACAATGCACACCACTTTTGTATGTGGCACATAATAAAGAAGATTCCAGAACATCTAAGTCATGTTTATCATCAGTATGACGATTTTGGTAGCAAGTTTAGTTGGTGTATTCAGAGGCGGAGCCAGGATTTAAAGTTTGTGGATTCTGAATTTCAAATCAAGACAACTATCTCAAGATAATGTATAACCTTAGTCAAAGTAACTAACAAATAAGGATATTTAATATATTTAAAAAAGCGATGAATTACTTAAACACTATAAATATAAGCATTATCATTACAATTGCATTCGATGAGTTGTCATGTTTTGAAAATGATCAATGATCGCATCATTAGGTACACTGTCAAATACTTCATCCTCTATATAACAAACTAAACAATCATTCAAAAAATCATCACCAATCCTGCTTCGCAAACCATTTTTGATAAACTTCATAGAGGAAAAAGCTCTTTCCACTGTTGCAGTAGCCACGGGTAATATTAAGCTTAATTTCACAAGCAAATAAATAAGTCTCCATGTATTGTGTTTATTTGTTTCAACCAATTTTATCGAAAGATCTCCAAGTCCTTTCAAATTTGAGAAAGCATTATCCACTTCTCTCACATAGTAAATATAATTGTCAAGATCAAAACTAAGATCTTCAATCTTGGAGGAACTGAACTCATTTGGATAATATGTAGCAAGATTCATGATCTTGTCTTTATCATAATTTGAAAAACAAATTTTAGGACTCAAACTAGCCATTTCAAGAAGTAGATCAGTATTCACTTCACTAAAACAATTGTTGAGCTCTGAACGTTGCAAATCAATAACACCATAGAAAACTTCCACACGCAAATGATGAGAATATGTAATATTTGAGCTCTTGCATTTCGATTTTCCAAGACCGTATTTCTCATTCATTTCAGGAATCACAATATCATTCTTTTCACAAAATAAAGAGACATTTTCTAACAAAGAATTCCATTTACATTCCCTCATCAATTGAAATTGCCTCTTTGAGAAATCCATAAGCTTCATAGAATTAAAGATATCTTGATCTTTTCGTTGTAAAGCCATATTCAAATCATATGTAGCTACCAAAATTTTCAACATCAAATGCAACATGTAGATAAACTCATAGGATCTAATATCTTCTACTAGACTTTTTGCCAATGCTTTCTCATGATAATTTGCACCTTCTTTTTCAAGAACTCCAAGTACATGAAAAATTGATGAGAATAAGAAAATAAAGTTACGTATTGTCTTAAAACGAGACCCCTAACACGTATCACCGGGTCTTTGAAGTTCAAGTTCCTGATTTAATCCACTTCCCGTATGAACTTCACCAAGCAACAGTAATTCCTCTAATTTTTCAGCTTGATCATCTCGAA
Organism: Capsicum pubescens; assembly: GCA_030864215.1. Lineage (NCBI taxonomy): Eukaryota > Viridiplantae > Streptophyta > Magnoliopsida > Solanales > Solanaceae > Capsicum > Capsicum pubescens. Next base: position 264,685,055 of record CM061538.1, read on the forward strand.
GCATCTCCCTGCACTTAAAAGAACCTCAATCAATATTTAAAATATTAGCAAGAATGTCAAAAAAATTATTCACATCATCCACTTTCTTTGCAACAGCTACAAGAGTCAATTGCAACTGATGAGCAAAGCAATGTATGCAATATGCTGAAAAATTATCTTTCAAAATCAAAGTTTTAAGACCATTAATCTCTCCCTGCATGTTACAAGCTCCATCATAACCTTGTCCCCGTATTTGGAATTAACTCAAAGAATGATCTAAAAGAAAAGAGTGGATCGCTTCTTTCAACGACTTTGCAGATGTGTCTTTAACATGAACAAGACCAAGAAATATCTTAATAAGCTTACCCTCTTTGTTGACATATTGTAGAACAAGTGTCATTTGTTCCTTATGAGAAACATCTTTAGACTCATCAACCAAAATTTTAAAGTAATCCCCATTCAAGTCTTCAATAATTATTTTCACCGTTTCTTTTGCACAAGAACTTACAATATTTTTTTGAATATCCGGAGAAGTCATGGTGCTATTTTTTGGAGCTTTTTCTAATACAACATTTTTTACTTCTTCTTTTTTGTCCGCATACCACTTCAAGAGATCTAGAAAATAACTCTTTTTGTAGAAGTTACACATTCATTATGACCCGAAAAAGGCAAACCTTCTTTCAAAAGATACGTGTCACATCAATCAAAGCATTCAAGCGAATACGATGTTCACCTTTAATTTTCTCGGATTGCTTATCAAGTGAGGCTAAAATAGATTGTTCCAGATTCATCAAATCTAGCATCATCTTGAAACATCAACGATGAACACTATTCACTTCACCCACATATTTTTTAAGTCTTTCTATGTCTTTGTTCCAAATTCGAAAACCTTCTGTTGTGAAAGATTTACTAACTTTTTTTATATCATTCGAGCTTATTTTTAAACAAGTAACAACATAAGCAAAATGTTGCATCTTCTTTAATGCTATACTCTAACCATTGAGAATATGGAGGTTTAAACCATTCAGGATTAAAGTGACGCGGTGTACCTCCAAAATCCCTTATGGGAAACTCAAATTTATCTGGTTGTCAAGGTTTTTTATGTATGTAATATTTCCTCACCCAGTCACGTATATTTGGAGGAAATTCTGTAATTAGTTTTCTTTCAGCGGGATCAGATTTAAGATCCAACTTTGTTAAATCTTTGTCGTTATTCGATACTCCGAAAAGATTGACAGGCAATGGAGAACTTGGCAAAGAAGAACTAGGAGCAGTATCTGAAGAAGTTTGAGGCTTGAAAAATTTTGTAATCATATTATCACTTGCTTAAAGATCCCACGAATGACAAAACACAAAATCATCAATAAAATTATTCTACTGCCTTGCAATCACAAAATACGAAAAATATATCATATATGTTACAACAGAATTACAGATACAATTAATACTAAATCACTCTAATCCAAAATCTAAAGTAAAATTAAAAATTTAATCACGATTTATTAATCGCGACTCATGAATGCTGATGCAAAACTATCAACTATGCCTGTTAGGATATTTATTCTGAATGAATCAAATATACCTACAGACTTCGGGAAATTATTTAACTGTTCTTTTATTTTTTAATTAACAAATAAATATGGGAGAGTGACTGTGTAACGCCCCAAAATTTGATCTCGAGACGTCACACATTTCTCAAGACTACAAGTAGCCTTAAGCTAACCCTTTCTTCCTTCTACTCAGTCTGAATCTCATAATAATGGAAATATGGACATAAAAGTCATACTAAATGCGAAAAACTATCTGAGATAACTGAGAATAATCTAAATGTAATTGTCATACCCGACTTTTACCTAAGGTCAAACGAGCATGACATTATGGACTCAAAAATAATTAATTTTGAATAGAGTCGCCACCTAATTTTTAAGAAAAAATAGAAAACCTATTTATTTATTTAACGAGTATGACTTTATTCTAATCTACGAAACCAGTTTAGATTCTAGATAAGGGTTCAAATTATTTCGAAGGAAAGGGGTTAGGCACCCTTCAGAATCCACAAATGTGGTTCCCGGCCAAACTTAGGTTTATTATTAAAAGATAAAGAGAAAAATCAATGTTTGTAAATACAAAAATAATATAATACATATGTTATTGCAATATATATATATATATATATTAACACTTTTCTTTCCAAATAATTCTTTGCTAAATATTCTTTTCACATGGGTCTGTCCACCCTAAAATAGGACAAATTGGGTCGGTTTGTCCTTCAAAAGACAGTTATGCATGTTTTTTTTAGTTAAATACTTATGTTTGCTTGTCTTTACGTGCATATATCGCATTGCATTTATTTTTTTTACCCTTCATTTTATCTTTGCCTTTATTTGCACGCATCACAATACATTTATTTTATCATTTAAGCATCACATTTTATCTTTACCCTTACTTGCACGCACTGCAACGCATTTATTTTATAGTTTAAGCACTATAGTCTATCTTTGTCTTTACTTGCACGCATCGCAATGCATTTATTTTATTATTTAAGCATTACATTTTATTCTTTCCTTTACTTGCACGCACCGCAATGCATTTATTTATTTTATCATTTAAGCACTGCATGTTATCTTTATCTTTATCTGCACCATTGCAATGCATTTAAGTTCCGCATTTTATCTTTGCCTTTATCTGCACGCATCGGAATGCATTTGTTTTATCATTTAAGCGCCGCATGTCATCTTTGCTTTTATCGGCGCATATTGCTATGCATTTAAGAACTGCACACATATATCGCAATGCATTCATTTTATCATTTAGGCACTGCACGCCTAGAAAATATTGTAACACATTTGTTTTATCATTTAAGCACTGCATGTCATCTTGGCCTTTCCTAGCACATATCGCAATAATGTGTTTTATTATTTAAGCATCGCATGTCATTTTTGCCTTTATCGGAGCATATTGCTATGCATTTAAGCACTGTACGCCCATATCGCAATGCATTTATTTTATCTTTTAGGCATTGCATGCCTCGCAAACATCGCAATGCATTTATTTTATCGTTTAAGCACTGCATGCCTCGCAAACATTGCAATGCATTTATTTTATTGTTTAAGCACTGCATGCCTCGCAAATATCGCAATGCATTTATGTTATTGTTTAAGCACTGCATGTCATCTTTGCTTTTGTTGGCACATATCGCAATGCATTTATTTTATTATTTAAGCTCTGCATGCATATTTCGCAATGCATTTATTTATCATTTAGGCACCACACGCCTCGCAAATATCGCAATGCAGTTGTTTATTATTTGAGCACTTCATGCTATCTTGGCTTTTCCTTGCACATATCACAATACATTTATTTTATAGTTTAAACATTGCATGTTATTTTTATATTTATTTGCACATCGCAATGTATTTTTTTTTATTTAAGCACTTCATGCTTTGTCTTTACCTGCACATATCGCAATGCACTTATTTTACCATTTAAGCACCGGATGCTATCTTTGCTTATATCATTTTTTCTTAATTAGTTAAGCACTGCATTCTATCTTTAATTTCTCATAAAAAAATGAAGAAAAAAATCAAGATTAATTTTCGTTCTTGTCTTCCTGAGCAGTACTTCTTAGTTTGATGCATTTGCAAGCATATAATTTGTGGATAAATTTGATACATCCACCCTAAAATAGGACATTTTGGGTTAGTCTGCCCTTTAATAAGACCTTTTGTGCATGTTTGTCTTCAATTGAATATTTTGTTTGTCTTTAGTTAAAATCTTGCAATGTCTTTATTTATATTTAACTTATTTAAGTACTACATATTATTTTTTTGAATTTCTTGAAAAAAGAAAAAAAAATCAAGCGTTGTTACTCGTTTATCTACTGTTTTTCAGTTTTATAAATTTTGCAAGCATAGAATTCGAGGACGCATTGAGTTTATCCCACCCAAAATAGGACATGTTGGGATAGCTTTGGAGCATTACCTGACCTGATCCTCATGTAACTCGAAAAATGTAGGCAACTCTAAATTGTAGTTCACTCAAATTTTTTATCAAAAATAATTATTTATTTTATTTTATTTTTTATTTTTTTTATCGAGCAAAATTGGCTACACGTCAACGTTTTCGTTTGAATACTTCTACATTATCTTCAAACGAAAAGGGACAAACTGTTGACACCTAACTTTGGCTCTCCATACTTAAAATTAACGCATTTAGGCTCCCTAATCGTTAAATGGCACAATTTGCAATTTTTCACACATTTTTTGTAATTGTTAATAAATTGTTGATAATCATCATTATTTTAGAATTTTTACTCAGTTATTGTTATATTTTTATTTTACATAATTTATTGATAATTATCTTTAATTTCATAAATTTTAATGTTTTTATCAGTTTATTATTATTTTAATATTTTTGCATAGTCATTTACATACGTACACAACATAGCACTATAATTTTTTACTGCACAGTATAATTTTAATTATTTTTTACATAATATATTATTTATATTTTTCTGTAATTATACATCGGCATTTATTATTTTGTACGTTATTTAATAGGACCTACAAATGTAAGTTGATTTAATTATTTTAATACACAAAATAATAAATCAATCAAATCAAGGTCTCCTCACTTTTTAATTTTTTGATTTTATTTTACCTACTATCCCCAATTTAAGGGATATGTTGAAAAAGTAGATTTGATGAATTGTTTTTTTTTCTTTTCAAATACACACATCCCACATATAGACACACCAACACACGCATAATCTCACATTATCAGATCTTCTCTCCTCTCTCACTTTCTCTCTCTACCCTTATTTCTCTCTTCCTCTCCCTATCGACAGTCATGGTTGTCGTCACCACCATGCCACCTCTCCTTTTTCGTGTCTCCCTCTCCCCTTTTTCTCTGTTGCCCAACAACCCACAAACCCTGAATCGCCACCACCACCGCCGCTAAAACAGCCCCAAACCACCACCACAGCCCACAGCGGGCGACCCCTCTCTAGCTACCAACACCGCTAGGGGTGTGCAAAAATTGAACCGACCGATAAATCAAACCGATAAAAATGATATTGGGTTATTTTTATTGGGTTAATAATTTTTTATTAGTTTTATAAAAAAAATTATTGGGTAAACGGTTCGGTTTCGATTTTAGCTTATTGGGTTATCGGTTTAACCGATAACCCAATAAGGATACACTAAGTTATTGTTTTATCCCTATTTATGTTATATACATAAATATCTATATTACTTCTCTCTCTCTCTCTCTCTATATATATATATATATACACTATATATATATATATGCACTATTTATTCACAATTCAGTGATTCACAAAGTATTAATCAATTCAGGGCAACAAAGGAACAATATAAAGCTCGGGTATTATCATATTAGAAAGCTTGAAGCATTTAGTAGCTTCCAACCATTAGGATTTAGATTTTTTCCGAATTAACATTCAGTTCAAGTTTGAAGATTCTTGTAAACTAAAATGCATTGCGTAGGATTTTGGCGGTAACTAAGATTTCATTTTTTTATGCTAGTTGTTACTATTTCTATTTTATGAGTATTTTCTTATTGGTTAAACCGAAAATCGAACCGTTAAGAACCAAAAACCAAAATCGATAAGGAAATATCTTATTGGTTGGTTATTGGTTTTACATATTTAAAAACCGAAAACCGATAAATCGAACCAATAACACATAAAACCGAACCGAACCGACCGACGCACACCCCTTAACGCCGCCATCGTCCTCACCACGAAACTGCGCCCTTTTTTTTCACTACCTCGCAGGAGTTGGTCACCGGCGGGCGAGTTTTTCAGTCGACCAGCCTCCCCCCTTTCCCCTGTTCCCATCGCTTCTTCGTCGGAGGTGATGATCGACGAAGCTCCTGATTGTTGTCACTGTTGCCCTGTTTTGGGGTTATTTCATTTTATAAATTTATTAATATGGTAGATCTGGACGAAGAGATAATGTTCTGCGTTTTTCCTTTGTTTGCTTTCCATATTGTTGCTCTAAATATTATCTCGTATCTCCTTTCTCATCGTTATTACATATGTTATTGTTGTTGGCAGGAATAATACTTTCAGGAAATGTTGTTGAATTTTTTTTTAGTGACTTTGTGTGGCTCACATTATGGCTGCCTTTTGTTGATTATTGCTCCATTTTATCTACTACTTTCTATTGATGGACTGGATTTTGTTATATTTGTGACATTTTCCGACAGATCATGTCATTGTTGGGTGCTCGTGTTAATTTTAGTTGCTCACCATCGTGTGGTTAATATTGTGGGTTGATATATTCTCATCTGGTTAATATTGTGGGCTGATATATTTCCACCCTTTACAAGTTTATTAAATTGGTTTGAACAAGATACTATGCTTGGCCAATGACATTATCTATCCGTCGAATATTTGAGGCCACCCCATTACAAAGACCGACTTTGTTTTATCAAGTTATTATTTTATATTAAGGGCTGACACTTAGCCGATGAAAAAATTCTCTGTCAATTTTTTAGGCCTGTACAAATAAAAAAACGGATATTACGTATATAAATACGTAATAAAATAAATAAATTTGGCCAATGACGAAATTTTTATAACACCGCAAATGATTTTATGATTCGTATTTTAGGACGACCAATAAATTGAGCAACCACTTTGTAGCCATGGCGTACCTAAAATCTGATCCGAGCCCACACTTTTTAACAAAAATTATATCGTTTTATACATATATACTTTCTCAATTTATTGATTATTTATTTATTACTAACATTTTTATTACGAGTGTTTGTACAGGTTAACGAGAATATTTATCGGGAACAACATTCAAAGAAGACTTTAAATTGTGTATTTATATTTTTTATATTCTTACTCTTGTACAAGTGATAATTATAGTGAAAACTTTATTTTTGGGGTGTTGGGCGGGGATGTTTCTTTATTTATACAATTCTTACCATGCGTTAGGCAAATTTAGGTCGTTAATATTTATATTAAAATTAATTTAGATATTTGATTAATTAATTCACACTTTTTACACTAAAAAACATTATGTAATTTTTTCTTTAAAAACAATTTCTTTTTTTATTCAATCTTTGCCTTTCTTTTTTTTATATCCTTACATACGTTTGTTTATACAGCTTTATGTGCATTTACATATATAATTTGTAATAACATATGTATCGTATTATTTTTGTATTTGCAGACATTGATTTTTCTTCGAATAATTTGAACCCTTACCTAGAATTCAAACTAGTTTCGTAGATTAGAATAAAGTTATACTTGTTAAATAAATAAATAGGTTTCCTATTTTACCTAAAAAAAATTAGGTGGCGACTTTGTATAAAATTAAGTCTTTTAGAGTCCATAATGTCGTGCTCGTTTTGACCTTAGATAAAAATCGGGTATGACAGTTTGACGACTCTGCTGGGGATATATAAACAAATGTATATAAGGATATATAAAAAAGAAAGGCAAAGATTGAATAAAAAAGATATTATTTTTTTAAAAAAAAATTACATAATGTTTTTTAGTGTAAAAAGTGTGAATTATTTAATCAAATATCTAAATTAATTTTAATATAAATATTAACAGCCTAAATTTACCTAACGCGTGGTAAGAATTGTATAAATAAAGAACACCCCCGCCCAGCGCCCCAAAAATAAAGATTTCATTATAATTTATATTTGTACAATGATAAGAATAAAAGAAAATATGAATACAAAAAAAATTCATGCTCTTCTTTGAATATCATTCCCGACGATTATTCCCGAGAACCTGTACAACACTTGTAATAAAAATATCAGTAACAAATAAATAATTATCAAAATAAATTTAAAAGGTATGTGTGCATATATGTATTTAAAAATATATTTTTTGCTAAAACATGGGCTCAGATTAAATTTTAGATACGTCATGGCTACGAAGTGGTTGCTAATTTATTAGCCGTCCTAAATCGTCTTGCCAAGATACGAATCATAAAACTTTTTGCGTTATAAAAATTTCGTCATCGCCCAAAAATTATTTATTTTGTTACGTAATATCCGTCTTTTTATTTGTAAAGGCCTCGAAAATCGACGGAATTTTTTTTTCATCGGCCAGGTGTCGGCCCTTAATATAAATAATAACTTTGATAAAATAAAATCCGTCTTTTGTAATGGGGTGGCCTCAAATATCCAAACGGAGAGATAATTTCATTGGCCAAATAATTGATACTTAAGTGTAACAGTTCTTTTTAAAAAAAAACACTAAAACGACCAATCGACAAAACAACATTAACTAATCAAAACATATCAATAGAAAGTATAATGAAAACAATAATGTAAACAAAACAAAATAATAATTATCAAACTAACATGGATAATAAAATAACAATATCAATGTAAAAAATAAAGAACAAAAGTAACTAAGTAAAGATAATGATATGAACAACCAGATAACAGTGAACAATTCAAGAAAAAGTAATAAAGATAATTACTTTAACAACACCATAATAGCATTAAAATTAAAAGCTATCGGAGTCCAAACTCCTCCGATCCGAATCAAAATGCATAGAATGAATCAAAACTGTAAGAAAACGTCACTGAAAAGCATAATAATCAGAGAAAATAGAGGTTATACGGAGGGGTGTTTTTCTGGCCGGATGTGGACGTGGCGGCGCAGTGGTGGTACGGTTGGAGGTCGAACCTCGCCGGTCACTACCTCCGACGAGGCAGCGGCGGGAAAGAGAGGGGGAAGGGCGGTTGTTATGGTTGGTGGTTGAGAGAGAAGAAGAGGAGGATGGTGCGTCGTTGCTCGTCGACCGGTGGCGGAGCGGCAGAGAGGGGTGGAAATTGGGGATAGAGAAAGAGTGGTTTGAGGTAGACGGAGCTCATTCATCGAAGCTCCGACAGTGAAGAGGGAAATAGAGAGAGATGTGTGACTTGTTGGAGAGAAAAGGGAGAAAAATATGATGATATTGGGCGTATATCCGTGTGTATGTGTGGAGTATTTAAAAAGAAAAAAATAACAAAAAATAATATTTATATCTACTTTTTCCCAACAAATCCCTTAAATTAGGGATAGTAGGTGAAAATAAAGTCAAAAAAATTAAAAATGATAAGACTTCGACTTGAATAATTTATTGTTCTGTGTATTAAAATAATTAAATCGAATCACATATGTACGTCGTATTAAATAATATAAAAAAATATGAATGTCGATGTATAATTACAAAAAATATATAAACAATAAATAAAAAATATAATTATCTTTAAAAAAATATATTATGCTATAAATAATTAAAATTATATTGTGCAGTAAAAAATTGCAGTGCTATGTTGTGTACGTATGTAGTGTACTGTGCAAAAATTTTAAAATAATAATAAACTGATAAAAATTTTAAAATTTACAAAATTAAAGATGATTGTCAATAAATTATGTAAGATTAAAATATGACAATAAATGAGTAAAAATCCTACAATAATGATGATTATCAATAATTTATTAACAATTGCAAAAAATATATAAAAAATTACATTTTATGCCATTTAACGATCAGGGAGCCTAAATGCGTTAATGTTATGTTTGGAGAGCCATAATTGGGTGTCAACGGTTTTTTCCTTTTCGTTTGAAGATGATATAGAAGTCTTCAGACGAAAACGTTGACGTATAGCTAATTTTGCTCGACAAAAAATTATTTTGACAAAAAAAAATCGAGCGAACTCTAATTTAGAGTTGCTATCTCAATATGTCCTATTTTAGGGTAGACGAACCCAATGTGTACTTAAATTCTATGCCTGCAAAATTAATGAAACTGAAAAACAATATTCAATAAAGGCAAACGAGTAACTAAGCTTGATTTTTTTTCAAGAAATTCATAAAAATGGCGTGTAGTATTTAACTGATATAAAGAAAAATAGATAAAGACATTGCAGGTTTTAACTAAAGGAATACAAAAAATTCAATCAAAGACGAACATATATTAAAAAAAAGGTCTGGTTCGAGGGAAAACTAATCGAAAATGTCCTATTTTAGGGTGGACAAACCCAATTCATGCTTGCAAAATTTTTAAAACTAAGGTGGATTTTTTTCTTTTTCCTTTTTTTGTTTTTTTGTTTTTTTTTTAAAAAAAAAAATATAAAAAAGGTTAAATGCAGTGCTTAACTAATTAAGAAAAAATGGTACAAGCAAAGATATCATCCAGTGCTTAAATGGTAAAATAAGTGTATTGCGGTATATGCAGGTAAAGACAAAGCATACAGTGCTTAAATAACAAAATAAATGCATTGAAATGTGCAAATAAATGTAAAAATGAAATTCAGTGCTTAAATTATAAAACAAATGCATTGCGATATGTGTAAGAAAAAGCCAGGATGGCATGCAGTGCTTAAATAATAAAATAAATGCTTTGCAATATTTGCGAGGCGTGCAGTGCCTAAATGCTAAAATAAATATATTTCGATATGTGCGTGTGGTGCTTAAATGATAAGTGCATTACGATATGTGAAAGCAAATGCAAAGGTGACATAGGTGCTTAAATGAAAAAAAAATGCATTGCGACATGTGAAGGCAAATGCAAAGATGACATGTAGTGCTTAAATGATGAAATGAATAAATGCATTGCTATGCGTGTAAGCAGAGGTAAGAATAAAATGTAGTGCTTAAATGACAAATAAATGCATTGCGATATGTTGCCAGCAAAGGCAAAGATGACATGCAGTGCTTAAATGATAAAATAAATGCATTGCGATATTTGCGAAGCATGCAGTGCTCAAATGAAAAAGTGCATTGCGATATATGCGTGCAGTACTTAAATGATAAAATAAATTTATTGCAATATTTGTGAGGCAGCAGTGCCTAAATGATAAAATAAATGCATTGTGTTATGTGCGTGTAGTGCTTAAATGCACAACAATATGCACCGATAAAGGCAAGAATGGCATGCGATGCTGAAATGATATCATAAATGCATTGCGATAAGTGCGGGCAAGAATGACATGCGATGCTTAAATGATAAAATAAATGCATTGAGATATTTGTGAGGCATGCAGTACTTAAATAATAAAATACATTGTGATATGAGCCAGTAAAGGCAAAGATGATATGTGGTGCTTAAATAATAAAATAAATGCATTACTATGCATGCAAATAAAGGCAAAAATAACATGTGGTCCATAAAGATAGCATGTGGTGCTTAAATGATAAAATAAATAAATGCATTGTGGTGCACACAAGTAAAGGCAAGGATAAAATGCAGTGCTTAAATGATAAATAAATGCATTGTGGTATGTTGCCAGAAAAGGCAAATATGACATGTAGTGCTTAAATGATAAGATAAATGCATTGCGATGTACAAGTAAAGATAAAGCTAGCGTGCAGTACTTAAAGAATAACATAAATACATTGCGATGTGTGCAAATAAAGATAAAGATAACATGCAGTGCTTAAAATGATGAAATAAATGCATTGCGATGTGTGCAAGTAGAGACAAAGATAGACTGTAGTGCTTAAACTATAAAATAAATACATTACAGCGCTTGCAAGTAACGATAAAGATAAAATGTGATGCTTAAACGATAAAATAAATGCATTGTGATGCGTGCAAATAAAGAAAAATATAAAATGCAGTGCTTAAATGATAAAATAAATGCATTGCGGTATGTTCAGGCAAAAGGCAAAAGAAATGCAGTACTTAAATAATAAAATAAATGCATTGTGACATATGTAAATAAAGGAAAGAAAAATATACTATGCTTAAATAACAAATGATAAAAAAAAATACATTGTGATGCGTGCAAGTAAAGACAAAGATAACATACAGTGCATAAAAAAAAATAAAGTGCGATATGTGCAAGTAAAGGCAAGCAAACACAAATATTTAATTAAAGAAAAACATGCACAATTATCTTATTGGAGGACAAAATGACTTTGTCCTATTTTAAGGTGGACAAACCCATGTAAAAAAAAATGAATATTGAGAAAAAAAATATTTGGGAATGAAAGTATTTACATATTCCCGATGCTACTTTCAAAATTGCCCCAGTATCGAGCTTTGGAATACTGGGGAATACAAGATTGTGTACTTACTGGGGAGAAAGAATGATTGTAGGGTTGCGATGACCGAACTCTACATAGAGCTTCCTACATATCTCGAGTGTTACGAGAATCGGGTCAATGTAGTTCGAAATAAAGAAATAGAATGAATTTTGAGAAGGGCTCTCAAAATTTGCCCTAGTGTATTATTTATGCTAGCATTGTCTTGCTCTAAGAAAACTAAAAAAAATGATTTTGCTATTGTGGATTGAAAATATGCATGACGTCTTCGATTGCTTACGGGGACTGATGCTGATTGTCATTTTTGATTGTCAATGAAATCTGAGGCCCTCAACTAGTGAGGTGACTGATATCTAATAGCCTTTCGACTGACGGGGCTATTGAAATGTAAAAAGGCTCTAGACTGCAAAACAAATGTAATAGGCTCTCGACTGGATGGGCTATAAAAAATGTAAAAAATATTAAAAAATGAGAGCCTAACTGAAAAATAAAATATCGGTATTTAAAGGCATGTGCTTGAAAAAAAAAGTCAAATGCCCATATTTCAAAATTGAATGCCTTCAAATAAAAATAAAAATGCATGTATGTGAAAGTGGACACCTTAAATGAAAGGTAAAACAAATGCCCGTATATGAAAGTGGGCATCTTGAAAAAAGAAAGAAAGAATTTTTTATTTTCTTGATAAAAAGTGTTGAAAGATGAAGAAGACAAGATCATGTCTTGGCTTCAATTGGTACCAATAATTAGTAGTGTGCATAAGAATTCTCCCATCCTTTTCTCAGCTAATCGGGATCAACTTCAGGGTAACTCCTGTAGTTTCAAGCGGCACCTCAAACACGCCTAAGTATCGACAAGGCTTTCTCGTCTTGCTACAAAAAAAATATTTCGGGCTATGCCTATCCTCATGCTTCAAGTGTCCTCTCCAGAAAGAAAGTCTCATTTCACACATATTTGAGTAAATTTTTTTTAAAATTTGGGGACATTTAAAGAAATACACTCACACTCAGAAAGAAATTCAATGCATGCAATTGTGATACCATAGATTTGACCTTTATGTAAGTACATTCACACTCAGAAAGAAATTCAATGCATGCAATTGTGATACCATAGATTTGACCTTTATGTAAGTATCCACTAATGTGAGAACACTTGGAATAGCATCTCGTAGGACTTGCTATCGGCTTGTAACGTAAGCTTGGGGACGGGTGGGACGATATTTGGGATGAAAGTGACTAATCCCTTAATGAGCATTACACTACATTTGTGCTTTCGATGTTTGTTGCGCTTTGTCGCATGATCTTCTTTGTTGTGCTTCGTTGCCCACTTGTTTTATTTGCTTCGACTCTTTTGAACTTTGTGTTGGAGTTTTTTTCCTCTCTTTTTTCAACAAATTATATATATATATATTTTTTCTTTTCTCTTTTTTTTTTGGGGGGGGGGGGGGGGGGATTTTGCTCCTTTTGAAGTCATTTTCCACTTTTGTTCATTTGGGATAGTATATCATTTGCACTTGCGTCTTTGATCTTAAATCTTCATCTACAATTTACACGTATTTAGTGCGCTCAAGGAGGTAGGGCCAATAGATAGATAGTGCATGTAAGCACTCAAAAAGGTATAGGCTCAAATGTGGTTGTCCAAAAAAGAGATTTTAGGCTCAAAAGAGGGAATACTAGGGATTAATGTCATTTGATGGGCTGTGAAAGGCACAATCGGGTCAAAGAAGGGCTACGGTCCTTTCCTAAACCAAATGCAACTCGTAGTTTTGCCTCAACAGACATTAAGGTCAAGTTCTAGATCAACAATGCAATGCAATGAATTAAACTAAAGCTCACCACACAATGCACTTGAAATGATGGTGTTGGCTTCTTTTTTGTCTTAGATGTATGCAAGAGAATTTTCAGGTGTTACTCAGGTGTGATAAAAGGTACCAAAAGAATCTATGGTTTACCATGAAGTCGGCCCTTTCCATCATACCAATTTAATCTTTCTCATGCACACTTCTAACTGTAATAGTACCAACCAAGTCAATTTTATTTTTTATTTAAAAAAGAATGGGACCGAATCCAACTGAGGGTTGCTTACGTATCTTGTGAAAACAAGAATTAGGTTTGTGTAGTTCAGGCAAATTTGTGAATTTATATGTGCAATGCATGATTGTAAAAAAAAATGATGGTCATCCTTGAAAATAACATGAAAGACGATCAGAAAAGAACTTCTTTTAACATCAAAATTATTCTGATCAAATGATCGAGAAAATAGATGTCAAGCATGGGGAGGGCTTTGACACAACTTCAGTATGCTGATAAGATTGAAAAAGTCAGACAATGAAGAAATTATAACATTATTTCGTTGCAGTTGGCAGAATTGTTATGATTGAAAGAATGTTGAACCCTCGCTTTTGAAAGTGAGGATCGAGACGTCATAAATTTAATGGTTTACAACGTTTGAAAAAAGAAACTAGGCATTCTCGATCAAAATTGAGTGAGAAACTGAAAGTAGGTCGGTTAGGCACTAATGCAATTGGGATTTGGATTGGATGGGCTATTGATTTGCGCTCTTGCAGAATTTTGGAGAGCGTTTTTAAACTGTTTCAGAAAATTTGCCCCAGTTTTGAATACCAGAGAAATTATTTTGAAAAATTGAAGAGACCAAACCCTAATTCAGGGTTGTCTACGTATCTTGTCAGGACAAAAATCAGGTAACGTAGTTCAAACCTATACGTAGCTAATGGCTATGTTGCTAAGGTGTATTTTTTAACTGATCTGCTATGCAAAACCAAAATTAGAAACACCTTCCCTACTAAAGTATAACCAATTTAGAGCAAATAAATATGTACAAACATAATAATCCTTCAAATATGAACAAGGACTATAAGAATATGTCACTTGGGTCGTAAACTCTTCGGACATTAAGTTGACTAATGATGCATACACCTAAAAAGGTGTTATTTTAGCTATATCCTATGTTAACTAAGAGTGGGTAGACACGGACTTGAATTTTCTATATGAGAAGACACATAGTTCCACGGCAGTAAAAATTCCGCTCACCCCACGTATGCGTCAACTCTCTAAAATAAAGTGATTTGAAAGAATTTTAGGAAAGTACAATGTACAATCCGCGTGTACAATGTGTGTGAGTGTCAGTATTTCAAAATAGAGGAAATATGAACGGAATGTCAATTTATATAAAGCGATAAACAAATAAACAATCTATACAAAATAATAAAAAATAAATAATTTATGTCACATAAACGAGATTAATCAAGAAAATTAGCATGAAACAAATGACAATGTATAAAAAACGTAAATATTTACCTAAATCTGTAATGGTTAAAAACCTTGTATTCTCCCCAGCAGAGTCACCAAATTGTCATACCCGATTTTTACCTAAGTTCAAACGAGCACGACATTATGGACTCAAAAAGAATTAATTTTGAATAGAGTCGCCACCTAATTTTTAAGAAAAATAGGAAACCTATTTATTTATTTAACAAGTATGACTTTATTCTAATCTACGAAACCAATTTAGATTCTAGGTAAGGGTTTAAATTATTCCGAAGGAAAGGGGTTAGGCACCCTTCAGAATTCGCAAATGTGGTTTCCGACCAGACTTAGGTTTATTATTAAAAGATAAAAAGAAAAATCAATGTTTGCAAATACAAAAATAATATAATACATATGTTATTGTAAAATATATATAAACGCACGTAAAGATGTATAAACAAATGTATATAAGGATATATAAAAAAGAAAGGCAAAGTGAGAATAAAAAAGACATTGTTTTTTTTAAAAAAATTACATGATGTTTTTTAGTGTGAAAAGTGTGAATTATTTAATCAAATATCTAAATTAATTTTAATATAAATATTAATGGCCTAAATTTACCTAACGCGTGGTAAGGATTGTATAAATAAAGAACATCCCCGCAAACGTCTCAAAAATAAAGACTTCACTATAATTAATATTTGTGCAATGATAAGAATAAAAGAAAATACAAATACAAAAAAAATTCATGCTCTTCTTTGAATATCATTCCCGATGAGTATTCCCGAGAACCTGTACAAACACTTGTAATAAAAATATCAGTAACAAATAAATAATTATCAAAATAAATTTAAAAGGTATGTGTCCAGATATGTATTTAAAAATATAATTTTTGGTAAAAGATGAGCTCGGATTAAATTTTAGATACGTCATGGCTACAAAGTGGTTGCTGATTTATTAGCCGTCCTAAATCGTCTTGTCAAGATACGAATCATAAAACTTTTTGTGTTGTTATAAAAATTTTGTCATCGCCCAAAAATTATTTATTTTATTACGTATTTATACGTAATATCCATCTTTTTTATTTGTAAGGGCCTCGAAAATCGACGAAAAAATTTCTTCATCAGCCAGGTGTCGGCCCTTAATATAAATAATAACTTTGATAAAATAAAATCCGTCTTTTGTAATGGGGTGGCCTCAAATATCCAGACGGAGAGATAATTTCATTGGCCAAATAATTGATAATTAAGTGTAACAGTTCTTTTAAAAAAAGCACTAAAACAACCAATCGACAAAACAACATTAACTAATCAAAACATATCACTAGCAAGTATAATGAAAACAATAATGTAAACAAAAAAAAAATCAAACCAACATGGATAATAAAATAACAATATCAATGTAAAAAATAAAGAACAAAAGTAACTAAGTAAAGATAATGATATGAACAACCAGATAACAGTGAACAATTAAAAAAAAAGTAATAAAAGATAACTACTTTAATAACATGATAATAACATGATAATAGCATCAAAATTAAAGTCTATCGGAGTCCAAACTCCTCCGATCCGAATCAAAATACATAGAATAAATCAAAACTGTATAAAAAAGTCACCAAAAAGCATAATAATCAGAGAAAATAGAGGTCATACGGAGGGGTGTTTTTCTGGCCGGATGTGGACGTAGCGGTGCAGTGGTGGTGCGGCTGGAGGTCGAACCTCGCCGATCACTACCTCCGACGAGGCAGCGGCGGGAAAGAGAGGGAGAAGGGCGATTGTTGTGGCTGGTGGTTGAGAGAGAAGAAGAGGAGGATGGTGCATCGTCGCTCGTCAACCGACGGCGGAGCGGTAGGATGAGGGATGGAAATTGGGGAGAGAGAAAGAGTGGTTTGAGATGGCCGAAACTCGTTCATCGGAGCTCCAACAGTGAAGAGGAAAATAGAGAGAGATGCGTGACTTGTTGGAGAGAAAAGGGAGCAAAATCTGATGATATTGGGTGTATATCCGTGTGTATGTGTGGAGTATTTAAAAAGAAACAAATAACAAAAAATAATATTTATATCTACTTTTTCCCAACAAATCCCTTAAATTAGGGATAGTAGGTGAAAATAAAGTCAAAAATTTTAAAAATGATAAGACTTCGACTTGACTAATTTGTTACTCTGTGTATTAAAATAATTAAATCTACTCACATATGTATGTCGTATTAAATAGTATACAAAAATATGAATGTCGATGTATAATTACAGAAATATATAAAAAATAAATAACAAATATAATTATCTTTGAAAAATATATTATGCAATAAATAATTAAAATTATATTGTGTAGTAAAAAATTACAGTGCTATGTTGTGTATGTATGTAGAGTACTGTGCAAAAATATTAAAATTATAATAAACTGATAAAAATCCTAAAATTTACAAAATTAAAGATGATTATCAATAAATTATGTAAGATTAAAATATGACAATAAATGAGTAAAAATCCTACAATAATGATGATTATCAATAATTTATTAACAATTGCAAAAAATATGTAAAAATTGCATTTTATGCCATTTAACGATCAGGGAGACTAAATGCGTTAATTTTATGTTTGGAGAGACAAAATTGAATGTCAACGGTAATGTCAGAAAATCAATACTATGGGTTTGAATAATGTCTAGTAGTCTGATAAGCCTCTACTACTATTATCTAGAGAGTCATTGGGACAAACCCCCAGCTAACTCAAACTGTCTGAAAAGAAATACTAAATCATGTAAACTAATAAGCTACAAAATCTGAATGAATAAGTCCCCAAACTATGAGGACTCACTAACTGTCGGATGTAGATGGAGATGCTCGAACTGCTCACGCTGCTGATACTGAGCACCTGAACCTATACTATGAGACAATGTAGCACATAGACGTATATGTGGATCAGTACTTTGAATATGTACTGAGTATATGGGGGTGAAATGCTTAAGTAAAAACATCATCTCATCATCATAATTTGTAAAACAATGCATGATAAATGTAAATGACTCACATAAGCTGGAATATCTGAAATACTGAAATCTGAAATCATGAATGGCAAATCATACTTTGTAAATCTAGTGAGTCATAACAATTAGTTCTAAAAACTGTGCTAATACTCTGTCTTTAAATCATACTGTCTAAGTGTAGAAAGGACTTACTTCTATGTCTGAAATCTGAAAGCTGAAATCTGTAACTATTATATTTCTGTAAAGCATAATCTGAATAAAATTGTGAGCCTTTACACTTAGTTTTCTAAAAGCTTTTCTATTATTCTTTTCTGTTAGGGAGGTTCTTCTAACCGACATAAATCATGTGAGCTAACATGGAGTCCAACGTCTTGTTCCCCTATAGGGAAAACCTCATGATGGGGAGAGGTGTCATACTCTTGCCAAGGAGTATAACCTGAGCTAAGTGATCACATCTGTAACTGTCATCCACATAAAAGTGAGAATAAGCTGATAATCTGTACCTACGTTGGCTGCGTAGTTCTGTGGAAGATAGGGCACACTAATTCCACAATTCTCGTTCGGTGCTAAATACTACTCCCTTTAAGTTGCACTCATTCTGTTGGAAATCCACTTTAAAACTAGCATAAGGGTTATTACAAAACCAATTATGCATTTACCTGAGTTAATGAGTAAATAAAGTTGATCTGATTTCTGTAATCTGTAACAAAATCTGTAAAGTGGATTCCAAAACTTATCTGAGGATCAAAAGATCAAATCTTTACTGAAAGTCTGAAAATATACTGATCAACTGATGCTTAAAGCATAATCTTTCTTAAAATAATGGTATTAAATCTTGGTATGATAAACCATGCATCAATCTCATGTCAAAACAACATAATAATCATTCTTGATAATGAAAACGATGATAATTCATCTCAAAATCTGGAATTTACTGCAACGGGCATGAAAATATAGAAATAGACATGCAACTCAACTTCATAAACACTTGAAATCTCATAATGTTGCAAATAACAATAATGGGTATGAACCCTAATTCAAATCTCATATATATTCATTCAAAATCATATGAATTTGTAATGAAAACTTGTTTTGGACACAAGGATGAAAGAGGATCCTTGTTCATAAACCCCACATACCTTGATTGATGATTAGATGAAGAAACTTGAATTATTGACTCCTATTTGAGTTCTTGAAGATGAGTTCTTAGTTATCTTGTCTTGGAAATCCTCAATTTAGAGCTTTCTTGGAGAAACAATGGTGGAATTTGATTTCTTAGAGAAGAAGCTTTTGAGTTCTAAGGTTTTGTTTTGAGAAAGAATGGATGAAATTAGGCATAAAGTGCTTGGGATATACTTAATTCTTTGTTTTAGACGGATTGAGGCTTGGGAGTTGACCAAAGTGCCCCTTTTAATATTTAAAACGGAACTGGAAAAAGAAATATTTTTTTGAATTGGCAAGCCACCGCGATGCACCACTATCCCGGTAGCTCACTGGAAAATGACTAGTGAGAACTGGAAGATCTCCGCGATGCGCCACCATCGCGGTGCTCTATAGGAATGCCATTTAGGCCACCAACGCGATGCGGTACAATCTCGTTGGCCTACTGGAAATTGCCAACTGGAAAATTGGACCTCTCCGTGACGCGGGGCAACCGTGGAGGTCCACTAGAATTTGACAATTGGAATTTTAACCATCTCCGCGACGCGGTGAGTGCCCAGGTGGCATACTGCTTCACTAAAATCATCATAACTTCTCAACCGCGTATCGGATTTAGGCAAATTTGGTATCGATGGAAAGCTTATTCAATTAACTACAGAATAGAGGGTCTAAATCTGAAGAATTCCATATGGAATAAATGTTGTTCATTTTTTAAGCTAGTTTTTAACATTCTAGAAGAGAAATTAAGCTAGGAAAAGTATGGGGTATTACAGACTGCTTGTTACAGAAGTTTACTACCACAAAGAGTAAGGAGAACACAAATATAATTGCATACCTTGGCACTTGGCAGAGCAACAGAACTGCACTACTGCAGAAGTCTGATTTTGGTCTCAGTAGGAGTTTGGAAAGCAGCAGGCGACGCCGTCGTGCAGTTTTTGAGTAGCCAACATCCGACGACGAGCCAACAGACAACGACAGTCGACAGAGACGAGTGTTATAACCTGGTCATTGTTTGAAGAAACCGTTTAAAGAAGAAGAAACCCAAAGGTTTTTGAAGAAACACGACTTTTTACTTTCTTTAATTACTAATTTATATTTTTTTGTGGTGGTAGGGGGGTTTGTTGGTAATTGGTAACACGTTTTTTTACTTTCTTTAATTAGTGTACAAATTTTGGAAAATCAAATACAAAAGGTTAATTAAAAAACACGTGCACTTGGATTGGTGACACTAAAGACTGAGCAAAAAAGTAATGTGCTTAGTGGGGTTCGAACCCCTATCTCAGGGATGCAGAGGTGACACACCTACCACTGGACTAACAACCATGTTTGTGTGTGGGTTCGGACATATATAAATATATACGTTTTCTGAATTTTTTAATTACAAGTATAGGGTCTATGCAAAAGCTAGTGAATTCGGCCAAACCCCCATTAAGCACTGTAGCTTTGCCTCTGGGTGTATTCATGGTATGACCACCCCTGAGAAATTTGAGATAATATGGAGTGAAATAATGAAAATGTATGATTTAGGAGAAAATAGTTGGTTGCAGAGAATATATGCAATTCGTGAAAAATGAATACCTGCATATGTGCATGCTACTTTTTGTGCAGGCATGTCAACAAGTTAAAGAAGTGAGAGTATGAACAAAATTTTGAAAGATTATATGAATTCTAGTACTCTAGTGAGTGTATTTGTAGTGCAATATGATAAAGCTATAAACGCTCGATATGATAAAGTAAGGGAGAAGGATTACAAGACTAAATATTCAAGGCCTATCTTGAAAACTTTGTATTCTATGGAGGATGAAGCGGCGAAAAAATACACTAGAAAAATATTTTAGATTTTTCAAGAAGAACTAATTCAGTCTAAAAAATTTGTCTCTGAAAAGTTTGAGGTTAAGGATGGAATATACGTCTATAAAGTGCATCAGCTTCAAAGATAAAAGTCGACATATATGGTTAGTTTGAATCTTGCATTGAAAAAAGTTGTTTGTTTATGCCACAAATTTGAGTTCATGAGAATTCTATGTAGACATGTACTAATTGTAACGCCCCGAGTATGTACCCCGGACGCTACACGGTGCTCATAACCTCGAAGGACCACAAGCTAACCCATGACTGGTACCTGCTGCAATAACTGAATAATAATACTGCAAATATGCAGAAATTAGGCGAAAACTTGTCATAAGGTTCAATACTGAAATAAAAATTGAATACGGTATAACAATACCAAAACTGAAAAATCTGTCTGAAAATACTCTAGTCTGAAAAAGCCTCTAAACTATATGAAGTATGGAGTTAATGGGACAAGCCCCCCAACTAACTTCAACTACTGAAACTGTACTGCTAAACTGAAATACTGAAGAAAATAATCATGTCCTTGAACTATGAGGACTCTCCACTAACTCTGACTGATGAAGATCTGAACTGCTAAGGGTGCTCGGGAGCCCGTGTGTCTGAACCTATGATATAAGACATCATAGCGCAAAAAAAAAGTATGCGTCAGTACTTTGAATGTACTGGTATGCTAAGTGAGGTAGGTTGAAATGAATGGGTCCATATGCATGAGGATTACTGACTGAATGGCATGAGTATAATTGAATGAGAGTACATGCATGATTATGTAAACTGTAACTAAGATCGTGATAACACTGAATACTGAGTCTGAATACTGATTAACTGATATTCGAGTATACTGATATTGAATTACTGATAACTGAATAACTGTATCTGACAGTCCTGATTTTGTGGAACTATACTGAGTTTCATACTGAGCTGAGTGACTGTCTGACAGTCATAAATCTGTAAAACTGAATTGAGTTCTGTACTGAGACTGAATCTGAAACTGAGACTGTGGGAGGTAATCATCTAACTGACATACCTTTTTCTGAATAAATTGGGGTCCAACCTGTAACTCCAGTTGGAAGGGTGTCAGTACCGTGCCATGGGTAAAGACAACTGTGAGTTAACCCTCTCTGACAGGAAGCTCTTTCGTCAACCCTCGCTGGCAGAAAAACTCGAATGAGACGTATCAACCCTCATAATATCTGGCAGGAAGATATCTCAACCTACGCTAGATACGTAGTTCTGTAACGCAGGGATTGATACTAAGGGTCAAACTCTCTACAGATAGGAATGCCCCTATCCCTGGGTTAACTCGGTGCTGAATCCTACTCCCATTTGAATAGACACTGACTGATTTCCTAGTTCATACTAGGTTTAACTAAACCGTTACTGATTATACTATCTAACTGAACTGAACTGAGTTCACTAAGTTCCATTGACTGATGGAATACTACTGAATTCTGTTAACTTACTGAATTTACTGAGGTCTGAACTGAATACTGAACTGAACTGGACTGATACTGAGTCTACTGGGTATTCCTGAGTCCTGTAACTGACTGAGAGTACTACTGATCGTGGCATGACTAAGATTATTCTGTAACTGACACTGGCTCTAGGTAAATAACTAAATTGTCGGGTATTAAATACCCCCAGGACTCGATAGCATGAAGAGTAAAGCATCACATGATCTTATATGGCATAAAAATGCACACTTGTTCATAATGTATCTATAGAGACATTTTATCAAACACTTGCACGGTATAACTTGCACATAAGCTAGCATGACACGATTTCTTTCCCTTATTAGTTCACATAAACAATTCATCAAGCACTTGGTGAGCATAATATATGCACTTAATAAGTGAGCATCATGATTCACTTCCAATTTCACAATTTCAAAGGGTTTAACATGGATTCATACGAATCTACACACACAATAATCAATTCCACATGAAACGTGTAATAAATCAACAACAACAACAACAATAAACCCAGTGTATTCCCACGGCGTGGTGTCTGGGGAGGGTAAGATATACGCAGTTCATACCACTACCTCCAAAGAAGTAGAGAGGTTATTTTCGATAGATCCCCGACTCAAGATAAGGATAATAAACAAGGAATGGATGACATAACCGAAATAAAGAATAGGAAATAATAAAATAAAATCACAGGAATATGAAATATGGGAAATAAGAGCAACACGGAATAAGAAAAATAGGAACTAAGCAATAGAAAATAGAATACCCACCTAGTAGTGATATACACTCACATCCCAAAGACACCTATGTATACTGACCTATGATTACTAAATCCTGCTACACAAGAATTCTCCTGCCTGCTAGGTACAACCCACATACTAACACTATCTTTCTACCCTAATCCTCAACCTCCATACCTTCCTATCTAGGGTCATGTCCTCAGTAAGCTGAAGCTGCTCCATGTCATGTCTAATCACCTCCCTTCAGTATTTATTCGGCCTACCTCTTCTCCTCTAGAAGTCATCCAACGCTAGCCTCTCACACCTCTGAACCGGGGCATCCGCTCCCTTCCTCATCACATGCCCAAACTATTTCAGCCTTCTTTCCCGCATCTTGTCCTCCACCGAAGCCACTCCCACCTTATCCTGGATAATTTCATTCCTAACTCTGTCCCCTTTAGTAAGCCCACACATCCAATGCAACATTCTCATTTTCGCCACCTTCAATTTTTTGATGTGAACGTGCTTAACTGGCCAACACTCCGCTCTATACAACATGGCCGGACGAACTGCCACTCTATAGAATTTGCCTTTAAGCTTAAAGGGCACCTTCTTATCACACAACACTCCCGAGGCGAGCCTCCACTTCATCCAACCTGCTCCAATACGGTTAGAAACATCATCATCAATCTCACCATCCCCCTGGATCATAGACCCAAGGTACTTAAAACTATCCCTCTTACACACATCCTGGGAGTCCAACCTCACCACCAATTCGTCCTCCTTCCTCGAGTCACTAAAATTATATTCCAAATACTCCGTCTTGGACCTACTCAACCTAAACCCCTTAGACTCAAGGGTTTGCCTCCAAACCTCCAATTTGTCTTTCACACACCCCCCACTCCCCCGTGCTTTATCAATCAACACTACATCATCCGTAAATAACATACACTAAGGCACCTTGCCTTGGATACTCCGCGTCAACACGTCCATCACCAATGCAAAAAGGAACGGACTAAGAGTCGATCCCTGATGCAACCCTGTCCCGACCGGAAAATGCTTTTAGTATTCTCCCGCCGTCATCACTTGGGTCTTTCCTCCATCGTATATGTCCTTAATAGCTCTGATGTACACTACCGGGACCCCTCTCACCTCCAAGCATCTCCAAAGGACCTCCCTCGGGGCTTTATCATACGCATTTTCTAGATCAATGAACACCATGTGTAAATCCCTCTTTCTTTCTCTATACTGCTCCACCAATCTCCTTACCAGGTGGATTGCCTCTGTCGTCGAGCGACCAGGCATAAATCCAAACTGATTCTCCAAAACGGACACGGCCCTGCTCAATCTCCGCTCAACCACTCTCTCTCAAATCTTCATAGTGTGACTCAACAGCTTAATACCCCTATAGTTGTTGCAACTCTGAATGTCACCCTTATTTTTATATAACGGAATCATCGTACTCCACCTCTAAGCCTCAGGTATTCTCGTATTTTTGAAAATACCATTAAATAAATCAGTCAACCACCTTAAATCTGCCCCACCAACATACTTCCAAAAATCCACCAGAATCTCGTCAGGCCCCGTCGTCCTATCCCTCCGCATCCTACGAATAGCCTCTCTAACCTCCTCAACCTAAAACGCCTACAGAAACTAAAAACACGACTCTCCTCCGAGTGCTCCAGCTCCCCTAACTCAGTGCCTCTGTCCCCTTCCTCGTTTAAAAGTCTATGAAAGTACTCCTGCCATCTCTTCTTAATGTGTACATCCTCTACCAAAATACTACCATCCTCCCCCTTAATGCACCTCACTTGATCGAGGTCATGACCCTTCCGCTCCCTAGCCTTTGCAAGCCTATACAACCTCTTTTCCCCGTCTTTCTTCTCTAACCCCGCATACAAGCTCTCGAAAACGGATGACTTAGCAGCCGTAAGCCTCCTTCCTTGCTACTTTGTAAACCTCCTTATTCGCCCGTTTCTCCTCTTCATCTTTAATCTCAATCAACTTAATATACGCCTTCTTCTTAATCTTTACTTTCTTCTTCACTTCTTCATTCTACCACCAGTCCCCCTTATGACAACCTGTCTGGCCCCTCGAAACACCCAACACTACTCTAGCAGTCTCCGTGATGCAGTTGGAAGCCCTATCCCACATAACATCCACGTCCCTCCTACACTCCCACATCCCCACTCCTGCTACCTTTTCCCCTATCTCCAAAGTACTAACTGGCGTCAGGCCACCCCACTTAATTCTAGGCCGACCCTCCCCGGCCCTTCTCTTCTTGATCTTCTTGATAAACAAGTACATCACTAGAAACATATGTTGGGTCGAAAGATGCTCACTCGGAATGACTTTACAGTCCTTACATAACACCCTATCCCCCTTCCTAAGCAGCAGAAAGTCAATCTAAGTCTTGGCTATCGCGCTTCGTAAGGTAATCAGGTGATTCTCCTTCTTCGGAAAGCTCAAATTCACTACCACCAGCCCAAAGGCCCTCGTAAAAACCAAAAGAGCAGCTCCCTCACCATTTCTATCACCGAAACCAAAACCTCCATGCACATCGTCATAGCCTCCCGGTAAGACCCCAATGTGCCTATTGAAGTCCCCTGCTATGAATAATACACTTTAATTCCAATCATGGAAATCATAAATTCCAACTACTTGAAGTTTAAAAGAGTTTCTTGGACTCCAAGGGTGGAAGGAACCCTTGGATGAACACTTCACATACCTTAGTTGGCAAATTCTTGAAGAATAATGGTGGAAACCTTGAATCTTGGATCTTGAATGTGATGAACTAGGGTTTGTTCTTGATAAATTCTAAAGAGAATGAGTATATTTTGCCTCTTGGATGGCTTAATGATATGTTTTGGGGGCTGAAGGACGTGGAAAAAAGACCCAATTACCTTCAATGATGCGGCTTTTTTAATGACTGAAAATTGAACCATCGACGCGCCACGTCGTTAGTATCGACGCGATAGCCAACACGCTGCGTCGAGTCCGCATCGATTCACTGGAAATTGCCACTAGGAGCCAAGAAAAATATTGATCGACGCGATGGCCGACACGCCGTGCCGAGATCGCGTCGATACACTGTTTTGGATTCCCAAACGTGGTTCAAACGAGGTTCGAAAAATACGAAACTAGTTCGGAAACACCTACTGACATTCCTAATCATGAATTAACTTAAAGATTGACATTTTAAGGTCATAGAGGTCGTGAAATAGAGTTGCCAACTTATGAAGGCTAAAATGACACCAAGTCTGATTACTTAGCTAAAATTTTCTAAGTCTGTGACCCCTTAACAAGTTTTAAAGGACTGAGTTAAGCTTAGGATTTTGCGGGGTCTTACATTAATGGTATTCATAAAGAAACAGATTCACTCGCTTCCAACACATTATTTGTTAGATCGATGGATTAGAAATGCAACCAAAGAAAAAGCTATTGACCATCCTAGTGAAATAACTAATGTGAAGTCTTCTACTTTGTGGTTTAATAACATCATGATGCATTCTATGGGCTAGCTGAACAAGCTACAAGGTCTGATTGAGCCTTTTCGTGTAATTTGCCTAAATAAAAGGGCAAACTAGGCTCAATGGGTAGGTGAGAAGGACATTTTTGGCCAATAGGTAGACTA
Organism: Capsicum pubescens; assembly: GCA_030864215.1. Lineage (NCBI taxonomy): Eukaryota > Viridiplantae > Streptophyta > Magnoliopsida > Solanales > Solanaceae > Capsicum > Capsicum pubescens. The sequence continues at coordinate 264,712,152 of CM061538.1, forward strand.
AAAGGGTATTTTAGGTTCAATAGGTAGACGGAGGGCATTTTTGCACCATTTTACATAGTTTTAGGCCCCTTTCCGTACATATAATGCCTATATTGTAGGTTAAGCACAATACAATTGGCAGAAACACTTAGCATATTATATAGAATTAATAGGATATATATTATGATGTACTTATTTTACGTATATTTTAATTAATTATTCGATGCTGTAGAAGTAGGACTATTATACAAGATGATGTTTAGATGAAATTGTTAAAAGCATATATAATTTTCCCTATATTCTCTCTCCCATTTCGGGTTTCAATCAAGGTCGCATCAATAATTCTCATCACAAATTTAGATATTCTCAAATTTCAGTTGAGTTTTTCTTTTGATTTTTGGTTCTATAACTTGGTAGTATTTATTTATGTGTTGTTTAATTATGTAATATTCATATAATTTTCTAATTGTTTTAGTCATCCTTCAATTCTGCGAACTTGTGCATGCACCGATTCATAAAATTATGAATACTTTTATCATTTTTGTTGAGCTTCATTCCACTGTGTGGCTTATCAAAACCTAAGTTGCTTAGAAAAGTTGTTGCACTTATATCAGTTCCTCAAAAGATCACTACTTTTGAAGGATCTGACACATATTCAATGACATTTTTTAAAAGTCGGAACAACACAGATCAAAAGCATAGATACCATAGGTGGTAACTCACATCCATTATACACCAGAAAGCAATTGGTAATTGGTGACTACATGTAGATGATTGTTGGGACAAACAGAGGGAATATGTACTTTTCTATATGCAACTATTTGACATTTTTGGAGGAAGGTGTTGGCTTCCCTTCTGTTTATGTGATGGTTCATAAAAGTTCTTTCTAGGATAAAGGTATGTTTCACTAAACTTTTAGATTCACCGGTTTATTTCAGGTTTATTTAAGGTATTTTTTTTACTAGCCAATTTTAAGATTAAAATATATGATAAGAGAAAAATATTTTGTCAAAATTAAGATGTCTGAAATAGACGGTAAGAGAAAAATATATGGCACGAGATATTAGGAATTACTAATAATTAAGGAATGCTAAAATAAATGATAAGAGAAAAATATATTGTAAAAATTAAAAAGTCTTTAGGCGTACAGGTGCCTTAGGTAAAGTTAGGACAACTTTACCTTTACTTACAGATTTCTTTGTCTAAGTTGATTGACAAAAGGACCAACTATTTGTTTAGTTTATAGATCCAAACAACACGTTGCAAACTATTTGTCATATAAGAGAATTTAAAATTTTGTTAATTTTAAAAGAAAAACAACATGAATCACCAGAGAGTAGTATTTGTTTTTATTTATTTTTTTCTTTCGTTTTTATTAGATGTCTAAAAATAAGTTTGTTGTGCGACACCATAATGTCCTCGACATAGAGTTGCACTAACTTTTTTAGTTTGTTTCAGATTTCTTCCTTTATTATTTGGATTAACAAGTTATTAATTCAAAGTGCTATTATTTTAATAGAAGTTGAAAGACTAATCTTTTTATCCTCGTTTTTTCTAAAAAAGCGAAGTGCTGAATTTTTAAAAGTAATGTTATACAAATTATGATCTATTTTGATTAAGAATGGAATCAATGGAATTAATAATTTTAAAACTTAATTAAATGTATATTTGGGGCCATCGTTAATATTGTTTCATCTACTTAAAATTGTGTAGGTTCGATATAAAAAAATTCTTGATAAAGAGCGCTATTGAAAATCAAAAAATTGTGTAGACATAAAATACTATTAAGGATTTTCAAGCATGTGAGCTGCCAAATGTGCAAGAAGTGTGGAAATAATACAGCGAAACACTAGTTTAAGGGGTCGTTTGGTAGAGTGTATTGAAATGTTAATGCATGCATTAGTTTAATGTGTATTAGTAGTACCTTATTTGGTATACCTTTTTACCCTATATATAACTAATGCAAGTATTAATTATACACTCTATTGTGTATTAAAGTGTGTATTACTAATACCTCAAAATCCATAACATTAGTAATGCAATGGATCTAATGCATGCATTAACATGCTTAAAGACGCCTATTACCCCTCAAAAAAATTTCCGCATCCTTTCCAACATATATATTGAGGGTATTATGTAAAAAAAAAAAAAAAAAAAATTTAGAAATTATGTAATTCATATTATTTTTATTACATCAAACCAAACACTGCATAAAAAAAATACAAGTGTAACTAACACAAACATTACTAATACACCATATTTTGCATTATTCTTATACACTCTACCAAACGACCCCGTTTAAAATAAACAATGGCTGGTTGAAATGATGTGTTCGGCCATTTTATCACCACCAATGGTGACCAACCAAACCTTAATTTGATTGATGGCAAGATCAGGCAAGAGATCAAGACAAATTGCTACTCTTGTACAAAAATTACACCTTTAGGAGCACATCCAAAAATATTTAAACAGTCGCACCATCCCAATTTCTCATAGCACTAACAATACACAAAGGGTTTGGAATATTACAAACTATAAATAAGACCACGAAGAAGGTACCCGTGCATATATTTTTCAAGTGCAAAACTGCTACCACTTGGTAGGTCAAATTTGACAGCCTCCAAATTCCACAACAAACGGCGTGGACATGGTTAAAAAACAACCAACCAAATACGAATTCTTCCCTTTGGCGCCTTTTGCTCAACAGGCAAACCAACACTTTATATAGAAAAGAACGGAAATTCAACCCTTCGTTAGCTATGACACGAGCTACAAAATTCGCTACCACGTTCAGCCTGAACGGATCAAGTACGAGTTCTACCACCAGTACAAGCGTTTAAAAAGGACCACCAAAAGTCTCAAAAATCACCGAGGACTATAATCAGTTGCAGTCGATAAAATCTAACAGCATTGAATTGGTGACAACAAAAAGGACGAGTTTACAAAATCCAAGATTAAATGACTAGATTTCAGACAGGTTACAACCAAAACATATATTAATTAAAAAAAAACTCTATATTTTAACACTGTAAAAAATAATCAAACACCGTCGCTTATGTCCAGAGAACTAAGCTCTCTAACCTCTTCCCAAAATTTGCACGCACCTAAAAACCAATATCTAGAGTGGGTCAAAAGAGGTATGAAAGTATCCAACTAGAAAGACGGTCTAAAGGTGACCATCTCCAGATAAGAGAAATGATAATTCCTTTTGAACTCACGGGCAAGAAGGATTTGAATCTAGAATCTCCAATTCTTCGAGTTTGGCCTACGTCAACGCTGCCACATTTATCTGAAGCTCTGTCTGATCTTAATCATTCGCTTGAGTGTTGCAAGCCAGAAGTTGCACTCATCCCAATCACTTGTGGTGAGGAGTACCTGAGGATATATGCAAATATAAGAAGCAAATGGAGATCATATGATATTCCACTAGCAATACTAGACTCAAAATCCGGAACTATATCTTATCCAGATAGCTACCTGTATCTGAAGGGCTGTACTGAAATCACCATTGTCCAAGGCCTGGCAAAGTTGCACCAGTTTTTCTGCTGCGTTCTTAGATATATCCCCAGAATTTAGTTTTGCAAAAAGCGCTCCTAACTTCTTTGAATTATCCTCAATTTCCCGCTTCTTAGCCGGATTTGCTCGTGATCCACCCAATGCCTCTGATGTTTCATTGAACAATCTAGTCAAAGTTGCTATCACGGGCTTTTGCTGGGCTGCAACATATGATTTGTTCCATCACGTATTGAGATTTAAAATGCAAGCACGGGAAATAGAACCTTGTTTTCCCAGTTACGACTTAAAAGTAGATCCTAAACAAACCTTGTCATCAAAAGAAATAGAGAAAAAGAAAACACGCTAACATAGACCACAGTAGTTCAAAAAACACAGAATCTAGGGGCAAACTAGAAACAGATCAGGATGGCGCCAAGGTAAAGCCAAAGTTCATCTAATTTTACTCCTTTATCGGCCTTCTATACGAAGAAGGGTTATAATATAGCAGCAAAAGGAGCTTTTCCTGGACAGGAACTCCAGATGTACCATACAAAATCCAAGAGTGGAAAAAAACAGAGTCCATTCTTTCTGTCTGAAACTTTACAACCATGAAAGTCAGTCAGCGCTGCCGAACAATCTTTTGTTGGTGTTGGTATTGTACTCCCTCTTCAAGGTATAAAAAGGATTTCCATATGCTTAGGCCTAAGGAGCCGAAAGTGATATCGATGACTACATTTTATTGAAATGCTTTTGTATGAGCAGTGATTAAAGAGAAGTAACCGGTATCAGCAGAAAAGGTATATGCTTCTCCTAAAACGTATAGATTGATGCCCAAATAAGAACATACAAGTGCAGAACGGTTAACACAAGATCACTACTTAAAGACCGCATTCACCACCCATAGGTAGCAGCGTCGGACAATTGCACTGAAACAAGTAACATATGTAGTAGTGATTGTATGGCCACCCACCCAAACTACAGGAATGTAAGAAATGAATGTAACAAGAGTTAAAAGTGGAAGAGAAGCAAACCAGGAACATTTGAGGTATCCACTGTCTGAACGGTAGGTGGGGGAGCAGCAGGAGCTGCTGGTGACTGGGTTTGAGATGGCTGAGTCGGGCTGGGAGGCTGCATTGGAGCCATTCCAGATCTCTGCACCGTATTATTAACTGGCATGAATCCTCTAGGAGCTTGGGAAGGAGCTACAACCTGAGGCATCTTTGGTCCAAGAGCTGGACCAGCTTGGGTAGGGTGAGGGACATACGGAGGAGGCACATTATGAGCAGCAGCATAACCAGGGTTAGCAGGTGCCTGAAATAAAATGCAACGAAAATCTTCAGACTACACATTTATTTTGTCCCAAAACAAATTCGCAATCCAACAACCCACCCACCCCAAACCCCAAAAAGAACCACATTGAGCTGAAACAGTGAAAACTGTAACATACAGGATACAATTGAGCACCCAAGGTGGGCTGCTGATATTGCTCCACATTTCTCAGCGCAGGGGGATTTGATGGGATGAAGGAGGTCTTAGCAGGCTGAGTAGCAACAGGTGGTGGAGCAATGTTACCCTGCAAACATTAGAAAAATAACTTCACATTAACGTGCTTCAAGAGGCAGGCACCTGTTACAACTCAGCAGCTATTAATTTGGCAAGGAAAATCTTTCCATCCAAGAGCAGGAAACCAAAAAGTGTATACCTGAGGAACTGGAGGTGTTGGAGTAGGCAGAAATATGTTTGGCTGCTGCATGTTTTGCTGTGGAGCAGGCTGGTACGGTTGCTGCATGTTTTGCTGTGGAGCAGGCTGGTATGGTTGCTGCATGTTTTGCTGTGGAGCAGGCTGGTACGGGGCAGGAGCAGCAAAGCCACTATTGTATGAAGAACCAAATGGTTGTTGATAATTCTCAGCATAAGGACTGTTTGAAATGCTAGGCTGCGGCTTGGATGGTTGCTCCTAAGAAGAGAGAAATTAAAGAGGGATAAATCATACGAAATTTCTGAAGTCCTTTTTAAGTAAAGGTAACACGTTAAAGGGCGGAAGAAGATAATACTGGATAATAATGCTGAGAAGGATCAGCCATTCCATAACCAGATTGATCTGCAACATAGCCAGATCCAGTGTGCATTTGTGAGTTGTCAAAAGCCATAGATTTTGGTGCTTCTTTAACTGCAATATACCAATGTACTAAAAATTGTCAGATTGATTTCTGTTTGAATGGGATTGCATATCTGCACTCGGATAATTAACTTGAAATAAAATAACACCACCACATTTAAAAAACCACCATTGCCTAAATTATAATTAGACGATAAACCAGAAAAAGAATCACACAATTCAACTAGAAACAGGGTACATGGAGAGGGATATCTTAGTATACTTTTTAAAATATCAGAAACAGCCATGTCCCACTTCTTTACAACATAGTCGTGCATATACAGCAACATACCCAATGTAATCCCATGGGTGGGAACCAGGGAGGGTAAACCGGTAGAGTCTACGCGGACCTTACCCCTGCCTCATAAAGATAGAAAGGCTGTTTCCGATATAAGGTGAGGGGAGAGACAAACCTGGCTAGCCTTTCAAAGCTCAAAAGAAGATATTTATGTTATACTCTAACAACCAAATTTAGATCCCCGTATATTGAGGAAAAGAGAGGATACAGATTAATTTCTTGCAGTCGTTTGGCTGACACAATCTGAAGAGTTCGAATAAGAGAGTGGAATGGAATACACCCAATAACTATAAGCCTAGAAGTCTGAAATGGGAATAATCAACACCAAATTGTGAAACGGTACAGCTAGGGGTGTACAGACCAAACCGTCAAGTCAAACCGAACCGACGAACCAAACCAAACCGAGAAAAAAAAAACGACTTATGGTTTGGTTTGATTGGTTTGGCGTTAGAAAAAAAAACCCGACCATTCTTGGTTTGGTTTGGTGTTAACCAAAAAAAAGTCAAACCGAACCCAAATCAAACCGACATAATATATATATATATATATATATATAATATTCAAACTTTTTTATACATAAAAAATTAATTATAATCTACTTTTAACCTAAATTTTTCACTCTTCATCTCACTTTTTAGTTTCAAGAGAGTTTTCCGCTCCTCATTTTTTCATAATTATGGTTTTTTATTAGCACATGAGTAAAAACACATTTGATCTAATCTTCGATCACAATATAATTGTAAAAACTAAAGATTATAAAAAAAAAAAAACGAAAAAAACGAAAAACCCAAAAAAAACGACTAAAACCTAAATCGAAAAAAATAATTTTATGTTGGTTTGATTTGGTTTATAGTTTTAATAAACCAACATGATTGGTTTGTTTGTTTGTTTTAATAAAAACCGAACCAACCCGACCTATGTACACCCCTAGGTACAGCTTTGTTTGGTTGGTCAACACTCAAAACCATAGAAACACTTCTCGAACTCCTCATCCAGCCAAACCCAAAAATTTTACATGTCAGTATGCAAACACTAAAACAGACAAGTACCAGATAAAGGCAAATGATACTATGCTTAATTTACAGGGAAGTAGTTTATTTACACCACAAGAATCTCAGTAATAAGCTTCAGTCAGTTGCTTCCTTACTTCTCAGGTATACAAGTGCTATAACGAAAGCATGAAAAGACAATATTTGCAGAAGACCCAGGCTTAGCCAAACCATATGACCATTATCAGCATGAAAAAGAGATACAACAGTCAACTGCATAATAGTTCCGTTCTGTAATGGAGAAATATAACATCGCAAAACATATTGACCTGGTTCAGTGGAGAGAGCAATACGATCTCGTAAGATTGTCAATTCAGGTGACAATTCCTCGGAGCCCATAAGCTTCAAGTATTCCATTGCAGTAGTTAATAGGCCCTGACTTGCTAGGATTTCAGCATACTTCTCAAGAAGCTTGCAAAGAGAAGCACTAAATCTCTTTTGCCCAGTTGCCAATGCAAAGACTATTGTCTTTTCCATTAAATCCTACAGGTAGGAAGAGAAAATAGTGTTGAGTGTCTTACTGATAACACATAAATTCAGACGAAACTGAATGCAATACCTGAAGAAGGTCAACGTATGATTTTCCATCAGCCTTTCCTCCCAAGGCCCTCGACCATATTTCTATGGTTTTATCAATGTTCCCGGCACATATGTAACATAGTGTTGCTGGAAGGCTTTCACCAGTAGCCAAGAGTCTTGAAGCAAGTGTGTCGCACAATGAAGTCCATTCATCTTGTGGAGCAAACTGCATGAAGGTGATAAACAGATTAACATGTCAACTTCACTTCAGATGGATAACATAAAACTATCCTCAGTGAACATCCCAGAGGTCTACACTAAGCAGATTTTCATATATCCGACCTATGTCAATGACATAAAAAGGAAATAATGAATAGGATGTTAGGTAGAGGAACTTACAGTGCAAAGGAGTGCAAGTGTTTCCTTCCAGGATTTCAAGGGGCGAGTATTTACAAGGCTCATTAGATCATTGTTCACCATAGCAGCAACAACCTGAAATTATTGTTTAGAACAACAACTCAAATTCTGAAGAGCATGGATTTATCTCCATTCAAAAAATGACAACCAAGAAATAAATGGATCTTACCTTAAGGTATGAAGACTGACTAGTTTTAAGGTATTGATCACGAGTTCGCTCCCACAAAGAAGCACCACCGACATGAGCAATTACCAGAGCATCAGCCATTCTATTTGCAGATATGCATTGTGCAACAGCCCCCTTATAGTCACCGACAACCAAAGCGCGTTGAACAGTTTCATCAAATGATGTGTCCGCACTCTCCTCTTGTACATCCATTTCTGGTTGGAACTCCTTCACATCGACTGACTCGTCAACAGCAAAGGAATTCACAGACGTTGATACTGGTGTATCAGCTTTGGGACTTGGAAGATTGTTAAAGAAATCTTCCCCATTGTCCATCACGTGCATTAAGTTCTCTTTCTTTGCAGCTTCGTTACTTGAAAGATTCTCATCGAGGGCAAGGGCATTTACTTGCTCCGATATATCATTCTGCGTAGCATCTTTTTCTTCAACAGGCAGACTAAAACCAAGATGAGAAAGCAGTTTTGTCCTTGCATCCCCGTCCTCTTCAAACATAACCTTCAAGAAGCCCCAGACTTCCCTTTCACCGGAAGATCTGTTCAGAAAGTGCAAGCAAGCTAGTGTAAACCGGATGAGGAATGCAACTTATGGAAGAAAAAATTACCAATATGAGGAAAAAGACATACTCTGACTCTTGAAATTTCTTTTCACAGAAAATCCTCAGCGAGGTTTTCTCGCCATTCTGAATAGCAGTCTCAAATTCAGAAGACCGACTCACCAAACCTTGTTCAGTGACTATGCTATGCACATGGACCTAAAGAGGAGAAAATGTCAATGCAAAGCAAAAGGATTACGGAGGGATTACAGAAAATACACTGGCATACCTCTGTCTGTCCAGTTGGAGCATCAGCAGCACCAAAAGAAACAAGCTTTCCACCAAAGCCAAATGAGACTCCGGACTTTTTCTTAGACCACCACTTCGGAGCTCGTAAGGGAGCTGATCAGCACATGTAATGCAAATGAAAACACAAGCAGGTTAACACAAGGGTCACAATTTTTTTCTCCTTTCAAAGCAGAAAGAAACCAAAAGCTGTGTCATACAATAAAGCAGAAAATGAATAGCAGACAAGCTATGAAATCCGTAAAAAGGAACAGTTCCTCCACCCCACGTGGGTACTACCTAATAGCATAAAGAAGATGCACACTTCATGTACAACCTTTCTATCTTCTTATATTCATAATATAGGCATAATTGGCAGTGCATTTTTTCCTTTTTTCTATATTTTGGCTTTTGAGTTACGGCCCAATTCCTTTCTTGATATCTAGAGATCCCACAAGTTTCGAAAGTAGCCAAGCTAATTTTAACACGATCAGAAATTTATGTTACTAGATGTTGACCATAGGTAAGAAATGTCTCTGAGCAAAGCACTTCTTCCTACATTCAAATGGAAACATACAGCTGAACCTCAAAGATGTTGATAGTAAATGTTAAGAGAGGGGGGAGGAAGAACGTCGACAAAATTACATCACACCTGCGCCAAAATAACCATCTCCATCGCCAGCTCGACCACAGCCCTACAAAACATATTAATTTGAGTGCCACAATCACCAATCAAAATAAAAACGTTATGGCACAGGAAAACAAATTTCATAAAATGGAAAAAAAAAATTCCCTGTTCACCATATCATGTGGTCGTCAAAAGCAATCAAAATTCCAAGCACTAACCATCCGGAACATGATTATTTGAATGTTTAAGTCTAGTGAGGGATATTGTCATACAGGCCGCCCTTCCTCCTACTACATTACTTTAGCTAGTCAACATATCTCAACTCAAAAATAGCAGCATAATAACAGAACTGGTAAGAGGAGGAGGCAAAGAAAATCCTTCCGGAGTTCTTTATTTATATTCAGAATTCTGTGCTCTACATTGCAATCTGATAAATAAAGCATAAAAATTAAAAGGAAAAGACCTCTATGTTATAAATGCCAATTTTTCCATCAAATGATGAAGCTGAGATAACCCCTGGACACTTCGGATACCAGTGCACATCAAAACTCCAATTGGTTCCAGCTGGTAATTCGGAGACAATCTGAAAATTAGAGAACAACAATCAGTACTTCTTCAAAGCTTTCCATAGATAACCCAAAAAAGCAACCATTCACTAGTTCAAGAACCTTTACCACAAAGTGAAGGTCAACAGAGAACAACAGTTCTGAAACAAAAAAGCAGAAATTGACAACATGAGGATATGAATGAATAAACTGAATTTTCATTCACCTCTCCAGACACAACATCCCAGCAGATAGTGCGGTTATCTTTTGCACAAGTAAGCAAGTAGGAGCTGTCAATGGGACACCAGGACATTGCAATGACACCTGAGTGAAAAATATCCAGGATTAAAGGAAAATTGTTTAAGAAGACATCAATATAATATGAAGTGCAAAATAGAACTGTAATCCTTACAAAAAGGACAAACTAAAAGTTAAATTTTTTACTTTAAGATCAAATTATCTTGTAAACCAAGATGCTGCCCTTATTGGTTGCGTAAGGACTTTGAATGTAATTATGTTGAATATCTGAAGACTGAGATCATGGGAACTGGGCCCTCGGTTTATATTTAGTATAGTATACTTCGTTACACGTTAGGAAAGTCAAAAAAAAAAAAACTCACTCTAAAAGATCTTCAATTTCTATTAAAAACAAAGATCCCAAGCTTAGACGATTGAACTAAGTGACATGTGATTGATATTACTTAAATCTGGCAAAGGCAGTTTGTGCTCCCTCTACTTCGCATCCCTTTACATCTTTCCATGTACTCTCTTCAGAAGAGACTCTTCTTCCCCCACTCCTCATCTCAGTTTTCAGCATTTCTTGGGGGATACAGAGCTGAACTAATCCTAGCTGGCATTCATAAGAATGAAAAGAAATAGGGGGATACAGTTGGACTGGGGTGATCTAAACACAAAATTAGCATAATTATCCCTCCTTCCTTTCCTTCCAAATTCTACCATCCAATCATGAGGTTAAACTCTTAGCCATGTAATTGCTAATCAGAATCCTTTGTACCCACTGACAACATGTCCAATAACTTGTATTCAGAAACCAGCTAAGTGCTGCAACAGTTCTCTTTCTTTTGCCAAAAACCACCAGATAATGTAGTATGATTATCATGCATGGATCGACGGCCATTCAGTACCAAAACCCCCATAACCCAAAGTGGTGAAGCATTTCAGATGGATGCCTCAATGGCAAAAGACAGGAATACATTGAGAGAGCAGCAAAGAAGAAAAGGCTCCAAAGTAAAGGAGCAGGAACAAACTAATTACTAATTTTTACTCTTGAATCACCTTAAGAAACAACCATCGTACAGACTTGTCCAGCCACGTGCTTTAGAAAAATTAGTTCACTCATATAAAATGAAGCTTGCATATCATTTGTAGTCCACCAGAATATACTACCACTGCCATACCAGTCTATAACAATTGTTGCACCCACCCCACCCCACCCCACTTTTTTTTTGATAAGTGACTATAAACATAATTGACTGCATCTCACATTTCCAATCTTCAATAGAATTCAGCCTCATCTGTAGGATAGAATTCTACCATCATTTGTCTCTTTAACTTGCAAATTCTAAGACAACTGAAGCATGGAAATTATAGGTTTGGTGACAAGTTTGCAAAGAAGGAAGAGACAAGCTTTTCAGCACTTACCTTTAGTGTGACCCACGAACTCTTTCACAGGAGACAGTATATTCCGCATATCCCACAGCTGAAATAATAATATATTAGCTAGTTATTAATTGTAACAAGTCCGAGAAAGATGAGAGAGTGGGATTCTTACCCTAAGTGCAGGTGAACCATCTTCATCGGAAGCAACGATGAGCTGTGTGGCAACATCAGGATGCCATTGCAATACAGAGCACCGCCTTCTAACAGAATCTGTGAAACTGCAGAATTGCCCAATGCAGGTTTATTTTTCATTAGTGGTGTTAAATCATTTTTTTTTATCAAGTAAAAGATTTCATTGATAATAACAAGGCCATCTTGGCTGTATACAAGGGGTATACCAAAAAAGAAAAGAACTACAAAATAAGGTTCTCTCCAAAAGACACCCAATCCTCTATACAAATAGGAACTACATGGGTGCACCAAAAGAAACTAAGGGATCGGTTCCACCCCTTCAAAAGCTCTCCTATTTATCTCGTTCCGAATGACCCACATTAGAACAAGAGGAGTAACATTCCATGCCTTTCGCTTTTTTCTTCTAACTCCGCTCCTCCAACTGAACATCAACTCCTTCACAGATCCTGGCATCACCCAAGAAACGCCAAACCATTTGAAGATATCCCCCCATAACCTCGTGCCTTATTTGCAGTGTAATAGAATATGATCCACGTCCTCACCCGTCTCCTTGCAAAGGAAGCACCAACTCAAGCATACAACCTTTCGTTTCTAAGATTCTCCACCGTCAAGATTACCCCTCCTAGTAGCTAACCACATGAAGAAGCTCACTTTCTTCGGCACCTTAGGTATCCAAACAGAACCATAAGGAAATCTCTCATTCACCCTAGCCAAAAGCTTCTCGTAAAAGGACTTAACAGAGAACACTTTGTTATTCCCCAACTCCAAATCTGTTGACTAGTTCGCAATGATTTTGCAGTATAGCTAACAGTCTCTGGAGCTCAGCCACCTCCAGAATTGGAAATTCCTTCTGAACCTCAAATCCCAAGAAGTCTCATCCCCTTGTGTCCCCCTAATTTGTGGAACAGACGACTCCCTTTGACAAGAAACCCTAAACAAACTTGGGAATTCATCCTTAAGCACCAAGCCTCCAACACCACTTTTGCCCCCAAAAGCTAACTCTACTCCCTTCCCCAACCTTAAACCCAATATTATCACTAAAAGCTTCCCACCCCTTCATAATGTTTCTCCACACACCACACCTGAAAGGCAAAGTTATTCTATTTGTTCTCCATCACCTTCCTTTCTCCATATTTATCCGCTATTACCCCTCTCCGTAAAGCTTCTCCCTCCAACCCAAATCTCCACAAGACCAAAACTATTTGCCCCAAAGAGCTTTGTTAAAAACCTTCAAGTTCTTTAACTCCAAGACCTCCGCAGTACACCTTATAGTAACTCTCGAATATACTAACAAAATTAAAGCCTACATTTTATATACATCTTTTACCTTATCACTGGCTTCTGCTTCTTCAAATCCCACACAACTGAAACAAGAACAAAAGAAGGGAGCTATTATGACGACCTTTAGGAAGAAAGAATAACTCAGGCAACTTCCTCTCTCGCTCACCTGTTGTCCCGTTAAGTGAAGTAGACGCCAATATATGCTGAACCTTGTTATTCCAAGAGACATAAGAAATTTCACCTTGAGTTGATGATCCACTACCCTGCAAAAGGGAGTCAGAATCTGAGTTAGATACCTTAAATAGAACGTCAAAATTGAGAACTTCTAAAAAATATATACATATATACAATTATAGAACAGGAGAAGTGGATAGAAGAGAAAACACCATCAGATCAAAACCATTATTAACTGAAAGAAACAATAAACTAACTTTTATGATAAAGCACGGTTAAGGCCAGGAGTAACGGATAACAAGAGGAAACAGCACCAAATCAAAACCATTATTAACTGAAACAAACAATAAACTCAGTTTTCTGCTATGATTTTAAGTCGCACTCGTCATTCCTCTTAAACCATCATTCCATTATTAGTTACTTGCAAGCCACTTATAAGAAAGTATAACTCAGCGAGAGACCATCCGCTTCAAACTGCAGGTTTACCCAATGCATGGACTTAAAGGGTTGTAAGCTTGTACCAAAGTGCCTGCTGGAATAGCAAGGTGCACGCCAGTTAGGGCGAAACTAGTATCATTACAGATAGGACTGACACACTTAACCGGTTAACCCCCTCCCCAAACTATATTTAGTGGACTAAACAAGTTGGAATACCCTTGTGTTGCTAATGGATGACAAAAGGACTCAAATTCAGAACCACTACCTACTTTCATATTGCATTCACTTGCTTGAATAACCAATTTAAAAATTTTGTTCTACTGAAAAATACACACTTTTAGTTATTTAATTAGGTTTGACTGTTTGAAACCCCAAAATGTCACCAAAGTATGCCAATGTATCCGATTATCAAAAAGTGAAACAGCAAAACCATAAAAGAGCTCCTCTATTTGAACCAAGGAATGTTAAAACTCCCGCCAGAATCTAGTCCTCAAAAACACGTCCTTTTAAAACAATAAAAGAATGCATGTCCCTCTAACTACATCATTGCTTAGTTTCCAGATCATTCTTTTCAGTCAAGAGAAATATAAAGAAAATTGTGTGGAATATTTTTCAAGATTTTCTCGACTTTCAACAAATCCGTCGAAGTCTTAAAGCGAAGACCTTAACAAGGGAAGATAATACATGAACTGGAGCTACAAAAGGGTTGAATCCTAGTAGATTATGAAAACAATGTCACTCTGCCACTTATAATATCACATTGCTTATTGAAATCATTTATCAAAGCATTTTACCGACTAGTCAATGAAAATTGTATTTCAAGGCTGTCACTGCAATCATTCCACTGCAGCAACTTAGTTAACAACAAATGTCCCTGGGGCAAAAAGCTCTACAATAGGCAAGAAGGCAACAAGTGTGTTTCATCTAGCCTTGAATCTGAGCCTTTTTTTAGACAACAATTGTTTTAAGTAAAAAGCTTATCCATCCACAAGAAAAAAGGTTCTAAGTTCGAAACTTTACAAAGAGGAAAAAGGTGCTTAAACCCCTGACTAGAACCTTATCACTTGTACATTGTCAATTAAATATACTAATTCTCCCACTCATCACATATATTCTTTTACACCCAAAAAAAGGATAAGCTGTGACAATTCGTCCTGATTTTCTGGATAGAACTCCTAGTGCCTTCAAAATGTCTAGAATTCCTCTCTTTCCACACTATCCACCAAATGCAATGATCTTCAACCAGTTGTCCTCCCCGCCTATGTTCCCAATACTCCACTTCCACTAGTTATTCTACAGTGCCATAGAACTAGCATAACCCATCTTACTCATTTAAAAAATAAATATGTGCCAGAGATTTGTAGTTGTCCTGCAGTGCTGGAATAAGTGTGCATTGCTTTCACCCTCCTGTTCACACAAAGGACGTCTTGGACAAATCTGAAAACCTCTTCTTTGTCGCTTATCTTGAGGAAAAACTGACACCTTCAAAGGGATGTTTACTTTAGACTTGCTTCCAAGGCCAATTCTCCTTTACATGACCTCTTTGATTTAGCTGCCAATACACAGACTTTACTGAGAAGGCCTCTTGTTCAATTCTGACCTTTTCTATAAGCAACCTAGATTCTGACTTTGAGGTGTTAGTAGCTTCACACCACAGGCAATTAATCAAACGCAATGACTAATTGTGCAAAGCAACGACTCTTCTCATTATGACATGCTCCCCTCTTAGCTGCAAAGAATTAAGGGGTCTAATTGACATGGACAAATTGCAAAACTTCTCTCTATCTACGACATAGAGTCATTTCTCAAGGACTGCGACAGCGAGTTATTGAGGTTCTCTAAAATTAATTGCAAGGTTGCAACCAAGATGTTCACCCGTAGATTATGGAATAAAAAACAAACTGGAGATGGCTAAGGATGTAGAAAAAGACAAACTATGTTCAGATATCAATTACAAAGACAAGCCTAGTGAGCAACAAAAAGAGATGTAACATCTGAAGAGTATCTTAACAAATAGTGCATGAAAGAATTTTCAATAACCCACAAAGATAGGGGTAATATTGTTGAAAGGCATTGTGCCAACACAAAAATCACTCCCATTTTTAGTATCCATCAACACAACATCATTCCCTCTTTCCGGTGATTGTCCTACAACTGTTGAGCTTTATGGGCATTTCAACACTTCTTCCCATCAAACTCTACTAACTCTTTGGATACACTTTATTCTCAGACTAAACTACATCAATGATGTCCTACAGCGTAGTGTCACCATACTTCTATTCTATGAATGAGAATATATTCCAGTTCATATCTGCTAGAAAAAGTACTTTATTCCTAATGCAATTACCAACAACCTCTCGACGAAACAATTCCAACAATGCTTTTCTTTTTTTTTCATGTTCATTATTTGGGCTACTATTAACCATTCCAGTGACTTCATTTGTATTTCATGCTTTCAAAATAAGCAAATACAAGCCATCATCTTGACTCTTAGCATGTGTTTTTGGAGAGGATCATTAAGAATATTCTTTTTTGTAAAAAAATCATTTTGGATATTAAAAGGCAGGATAACATTAGGAATATCGTGCAAAATATTTTTAATGATTATGTCATAATACATTAGAATCCAAGAATAGGAAATATTTTAGGTCATGTATCTAAAATCTGCTATACAAAGTGCTATCTTATATATTAACTTCTTTTTTAAAAGAGAGAAATCCCAAGTACGTGGCACAAGGCTCAACGCTGAGTATAATTAGTCTGCCTCTCAACTTTTCTCCATCTAAATACCAGGTTGAGTCTTTCTTTATCTGTGGCAAGGTTTGAACATATGACATGCGCCCAATTCACACATCACACTCACACATCATGTGATGTGCTCTTATCACTATACCTAAAACCCAAAAACTAGGCACGCTAAGTACATTTTGATGGCATTGAATCAAAAAATAGCCTATCTAAGAGAAGATGAAACAACAAGTGCTTGAGAAGAAAAGAAATAGTGAGGGTGTGAAGGAATGTGCTCTGACAATATCATTCAGGCAATTTCATTCTTACTGTCCTAGGAAGAAGAAAAGGATAAAAGATACAGGCTCCATCTAGTATGTTAACTATCAATTTCAACAGACATCTCCTCTTCTTGCTTTCTCTCTTCACAACACCTCCATATATAACAACGGAAATTGAAATTAGCAATTGAGTGCTTCATCATTGTTCTTGTTCCTCATAAAGTATGCAACTGTTGTTACTCGAGTTACAATCAACAATACTAATCAATTTAAAAAAGATAAGATATGGAGGAGCATTTTAAGGATTGGGGCAACGTGCTTTACATTTGACTTGAATGAATGGCTACAGAAAACTGCAATAAGTTTTATCATTTTTCCTCAGTTATCTCTATTTCACTGTGTTGGCTTTAGAGGAGGTCCAGGATACAACAACATACTCATCCCACAAGAGGGGTCTGGGGAAGGAGGTCCAGGATGACACTAGAATTTATAAACATTTATTGCATGAGAAATGGTTAAAAAAAAAAGATTTTAAATATCAGATATTACATACTTTAAGGGGAGGGAAATGGCTAGGATCTGAAGGTTTTGCAATATCCCATATACAGATTTCACCTTCATCAGCTCCAGATGCAAGGAGATTTGGAGTAAACACATTAAACTCCAATCCGCGAACCTGACAATAAGTAATATGAGGGAAAATATATCACATAATCACAGGATTACGAAGAGATGCATGCAAAAAGAACAAAAGCAGGCAAAGCAGCGAATGGTAAAACTTACAGGCCCTTTGTGCCTCGACAGATTGCCGACAAGAGCACTTTCAATTGCCTCAGACCCGCTTCTACTTCCAAAGAAGAGACAAAAATAAAAATTATATAATGTCAATGTTGCAAGATCATAAGAAACATATAATTATTCAGCCCACAAGTTCAAAAAAAGCATCATAAAATGAGTATATTCCGTCCCTGTCTTTCACCAGTAAAGGATAACATATTAGTCTTGCTACCTTTTGTACACCATTTTCAT
Source organism: Capsicum pubescens (assembly GCA_030864215.1). Classification (NCBI taxonomy): domain Eukaryota; kingdom Viridiplantae; phylum Streptophyta; class Magnoliopsida; order Solanales; family Solanaceae; genus Capsicum; species Capsicum pubescens. The sequence continues at coordinate 264,729,986 of CM061538.1, forward strand.
TACCAACTGTAAACATAAAGAAGAAAAGAATTTTTTTCCCAGAGTTGGAGCAAATAAAAAAGTATAGGTGAAAAAAGACAAGGGCCTCAATGAGGAAGTTGTTCTCAAAAAGAGTTTGGATTGGAAGAATTCTTATCAGGAAGGTTTAGTAATGCAGACAGCATCTGGCAGCTCATGCATATTTCGTGTCACATAATAAATTTCCAAGTACATTCTGTACTAAAACAACTAAGAGATCTTCAGAAAAGCAACCGCAAAAGTATGCCCTGCTATAAGATATTAGTTCAGAAATTCTCCCATCCAAGTTATGCAGTCAAACACGAAACTGAATCACAAAAATCATTTCTTTTGAGAAGCCATGATCATTTTGAATTTAAACTTTGGCACAAATTACTAGAAACACTACTCGCTACTTCCAGCAAACCCAACTTCTAAACTACCGAGTTCAACGATTGCACATTAATCACCAAACTTTTGCACTTTTAAAGAGAAAATACATATTTTATTACTAATATTTTAGAGCAGAGAAAATGTCTTTAGGAGTTTAGGCTACCAAATTGAAAGGAATCCTGTCCTTCAAAAATGCACCGAAACCTGGATCGCTTATCGCTGATCTAGTTCATTTACAGCACCAGTATTTCACCAAAAGAACAAATTTTGAAAACATTAGACGTTTGCATTTAGTTTCAACTCTTATATTATCCATCTACAAAGAGAATTCCTCACATAGATATCCATATAAACCGTAAATTCATCATCAGACTGAGAATTAAGTAAGCGAAACAGATATTGAAATTACGAGATCAGCGGCTTGGGATTCCAAAGTCCAATATTGCCATCAACAAGTCCACCAGCAATAATACCATACGAAAACTCCTCGGAATTCGACTGACATTTCCCCCACGACAATCGATTGAACCTCTCCGAACTGGGAATCGAACCTGCGAGAACCAGCTGCCTATCATCCGCCAGCTGCCTATCATCCGCTACAAAATCAACCTCGAAAATGTCGAGATTCGCTGTGGAGCTGAATGATAGATCCACCGCTCCCGCCATCGTTCCCGCCGCCAGATACGGTGCCTCCGGCGCGAACGCCGCCGACGCCGATCTGTTCACCACCTTTATGCACGTCATCGGATCAGCAAAATCGAAATTGAAATTGAGAGATCTAGGGTTAGGGTTTCAGAAATTGGGATCGAAGAGATTGAAATTTTATAGATCGAGAGAGGACAGAGAGTGTGGAGTCTCTCTCTGTTTATTTTTTCTCTCTTTGTTTGGGAATTTTATTTTTACAGATTAGGTGTTCTGGATATATAGTTCCATTTGTTTTTCCTTTTTACATTTTATTTTTATTTTTGTCGACTTTGATTTGGGGAAGAAGGGTAGAAATGGGTTTTGAGGAAAGTTTGAGGTTGATATTGGAAATTCACAAGCTTTAGATGATGGAACTTGCTTTCGTAATAAAACCCATTCACGTGTTGCCACGTGTAATGTTTGCATGCCTGAAAGTAGGAAACAGTAACTGAAAATAAAAAACTAGGACATGGCTAAATTGTAACAACAAAAATGTGTGCATTTAGCTCCATGTTGTGCACAATTGCTTTTGCAATCTCATTAACTTTTGATATGTTTATAAAAAATTGAAATATTAAATTGTTTGATAAAATTATTGGTTGAAATTGAGATATTCATAAAAAAAAATCGGAACTAATTTTTTCTAAAGTTATCATTCAAATTTTCGAGTGATTAAATACATCAAAAAAATTAAATTATATTCAAGAAATACATTATTAATAATTCTCAAATCACAAAGTAATTTAGGAGAAGAATCAAGTGAAAAGTACTTATTTTAAGTATATTGACTGAGTAGGTATAGCTCAAGCTCATTTTATAAGAAGTACTTGTTATTAGATTTTTTATCCTGATTTTTTTACTTTACTTTTCTGGAAAAAAAATAAAAAATTCTTTCATATTTGGATAATCTCTTTTTTGGAGAAAGAATTTTGTAACTTTATAAATAGAATATTCATTTTTTCAAGACATAGAAATTTTTTTTATTTAATTTCAATATATAGCTCCGTTGGTGAATCATATCAAATAATATATTAGCTCTGTTGGTGAATCATATCAAATAATATATTCTTATCACAGTTTTCTTTATCTACTGAATATTTTTTTTATAGTTTGTAACTATTAATTTTCGCATGATGTTCTATCAATTTCGAACTTAACAATTATGCTAAAGCTTATACATTGAATAGAATTTGATCAGTGATACGTGAACGTGCTTCACATCATCATCACATCAATCACCTCGATGGTTCATTTATTTTCTGTCAAATCTAAGTTAAGATTTTTTTATGGCCTGGTAAAGTAGGCATTGTTGTCGTCTCTAATTTTATATATTTGTGCATATTTTTCTAATTTTGTTTTAAGCTTCGTATTTTGTAATAAGATTTAGTGATGTAGGTCGAAAACTTTATACAAATATTTCGATATACAAGGGTGCAATTAATATAAATATTTTCATATTCAATTTGTTTTATCACTTTTAAAAATTCCTTTCAAAATGTACATATGTCTTATTTATGTTTTGTTATAGAACAAAATGGGAGCATCCAACCCTAAAGACTCATCTAATATCAACAAGATTCATTTAACCTATAAATCCACTGGCGTGTTTTTATTTATTTGATGAAGGATAATTAAAAAATAACTTGAGAATCAACAGTCTCGGTGGTCACAATTGGCACCACTCCTAGCACGCAAACCATCACTAAGTCGTAGCCCCATGCATAGCTCGACTAACTCTAATACCAATGTTACTACTGTTGTAGATCAAACAGGAGCGCTTAACCCAAAAGACTATTTGATGGGTGAGAGAACTCATTCTGTTTATAATCCATTAAAAAAAATTCTTTACTTAGCCGATGAGAACAATTGGTACATAGCTGCTAGAAAACAAACGTCCTCATTGGTCGCATGACTGGCATAGTTAGTCATGGCTGGGCAGTTGGTCACAGCTAGCATCCATCTTGAGTCCAAGCCATCGCTTTAAGTCACAGCCTCTGCATGGATCGACCTGTTATAATATTAATATTATAGACCCAATAGAAACGCCCAAATCAAAAGACTAGCTAGTCAAATATGTGGAAGAGCTCATTGGACCTGCTGTAAAATCATTAACATTTTCCTATTTATCTTATGAGAGACAATTGACATATAACAATCATCCTACTTGAAAACAACTTCATCGAACGTGACTAACATTCTTCTTGATCCAGGTTACCACTCTGAGTCGTAGCCCTATATGTGAAAACCGACTCTAATATCATACTATGGATCAATTAGAAAACCTAACTCAAAAGACTAATTTAGTAGGTAAGAAAACAGTTTAGCCTATCAATCCATTAACATTTCTCTATTTATCAGATAAGAAAAATTAACACATAACAATATCCACCGCTTGAAAACTAACAATCTCATTGATTAAGCTAGGCCCAGTTAATTATGGCTAAACTTCGTTGATCACGGTTAACACCCTCTCTTTAGGTCCAAGCCATCACTGCTGACACAGAAGTCACCACTCAAAGTTGCAGGGCCATATGTTAATCGATCAGCTCTAACGCAGATGTTATAGATCAAATAAGAAAACTCACCCTAAAGGCATGTCTTATAGATATGGAGAATCTTTTAATCTATAAACTCATTAGCACTTCTCTATTTATCCAATGAAGAACAATTAACACCTAACATATAATTTTTAGATAAATTATACGAATACCTTTTCTATTTAGCAATAGAATTTATTTTTCGAATAACAAGAACTTTCTAAAAATATATATAATTTGATCAAAACATAAAACTTATATACAACCAGCATATAAATTCCTATGATATATATATTTTGTATGTTAGTGTATGTATGTTAGATCTTATGTATACGCTATTTTGATTTTTGCTCAGTGACAAAGGAGTACACACTTCAAATAATACACTATTTATTTACATCAGCATTAAAATAAATAACATTTCCCTTTTTTTTCTTCGAGTTTTAATACAAACTTCTAACAGAAATGCAATTCATCTTCAATAAACTCCCTTAAAATTGTGATATTCTTAATCGTTTGTAGAATTGTTCATTCCCCATGGATAACAAATTTCGCAAAAACTCATTTCATATTCAGAATTGTGAAGTATTTAATAAATATGAATGGAGTTATTTTCAATTTTGTTGAACTTGTTTGATGAGGGAAAAAATATTGCGCTTGAACGTGTTTTGAGGAGAGACAAGAAGAAAGATGATGAAGACTATGGTCCAAAATGGTGAACATAAAAATCTAATCTTTTACTTTACTTCAAATATTAAAATATTATTATATTTTTAATTAAGTAAATTATCATGAAAATAATAATTAGGCCCCGTTTGGCCATGAAAATATAATTTTTCGAAGTTGAAGTTGGAATTGTGTTTGACCATGAATATAAATTAAAATTGTTTTTGAAATTTTGTGATAGAAGTATACGTTTGAAAAGTGAAACAAGTAAAACTTGTTTTCACTTTTCCAAATACAATTCCGGAATTGTATTTAGAATTTTTATGGCCAAACACATTCAGTTTTCACTTTTTTCACTAAAGTGAAATAATTTTTCGGAAAAAAGTGAACTTTTCATGGCCAAACTATATACGTTTGGCCATGAAAATTTCAAATACAATTTCGAAATTATATTTGAAAAAGTGAAAACAAGTTTTACTTGTTTTCACTTTTTTCCACTCAGACTTCTCTCACAAAATTTTAAAAATAAGTTTAATTCATATTCATGGCCAAACACAACTCCAATTCCAACTTCAACTCCGAAAAATTATGATTTTCATGGACAAACGAGGCCGAAAAAATTGGAGTTGTGTTTGACCATAAATATAAATTATTATTTTTTAAAAAAAATATGAGAGAAATAGGAGTGAAAAAATAAAAATAAGTTTTTCTTATTTTCACGTTTTCAAATACAATTTCAAATTGTATTTACAATTTCCATGGCTAAACACTATTGTTTTCACTTTTTTCACTAAAGTAAGATAATTTTTCAAAAAAAGGTGAAAAAAAACACATGGCCAAATGGCTACTAAGTTGTAAAATAACTTACCCTTTATGATAACTAAATTATAAAGTAACTTTTCCATGTAAAAATCCCTTCAATAATAGTGTTTGATATTACATCTATGTAAAGCTTCTTAAAAAACTGAGCTCATTAAATCGACTTGAATTGGTCTATGTAAAACTTGAAAATTTGAGCTCATTTAAATTGATTTGAATTGGTTCAAAACTTCAAGTAATTAATTTTAAGTTGATACTCGACAACACCACTACACATCTATATACATTCCAGCCATACTTCAAAAAAAAAAAAATTGCAACCCAAAAAAAAGAAGAAAAAGTTAGGCTAATCGTGCGTGTAATTAAAATCAGCAGGCTTATAAGCACTGATATTACACAAAAATCAGTAGGCTTATAAGCCCCAAAAAATATTATTACTTGTTACTCTATATTTTTAACGAGTCTTCTGTTGAAATATGGAGTGAATGTTGAATGCATTAGTGGCACAATAACAAACTGTAAGCCAATTAGTTGAAGGTCAAGAGAGGAGTTAGTCAGAGTTAGTTGTGACAACTGTCAATGAGCTGTAATTTTAGAGGCATAGCACGCATAGAATGAGGGTGACATAGCTATAAATAACACTTGTACTGCATAGAATCAACTAAGCAAAAAATAAAAATGTCTTTTCTTATTTTCAATTCTCTCTGCACATTTCTTTGTTGTAGCTGTAGTTCTTCAATGGAAGCTTAGATTTGCTTCATTATACTCAGAAAATTGACATGGTATCAAAGCGACGATCTTGTAGAACGAATAAACAACAATAATCGCAGTAACTTGGAGAAGAAATTAGGCTCGAAAACAAAGGAATCATGCCAGAAAATGAGGTATCAGCTCTCGATCATAATCCTCTACTTCATCTTCAACCTTCTGATGTTCCTGGCATAGCCATTGTTCCGATCAAGCTCACAGGGCCAAAAAATTATGCCCTGTGAAGTAGATCAATGAAACTAGTCCTAAGAGAAAAAGAAAAATTGGGTTTTGTTGAAGGAACATGTGTTAAAAGCAGTTATAAAGGTGTTCTGGCGGAACAAAGGAAAAAATGTAATGCTATTGTGCTTTCATGGATTGGAAGTGCAGTTCCAACCGAGTTGATACCAGGAATTGTTTACGCATCAAGCGCCAAAACAATTTGGTTAGATTTCAAGGAAAGGTTTGATCGAACCAATTTAACCAGAATTTATCACTTGTAGACTGAAATTGCTACACTTAGACAAGGAACAGATACAATGACTACTTATTATTCCAGAATGAAAGACTTGTTGGATAAAGTTAATGTAATGGTGCCTTTACCATGTTGCAACTGTGTGGAATCAGCTTCTTATGTGGAACACTTGAAGTCACAATGATTATTCCAATTTTTGATGGGGTTAAATGAGAGCTATGGAAAAATTAAAAGTAACATTCTCTTAAGAAAACCTGTGATATCTGTAAATATGGCATATGTTGTGGCAATACAAGAGGAAAGTCAGAGAATCCTAGGTGTGGTGGATAGTAATAGAGATCCATTGACTATGTTTGCAGGAAGAGTACATGGAGTCAAGTACAAAAAACCCAAAGAAAAGCAAGGAGAGCATTGTGTCCACTGTGGCTATAGAAATCATTTGTCTATTGACTGCTATAGAATAGTAGGGTATCCTACTGACTTTAAGAGTAAAAAGAAGGTTATTCAATCAGGTGACTTCAAAGCAAGAGCCAATTCCATCATTAAGGAACTACACCAAATGCTTTTGAAAGGGGACAATATTTAGGTGGACACATCAAAGAAAACACTAAGGAATAATACATGACTGGAAATGCAAGCATAGAAGATCATTTCACTAAAGGGAACAACACAAGAGCTTGTCATTTTACAGAAAAATAGTACACGCAGCTGGTGAATATTGCTGATCAAGCATCAGGTTCTGATTGTCCATCAAACATGGTAGGTATGAGTTCCCTTTTATCCAAAGAATATGAGTGGATTATAGATTCGAGTGCCACACGTCATATCACGCCTTGTAGAGAACTCTTAAGTGCTCTCAAAAGTTTAACAAATCAGTCTAATAACAAGGTACAAGTACCAACAGGAGGAAGATGTGAGGTTGAAAATACTGGTAGTGTGAGCATTTTGGGAGGACAAAAGTTTCAGGATGTACTATATGTTTCAAATTTTAAATTTAATCTTCTATCAGTTGCCAAGATAACTAAGAAACTTTGCTACTCAGTTTCCTTTTCCCCTGATTTTTATGTGTTCCAGTCTCTTTATACTGGCAAGCTGATGGGTATTGTGTAACACCCCATATTCAAGTACGTGTATTGACGTATTCAAGTATGTGTATTGGTCTTATTTATATGGAATTAATTTTTTATTTTATTTATACCGGAATTTTCCCGTCGATGGTTTCGTGCGAAGGTTATTGAATAAGCTTTACAACGATATAAAGATTTTCAAAAACGGATAGGTTTCGGATATAATCGAGCACGTTCAAAACTATAAAACGGTAGCCGGGATATTTGGGAATAGTAAATGTGCAGGAAAATTTCCTGCACACAAACTACTGAGGCCAGCCGAATTTTTGGGTCAACTTCGAATGATCATAACTCCCTTAATATAATGAACTGAGAGAGCTGCGACTAATGAAAAGAAAGATCTTTGAGTCTTATTTCCAATTCAATTAGTTTCATCCAAATCCAACGTCTTAGTAAGGAGTTATACTCGTTTTACTTCAGCCTATCAAAACAGATTTTTAGGGTCAACTTCAAACGACCATAACTCCTTGTACAGGACGAACTGGGTGTCCTACTTTATATGAAATGAAATCCCTTTGAATTATCCTTCCAACAATACCAATTTCACCCAAATCTGATATCGGAGCAAAGAGTTATGGTCAATCTACTTTAGCTTATCAAAACAGTCCACCAAAGGACAGATTTGACATTATTTAAATTTTAAAGGCATTTTCGTCATTTCCTATTATATTATGGACGGGAATATTTGTATATATACATGTATATGAGTTCAAAAAATCATTTTCATCATCAATCATTGAGAAAGAACAAACCCTAGCCAAATTTGACCTTTAAATTACTTTTGATTCAACCGTAGAAATTCCAAAGTAATCCGATAACTGCGTTTGTCATCTCGAGAGCTTCAAACGACACCTATTATTTGTGCAAATAGGATTGTATAATCAAGAAGTGAATTCTAAGGTATGAATATTATTTGCCTTTGTTCTTTTCCATATGTATATGTGTGATAGAGGATTATATGTATTGATTGCTATTGAAAGGTGATGGAAATAGGGTTATGGACTATATTGCATGATTTGATTTTATTGAATTGTGGAAGGTGGATATGGTAATTGAGTTATGGAAGGTGGATATGGTAATTGAGTTATGGAAGGTGGATATGGTGATATACTATTGAATTGATGATTATTTATGTCTATGGCTCAATTTGGTTTAATGGATTGGTTGGAAGGATAAATGAATCCAAACTTGATATTGGAGGATGTTGTATGAATATGCATGGCATGTGAATGTAATTGGAGTATAAGAGGGTTAAAGTGACACCCTTTATGGTGTAATTAAGGCTTACTACTTAACCACTAGTTTGGTGAATTCAAATAATTGAATTGTGACGTTTGGTTGCTAATACTAAATTGCTATATATGTTCATTGTAGATAAGTAATCCAAAAAGACGGGAAGTCCATTTAGGTCTAGTATTGAAGGTTGACAGTCAGGTATGTAAAGCATACTCTATACCATATCTTTGGCATGAAAGTGAACAATTGTTCTATTAAGAAAGTTTCCAAAGTTATTCAATAACATGTGATCCATAATGGTTTTGTATGATGTCCTACGTTACCAATGAACTTGTTTCCACCCTATAAGATGTCAAGACATTCCAATACTTACTTGTTTTCCAAATCTTACATGTTTATTGCACTAATAAATGTCAGAAGGTATCCGGTTACTCAAACAAGATCCATGTGCTATTAATGACTCCAAAACGTTTCATTGATATACCAATAAGTTCCTACTTCATTGTTATGGAATTGATGACTCCAAAACACGTCATTGATGTGCCAATGAGTTCTTACTTCATTGTTATTGCATTAATGGTCTATTTATATGTCTCTTATTGATGTATCATTGTTTCAAAGTATCAGAAATGCGGTGACGACCGAAATAACAATCTCAAAGATTAATTGAACTAAGTGATGGAAGTTCTCTTTTATTGGGTGGTATCCCAGGGGCATAAGCCTATCATGGGTCGATCCCTATTTATGTGTTTATGGGTGGTATCCCAGGGGCATAAGCCTATCATAGGTCGATCCCAGTTGATATGTACTGGATGTAGCCTAATGGTCACAGTACAGTACCATAATGATTACAAAGATGATAAGAACGAAGGTAAAGTGATTGAATAAATACAATGTACAGGTTGTCACAAGTTCTAGTAAGTGTGGTCCACTCCTATTACAATTTATTCACTTATTTCTGATTTCTATTGAGCTCCTATATCATATGTGATTATCTATAGCTTTACATACTCAGTACATATTTCGTACTGACGTCCCCCACGAGGGACCTACATTGCATGCTGCAGGCACAGGTACCTCAGCTCATACACCACATAAGTAGGAGCCAGGATATCCAGCTGTTTTTGGTGAGCTCCAGTTTGCTTCGGGGCTTTCCGTGTCATATCCAGTCACTTTTGGTATTGTATAAAAGTTAGTTATATGGCGGGGTGTGTCCCGACCTTAGTTAAACTCTGTGTATTGTCTAGAGGCTTTGTAGACCTAATGTACAGTCAAGGTGGTGTTTTGTTAATAGACGTGATGGATCCAACGGCTAAGTATTGTATATACATATATATGTGTGCTCGAGCTTATACAGGTGATTATTTCCTTTTATATGCGACATGATGTTGTTCGAATTTCAAGTTGTCATAGAGGTATGCATGGGAAGTATAAGGTTATGAGCTGGTTTTCCCGGGCCTCCTCGGTTACGGGTGTCGGTCCGCCCCAATAGGATTTTAGGCGTGACAAAAATGGTATCAGAGAAGTTCGTCCTAGTGAGTCTACAAAGCCGTGTCTACGTAGAGTCTTGTTTATCGGTGTGTCGTGCACCACATCTATAAACAGGAGGCTATGGACATTTAGGAATTGTCTTTTTTCTTCATGTTTTAGATCGTGCGATAGAGCCTATATTGTATATGAAGTCATAGTTGACCACTGAATCCGTTTGTTTCTCTTATTATAGTAATGATGTCGGTTACCAGAAGCAAGAATACCGATAAGCAAGTAGATGTGGCTGCCGGAGAGGGGACTAGTAAGTCACCCACTATACCAGCTAATCAAAGTGAGGCTCTAGCTGAGCATGCATCAGAAACTTCTTCCACTCTGGAAGAAATAAGGGGGAGGAGAACTATATCCCCAGAGCCACCTATTAATGCTGTTGATCAAGATCTTAGAAATGCAGTGCAACTTTTGACTCGTATAGTTGCTGGGAAAGCTCAAGGGCAAGCCATTCCTACCACGGGTCCTAGTCGTACAGATAGGGCGGTTAGCCTTCGAACATAAGATTTTCTTAAGATGGATCCTCTCACTTTTACTGGATCAGATCTTAACGAGGACCCACAGGACTTTATTGATCAAATTCAAAGGGCCTTAGATGTTATGCGTGTAATGGGTAGAGAGACAATGGAGTTAGCGGTGTATAGATTCAAAGGGGAGTCTATATATTGGTACGAGGACTGGAAATGATCTAGGGGTATTGATGCACCCCCAACTACTTGGAAAGAGTTTAAAGAGGCATTTTTTGATCATTATCTTCCATTCGAGATTCGTCAGGCCCGTGCAGATCAATTTTTAAATCTTCGTCAGGGGAATATGAGCGTGAGGGAGTACAATCTCCGATTTAATTCCTTGTCGAGATATGCTCCTAATGTTGTGGCTACTATGGATGACAGAGTTCATCAATATATGGATAGGCTGGATCCATATCTGGTTAGAGATTATACTATTTCCGCTTTGATCAAAGATATGGACATAGTGAGGATCTAACCTTTTGCACAGAAAATCGAAGATCAGAGGCAGAAGAGAAGAACATAGGAATTAGAAAGAGGATATTCCAAGAGGGCTAGATCTACAGGGCAATTCATGGCATCCCAAAGAGGGTTCAGACCACAATTTTCTGCTAGACTACCTAGGCCATTATCTTCTTATTCTGTAGCTAGTGCCCCACCACAGTTCTAAGGGTCCAGAGAAAATCAATTTGGGCACAAAAGTGAGAGTCAGAGTTCGCGGATAGTGGGGTACCAAGGGCAAGGGAATATGAGCCAATAGAGACCTCCTCGAGAGCCATGCAATAAATGTGGAAGGTATCATTTGGGCGCATGTTGGATGGGGACCAATGTTTGTTTTTGGTGTGGTATGTCGGGGCATATGATAAGAGAATGCCCACGAAGGGGCATAGGGGGTATGGCACGACCTACGAGGTCATTTGTTGCATCATCATCATCATCGATGCCTTATTCAGAAAGTGGTGCACAACCAATGGGTCGTGTTAGAGGTGATAGAGGAGCCACGAGTTCTAGCGGGGCTCAAAATCGTACGTATGCTCTAGCGGATCGACGGAATTTAGAGGCTTCCCCAGATGTGGTTACAGGTACGTTGTCTATCTTTTCATTCGATGTATATGCCTTAATTGATCTCGATTCTACATTATCTTATGTTACTCCATTGGTTACTGAAAAGTTTGAAAGAATACCCGAACTGTTAGTTAAGCCATTTGAAGTGTCCACACCGGCTGGGGAATCTATTATAGCTAGAAGGGTCTACCGAAACTGCATAGTAACTGTTTGTGGTCGTGATATGATGGCTGATCTTGTGGAGTTAGAAATGGTAGATTTTGATGTTATAATGGGTATGGACTGGTTGGCGTCTCGTTATGCCACAATTGATTGCTGCACGAAAATGGTATATTTCCATTTTCCAAATAAATCAGTCCTTGAATGGAAAGGTGAAATTGGCGCACCAAGAGGTAGATTTATTTCTTATTTTAAGGCAAGAAGAATGATTTTCAAGGGATACATATATCATTTAGTTAGAGTAAGGTATACAGAAGCAGAGCCACCAACTTTTCATGCTGTTCCGGTGGTAAATGAATTTTCTGATATATTTCCTGAAGATCTTCCAGGTTTGCCTCCTGAACGAGAAGTAGAGTTTGGTATTGATGTAATACCAGGCACCCAACCAATCTCCATTCCTCTGTATAGAATGGCCCCGGCAAAATTATGAGAATTGAAAGAGCAATTGAAAGATTTTCTAGAGAAGGGATTCATAAGGCCTAGTATGTCCCCCTGAGGAGCACCAGTGTTATTTATGCGCAAAAAGGATGGCTCGCTGAGGATGTGTATTGATTATCGACAATTGAATAAGGTGACTATTAAGAATAAATATCCTCTCCCAAGAATTGATGATTTATTTGATCAGTTACAGGTCAGGTTACCACCAAGTGAGGGTCAAAGAGAAGGATATACCCAAGACAACTTTCCGAACACGGTATGGTCATTATGAGTTTCTAGTTATGTCATTTGGTCTAACAAATGCAGCCGCAACTTTTATGGATTTGATAAATAGGGTGTTTAAGCCATTCCTGGATGTACTTGTGATAGTTTTTATAGATGATATTCTAGTTTATTCAAGATCAGAAGAGGACCATGCCAATCACTTACGACAGGCATTGCAGACTCTTCGTGATTGTAAGTTTTATGCAAAGTTCTCTAAATGTGAGTTTTGGTTAAAGTCGGTGGCATTTTTGGGTCATATTGTATCTAGTGAAGGGATAAAGGTTGATGCTCAAAAGATAGAAGCTGTGAAGAACTGGCCAAGGCCCACAACGCCTACGGAGATTCATAGTTTTCTTAGGTTGGCCGGTTATTATAGAAGGTTTGTTGAAGGCTTTTCTTCCATTTCAGCACCCTTAACCAAGCTAACCCATAAATCATCCAAATTCCAATGGAATAATGCCTGTGAGAAGAGTTTCAAGATTTAAAGAACAAGTTGATTTCTACACCCGTGTTGGTACTTCCAGAAGGCACCGAAGGGTATACAGTGTATTGTAATGCTTCTAGAATTGTTTTAGGATGTGTATTGATGCAGCATGGTAAGGTAATAGCATATGCTTCTAGACAATTGCGGCCACATGAGAAAAATTATCCTACACATAATCTTGAGCTGGCAGCAGTTATTTTTGCTTTAAAGATATGACGCCACTATTTATATGGGGTTCATGTTGATATATATACTGACCATAAGAGCTTGTAATATATTATTAATCAGAAGGATCTAAATTTTAAGGCAGCGGAGATGGCTTGAACTATTAAAGAACTCCGATGTTGATATCTTGTACCATCTAGGGAAAGCAAATGTGGTAGCTGATGCGTTAAGTCGTAAGGCTATGATGGCGCCTATAGAAAGTCAAGGGATGATTAAAGATCTTCACCAGTTAGCTAGTTTGGGAGTTCGCCTTCTTGAAACTCCGGACAAAGAGCTTATCGTACATAATGCTGCGGAATCTTCATTAGTAGCTGAAGTGAAAGAGAAGCAATATGCAAATCCTATTTTATTACAGCTTAAGGAGAACGTTCAGAGTGGTGCAACCAAGGCATTTGAGCTTACGCGAGAAGGAGTACTTCAGTGCCAAAACCAATTGTGTGTGCCAGATGTAGACGGGCTAAGAAAGAAGATTATGACAGAGGCACATTGTTCAAGGTATTCCATTCATCCAGGATCAACCAAAATATATCAAGATTTGAAAGATATGTATTGGTAGAATGACATGAAGAAGAGCATCGCAGAATTTGTAGCTGAATGTCCAAATTGTCAAAGAGTTAAAGTTGAGCACCAAAAACCCGGAGGTTATATGTAATGCATTGATCTTCCAAGATGGAAGTGGACATGATCAACATGGATTTCGTTATTGGTTTGCCTCGTATATCCCGGAAGTTTGATTCTATATAGGTGATTGTTGATAGGCTTACCAAATCCGTATATTTCCTACCAGTTAGGACCACTTACACAATTGAAGAGTATGTGAAGCTGTACATTAAAGAGATAGTCCGATTGCATGAGTGCCAATCTCTATTATATCAGATCGGGGAATCCAATTTACCGCAAACTTTTGGAAGTCTTTTCAGAGGTGTTTGGGAACACAAGTGAAGTTGAGTACAACTTTTCACCCTCAAACAGATGGACAAGCAGAACTTACCATCCAAACACTTGAAGATATGCTACGAGCTTGTGTAATAGATTTTAAGGGCAACTGGGATGATCATTTACCTCTTATTGGGTTTGCCTACAATAATAGCTATTATTCAAGTATCAAAATGGCACCATATGAAGCTTTATATGGAAGGAAGTATAAATCACCAATAGGATGGTTCAAAGTGGGTGAAACTCTTTTGTTCGGACCGGATCTTGTTTATCAAGCCATAGAGAAGGTTAAAGTAATTCAGCAATGACTGAAAATAGCCCAAAGTCAACACAAGTCATATGCAGATAGAAGAAGGAGAGGGCTAGAGTTTTCTATAGGTGATTGGGTATTTTTGAAGGTATCACCAATGAAAAGGGTAATGAGATTTGGCAAGAAAGGGAAGTTGAGTCCACGTTATATAGGCCCGTATAAGATCACTTGAAGGTTTGGACAAGTTGCATATGAATTAGAGCTACCCCAAGAGCTCTCATCAGTACATCCGGTATTTCATATGTCAATGCTTTGAAAGTGCATCGGAGATCCATCACATATCACTTCTACTGAGGATGTGCAAGTTGCGGAAGATCTTACCTATGAGGAAGTGCCTATTGCTATTCTAGATCGCCAAGTTAAGAAGATGAGAAATAAAGAGATAGCATCTGTGAAAGTACGTTGGAGAAATTGTCAAAGGGAGGAGATTACATGGGAAGCTGAGCAAGCAATGAAATCTAAGTACCCTCATTTGTTCAAAGATGAAGAGGAAGTTCAAGAAACGGAGTTAGAACATTAACAAGTAAGTTTTTTTTTTATATATGCATAGTATTTATGTGATGATGTGAATAATAATGATGGACTTGAACTTGTTTCGGTTGAATAACTACGCTAACATTTGAGGACGAATGTCCTAAAGGGGGGAAGGATGTAACACCCCGTATTCAAGTACGTGTATTGGCGTATTCAAGTACGTGTATTGGTCTTATTTATATGGAATTAATTTTTTATTTTATTTATACCGAAATTTGCCCGTCGATGGTTCCATGCAAAGGTTATTGAATAAACTTTCCAAAGATATAAAGATTTCCAAAAACGGATAGGTTTCGGATATAATCGAGCACGTTCGAAACTATAAAATGGTGGCCGGGATATTTGGGAATAGTTAATGTGCAGGAAAATTTCCTGCACACAAACTACTGAGGCCAACCGAATTTTTGGGTCAATTTCGAACAATCATAACTCACTTAATATAATGAACTGGGAGAGCTGAGACCTATGAAAGGAAATATCTTTGAGTCTTCTTTCCAATTTAATTGGTTTCATATAAATCCAAAGTCTGAGTAAGGAGTTATACTCGTTTTACTTCAGCCTATCAAAATAGATTTTTAGGGCCAACTTCAAACGACCATAACTCCTTGTATAGGACGAACTGGGTGGCCTACTTTATATGAAATGAAATCACTTTGAATTATCCTTCCAACGATACCAATTTCACCCAAATCCGATATCGGAGCAAAGAGTTATGATCGATCTACTTTAGCTTATCAAAACAGTCCACCAAAGGACAGATTTGACATTATTTAAATTTTAAAGGCATTTTCGTCATTTCCTATTATATTATGGACGGGAATATTTGTATATATACATGTATATGAGTTCAAAAACTCATTTTCATCATCAATCATTGAGAAAGAACAAACCCTAGCCAAATTTGACCTTTAAATTACTTTTGATTCAACCGTAGAAATTCCAAAGTAATCCGATAACTGCGTTTGTCATCTCGAGAGCTTCAAACGACACCTATTATTTATGCAAACAGGATTGCATAATCAAGAAGTGAATTCTAAGGTATGAATATTATTTGCCTTTGTTCTTTTCCATATGTATATGTGTGATAGAGGATTATATGTATTGATTGCTATTGAAAGGTGATGGAAATAGGGTTATGGACTATATTGCATGATTTGGTTGTATTGAATTGTGGAAGGTGGATATGGTAATTGAGTTATGGAAGGTGGATATGGTAATTGAGTTATGGAAGGTGGATATGGTGATATACTATTGAATTGATGATTATTTATATCTATGGCTCAATTTGGTTTAATGGATTGGTTGGAAGGATAAATGAATCCAAACTTGATATTGGAGGATGTTGTATGAATATGCATGGCATGTGAATGTAATTGGAGTATAAGAGGGTTAAAGTGACACCCTTTATGGTGTAATTAAGGCTTACTACTTAACCACTAGTTTGGTGAATTCAAATAATTGAATTGTGACGTTTGGTTGCTAATACTAGATTGCTATATATGTTCATTGTAGATAAGTAATCCAAAAAGACGGGAAGTCCATTTGGGACTAGTATTGAAGGTTGACAGTCAGGTATGTAAAGCATACTCTATACCATATCTTTGGCATGAAAGTGAACAATTGTTCTATTAAGAAAGTTTCCAAAGTTATTCAATAACATGTGATCCATAATGATTTTGTATGATGTCCTACGTTACCAATGAACTTGTTTCCACCCTACAAGATGTCAAGACATTCCAATACTTACTTGTTTTCCAAATCTTACATGTTTATTGCACTAATGAATGTCAGAAGGTATCCGGTTACTCAAACAAGATCCATGTGTTATTAATGACTCCAAAATGTTTCATTGATATACCAATAAGTTCCTACTTCATTGTTATGGCATTGATGACTCTAAAACACGACATTGATGTGCCAATGAGTTCTTACTTCATTGTTATTGCATTGATGGTCTATTTATATGTCTCTTATTGATGTATCATTGTTTCAAAGTATCAGAAATGCGGTGGCGACCGAAATAACAATCTCAAAGATTAATTGAACTAAGTGATGGAAGTTCTCTTTTATTGGGTGGTATCCCAGGGGCATAAGCCTATCATGGGTCGATCCCTATTTATGTGTTTATGGGTGGTATCCCAGGGGCATAAGCCTATCATGGGTCGATCCCAGTTGATATGTACTGGAGGCAGCCTAATGGTCACAGTACAGTACCATAATGATTACAAAGATGATAAGAACGAAGGTAAAGTGATTGAATAAATACAATGTACAGGTTGTCACAAGTTCTAGTAAGTGTGGTCCACTCCTATTACGATTTATTCACTTGTTTCTGATTTCTATTGAGCTCCTATATCATATGTGATTATCTACATCTTTACATACTCAGTACATATTTCGTACTGACGTCCCCCATAGGGGACCTGCATTTCATGCTACAGGCATAGGTACCTCAGCTCATACACCGCACAAGTAGGAGCCAGGATATCCAGCTACTTTTGGTGAGCTCCAGTTTTCTTTGGGGCTTTCCGTGTCATATTCAGTCACTTTTGGTATTGTATAGAAGTTAGTTATATGGCGGGGTGTGTCCCGACCTTAGTTAAACTCCGTGTATTGTCTAAAGGCTTTGTAGACCTAATGTACAGTCAAGGTGGTGTTTTGTTAATAGACGTGATGGCTCCAATGTCCAAGTATTGTATATACATATATATGTGTGCTCGAGCTTATACAGGTGATTATTTCCTTTTATATATGACATGATACTGTCCGAATTTCGGGTTGTCATAGAGGTATGCATAGGAAGTATAAGGTTATGAGCTGGTTCTCCCGGGCCTCCTCGTTTACGGGTGCCGATCCGCCCCAATAGGATTTGAGGCGTGACAGATTGGTAGAGAACGAGAAGGTTTGTATATACTAAAGGAAAAGTTGATGGGGTCAGTAGCTTCGGTAAGCAAAGTAGCAGACAATAATAAATTATGGCATCACAGGCTGGGACACCCTTCTTTTGGAGTAATGCAACACATGCCAACTTTCACACTCACTCTTGGCAATGAAATGCAACAAGATTGTGATGTGTGTCCTATGGCTAAGCAACATAGATTGACGTTTCCCACATGTAATAGCAAAACTAGTAATATTTTTGACTTAGTGCATATAGATGTTTGGGGTCCTCACAAGAAGCCTACATATGATGGAAAGTATTACTTTGTTACTATTGCCGATGACTGTAGTAGGTACACTTGGACTTGCCTAATCCAATCTAAATATGAAGTAATAGTCGTTTTGACTGATTTTCTTGTGTTGGTTTCCAATCAATTTAAAACTACTATGAAAACTATCAAAACAGACAATGACATAGTGTTTTTTTAACTCAAAGTGTAGTGAGTTATTTGTGAAACATAGAATCATCCATCAAAATAGTTGTGCATACACTCCACAATAAAATAGAGCACTAGTGAGTAAACATAGACACATACTCGAGGTAGCAAGAGCTTTGAGATTTGAAAGTGCAATGCCTATCAGGTTTTGGGGTAAATATGTGAAAACTGTTGTGCATTTGATTAATAAAATGCCTACACCTGTCTTAGATGGGAAATTTCCATATAAGGTGTTGTTTGGGAAGGCTCCTACACTAGAACATTTATGGGTGTTTGGGTGTCTTAGTTATGCTAGTAGGCTGCCCAAACAGGATAAATTTGGTAGTAGGTCCAGGAGAGCAGTGTTTCTTGGATGCTCAGAGACTCAAAAGGGTTATCAACTCTTGATCTAGATGATAACCTATTCTTTATTAGCAGGGATGCGGTCTTCATGGAATTTTCTTTTCCTTTTAAGGGTGGAAAGGACCAACTGACCACTGATATGTTTAATGTGGTGTCATTCCCACATTATGATATTGAGGCCGCCTCACCTAATTTGGTATGTTCTCATCCTGATCCCAATCGTTCTTCTTTCGATCAGCCTGTTACAGGTGATTTTGTGTCTAGTGAGACATATATGGATATTTTTCACCATGAACTAGAGGTTACCACAAACATCCCTCCAGCTGAGTTACCAGTAGAAGCTGCAGTAGATGTGATACCAGTAGAGTCTGCACTAACATTGCCAGAAGAGATCTTCCCACATCTTGGACCAAGCAGACCGCACAAGCCACCAATCTGGCTCATTGGCTATGTTACTACCACCAAGCCTACCACCAATTGCCCTTTTCCCATCTCTAACTATGTGTCCTACTCTTACCTCTCTAGTTCTTACCATGCTTTCTTGAGCTCTTTCTCTTCTCCCACCGAACCAAAATCCTTTCAAGAAGCCTCCAAATATCCGTAATGGATCACAGCTATGCAGGATGAAATAGGGGCATTGGAAGCTAATCATACCTGGGATCTAGTTGATCTTCCTATAGGTAAACATGTTATTAGTTCTAAATGGATCAATAAGATCAAATATAGGGCAAATGGTGAGGTGGACAAGTATAAGGCTAGGTTGGTAGCTAAGAGATACACTTAATAAGAAGGGCTGGACTATTATGAAATTTTTTCTCCAGTGGCCAAAATGGTCTCTGTTAGATCAGTTATTGGGGTTGCAGCAACCAATGATTGACCTTTATATCAAATGGATGGAAACAATGCGTTCTTGCAAGGTGATTTATATGAAGATGTGTACATGACTGTGCCACAAGGATTTCAGAAGCAAGGAGAAAATGAAGTGTGCAAATTGTTGAAGTCACTATATGGTTTAAAATAAGCTTCACGACAATGAAACATTAAATTGTCTACTCCCTTTATAGAAGGAGGCTACACTCAAGGTCATTATGATCACTCTCTTTTCACAAAAAGAGATAAAACAGACATAGTGATGATTCTCATCTATGTTGATGATTTGTTGATCACAAGTAGTTCACAACACATGATTGATGCAACAAAGCAATTGTTGCATAACAGGTTCAAAGTGAAGGATCTGGGAGTGCTCCGGCACTTCTTGGGTATTGAAGTAATAAGATCCCACAAAGGGATAATTCTGAATCAAAGGAAGTAATGTTGATTTCAGGAGTTGGCATGAGTAGTGCTAGACCAGCCTCAACACTAATAGAGATGAATGTAAAGCTTACTACAATGAATTATGATTAAGTGGTAGAAAAAACTGATGATCCCGCATTACCAGATATTACTAGTTATCAAAGGCTAGTAGGAAAGCTGATTTATTTGACAATCACAAGACCTGACATCTGTTTTGCAGTCCAAGTCTTAAGCCAATTTATGCAACACCCTAAAGAATCACGTAGGGAAACGACCTTAAGGGTAGTAAGATATGTGAAAAATGCACCAGGTCTGGGAATACTGTTGAAGAAAAATACAGACATGAACTTAGTAGCCTTTTGTGACTCAGACTAAGCATCATGTCCAAACACAAAAAGATCAGTTTCCGATTATGTAGTTCAAATGGGAGGTTCACTAATTTCTTGAAAATCTAAAAAACAACACACAGTAAATCGCAGCTCAGCAGAGGCTAAATATAGAAGTATGGCAACTGTTGTATCAGAAGTGGTGTGGTTAGTTGGTATCTTGAAAGATTTAGGAGTGTCAGTTGCCAAATCAGTGACATTGTGACAAGAAGGCTGCCAAATCAGTGACATTATGTTGTGACAACAAGGCTGCCATGCAGATAGCTGCAAATCCTATGTACCATGAGCATAGAAAGCACATAGAAATATAGCTGCAAATCCTATGTATCATGAGCATACAAAGCACATAGAAATTGATTGTCATTTTGTGAAGAAAAAAATGAATTGATCCGAACAGAAATGTTAAATGCATTAGTGGTGGATTAGTGGCACAATAACAAACTGTTAAGCCAATTAGTTGAGGGTCAAGAAAGGAGTTAGTTAGAGTTAGTGACAACTGTAATTTTAGAGGCATTATAGGCATAACACACAGAGAACGAGGGAGACATATCTATAAATAGCACTTGTATGCATTTTAGAGGCATATCACACATAGAACGAGGAAGACATATCTATAAATAGCACTTGTACTGCATAGAATCAACTAAGCAAAAAATAAAAATATCTTCTCTTGGTTTCAATTCTCTCTGCACAATAGATTTGCTTCATTATACTCAGAAAATTGACATCTTCCCTTGCACAAATAACTCCCATAGGATATAACTTTTCAAAATCTCAAATTTTGTTTTTTTTCCCCGGATTTTAGCGTTGTAATTTTTTCCTCTAGTTTTAACCTCACTTCCCGTAATTATATGAGTTTGAATTCTGTATTAGAATGTTAAGAGTAATACTAGAACCATTTTATAAGCTAAAATTCAAATTGAAAACAACAAATCGCGAGTACAAAAAAACCACCATGGAGAGATAGTGAGAAAGGTAGCTAGCTGCATTGTTTAATGTTTGGGATCATCTTTTCCCAATTCAACAGGTGGATTGTGACGATCAGAAGGGAAGTTGATGCGTCCTATTGAATGTTGAGGGACGAGCTTCACATTCTCACAATTGCATATCTCAATCATGAATCCATCTGGATCTTTAATGAAGAGTTGATCGATTGTTGCGCCTTCTTCTCCTCCTACCGTTCTCTTTAGGTATTTTATGTTGAATTGCTCCAACCTTTGCACCATTCCCTCCATGTCTTCACTCTGCACAATATATATCACCAACTTCTTAGTACCATGAATATACCGCACAAAGTAAAGTACAGATTTGGGCTTTCAATCCAAATTATTTTGGGAGAATGTTGAAACTTGTGAAAATGTATAGTAATTGTAAATGTTGGGGATAGTTTTAGAAATTTCTGATCATACGTCTTTCCCGTACTCTTAAGGATTGTTTGGTGCAGGGACTGAATTATTTGGGGATTGACTAATTTATTCCAGTGTATATCCCGCATAGGAGATGAAATAAAACATTAAGATGAGATATCCAACAATTAAGCCAGGATAAATTTATATTGTCTATTAAATCTTCAATAAAATTTTATAATAAGATTAGGATAAATTTATTTTGTCTGTTAAGCCTTCGATAAAATTTTGTAATAAAATTCATCTTAATTGCTAAAAGTATTTCTAAAAGTAAAAGTAGGATAGTTGTTGCAGACTTGCAGTCTTATGGGGCTCTTTAGGCACTTCGATTAGTGAACATTTTCTAAATACTTCATTTTTGGGCAAAGTTAATTTCCTTTACCTTCATCTCAAGTTCTCATGAACCCTCTTAAGATTTCTTAATCAACCAATGCCTCAATAATATAATCAAACACCTATCCAATTTTCTAATATTACTAATTATCTATCTTCAATAGATATTCCTACCCCAACAACCAGAAAAAAACTTGAAATAAATCATTTCTATTCGTCTTTTGAAGGAAAAAAACACAGGCTACTAAACCGCCTAAGATAATATTGCCAAAAGTCACCCTTATAAAAAAAAAAAGTATACCAATTAATAAACAGGAAAGACATAAAAAAGATTGAAAGGAAATTGTCAAAAAAGAAACCTGGAAAGAAATATGATTATCCATGGGGTCGAGGTTATCATTATCATGAGTATTATTAGGCAATCTATCTTCATCCTTAGCATGAACCAAATGAATGCCAACCCCATAGTTAAACAACCATGCTCCATCAAAATCAAAAGCTTGTGGCCTCTCAATCAACACGAACCCAAGTACTTTAGTATAGAACTCCAATGATTTTTCCACATCCTTACAAAGTCTCGACACATGATTCAATGCCATTAGTGGAATTTCGTCCTCGTTCTTTTTCTTGTCCTCACCTTTCTGTTCCCTAATTTTTTCTTCTTCTTCTTGCTCATTTTTCCTTTCTGCTTGCCTTTGCATTTTTTGGTACGTAGGGTGGACAAAGTAAACTAGTGAAAAGGTATTAAAGAGTTTTTTAAGTTGATGTAGAGATGAAATTAAGTTTTTATTAGCAATGGCGGTAGCTGAAATTTGGCTTATGACATTGACAAGTTGCATGAGGGTGATGTACGTGTGAGGATACCAACAAGTAGGGGTGACGTGTATTTTCTCGTATTTGATATCTGGTACTCTGCGTTAAAACACGAGTAATAAATTCGCCTCTCCTACACTGCACCGTAATTTTTAATGCTTTGACTTTGACGCTGTTTGGATAGTAATTTGTCATAATTTTATAATGTATAGTATAATATAATATGATATAGTATTGTATAGCAAAGTAAAATATCTGTATCATTTATTTATTATTATTTAAGAAGTATTTTTTTTATTTAATTTGATGGTATGATATTATATTATAATGAATAAATTTAATAAAATATTTTTAATTATTATAAATTTTAAATTTATTAATAAAATAATTTTTTTTCTTTATAAATTTATCTCAAATTATGCCTTATAAATATATTAAGATGTTAAATTCATGAAACTTCTAACAAAATCAAAATTTTATATTGATGAAATAATCAAGAACTAGAACTGCAACAAAAATATTTAAAGTTCATAAGCAACGCTATAAATAAATAAAATGCTTGATCTAAGCTGATACAGAAATGGGTAGAGAAAAGCATAGGCAAGCTTTAGTTCATAGTTCTCACTGAACTCATGTTAAACTATAAAAAACATGAATAGCAAAGATAGTCAGGTAGTCCCACAGGTGAGATTTCTTTCTTTCATTTTATTTTAATGTATCTTTTTATTGGGAGAGAGAGAGGATGAGGATGGCTGGAGAAATAAGGCGCCCTATTATTTCTCTGTTGTTAATTGAATGTTTTGTTGTCTAAGAACATCGGAAAATTATGACAAAATTTGATTGAGGATAGCATAATTTTTTCTAAATCAGTAATTGAGGCAGCATAATCTTAACATATCAACAATAAATTATGCGGAAAGATAGCTCATGCTACAAATTACAATCATCAAAACTACAAGTTATCATTCCTTTTACCCAAAAAAAAGAAAGAAAGGAAAAGGAAGGTTAAGTAGCACGTTGTTTCATTTTTAGAATTTATACTTTTCATCATCATCAATAACCAATACTTCCCCCATTGAAAAGTGAACATTCACCTTACCTGTGTTTCCTGTGAAAATTGAAGGAAATATGTCTTTTAAATCTTGAATAAAGGATTGGTGACATTGACCAACTTAAAGGGTCAAACATCATTAGAAAATTTGATGAAGTTAATTATGAACTTGATTAATATTTTTAAAACTTTCTAATCTTTTCAAAAATACAAATCAACCCACACCCCTCTT
The DNA here is from genome assembly GCA_030864215.1 of Capsicum pubescens. Taxonomy (NCBI): domain Eukaryota; kingdom Viridiplantae; phylum Streptophyta; class Magnoliopsida; order Solanales; family Solanaceae; genus Capsicum; species Capsicum pubescens. The sequence goes on from CM061538.1 coordinate 264,754,423, forward strand.
CAATCCAAATCAACCAGTCTCTCTCCTCTCTCTCTCGACAACTTCTCTTAACTCTCTCCCAACCAACAATTCTGCAAAATTCTTCCTTCAATCCCCGGCGATTTCCACCTCCGGTGAAAAATAGTCGGGCGAGTTCCTTTTCGACTTTCAACCGTCAATCGACGTGAACACTTCTCCGGCGACAACAACTTTGTGTTCTTCATCGTCTCATTTCCTTTTTCACAGATAAAAAATTATGAAGAAACAGAGGAACTTGAGCCAACTACTCTTCTAATATTGAAATGTGGACTAAATAAAACCTTAATTTTTGGCATTTCTTTTTTTTTTTGTCGTACTGTTGATTCGAATTTGTTGATGATTTTTGTTCACAGTTGTTGTTCTTAGTGTGTGTGTATGTGTTGGTGTTGCTGGGTTGATTTGTTGTTTATCTTGGTAAAAATGGTGTTGCAACAGATGAAACATCTGATACAACAGATGAAACATCTGATGCAACAGATGAAAATATCTGATGCAACAGATTAAAATATGATGCAACAGATTAAAATCTGATGCAACTATGAAAATCTGATGCAACAGATGAACAATCTAACAGATCCTTCATCTGTTGCGACAGATGACTCTTCTGTTCGGAAGAAATCTAAACAATATTGATCCAACAGATAACTCATTTGCAACAGAAGAGTGATATATTTCAACAGTTCAGTAATTTGTTTTTATTGTCTCCAATAGTTTACTCATCTGTTGCAACAGGTCAATTATATGTTGCAACAAATAACATACCTGGTGTAACATATCAATGATTTGGTTTTATTATTTCCAACGAATTACACATCCGTTGCAACAGGTCAGTTATATGTTGCAACAGATAACATACCTGGTGCAACAAATTAGTGATCTATTTTTATAGTTTTTAATGGATTACTCATCCATTGCAACAGGTTGGTTATATGTTGCAATAGATAAACTACCTGGTGCAACAGATCAACAGATTAGTGATCTGTTTTAATGGTTTTCAATGGATTACTCATCTGTTTTAACAGGTTAGTTTTATGTTGCAACAGATAAACTACCTGGTGCAATAAATTAGTGATTTGTTTTAATGGTTTCCAATGGTTTACTCATCCGTTGCAACGGTTGGTTATATGTTGCATCAGATAAAATACCTGGTGTAATAGATTAGTGATCTATTTTTTATTATTTCCAACGGTTTACTCATCTATTGCAACAAGTCTATTATATGTTGCAACAGATAAACTACCTGGTGCAACAGATTAGTGATTTGTTTTTATGGTTTCCAATGGTTTACTCATCCTTGCAACTGGTTGGTTATATGTTGCAACAGATAAACTACCTGGTGCAACAGATTAGTGATCTATTTTTACTGTTTTCAATGGATTACTCATCCTTGCAACAGGCTGGTTATATGTTGTAACAGATAAACTACCTGGTGCAACAGATTAGTGATTTGTTTTTATGGTTTCCAACGGTTTACTCATCCGTTGCAACTGGTCGATTATATGTTGCATCAGATAAAATACCTGGTGCAACAGATTGGTGATTTATTTTTATTATTTCCAACGACTTACTCATCTATTGCAACAGGTCAGTTATATATTGCAATAGATAACATACCTGGTACAATAAATGTGTGGTTTGTTGGAACTATTATTTTACCGTTATGCACGTTAGATTTACTGTTATCTTTTTTTTAGTGATGCATTAATCAATTATAATCTATTTTATGTTCCTGTAAATTTAAGATAGTATGACTCCCAAAAGAAAAGAAACCGAATCAAGTCCAAGTAAAGAAACAAGTGCAGCAGCTCGGCTACATCCACCACTCTATGAGTTTGCTTTACAAGCATTATCTCAATCAGGAGCAGAAGATAATGAACACGGGGAGGAGGAATGTCTCAAAAGAGATGATCCAAATGCTAATAGGCCTTCTGCCGAAGAGTTAGTCAAAACCTTCAGCATTGATCGTTATCATGTGAGAATGCAGTGTGATGGTTCCACAGATTTAACGGGTGATTTCGCGGTTAAGTCATCCATGGGAAAATCTTTCGACGCCTTCAGAAAAATACTTCGAGAATAAAAATTGGATGCTTATTTTAGGAAAAGTTGCTTTAGGCAATATCTTGATTTGCCGGAGGACAACAATGCTCGTTTTCAGATGAAAATGGTATACGATCTTCTTAAGCGTAGGTTTATGTATGAAAATAAAGACAAGATGGATGAGGTGTGGATAAATTACCATGGCATGCTTGTTTGTTTTGGTTGGAAGGAGTTTGCCATAGTTACCAGACTAAAATGTTATCCTTCTTCTCAAGTTATACCTACTCTGACCAAAAAAAAATACCCCACACACCTAAAAAAGGCAAAGGCAAGTCGAGTGATCGTGAGGACCTGGTGTTCATTGTTGGTCTGATCTTCAAAAATAAAAATTGATAGAAGCATTGAAAGGTAAAGAACTCTCAAATAAGCACAAGCAATCATTGTGCTTGGTTTGGTTTGTACATAATATTCTTTGGGCGAGAGACGTTAATAACAACATAAGCCCCGATTTAAAAAATCTCTCTGAGGATCTTGAGGCATTTAACAACATCCTTGGGGTTATGAAAGCTTCAAAATGCCTGTCAAATATTTGTTGACTCCGTTAATGCCAAAGGCAGTCAACTTATATGGCTTTCCATGGGCCTTCATGGTAAATATTTCTTTTATCATGATATGATTCATCATTTTTTTATTCAATAATGCTTTTGATTTATTGGTGTTATGTTATAGGTTTGGGCATTTGAAGCATTCCTTATTTGAGAAAACAAGTGAACTACCAGGAATAAGTTTCCTATCCAAGAATCTGAGATGGTTGTCGGCCAAAACTGATAAAAATGCAAAAAAAAATTATCTTTTCAAACCCTCGAAGGAAGCAGTAAGTCTAATTCTAATCAAGTTTTTGTTTTAATTAATGATTATTTTAAATGATTTCATCATCAATCTAATATGTGTACTGATTATTTTAGATTGTCCATCCGTGGCTTGTTCCGACCAACTGAGAGTTGAAGATGCCATTTTTTCTTACTTTATGGTTTATGCAAACTATATCGAACCCTAAGGTCGTTGATGGAATAAAAATGGAATTGTTTAGAGCAACAACTATCAGAAGAAAAATAATTTTGAAGAGTGGACTTGTTGTTGTTGATGATGGTAGTGGTAGTGGTGCTGCTATAGGGGCTAATGATTCCCCTCTTATAGTTTTTGAAACAAAAAGCCATTATGATTATGATCAAACTGGTTGTACAAATTTTTCTCCAGATTTTGCCACATCTAGCGAATGTTTTGCATGCAAATGTCAGGACTGCAAGGCAAAACACGATAGAGTGATTAATGTTATTAATGCACTAACTGCTTCTGTAAAGAAAATGGCATCTAAGAGGGATGTTATTCCATCAAAGAGGATTTCATATCCATACACTCCACTAGAGATCAAGACGGTTAAAAGGAGAAGGAAAGATACTTCCAAGGCATCATCAAACATCGAAAAAAACAAAATTACAATGTATTTGTCTTTGTCTTGCACCATTATTCAGTGTGCAAGGGCCACAGGAGAGCAGCATGAGCCGAAGAAGGTGAATGTACATTATCTGTTCCAACAAACAAACAGGCACATATCTGTTTCAACAACTGATACATCTGCTGAAAATTATCAAACAAATATATACATTTGTTGCAACTGTTATCTAACTTGTTGCATTAGATACGTTATCTATTGCAACAGATGAATCTTATGCTGCAACAGATGGATCATCTGTTCAAAATTATTGTACTGCTCTGATTTACCTGTTTGAATTCGTCCCAACAGATGATCCATCTGTTGCAACATAAGGCTCATCTATTGCAACAGATGGACAATCTGTTATTAACATTGACAATTTATGACTTTTCAGGTAGATGTCACTGTAGAAGCCACTGCTGAAGAGCATAATATCACAGTTGATAATCCATCAACTGCTTCCAAAGAAGAAGAAAAAGTGGAGTCTGTCAGTTTGGGAGAATGAAAGAATTACCCATTTGAAGGGTTCAACATCTCGGACGAGGCTCCAAAAAAACTAACACAGTTGATCAACGACTATTCAGAATGGATTGCCGATGGGCTGTTAAAGCATCATGCCGGCAGGTACATAAATTAATTTTTAAAGATATTAGTTTATACGATTCTTGTTGTAAGAACGTGACATTAACACATATAAATCATCATGTAGAAAACATAATGACAAATGCTACAAAGTGAACGAATCGAGTCTTGATTTTGATATGTTCGACTTTGTTGTTGCACATCCCAAAATGAAGAATTAGTTCTATTTGATGTCACAGCCCCAAACTTGCTGGAATGATGAGGTTTAAATGCCATACATATTACTATTAGTTAATATTTTATTTAATTGCATCTGTGTATTAATTTTTTCATCACGTAATTTGAAATATTTGATAATATGTGCAGCACATCGATGTTATTTTTTACTACCTCCGAAAGAAGGCTAAGTTGCTAACACAAGAATAATACAGATACACGACAGGTAATTTTTTGTACAAAGTTTACATCAATAATGCCTACGATAGGTATTGTCAACAACAACCGGATTTTCCCAAAATGTGGAATGCTTAATCAATATCATCAAAGGTTTTAATATTCCGGCTGTCTTACCTTGGCATTTGATCAACGAAGTGTACATCCCAATCAATTATGGTGATGAATTTCATTAGGTGTTGGTTGTCGTCGTTCTAAAATAAAGGCGCATCCAAGTTTATAACTCGATGTAGCGAAGGGGACGTTTCGAGCCGTCGTCTGAGATATAAAAGCTGGCCAAAATATTGCCTACTTACCTTGATATGAGTGGCTTTTTGGACCAAAAGGTTCGTACTGATTGGTCAACGATTGAAGCATACCAGGATAAAATGGGTAATCCATTTGATGTACAATATGTTGAAGGAATTGCTCAACAAACCATTGGTAGCATGTAAGTTTAAGTGTCATGATTTAGTTTTATTTCACAAATTTCACAACGCTTGCATGAATGGCAAGATATGGATTATCTATTTTTTTAAAATGCAGGGATTGCGGTCTTTTTGTTGCCGCGTATGCCGAGTATTTGAGCGATGGATTACAAGTACCAAATGAAGGACTTGATGCTGAATTACTCTGCAAAAGATATGCTGCTCTTTTATGGAAATACGGAGAAGCGAAACCTTAGAAGCCGTAGGCAAGTGACATTAAAGATCCACGATGACCAAAGCCGAATTCCGCAGCACCGGATGAAGAACAGCTTGTCCATATTGAGTAGATCTTTATATCTTGAGTCCATCAATGTAATAACCTTTATTCCTTGGTTTGACTTGTTGATTTATTTGTAGAGTAGATCATTTGTACCCATAATGATTTTTTTACATTTCATTTATTTGTTGAGTTATTTCATGTAATTTTTGAAGGCTTCAGCTTATTTTATGTTGTCTATGAATATAATTCAATCCTTAGTTTTGAACATGTTAATTGAAATGGAATCCTAGATTCAAATATCGCAATAGATATTACATCTGCTGCAACAGACGACATATCTTATCAAATAGATTTAGACATATGTTACAACGTGAGATGCAACACGTAGGTCATCTGCTGGAAATTATATAACAGGTCTTCCTACTTTCTTGATTTTTTCCAATAGATTACCTATTAGTTGGAACAGATAGATTATATGTTACAACATATTGGATATCTGTTGCGACAGACAGAATGGGAAACATCTACTAATACAACAGATGACCAACCTATTCCAATAGATAATCAATCTATCATTACAGGTGTTATATCTGTTACAACAAATATACTATCTATTGCATTATAAAAATTCAACTTGGCCAGTATAAAATTTTATTGCCACTACATGTAAAGTGAAGTGGCTTGAAATGAAAAATTATTATCGTGTTCGTCTCCGTCTTTGTACATATTCTTCTTTATACATGGGCTCCAACCATTTATTTAGTATCCCATAAGCCCAGACCCATTGCATCTTTCCCATAATGGCATCGCACATACCGATCATTTCTGTGCTGGTCAGCAAACACTCGATGTTTGCAAGCGAGTACGGCCCCGCACACTGCATCAGTTTTATTTTTTAGGAGCTTGATGTTCTTATTTCGACCTTTAAAATCCCATAATTCCTTCGTCAAGACTTTAATCGGCAAATGATCTATCATCTTACTCTGCATCAACAACTTGGGCAACAATTTCAAGAGTTGTTGCATGTGGGCAAAAAATGTGTCCTCGCTGAAGACAGGTAAGTTGCAGTCATAAACCTTAATCTTTTCCTCGTAGAGTAGTATCTCAACAATGAGAAAATGTTTGACTTCCACGTTCATGACTGCAAGGATTCTCTTTGCATTGGTCCAGCTCTTGCCATATGGATATGGCCTATTCCCTCTAACATATTTAATCGCTTCTTCATCCCATTGGAATGTAGAAACTAACTTATCAAATCTTGGGCCATCGAAATCAGCTAGATTACGGAGATCAGTGTACCTATCCTTGAAATTATTGTAGAAGTTGAGGTCCATTATTCTATCAGCAGCATCATAAGCATTTGGGTACGCTAATTGCATGCCCCTCATGAGACAGAGAATTTCATCAACGTACTATGGTATAAGAAAATTTTTAAATAGGTTAGTAATTGTAAAGAATAAAAACACAGTGGAAAGAATCCGATGCAGAGGGTTCTCTGAATCAGTTCACAGATTACCCAGCCAACGCAACTTATGCAACAGATGTGTATTATGTTGCAACAGAATACCAAGCTGTTGCAACAGATTTCACATCTGCTGCATAGATTCATCTTCATGGAGTAAATTGGAAGGCTAGGTTAACAAAAGTAAACTTACATTTTCCTCGTACCACTCACGCATATTTGTCATATTTGTGAAGTCTTTGGAGGCAAATGAATGCATAGTGTATTCTTTTTGAACCTTCATCCTTCCATTCATGATTTCTTGCAGTTCCATCTTCTTTTCCTTACCAAGTACCGCGAATATGTCCACCTTCTTCAGCGCCCATGAACTTCAATAACTCTTGGAGCGGGAGGAGTTGCAATTTTTGCTATTTTCAGAATGGAGAGAATTTGTCTAATTTTTCTTCTCTTCCTCCTAACCGCCACTGTAGGAGTGCATGGCTCCCTCACCTCGTTGGATGGTATGACACCCCTCTTGGATTTCAACTCCTCGACAGCTTGAACATAACCTCTAGCTTTTGAAGGAGTTTATCCTCTTTGTTCTTGCACACTTTGTATTTACAATGAGAACATGAAGGTGAAGAGGAGTGAAAAAGACCACTGTAAGGGTGGGAGGGACTGGTGTAGGGGTGAGAGGGACCTGTGCAAGGGGTGTTTTCAAAAGTATTTATTTTTTGCTGAGCACCAACATGCTCATAATCACGACTGACAGCAGCAACAGCATCAGGATGACTGCCACCATCATAAACAACTCCACCAGTAACACCCCCAGAAGAAGCACCCGGATCTGTTGCACTTTGAGGTTGGTCGTGAAGAGCTTCAACATTAGGCTGACCTTGCCTAACTGCTCTTCTTATGGATATTGCTCCAACCAATTCCTTCTTTATTAACTCCACCGTTGGGTCTTCTTTTATATCAACAAGGCCCAGAGTAAGATAAAAAGTCATCCCCAGCTCATCAACGGCAGACACGATCCAAGGATGCACAACCTATAAAAAAGACATGAGGCAATTAAATCATATAATAATAATTTGTAGTTAGTTGGGTTACATGGATATTAACATAGCCAACTTATGCAATAGACGATCTAGCTGCCATAACAGCTGATTGTATGTCGCAACAGATTAATAATATGTTTCATCAGATTACACATCTGTTGCATAATCTGCATCAGATGGGTAATCTGTTGAGTTCGGTTCAGAGAATTAAAGCAACAAATGGTTAATCTGTTGTAAAATATGGATCGTCTGTCGTAATAGATTACCCATCTATTGCACCAATTATAGTTGACGGGTAATCTATTACAACAGACGACCCATCTATCGCAACAGATGGAATATCTATTTCAATATCTTTCTCTGAGGCAAATTATTTTAGTTGAAAAAAGACGTACTGCATCATCCGGAAGGTTAAAGAGATCAACCTCCTTAAAATATTTTTTGGTGCTCTTTGTTGCAGCCAACCACCTAAGGATCCTTGGATGAGAAACCTTATCCGGGTAATCCTTGACCTGCTTTCAGAGGGGAGGAATGGCTTCACATGGCCAAGCCTAAAGAATGTAAATAGGAAGCAAGCAAAAAAAGTCATAATAACTATACTCAATATAAATTAATAGACGAGTAAAAATAATGATCAATTTTACCATGAAAACCCAGGGAAAGCCGTATAATGTGATCGTCTTTGGGGATAGATTTGTCAGTAAATATTCGACAGTCAAGTAGTAGCGTTATTATATTCCCAAGGATAATCGTTGAATTTTTCAAAATCATCAGCAAGCACCAACAAATCATGTTCTATGACTTTCCTGACATCTCTTGCCAATAAAACGGAATGGACAAACCAAACGAAGCACAATTTCTCCCTGTAGTGCTTTGGTATGTTTTTATTCTCGAGATCCGCCATCAAACCCTCCGCTTTGTAGCTAGGCCCAACAATGCCCAACAACCCATCTTTTTTTACCTTGCGTTTGTTAGACCCTTTGTGGGGTGTTTCCTTGATGAGAGGTTCTTTTGGATGATCGCATCTCAAGCCCGTCACTATGGCAAACTCTTTCAATCCAAAACAAACCGGCATGCCACGGTAGTTGATCCAAACTTCATCCATTTTTTTTCTGCCCTCCTTCAAATATTTATCATCCCCCGCATACTTAATCCTGCGCCTGAGAAGGCCATATACCATGCTTATTAGGAAACGGAGAGTGCGGTCCTCAGACAGCTCGAGAAAGTATGCAAAACAGCTCTTCTTAAAAAGTCCATCTATGTTTTCATTCTTCATAATACTCCTAAGTTCATCAAAAGGTTTCCTCAACTGACATTTAAGTGCAAGATCACCAAATACTGTGTTAGGGCTATTCATCGGCATCGCAACTTAAACCTTGTCAATACTAATGGTTTTGACAGAATCATGCTGGGATTTCAATATTATTTCATGCCCCATTGGGGAGAAGGAGTTATCACTTTTCTCAGCTTCATTTTGCCTTGACTGAGATTGTTCTGGAAGTTCCTCTGAATCTATCTATACTCTAGCCTTTTTTGTTTGATGATTAGAAGTTGATCCACTTTCTCCACGTTCAATTTCTTTTCTTTTGGGAGACATCTTTTAATTACAAATAATAGAAAAATAAAAAATACATTGCATTTGATGTCTCATAATTTTTTGAAAAAAGGTAAGACAAATTTTAATAAATTATTCTACGCCATATTACAAAAAAACTCTCCAATGGATAACTCCTCAGTTGGAATAGATGGGGAATCTGTTTGAAGAACTATTTAATATCTCCCAACAGATCTTCCACCCATTGCAACAGATGGACCACCACCACCGTAATCAATTGCACTACTAATGCCACCAATACCAACACCAAGACCATCACCACCACCACCACCAAAAACACAAATACCGACACCACCAACAACAGCCACCAACAACACCACAAACACCATCCAATAATACCACGATAGTCAACAAAATACTGAGACAAAAACTAGGATTTTCTTGGGTGCTTCCTACTTTTTTAGCATCAAAACACAAAATTGTTAACTCATTCTCGAAGATAATACAACTAAAAGTCTTCTTTTTCATCATTAACTAAAAAGCCCTAATTTTTAGAATAAAGAAAAAATGCAGAACTCTTCTCAAACTCTGTTACCTGCGAAGACAGAGAAAATAATGGAACAAGCGAGAATAAAGTAAAAAATAACAACTATGTGATCGAAAATGAGAAGAAAATCGATTTGTTTTGAAGGGTTGGGCAATATGTTGAGTAGTTGTTGTCTGTATTGTTGAGAGAGAGAGAGAGGAGCGATAACTTGAGATTTGAAATGAGGAAAAGTTTCTCCCCCAAATGGATGATTTGTATGAGTTGATTTGTAATTTTGGAAAAGAATGACAAGTTTTGAAATTGTTAATTTGGTCCGAATTAATCTTAATTAATTTTTAAAATTTCAAAAGATATAATTTTTAAAATATTAAGTTAATGAGAACTCATTTCAACTTAGAGTGATCGATCGACGACTCGGGTCGGGATGAACGCAATACCAACACCATGCAAATGCAACGACTCAATTGAAGTTATTGTTGACCCTGTGAGCTCATTCATTCATACCTAGTTCCACCTAAATAAATTTAGATACTATTAATCTTAGCATTAAGTTAATGAGAACTTATTTCAACTCAAAGTGATCGATCGACGACTCGGGTTGGGATGAACGCAATACCAATACCACGCAAATACAACAACTCAATTGAAGTTATTGTTGACCTTGTGAGCTCATTCATTCATCCCTAGTTATACCTAAATCAATTTAGGTACTATTAATATTAACATTAAGTTAATGAGAACTCATTTCAACTTAGAGTGATCGATCAACGACTTGGGTCGAGATGAATGCAATACCAATACCCTGCAAATGCAATGACTCAATTAAAGTTGTTGTTGACCCTGTGAGCTCATTCATTCATCCCTAGTTCCACCTAAATCAATTTAGGTACTATTAATATTTACATTAAGTTAATGAGAACTCATTTCAACTCAGAGTGATTGATCGATGACTCGGGTCGGAATGAACGCAATACCAATACCATGGAAATGCAACGACTTAATTGAAGTTGTTGTTGACCCTGTAAGCTCATTCATTCATCCCTAGTTTCACCTAAATTAATTTAGATACTATTAATCCTAACATTAATTTAATGAGAACTCATTTCAACTCAGAGTGATCAATCGACGACTCGGATCGGGATGAACACAATACCAACATTATGCAAATGCAATAACTCAATTGATGTTTTTATTGACCCTATGAGCTCATTCATTCATCCCTAGTTCCACCTAAATTAATAGGTACTATTAATCTTTACATTAAGTTAATAAGAACTCATTTTAACTCAGAGTGATCGATCGATGACTCGGGTCGGGATGAACACAATACCAACACCATGCAAATGCAATGACTCAATTGAAGTTGTTGTTGACCTTGTGAGCTCATTCATTCATCCCTAGTTCCACCAAAATCAATTTAGTTACTATTAATCTTAACATTAAGTTAATGAGAACTCATTTCAACTCAGAGTGATCGATCGATGACTCGGGTTGAGATGAACGCAATACCAATACTATGCAAATACAACGACTCAATTGAAGTTATTGTTGACCCTGTGAGCTCATTCATTCATACCTAGTTCCACCTAAATCAATTTAGGTACTATTAATCTTAACATTAAGTTAATGAGAACTCATTTCAACTCAAAGTGATCGATCGACGACTCGGGTTGGGATGAACGCAATACCACACCATGCACATACAACAACTCAATTGAAGTTGTTGTTGACCCTGTGATCTCATTCATTCATCCCTAGTTCCACCTAAATCAATTGCAATGAAATCTGTTGCAACAAATAAATGAGTTGTTGGATATTTTCAAACATATAATCATATCTGTTACAACAGATGACATATCTGATTTAATTATCAAATAGACATTTGCATCTGTTGTGACAAATGACTGAGCTGTTGGAAATTTTTAAATAGATATTGATATCTGTTGTAACTGTTGACATATCTGATTTAGTTATCAAATAGACATTTGCATCTGTTGTCACGGATGACCGAGCTGTTGGGATTTTTCAAACAGATATTTATATTTGTTGCAACAGATGACATATCTGTTTAAAAAAAAATTTCTTTTAATTTTAAAGCAAGCTTCTGTCTGAGTAGATAAAGTAGTACTACTAAAAGAGGTAAAAAATATTTCTTAGATAACTCAAAAATTTCATTGAGTAGTCTTGTATTGTCTTTTCAATGGCACCCGTTTTCTTCCTCGTGCCCCTCAAATTATTAATGAATATTAAAACCCTTAATACTTCCTCCGTTTCATATTAGTTGATCCCTATTGACTTGGTACACCCATTAAAAAAATATTAATTAGGGGTTTGTTTTACCAAATTAGCCTTATTAATTATGCTTTGAAAATATAAATTTGAATAAATACACTTTGTTTAGTCATTTAATATAAAGGGTAGTACATCTAGAAATTAGAATTATCTCATCTCTCCTTCAGCCCTAAATTTATTTTATTAGTCTCTCATCTTTTTTTTTCTCTCCTCTTTAGGGTTATCACAACCTTTTTTCTCTCCTCATTCTCATAAAGATCCTTTCTGATCTAAACCGATCCATATCTTAGATTCCTCGACTAAAATTATTGTTTTGATCCCCTTTTGACATTAAGGTATGGTTCACTATTGCTTTTTCATTCTCGTCTTCTTCTTTGCAAGTTATTTACATCTATTTTTTTTATTAAATTACCATTTACCCATATCATATTTATTGAAAAATTTTGAAGAAACTTTTAATTGCTGAATAGACGAACCGAGAATTTTTATTACAATATACAAAAAAAGTCATCTGTTGGGAGAAGTTTAAAAACCTTGTTGGCAGTATCATTTTTTTGTATGTATTTTATTTGTTTCTTTGTTGTTGATGTTGTTATTGATGTTGTTGGTGGGGTTGGAGTTGTTGGAACTTGTGGTGTGGTGTTGTTGATGGTGTTGGAATATAAGATATTGTTTCTTTGTTGTTGATGATGTTGTTGGAACAAATATTGCTGTTTTCTTTGTTGTTGATGTTTTCTATTTGTTGTTCCTTTATAGTTTATGTTGTTGTTGTTGATGTTTTCTATTTGTTGTTCCTTTGTAGTTTATATTGTTGTTGATGTTGCAACAGACAAAGCAACTATTAGAACAAATCAAACCACCATCAAGGCTTGTTTGATATATTCGAACGGACTCCACATCTATTGCAACAGACTCCACATCTGTTGTAATAGACTCCACATCTGTTGAAATAGACTCCACATATGTTGTATCAGAATCCGCATCTGCTGCAACAAACTTCTTATCTGATGCAACAGATTCCTCATTAGATGCAACAGACTCTACATCTGTTGCAACAGATGGATAATGTTCTTTTCATGATATTAATTTTTTTTCTCTTCTTTGTAGATATAAGGAACTGAAAGTTGATCAACTTTTGTCCGACCATCATAAGAGCCTGCAGTAAAGATGGGTTCGGAGGAATAAGCTACTTACAAATGAAACCACTTTATATGTGGAAGGTATTTATTACTGATAATGTTATCATGGAAACACATATAGAGTACACTGATTTTGTGAATGTTGTTTTTACCGATTAGTCATAGATCATTCAAACAAGATATCTGCAATTTTATAGTTAAGTTTGGTAGGTCCAAACTTATAAGGCTGAGGGACCATGTATATGGGTTTGATACCCTGTTAAGATTTAATGTCGGTTGTTGCTCATGTTTATTTGTCAAGCATTGTGAAAAGATCTAGTTTTGGTGTCATTGTAAAGAGATTCAATAGCGATTGGACTAACTTTTAGGGTGCATTGAACTCTGAGAAGGCCTTTGAAGCCTAGCACTACATCTAACAAGAACGGAAATTAGTTATTACCCTAGCCCAAATTTATATGGTTGGGTTGCTCGGGGTGATGATTATACGCCAGTATGTGTGGTAGAAGAATACCTTCGAGGGAAAATAGGTGGCTGATGAAAGACTATATCATCTGAGAGCTAATTGAAGAAGAGACATAGGGTAGAAAGTAACTTCTAGCGAATTTGACTGATGGAATTATCTTAAAACATGAGAAATCTGTATCAAGTGCAAATATGAAAATGTATCCGATAATGTAAATTCTTTATTGTCTCTCTAAGAGAAAAATAATGCAGATGGTCACTTTGCTAGGGAACTGCGACTAGGTAGCGTGGTCGGGATTATCACCTAGATAGAAAATAGCAGAAGTCTAAGAAAGCAGCCTTAAGGGCATCGAGGATTTAAATGATGTACAGTAAGTCTATAAAACTTGTGCCAACAACAACTACAGTTAAAGTAAGGAATCTAAGCAAAGACGGCAATTTTTGAATTTTAAATTGCATCCCATGCCTTCATGTTTGTGGTTCCGATTAGGTCCACTGATGTTGACCTGATCAGAACCACAAACATGATTGAAAGGCAAATTGAGTATCATCATTTCCATAGCAATATGGTTATAATTGATCGTGTTTTATAGCCTTAGAATGTTTTCAACATTTCTTGGAGAAGATCAGAGGCTTTCTCTAGTTTGTGAATTTTGATAATTTTCAAGCTTACCTCTAGCTTGCTGATTCTGTATTCAAATTTGTCGTTGCCATCTTCGAAGTTGGTCAAGAGTTCCTAATCTCTTGTGATCTCGATCAAGAACACCACCTTCAAAGTTGTGGCATTTTAGAAGGCCTTCAAAAAACTTTCTTCAGAAGCCTTAAAGGATACATAGAGGGTCGTTGTGTTTGTTTTAGGTCAAAATATGTTGATGCACACTGAAGATGTGGTCCAAGAAGTTGAACAACATACTTTTATCGAGCGTTGCTCAATGCTGCTTGATCAATTAATTTGATAAATTAATAAGCAAGGATTTACGTAACGTGTGATCTAAACCAACTTTACCAAGACTATCAAACATTATGTAACTCCAGGCTCATTACCCTATCTAAAACATTGGTTCGAGTTAGTGCACAAATCAAACGAGCTCAATCTCTCAGCCTTTCTGCTGATCGCTCTTCTCCAATATAGATGACAAGATATCTGCTATGCAAAAATCTATACCGACGCCAGAAATGTTTGCCAAGATGCAAGTCTTTAGATTACATCATCAGTAATCTCTCAATATCAAGTGATATTGAGTAATTCCTAGTCATGCCTTCCCAAGACTTTTGCTACGGCAAGAATTTCTGCTGATGCCAAGATATCGGCCATGCAAAAGTCTACATCGTCAGTAGAAATTCTTGATAGGGCGAAAGTCTTAAGAAGGCATTATTAATAATCTCTCAATATCAAGGAAGTCTTGTACGAAAGTTTTCAGAAGACATTCAAAAATAAGGAAGTTTTCAGCAATGAATACACATAATTATCATCAACAACCTCACCAGATTCACTCCTCCTACAAAAAAAAGGCATAAATATTTTCATTTGCATTCACATGTTATTTATTTAACAAATCAAACAAAGATGAATATTAAATGCTAGATTTAGTTCATCTTTGTTTGGTTTGTTAAATAAATAATATGTGAATGCAAATGAAAATATTTCTGCCTTTTTGTTGCATGAGGAGTGAATCTGATGAGGTTGTTGATGCCGTAATTATGTGTAGTCATTGCTGAAAACTTTCTTATTTTCGATCGTCTTCTAAAATCTTTCGTACAAGAATTTCTTGATGTTGAGAGATTACTAATAATGCCTTCTGAAGACTTTCGCTCTGGCAAGAATTTCCACTGATGGTGCAGACTTTTGCATGACAGATATCTTGTCATCAACAGAAATTCTTACCAAAGAGAACATCATGAGAAGAATGACTAGTAATCTCTCAATATCACTTGATATTGAAAGATTACTGTTGATGCCTTCTGAAAACTTGTGCCCTGGCAAGCATTTCTGGCGTCAGTGTAGACTTTTGCATAACAGATATCTTGTCACCTATATTGAACAAGAGCGATCAGCAGAAAGGCTAAGAGATTGAGCTCGTTTAATTTGTGCACTAACTCGGTCAAATTTTTTTGATAGGGTAATGAGCCTGGAGTTACGTAATGTTTGATAGGCTTGGTAGAGTCAATTTATATCACACACTATGTAACTCCTTGCTTATTAATTTATCAAATTGGTTGAGCAAGTTGCATTGAGTAACGCTCGATAAAAGTGTGTTGTTTAACTGTTGGGACCGCATCTTCAGTGTGCATCAACACATTTTGACCTAAAACAAACACAACAACCCTCCATGTATCCTTTAAGGCTTCTGAAGAAAGTGTTCTGAAGACCTTCTTCAATGCCACAACTTTGAAGGTAGTGTTCCTGATCAAGCTCACAAGAGATCAGGAACTCTATACCAACTTCGAAGACGACAACGACCAACTTGAATACAGAATCAGCAAGCTCAAGGCAAACTTGAAAATTATCAAAATTCACAAACTAGAGCAAACCTCTGATCTTCTCCAAGAAATGTAAGCATTCTAAGGCTATAAAACACAATCAATTAATCCATATTGATAAGGAAGTAATGATACTCAATTTGCCTTTCAATCACGTTTGTGGTTCCGATCAGGTCAACAAAGTGGACCTAATCAGAACAGCAAACAAGAAGGCATGTGATGCAATTTAAAATTCAGAAATTGCCGCCTTCACTTAGATTCCTTACTTTAACTGCAGTTGCTGTTGGCGTAAGTTTTCTAGACTTACTGTACATCATTTCAATCCTCGATGCCCTTAAGGCTGCTTTCTCAGTCTTCTGTTATTTTCTATCTAGGTGATAATCCAACCACACTACCTAGTTGCAACTCCCTAACAAAGTGTCCATCTGCATTATTTTTCTTTCAGAGAGACAAAAAATGAATTTACATTACCGGATACACTTTCATATTTGCACTTGATTTAGATTTCTCATGTTTTAAGATAATTCCATCGGCCAGGTTAGCTAGAAGTTACTTTCTACCCTATGTCTCTTCTTCAATTAGCTCTCAGATGATATAGTCTTTCATCTACTCCCCTTTTCCTTGTAGGCATTCTCTTTCGTCTCCTTCTGGTGTATAATCATCTTCTCGATTAACCCTTCTAGATATATTTAGGCCAAAGAAATTTCTATTGATTTTCCGTTCTTGTTTGATGCAGTGCGAGGCGTCGAAGGTGTTCTCAAAGTCCAATGCACACTAAAAGTTAAGTCCAATCGTTGTTGGTTCTCTGCAATGACGCCAAATATTGTTCGCTTCTCAAAACTTGACATGCATAAACACGAGCAACAACCGTCAGTAATTCATAACAGGGTATCTGCACCATCTTCATGAGGCCCTCAGCCTTATCAATTCAAACCTATCAAACTTAACTGTACAATGGAGGATTATGTTTGAATAATTAGTGCCTAATCGGTTAAAAACTGCATTCACAAAAATATTACACTTTGTGAGTGTTATCCCAGTGACCTTAGCAGTAATACTACTTAACTCACACACATATGATAGTGGATCCATCTGCACGCACCTTATTCTTCCTAGCCCATCTGTGGCTTAAATTGAATAAACAGATGACTAGCAACTTGCAACAGATGCCACATCTGTTAGAAAAGCAAACTTATATATCCATCTGTTGCAACAGATTGTTAATATGTTGTAAGTTATCCGACAAATGGAATATATTTTGCAACAGATAACCCATCTGTTAGATTTATTTTAAAGCAATTTTCTTTTCTTTCCAAAATACAATAAAAAAAGATAAAATGTTGTATTTAGACCCATTTTTTTAATTTACATATTCAAAAAGTTACCAGTTTTATTTAATTAAGGGATATAAACAGTCGTGGCTTTTTGTTTGACTAAGTCACCCCTTCCAATTCAATCATTTATAAATAGGTCCCTCCGGCCTCCTTTTCTTTCTCCCTTCCTTATTCTCACTCGTTCTTTCTACTACACTTTCAATACAAATATGGCTAATCCAGATTCGTACAAGAAGATTCATATCGAGTCCTTACGGGAACTCCAGAGGGATTTGGCCAACTTCGGAGCAAGGCTGAGGAGGGCCTTGCTGCTGCCAGATCAAAATCGTCCGGTTGACAATAATAATAGTAGTAATAATAATTAGGTTATGTTTTTTCTTTCTTTTAGCGTATGTATTTTCCTTTTTTATATCGGATCTACCTATAAGGGATTCAAAAATCTATGTATATGTTTTGTTTGGTTTGGTTTGGTCGACTTTGAATTTTTAATTCTTATTTAATATTTAATTATCACCCTATTTATTTTCTATTCTCAACATGTCGATGGTTGGAGGTAGGAATTGAGCACTTATGGCAACAGAGGGTGGTGAAAAGTCATGATTCTCCTAAAAATGATTCGTTAATAAATAATAAGGAACTAAATGATATACACAATTTATAACCGTAAAAGAAAGATTATTTAATTTTAAAAAAAGTCACAACATTGGATTAATTAAGTTATATGATGATTGTTAAGAAAAAAGTGAATAGTCGTGACTGTGACTTTTTATCTAAACACATTCAACAAACAAACAACGCTGCTGATGCATCAAATTCCTCATTTGTTGCGACTGATGAATCAATTGTTAGAAGAAATAAAAAAAGCTCCTAAAATAGATGGTCGATTTGTTGCAACAAATGGTATATCTGTTGCAACATATGGGTTATCTGATGCAACAGATATACAATCTGTTGCCATAACTCAATAAAAAAATGGTTATTATTTTATTAAAGAAACGATTATTGAAAACCAGGTGTCTTCGATTTTTAAATTGAGAAAAAAAGCTAATTTAAATTTATGAACTAATTAATAATAATAAGCTGAAAAGTCATTACTTGTCATAATAATAAAAAACTCACCAGCTTGATTTAATTAAGTCATTTTTTTCATAGAAAAAAATAATAAGAAAATAAATGATAAACACAATTTAAACCGTAAAAAATTCACCAAAAATATTTTTCTTTTTAAATCTATTTTATTGATTTATATAATAAAAAAGTCAGTAAATTTGAATTAATGACATGATGATAATTTTTTTTTAAAAAAATAGATTATATGTTGCAACAGATCGATTATCTGATGCAACAGGTTATCTATTTATTGCCACGGATGATATATTTATTGTCACAGATGAATTATCTGATGCAACAAATATATAATTTGTTGTCACAACTCAATATAAAAACGGTTCTTGAAAAGAACTAATTATTAATAATCATAAGCTGAAAAGTCATCACTTATCACAATATTGCTTAATTTAATTAAGTCATAACTTTTTACAGTAATCAAGAATGTCATTAATAAATGGAGGTGAACAGTTGCGCCTTTAAATCTATTTTATTAATTTATATAATTAAAATGTTAGAAATTTTAGATGTCATGATGATAATTTTTTTTAAAATAAGATATATAGATTATAAGTTGCAACAGATATATTATCTGATGCAACAAGTTATCTATTTGTTGCAACAGATGATATATCTGTTATCACAGATGAGTTATCTGATGCAACAAATATATAATTTGTTGTCACAACTCAGTATAAAAATGGTTCCTGAAAAGAACTAATTATTAATAATAATAAGCTGAAAAGTCATGACTTATCACAATATTGTTTAATTTAATTAAGTCATAACTTTTCACAGTAAGCAAGAAATGTCATTAATAAATGGAGGTGAACAGTTGCGACTTTTTGCCTAACACATTCAAGTTCAATCTTCTATAAATAGGTCCCTCATTACTCAATCGTTCATTCTACTACACTCTATTTATTCTTTGTTCTTGTTACACTTTCAACTACTTTCTCTTCAAGGACTTGATAGCTTTTTCCTGTCTCTGGTAATTTTTTTCTTGATTTTTGTGTAAATATATGTTGTATTACATTCAAATTCTTTCTTTTCTTTTCTTTTATTTTTACGGGTATGTTTTGTCAACTTATGCGTTTTCTAGATATGACTGATCCAATATGGGATATCGCTATTTTATGAGACGCCATGCGAGAACTGCAGAAGGAGATTCATAACCTGCAGTGGGAGTTAGCCGCCGTCAGAGTAAGGATACTGCGGGAGATCCGCAGGCTGAGGAGGGAGCTGCTGCTGCCGGTTGAAGATTGGCCGGTTGGCCATACAAATAATACTTATGATAATAATAATTAAGCTTTTTTTATTCTTTTACCTATGTATTTTTATTTTTTTTTGTTTGATAAAAAATTTATGTTTGATATATTTGATGTTTTAATTCTTATTTAATTTTCATGTTGTCTATTTCTTTTTCTCAATAAATGACATGTCTACAATTAAGGAATAATTTGAATCCAGTATCAATAGCAAGAGATCAACATATGAGTTGAGTTATCTGTTGGGTTTGTGACAGGAGCTGTATTTTATTATTTGAAACAGATTATTCATCTGTTGCAACAGAATAATTATCTGTTGCAACAAATAAATATTCTTTTGCAATAGATATATATTCTGTTGCAACAGATTACTTGTCTGTTGGAACAAATTACTAATCTTGTGCAATAGATTATTTATCTGTTAAAACAAATTACTAATCTGGTGCAATAAATTATTAATCTGTTGCAACAGAATACCCATCTATTCGATTCATATTACGACACCTAGAATCATAAACATGAATCAACATGAGTCTACTGTTGCAACAAAATATTTATCTGGTGCCACAGATGATGGATCTGTTTAAATAGATTGCTTTTATGTTGCATTCATGTTCGCGCGCTAGCTATTATTGAAAAAACAACACACTAGCAGTTACCCAAATAACAAATTCAACTGAAAAATATAATTTGACTTACCAAAGTCTCCTCTCAAGTAAATACCAAAGTTGAAAGTGATGTACGAAATAAAATTTGACATAAGAAATTAGTCAAAGAGCAGCAGTTACGGTAACAACAACAACAACAATGGTCAACAAGAAGAATATGAAGATGATAATGAAGTATAAGATGATGATAATGAATCAGAAGATGATGAATAAAACAACAGTAATAATGAACAACAAATATCGCAAAGAGAGAGGAAATAACAACGGATGAGGAGAGAGAAAAACACACCTTTTTTTCCTTCGTTTCCATTATATTAACTAACATTTGGATCAAAGTGTAAATTTAAAAACTTATGGATTATTTTAAAATTTTCCAAACTTTCTTAATCCATAATTAAGCAATTGTCACCTCCACTCAATTATTAAGACTTGTGTCACCTACACCTCATTTTAAAACTTTTTTGTCACCTGTAGCCTAAAGCCCCGTGTTTCCTAGTAAAAGAAACAAATTATTCAACTAAAAGCAAAAGAGAAATTCAGGAGGACAGAAATCAAAATTCACATGATGTTCATCAATTAAACAATTAAGTTTAAAGACAATATATCTGAGAGAACAAGCGTAGAAGAAGAAATTGAAGGCGTAAGAACGAAGAAGAACAATGCAGAACAGCGCAAAGAAGAGATTGAACAGAAAAGCGTAAAAATAAAAACATATTAGGATTAGAAGTAATATAGGGTAAATACTGGGTATGTTGTTGTTGTTGTTGCTGAAGTAATATAGGGTAAAGGGTAAAATAGTATTAGATAATATTATATAAGGGGATAAAAGAAAAAGAAAAGAAAATCACGGTACACTACAAAATTGGTGGTTTTAAAAATTGAGGATTTTCATGATTTGGTAACTATGAAATGATACCATGCCATAACTTTTAGAAAACAATAAAAACAAACATGATTCTCTTGATAACCATACCATCGAAAATCATCATTCAAACAACCACTAAGGGTGATCCAACATACACTTTTGCCTTGAATGTCACGATCCAATTCGTTGTGACACCCACACTAATTTTTTATGGAAGGATCAATCAATCCTAATTTGTTAACCAACACATAATTAAAAGTTACACAACTAATTAATTTCATTAATCTCAAAATAATATTCAAAAAATAATTTGTGGACCATTATATTGAATGAAAATCCTTTCTAAAGTTTAAATCATAATCTTAACATATCAACAATAAATTATGCAGAAAAATAGCACATGCTACAAATAACAATCAGCAAAACTACAAGTTATCATCTCTTTTATCAAAAGAAAAAGGGAAAAGGAGGTTAAGGAGCATGTTGTTTCTTTTCCAGAATTTATACTTTTCACCATCATCAATAACCAATACTTCCCTACTGAAAAGTGAACATTCACCTTACCTGTGTTTCCTAGTAAAAGAAACAAATTGTTCAACTAAAAGCAAAAGAGAAATTTAGGAGGACAGAAATTAAAATTCACATGGCGTTCATCATTTAAGCAATTAAGTTTTAAAAAAATATATTTGAGAGAACGAGCGTAGAAAAAAAATCAAAGGCGGAAGAACGAAAAAGAACTCAAAGAAGAACAATGTAGAACAACGCAGAGGAGGGACTGGATAGGAAAATATAAAAATAAAAACATATTAGGATTGGAAGTAATATAGGGTAAAGGGTAAAATAGTATTAGATAATATTATATAAGGGTATACTTAAAAAAAAATAAAAAATTATGGTACACCACTAAATTGGTGAATCTAAAAATTGAGGGATTTCATGGTTTGGTAACTATAAAAGATACCATACCATACTTTTCAGAAAGAGTAACTTACATAAATCTCTGAATCTTTAAGTGATATTACATAAAATTCCGATTATTTTATATTATATTTTATTCCAATTTTTTGAAATAGTGATACATATAAAAAAGTGATACATTTGAAACAGATTAGATCTTTATTTTAGGAAGTAACGGATTTTGTTTAATTATGAGATGAAAATCATGCCAAAACTGTTACAAGCGTAAAATATCCAATTCCATTCGGCCATATTTCAATTTTGAAGCAAACCAAAACTTTTGAAGTAATCCAGATTACAGCACAATCATTTTGAATTTGCCCAAAAAATCTTCGGTCTTCCTTCTTAATTTTCTGATTAATTTCAATGGAACTCATGACTGTGTTGTTGCGTTATTTCGGGGTCTGGTTTCAGAAATTAGGTACGATAACTATTGGGTTGATGGTATTATAATTCATGAAAAAATTTTGTAACGCAATTTAATGGACGCTATATCAATTCAATTGAAATTTGATGTTTCTCTGGAAAAAAATCATGCCAAATATGTTGTTCAAGGCAATTCATCAGCGTTGGAGATTCATAATGATATGACTGTGAAACTTTTTCTTTTTCTTTTGAAACATAAACCTGTATTCGAAAAGTATTCACTGTGTGTTACAACAAGTGATATTGTAATTGACATTGATGATTTTGACGCAGATGATATGACAGTTGAGTGACATGATATTGTTGAGTCGTCTGAACTTGCAGTAGCTCTAGTTGGTAACGTCAAATCTCTGCCAGTTGTTGATATGGGTGGTGAAGAACTAATTGGTGATTGCTATAACGGTGTTGTAAAGGTGAAACAAAATTATAAAAATAAAGCTACTTTTTTATTTGTATTGCGTAACTATGCAATCAAGAACAAGTTCAGTTTTAGAGCTGAGAGATCTGACAAACAGAGGTTTGATTTAAGTTTTTCATCATCAATTTTTAATTTAATTGCTAATTGATACATCTGAAAATTATAGTGATACATTTGCCTAAATTACAAGGAGCTTTTTATTTTGTTTGTTTTCAAGTTAAGTTTTGTTAACTTTTTTATAAAAGTGGATCTATATATTGGTTGTTGTAGTATGTGATTCATATAATTAATTGCTTACTGTGCATTGTATTTTTTTGAGCAAGCATGTCCATTTTGGAGTTTTTATAGAGTAAAGATGATTCATATGAATGATACATATGTTATCATTATATTTGTAAAATGGTGATTCATATTATAGTTGGTGTTTTTATGTCAGAAAAATGGTGATACATTTAGTTACAGTTTGATAATGCATAACAATGTTTGTGATTTTATAAAGTAAAGGTGATTCATATGAATGATACATATGTTATAATTATATTTGTTAAATGGTGATTCATATGAAAATTGGTGATTCATATAATAACAGATTAACAAAATTTCATATTTGTGATAGATTTTATTGGCATTTATTTCAGTTATGTCTTGATGTGCAAATCTTCGAAATATAGTTGGTTATTCAAGGCGTCATGTAAGCTTGGTACTAATACATTTGTAGTACGTACTTTCAATGATGAGCACACATGTTCGTTAATGGACAGAGTGTTTGATCAGCAGTATGCTATAATTGTTTTTGTAGCTGGAATAACAGCTCCAAAGTTGGTGAACCATAAAAGAATAATCACACCAAGTGACATTATTGAAGATATAAAAAGGAAACTTAGTTTGGACATAGATTACTTGAAGGTGTGGCGTGCTAAAGAACGTGCTTTAAAGATACTGAGAGGGCGACCGTCAGACGGATATTAGAAAATGTCTATCTACATATACATGTTGAATTCTGTTTATCCCAATTCACATATAAGGATGCATAAGTATTCAGATAATCAGTTCCTGTATCTATTCATAACACTACATCTATATATTAGAGGATTTGGGTATTGTAGGCCTATTGTGGTAGTCGATGGTAGTCACATGAGTGGACTATATAAGGAAACATTCATTTCAGCTAGCACACTTGATGGAGCAGGTATTGCACGTAGTGATTCTTTTGTATTTTTCTATCAAATGATGCTAATTATTATATAAATTAGACTTAATGTTTGGTAGATCTTATGTATCAGGTCATATATTGCCGCTTACGTACGGGGTTGTAGATTCTGAGAATAATTCCTTCTGGATATGATTTTTTTAGCAATTTAAGTGTGCTTTCTGTGAGCGCGATAATATGTATGTTGTCTATGATAGACATGAAAGCATAATAAAAGAGGTTAGTGTGGTCTATCCATGTATACCACATTTTGCATGTGTTTGACATCTTTGAAATAATGTCAGCACGAATTATAGAAAGAGTAAGGATAAGCTGACCAACGAGTTTTTTTTACCATGGCTAACGTGTACAAGTTGAATGATTTTGATGAGCTTATGTGTAAAGTGGGAAAGATTGACAATAGAGTAAAGTTATATCTGAAAAATGTTGGATATGAAAAGTGGTCACAAGTTCGTGCTCCAATAAATAGGGGGAGGATGATTACTTCCAAAATTACAGAATGTGCAACTCTCGTCTTATTGAGGCACGTGAATTGCCAATCTTAGATTTTCATTGGGAGGTAAGTTTCAACAAATTCCTCAATTGAACGAGGCAAAGTCATCGCATATGATGGTAAGTTATTTAATATTTATTATACTGTAACTAAGTTGCTTTGCAATCTATTTTAGCTTTCTGATAACAGATGTATCAAATTGATACACCTGAAACTCATATGTATCATTTTGATATATCTGTACAAATATGCCACCACTTGAAATCTCATTCTTTATAGTTAATTAATTTGTAATATTTATGATTCATATATTATGTTAACTAACTTAAATCTTTACGAAAAAATATTTTTCAGGTTAGGAAATCAACTAACTACATATACGATGTGTATGAAGAAGGAAGAAAATACATTGTTCGATTGGATAATAGAACATGCAATTGTGGTAGATTTCAACTTGACGAGATACTATGCGCGCATGCTATTGTTGTTTTAAAAAACAAACATGTAAAGGAAATGAAGTCATACTGTTCTGATTACTACAAGAAGGAGACACTAGTCAAGACTTATGAAATGCCACAGTGTCTAATGCCTGATAAACGAGATTGGCATGTATCTCTGGAGGTGTTAGAAGATGTGGTTTTACGTTCAAAATATAAACGTCAACCAGGAAGACCTAAGAAAGAAAGACAAAATAAAAGTAGTGAAAAGTTTTCATCGGCCTCAAATCGTTCTGGCAAGTGTGGGAATGAAGGTCATAACAGACGCACTTGCAACTACTTTCAAATAGAGATGTGTCATTTTTCTTTAAATTGGACTCAGACTTGTTTACTTAGTTCAATGTTTTGAATTTAATAATTTGAGTTAAATACTCAAAAATTTATTGCTTGAGATATTTTGTTTACAATAAAATCAGAAATATTTTTTAAAATCAATGTTTATAATTCATTAGTACCATTCTCATATGAAAATATATTAGAGTTCATGATAGTTATGTGATTCATACCACCAATCTCTGTTACATTGTTAAGAGATTTCACCAGATGAAGACTAATATTGATATATTTTTAATATATTATTACAAAGTGATACATATTAAAAAATTTATGAATGTTATATGATTCATATCAAGCGTTCATGAAATTTATGTGATTCATATTAGTAATTAAACTAAACTGATTAATTGGTGATACATTTTCAATATGTTGTTTTCAAGTGATACATATTAAAAAATTTATGACTGTTATATGATTCATATTAACCGTTCATGAAAGTTATGTGATTCATATTAGTAATGTGTCATTTATTGTTAAGGTTATCTAACACAACTTGAATAATGGTGATACATGTACAACAAATTATTTACTAGTGATACATATTAGAATATTTGTGATTGTTAATAGAATAATTATGCTAGATATCAATTGTAAGACACTTGAAATGCAACTCCAAATAATGCAAATTTGAGATTCTTTACACCAAAAAATATTAAATTCCACTGTTTTGGTTGGTTTATGAAACATTAATGAACGTTGATAGTGAAATTAAAGCAGTATATGTCAATTCTATTCTTGTAAAGTCACCTACTATTTTCCACCCATAAATTAAGATTAGTACAATAGGAATACAATTTAATAAATTCAATTGCCAGCAAAATTTACTATTGAGATCAAACCAAATGTCACATCGGTTCATCGTCTATTTCACATATATTGTCCTCAAATCATAGTTACCATGTTTCATTGTAAATGACATCTTCCCCATCATGCAGGGTTATAACCCTTTTAACAAAATTTCTTTGCTCTCGAAGTTAACAAGAGCTAATTTTAAGCTAAAATGTCATGACATTAACAACAAAAATACTCGTACAGTGATCAATTCACATTTTCTTGATCAAGTCACAAAAATACTCATGCAATGAAACAAAAAAGCTTGATCAAGTCACTTCTTTTCACATTTATTGTCGAATATGAAAAATATTTTTTTGTAGTCAACATGGTAGAAGGTCTGAATAATTGAAATCATCTTCGTTGCTGATGCATTTCAAATTGGTAACGATAGCAAACTCGTACAGTGAAAATCGAAGAGTTGTATTGTTGACCAATACCCTTAGTTTATCCTGATATGGGTGTTGGACCTCTAAGGTCATCAAACACCTTGCTATCGATCCATGAAAGTTACAATTAGGGAGCTCCAGAAATGACCCAAAATAAGTACTTCCAAAAATTCTGATTCCTTCATCCTTCAAAACTTCTTTAAGCGTATCTACTACATTGATGTTGTGTGCACTACCAATCCTTAAGTTGTGGGCATGTTGTTTTTTCACAACCAAATTAACATTCTGCCAACAAAAATTATTGACAATAATACAAATTAAAAGATGACTCATATGTCAAATGTATCACATATTTATAAATTACAACAATAATAAAATGAGAATAGAAAGTATTATCACATATGTATCACCAATAATCTGATCCACAGAGAATCACTCTTATGCTGAAGGACAATACGTATCACCAATTAAATATCATAATATGTATCAAACATTCAGTGTGAAAAAAATGTATCACCCATTAATAGCATATGAATCACCCAATAATTGAAATAATAACTGTAACAACCATATGAATCACCAGGACACCATATGTATCACTCATTAATCTAATATGTATCACCCATTAAAAACATACAAACTCTATATATCGTATAAATCACCATAATATCCATATAATTATAACACATATATCATCCATATGAATCACCATTAAATTATACATATATGAATAACTAAAAACTTTTATATATGTATCAATCGATTTTTTATGTTTACCAGCTATATGTATCACTTGCTATATCAATATCCGATTCAATGGGGAATTAGGGATATTCTCTATTTCATCCTGAACTTCCATTTGCATGTCGGAATCTTGTTTTTTAGCAACAAATGCTTGTCTTACAATCTTTAATTTTTCAGGGTCATTGCGTTGCTTTGACCTATTTTCACTAAAACTTCCTTGGTGTAGTAAAAGCTACTCGGAGTAAAACTCAGAACTTGATTACTAGCAGAAACATCTTTTTGTGTTTCAATTTTGAAAAATCTCCAAGCAGAAAGAGGGTGAATGTTCATTAGGCATTGAAGATCAAACAAATTAACACAAAAGAAGTTAAAGCATATATGGACATTGACTTGTCTTGTTAAAAACTAACTTAAAATCCACATAAACAAACAACTGACCTCTTTAAAGTAGTTGATAATTTTCGAAATTTAAAGAAGAAAGATTACGGTTCTAATCGGTTGAAGTAGTGGAGAAGGAAGTTGATTTAAATTCTGGAGATATGGGAGAGATTTTAGGATAGGAATTTGTGGGAAAAAAGGATTATGCGTTAATGGAGGAGTGAAATACGGGAATGAGTTTTACAGCATATGTATCAAAACAAAAATTGAAAAAAGGGATTTTATGTAAATTTTAAAAGAGTAAGGGATATTTGGTAAAATGGTGTCTTATGTTTGGGATTTGTATAATTTTCCTTTTTAGAAAACAATCAAAACAAATATGATTTCCTTGATAACCATACCATCGGAAACCACCATTCAAACAACCACTAAGGGTGATCCAACACACACTTTTGCCTTAAATGTCGCGACCCAATCTGTTGTGAAACCCACACTAGTTTTTTATGAAAGAATCAATCAATCCTAATTTGTTAACCAACACTTAATTAAAAGTTACACAACTAATTAATTTCATTAATCTCAAAATAATATTCGAAAAATAATTTACGGACCATTATATTGAATGAAAATCCTTCCTAAAATTTAAAAATCACGTGTATCAAAACACTAAAATATCAGAGGAAGGGAATGTAACCGCAAAATATCAAGACTGTTTCATAGTTCAGAAACAAAGGACTTGAAGCGTAAATCGACGAATTCATAATAATCTGAGAAAAACTCACCTTTAGATTCAAATCATCTACTGAACATCACAGTTGAAATTTGAGAAATTCGCTGGGATATGCCCTACACTCAATAAAAATATTTAATAAGTGTAGTATCAACACAAAAAATTAGAAAAAAAAATATTGTATTGATAGGGTCATTTGACAAACGTAAAATGAGATACATGGACACTTAATCAAAACGTAGTACAAAAAATTAACACATACTCACTATTGCACAATTTATACAGTTAATAACACTTATAGATTATAAGACTTAACAATAAATTATAAATAGTCAACAAGGATAAATAGTCAGAGAGAGACAACAAGGATGACTAGTCAAATCAATTAAATCAATCAATCTCGTGATGATGTATCAATATCGATACATCCCACAATAATAAGTATAAAATATTTAAATATTGATACATTTCACCATAATAAATATAAATTCGGTGAAAATGTTCAATTATCGATACATTTCATAAATAAATAATATAATATCACAACAATCACAAAATAATGACATTAACTAACATTTATAACAACCACAAGATTTAAATATAAATTTATTGAAAATATGATCACACTTACCTAATCTAACAATCTTTTACGCTTTTTGCATACCTCAACAACATGCATCAATAAGTACTACTAAGGAACAATTAATATACATACATAACGTAATTTGGATTAAATTACGTACGTCATCACCTACCTCAGTGTAAGGTTTTTACCGCTCAACTAAACTTGAGCCTTGTCATTTAGTGCAATTTTTGTTTGATTTTGATCTAGCAACATAAATAACCACACAATCAACCCAATGAACGATAGTGTTAAGGATTAAAGTCAATCTCTAAGGTCAAGTTCATGATCGCTCATCTTCTATTCTAGGACCTTTCTATCATAATTCATCTAGAATCTATCAATTCACGGTTACTTTATTGAATTAACAATAAGAAAGCATAAATTATCTATAATTAACAAAAACTCAAATGGATTCCACCTAATTTTTCATTTTTGCATCAGAAAAAAAAAATATTACAAGTCAAAATTCTCTCCAGAAACACGTAAAATAGCGATTTTAAGGTTAATTAACACAAATACTAATTAATGGGGAGTAATTATTTACCTTAATAATGAAGTACGATGAAAATTGGTTGAATTGCTTAAAATTGTCTCTCCTTTGTCTTAAAACATGTTTTTAGAATAATAAAAGTTTTTGAGAATTTCTTATTTAATTAGCTATTTACATCGTTATAATGACATTCAAAAATTATTCCACTTTTGGGCATGTCACTATAGCGACATGTACGTTACTGTAGCGACATAAGTGAAACTGAATGTCATGCTTTCTTTCAAATTTTCCTCTTTCAAAACACACCTTCGATTCACGACATTCCAAACTAACCCCTTCACGATGAAATCAATTTTGAGAGTTTCACTTACCCAAATTAAATTTCAAAAAGTGCTACAGATTTTCTATTGTATTACCTAATCACAAGTAATGTTCGAAAGTCATCAAAAATACTTAATTTACGTATAAGCACAGAGCCAAGTAAGTCTAATTGTTATAATAAATCGTAACCTACGATCTTGAATCCTTATTCAAAATCACCTCTAAGCCACACTTTTCTTTTTTTCTTTTTATTCAACTTGTTTTTAATCTACAACAACAAGAACACATATTTATTTTAATAATTTATCACTTTTTAACTACGAGAAATTCATATTCATTTGTTTCTAATCACTTTTTAAATTATATCAAATTACACTTTATGTCAAATTGTAAAAAATTAAGTTTTACAATTTATGTCAAATTGTAAAAAATTATGTTTTTACACTTTATGCTACTAAAAATTATTACGCTTACCCTTTGTACTTGATAAATTTTTTTCTTCCGTTTCCCCACCACCGTCCCACTTTGAAATTTTCCAGCAATCCCCCTCCCCCCCCCATATCTCCATAACCTCCTCGTTCTTGTTTCTGTCAGCTGTTCTTCAGAATCTATTGAAGAATCTAGATCTAGCAACATCAAGTTAGGTATATTTTTTATAATTTTATTTTAAGTTTTATTTAAACTTGTATTGATGTAGACACACATGTATCTATATTTTGTTTTTTATTTCGTTGTAAGAAATTTTTTTGGACCCATTAGAATCAATGAACTTTTTTTCTGGACCCATTAAAGTAAATGAACTGAAAAAATTAAGGTTGAACCCGGTTTATTTTAACATTTTTGCATTAAAGTATTTCAAATTATGTGGTACGTAGGAACTAATACCCTAGCTATCTTTGTCGAAAAAAAGTGAAACTATAAGGATTTTCTAATTTTGGTTGACACGAGATAATTGGTAGCATGGACTCAACTTAGACATAGAAAAAGAAGTTGGTAATTATTAAAAATTTGAATCTTAAGTTTCAAAGATTCAACTTTTAGTGTCGGAATGAGATAAGATTGTTAGTAATTTTATAATAATGGAGTGAGAATCAACCATTGACAAGCCTGTTGAGTTATATCTAAGGGTCAAGCTCGTGTGATTGTGAATCTAAAACAAATAATATCTTAGTAATTGGACCAAGACTGTTAAATCAAGCATCCAAGTTAATTATGTTTCATAATAAAAATGAGTAGAATAAAATATTTTATAATAAAACATCGATACATTTTTAAAAAAATATGAAATCTATTATATTTTAAAAATATTATAATAAATTATTATTTTATTTGGATGTGTCTACTCAATAATAAACAAGTAAAAACATATCGGAGGGAATAATATATTTGTTACAGTTGACATCAATTTGATGCCATGTGCTGATGCATTATTGTTAGAGAAACTCGAATGAATGAATTCACTAGAGAAGTAAGCTTGGAAACCTTCTGATGTAAGAATTTTGATGCATTATTGTTAGAGAAACTTGAATGAATGAATTCACTAGAGAAGTAAGCTTGGAAACCTTCTGATGTAAGAATTTTGCATTAATTATTTGTAGTAGGTCGTATTTTGAATTTTGAAATAACAGTCCAACTATACGTATTTTGTAGTGCAAGCTGACAGGAGAAGACTCGTAAAATAGTTGTATTAACTACATTATTTTAATAATTTAAACATGTGTTAAATTAAATGATTTTATTATTTTAAGAAGCATCAGATATTTATTCGTTTCTGTTGGAATGCAAAAGCTAAAATAATCTTTGAATATAATTATGGGTGCAGGTTGTTACTTAAAATGGAGTGTGTCATGCATCCCGGTCCTGTTGAACGTACACTACTTAGACTATAGAGTGATCATTGGTCGGCGTGGCTCTAGAATGAATTAATACCATTCGATTTGTGTGTTAGGCCTATCTGGAACGATATGTCTTGGAATTTATTTTCCTCACACCTGTCGCATCAGTGTGTTGTAGAATATTTATATAGTATGGGATTATATCATGTCATAAGAGTAGGTAGAATGCAATATGATCGATATCTTCTTACGGTCATGGTTGAGAGATGGAGGCCGAAAAGTAATTGCTTTCACATGCCTTTCGGTGAGGCGACGATCCCGCTTTAGGATGTACAAGTCTTGTTTGATTTGCGTGTTGATGGTCACCCAGTTTATCTAGCGGATATTTTTGGGAGGGATTGGCCGTGGCGTGCTATGATAAAGGCACTCATGGGATATGTTGGGCCCATTTGGGGTAAGAGTTTTGTGAGTATGAAGCTTCTAACTGAATTCATAAGATGAGGTAGAGAGCAAACTCATTGGAGATGATACTCTAGTTGATAGGTTTGAGAAGATTGCCCGATTATACATGCTTGTGATTCTTGGGAGTATCTTATTCCCAAACTCTTCGAGCAACATGATTAGACTACATTTTCTGGCATTCCTAGACCCCATTGGCATTGTTGGTAGCTATAGTTGGGGCAGTGCAGTATTGGCCTGCTTATACAGGTCACTATGTGGCGCGTCATATAAAAATACAGTTTTCCTATACGGATATCTTCCACTTATTCAAGTAATTAAATGGCTTATGTTATAATAGTGTTCAAATACTCCCTCCGTTTAAAAAAGAATGACCTACTTTCCTTTTTAATCCGTTTAAAAAAGAATGACCCCTTTCCTTTTTTAGCATTACTTTAATTTCAACTTTTCACATGGCATGTTTATGACCACAAGATTAAAGGAAATTTTGGTACATTTGACACTACTTTAATTTAAGGTCGCAAGATTCAAAAATCTTCTTTATTTTCTTAAACTTTGTGCCAAGTCAAAGTAGGTCATTTTTTTTTAAACGAATGGAGTATAATATTTGTATAATTTGTTAACTAATTTATTTTGTCACTTTAAGGTATGATGTTAGGAGAGGATGAGCCAGAGGATGATGACGCGGCCCTGCCATATGCCAGGAGATGGACAAGGGGTGTTGAAAGAAACATCGAGTCACATCATAATCTCATCCCTATTAGAGATTAGATAGATCACATGAGGAGGAGTAGGTAAGTCTTACTAACTCATGCTAAATATGAGATATTAGTGGATTAATGTACTAAAAGACCTTTAATATAATTATCCTGTCTATTATTAGTTGTTATGATTCACTCAAGTGGGACCATAAAATAAGTAATA
Organism: Capsicum pubescens; assembly: GCA_030864215.1. NCBI lineage: Eukaryota > Viridiplantae > Streptophyta > Magnoliopsida > Solanales > Solanaceae > Capsicum > Capsicum pubescens. Next base: position 264,787,975 of record CM061538.1, read on the forward strand.
AAGTGAACCTTATGATATAAGTGATAGTGATATTTGTATGCCAGCAAGACTAGTTAATTTAAATAAGAATATTTGAAGTTGTTAATTATAGTGATTGCTTATTACTTTTATTGTAATTTTTAAGTATAAAAATGAATTATTGTAATGTTAAAAAACTTTTAATGTAATGGTTAAATCTTCTGGTTGCCTGATGCATAAGAAAGATATGATTGCTCTTATTAATCTATTTGATTGTCTTTATGTTGAGGTGGTTGTTAAAGCTTATGATTGGTCTTATTAATTCATTTAATTATCTTTATTTAACATAGTTTTTATGGACACAGTACGATGCGATATTGCGTACACCGCCCCGGTGTTCCAAGATTGATGAGTAGGTATGGACTGCACGAGTGCCTTTGCTTTTCTTAGAGATGGGTGAGTACCATGTGCCAGATTGGGTAATACGATAATTTGATCTGCCTTAGCATATACCCCAACCCCCGGGGTGGAATCCCATGCACTTTGCCATTGATCTGCGTAGTTGGTTGAATCGGTCGGTGATTGAACTATTAGATGGTTATTTTGATGATTGGGAGGATTGACATGGTAATTTGTTATGCCGGTCCATGTTGTTGTATGGAGAGATTATGCACAACAGTTCTTGAAGCATGGACACTTACTGATAGGCAACCCTGCTATAAAAGTACTTATAATTTTCCTGCAACAAAACATACTTATACGATGTAGGAGTTTATATTTGTTTGATTTATGTTAGATAAATAAGGATAAATTAACATTTCATTTTGAAGTTTGGATTTTCTAAAGGACTTCAAGGGATGACTCATGAAAAAGTAATTTCTAGATTATCGTAATATACTATTATTTTATAATCTTAATATCCCTACCTTAATCTACAGGAACATAACGCAGCTGGATTTGTTCATTCTGCTGGTAGTGTTGCTGCGTTGTCAAGAGGACTTCACAAGATCCTCAAGCTTTCGTTAGAATGGCAAAAGGATCCTGCACGTGCTTTGTGTGGACATGAAATACATAGTATGGTAACACAGACATTTGAGGAGGCTCACGATGTCAGACCACCAGATGGGCCATTTTATGAGGCAGAATCGTTGTATTAAAATGTAAATGCTTGGGGATATGGTAAAGGCCGAGGTAGAGGGAAAAGATGTGGTTGTCTAATGGGACGACCCCAAATGCTATTGTACATGATTTGTTTGATGATCCATCACCGTTTATTTCTACCGTTCCATCTGAGGCCATTTCAGACATGGTCGAACTCTATAGCATGAGGCCTACAGAACTACCATCTCGCCCTGCAGGCGGGAGACCTAGGCGAGATCATCTGAGTTATGGATCAGTTATTAGCGATGGTTATATGCCGGTAAGTAATAAAATATTTTTTTTACTAAATAGTTATGTGTTATTATCACTCCATAATGGAATATGTCTTGTTGTAGGGTCCCTCTGGTGCACAAAATGCTGGAAAACATTCACGCAACATACTAATTTTGCCGATAAAACTAATTCTCTGTTTGATAATACCAACAAGATGTTTGATGTGTCGACGTCTGGTCGTAGCTTGGAGATGTTGATGGGTTATGCTAGGTCGACATCAAGTGGCTTTCACGTTGAGACACATCTTAACTTAATTTTATAGTTTAAACTTCGCTTTGTATTTGTTTTATATATATTTTTTATACTATATAGTTAAATTTTTGTTAATTTTGTTATTAGCTTGATGGTTCGTCTTTTCATGCCTTCACTTGCCAAGCCGGATAAACAGGCCAGGGTGATATCCTCCCCACATGGGCCAGACCTCCCATTGACATGTAGGTATACTTATTTTTTATTATTTTAATTATTAGTTCGTTTTGTATTGCGTTAATAAATAATGTTAAGTCATTTCAGTTAACTTTTGTTTAATTTCGTTATTAGCTTTAAATTTCATGTCCTATTACCTTTGGGTACATGCATGGTTTGACAAGTCAGAGTGATATCCTGCCGACATCAAGTGGAGGTCCCTTAAACACACAAATTTAATTTACTGTGTTAATTTTGTTAAATTTTTATGTTAACAATAATATTGGCCTACTAATATAAATATTGTTATTCCTTTCTTTGTTCAGATTGACGATTCTTCTTCATTAGTCTCATCTTTGGACGAAGATGAATTCATTACGATAGTGATGTTGGGTGTATTTATGCATTCTAGTGTTACTATTCTAGCTTATTTAGCCTTATTTTGAGGGTAATTCATGTGCTTTATGTGTGATAATGATATACATAAGCTTCTAAGAGTTCAAGTATGTAATTACAATGTTTAAAGGTGTTTTCAAATAAGTTTGGGTTTAAATAGATCATTTAGAGTTCAATCGAGGAAACTAGTGTACTTGAGTTAGGTGCTTGTCTAGTCTATATCGATGGATTATAATGTGTTAAATGAGTTACAAATGGTTTAATAGTCTATTTATATGTGGAAAAACTTGTTTATAATGTGCAAAGGTCAATTGGATCAATCCAAGAGTCAAAACAATAAGTTAAAGATCAAAGTGAATGAAGCCTAGTTTTCGCTCGAGTTTCTAGTTCACCGTCTTAAATGTTGTGTTGTTTTAATTTTTCTAAATTGTTGTATTTTATGATATATGATTCTTGGTGAATGGATTATGATGATATATGAAGGATATACAAGCTTCAAATCAAGTGGAAACAACTAAAAAAGGTTTGGAATGGATCAATAGAAGCACAATACACAATTGAACTCAATTTGAACACCTGGAATGTCCAAGGAGAGTGAGGGCGCGTGGAAAGGCCTCTAGGCGCGTGCGACACACCAAAAGATTGAGAGGTCAACCAAAACAGTGTGTCCTCGCAATTTGCCCGCGACGCGGGCTCTACTCTGGCGCAATGGAGCCTATGCGCCCCCTCCAGAGCAGTGCAATGGTGCCCGCAGCGCCCCCTCTACTCCCGAGCTCAATTTCAACTTCAAATCCAACTCCTACATGGCTAAGGCTTGGCTAACTATATATACACATGTTGTGTCATATTTTTACATACTTTTGGGACGTCCTTGGACAATTGGAGGTTGCTCTACATGTTCTTTAGGGTTGTATTATCTTAATTTTAGTTTCTTTCATGGTTTGTATCATTAATCCAAGAAATTCGATGATGAATCCGTTAAAGGCTAAACTCCCATTCCGGGGTTAATGCCAATATCATGAATACTTTCATTTTGAATTAAGTTCGTTTAATTTTGCTTATCATTATTGGTTGTGTGTTCATTTTTTATTTAATTATTTGATGGATTGATCACCCAGAAAATATATCAATTGTCGACCTTGTGAACTCGGAAAAGGGAATAGGGAGATAGAACATGGGGATGAACAAAGTATGGTTCTTATTCTTTTATGAAGTAAGAAATTTGAATTAGCGTCTAGAACAGGGATGTACTTAGAAGCCTTACTTGATTCACACGTAGGATGATAGCTTAATACACTTAATTAGATTATTGCATCCCCGCTCAATGATGTAGCTGTAATGTCCAAGTCAGGTAAACGGTTAGAGGTCGAAAGACCATGACCATGCGATTAACCCTACGAATCAATAACCAAGATAAGAAATCTAACGAATGAAGTTCAATAATGTAATAATATTGTTCTTTAGCCTTAACCCTAAGATTCTACCTATTGATTGTCCTAAGTCATTACTTTTCTGCATTAGTTTATTTTCTTTTTAGTTTACAATTCTAAAACCTTCTTGTTTACTTTTTCTCAATCGTTAAACTAGAATTAGATAGTTGTTTAACATAAGTCCCTATGGGATCGATATTCGGCTTTGTTGAAGGCTACTTTACTACTTGGTAGACTTCATACACTTGCGTGTGCACTTGGGCGTTGTCAAGTTTTTGGCGCCGTTGCCGGAGACTTGTAAATTGGAAACTATCTTATTTTTAGTTTAGCTATATTGAGTTGTAAATAGTTTAGTTATTTTTCTTTTTAGTTTCTTTATTTTTTTTATTTCTCACACTTTTTGAGATGTCAGCCTGGGATAGATGGTTTTCGAGTGATGATGATTCTTGTTGGTGTATGCTTTGTGGAAATAGAGGTCATTCTGCAGATATGTGTGCTGTCAAACCTGATTCAGTAATGTTTGTGGGCTATGATCAAAGGCAATACTATGTGAACGCCTATAATCAGCAGCAGCAATTTCAGCAGCCGCAGGTTCAGAATAACCAGGCGGCCTAGATTCAAACGAGCAATTTGGAAGAGATGCTAAAACAAATTCTAACCAATCAAGCACAGTTGATAGATGATATAAAAAGTAATGGGACCACTGAAGAGAGTCAGCAAATTTTCATAAAGAACTTGGAAATGCAGATAGGGCAAGTGCAGCAGGTACATAATACCAACCCTCAAGGTGATTTGTCAAGTGACAATGATCAAGTAAATGCAATCACATTGAGGAATGGTACAGAGATCCATGAAGAACCTCCAAAGACAACTAAGGAGGTAGATGCAGAGTTGACTTCCCAACCTGTTGTAGACAAAGTTGCTAAAAATTCGAGAAAGTCTGAGTACTCAAAAAATATAGTTGTTGAACAGGTTAAGGGGGGATACAACCACCACCACAAGAATCACGGCCATTCAATTGTCATCTTTTTCTTGAGACTGAAATTTAGGAAGTGAATACGAGTGAGGGTGTTGAGGATAGTCTAAATTTTGAAGTGGTATTTGTTGGGCCTTACTCAAAGCACTTTTCTACATTATGTTTAGATGATGTCTTGTCTGTGGAATCATTTAAAATAGTGGAATAGTGTGAAGATGAGGAAAAAAAATCCTATATAATTGATTTTACACTGGATAAGCAACATTAAAACACATCTCACTTCAAGGCCAAGTGGTTTACCATGCACATTCCATTACTCTGTTCCTTAGTCTTTGTACCACCACCCTATGAGCAAGGCAAAAAGATAGATGCGAAGTTTGGGGTAAAGTTTGTATCCTCAAGGTGGAGGAAAAAATTGATGTGGGTCATGCCGCGACACTAAAGTAGGCGTTTCTTGGGAGGCAGCCCAAGTTAAGGTATGTTTTATTTTGTTTAGTTTTTTTTTACTTTACGTAGTTTTTGTTTTTGTTGAGTCACAGGTTCAGAGGAAGTCTGAGTACCGAAAACCTAAGCTAAGGAGCATGGCAAAGACTGAGTGCGGGGTTCCCAAATCTTTTTGATGTGTAAAGATGCTACTAGCTAGGCCTAGAGGCCTCAGGAAGTATTTCTATCTTTTACTTTTAAGTTCACTTTGGGGACAAAGTAGATTTTTAAGTATGGGGTAGAGAAATTCTCAATTTTTGGCTCAATTTAAAAGTGCAAGATATTCTTGTTGGTGCTATTTTTGATTGCATGGTGCAAGTATTTTATTTGGGAAAAACATGTTGAATGAGGGAATTGCTATTTTTGAGACTCTCAGGCTCATTTTTGGGACTCTTGTACTTTATGGCTTAAATTTTGAATTCATCATGTTGTTGGTTGGGAGTCTATGATGATCCTATTGAGTTGAGCATATGCCATATGTGGTGTGAGATTTTGTATATTTCTTATTGCATGTGATGTCTAGAACTTGCCCGGTGTGCGTGCAAAGCGAAATAAAGAATGTAAGTTTAGGAGATGATATAGACATTTCTTTGATAGCCTTATTTTATATCATCTTGTTGACCTACCTTTGAGCGTAATCTTAGTCAGCCCCGTTGAGCCTTTAGCTTTTTCTTTGTTAGCCACATATGTAGCCTAATCCCTTCTTTTATGGACTTGATTTAATCCAAAAGCTCCTAAATGCTTCAATGTAAAATTGAGCAAGTAAGGAGTTTGAGAAATAAGAGGAGAAAAAGGTGAAATTAATGCCCTAAAGTCTAGTTATTGGCGTGTGTAATTGTTGTGGTTGGGCTAGTTATTGGCGTGTGTAATTGTTGTGGTTGGACTAGTTATTGGCGTGTGTAATTGTTGTGGTTGGGAGTAGCAAAAATTATTTGAAAAAGTTCTAAATTTTAGTCTGGATGTGTTACAATAAAACTGTTTTGGCCCTGGTCCTTCTTGGACATTGTGTACCTCAACTAAGGCAAATAGCTTAAGTTGATAGTGGTTATCATAGGGGTGCATAGCGTAATATGGGTGCGAAAAAAGAAAAAATTGAAAGAATGGTATACTTCCACCATGAGTTTGTAAAAATGCTTAAAAGAGATGGGGCAAAACAAAGGTGATTGGTGGGTGGAAAAAGTGTAATTTAATTGTTGGAGATTGGTTTTAAATGTATGATGTAGTGTATTAAAGCGCTTAGAGAGGTTAGTCACTATTCCTAAATAGTTCCTACCCACCACTTAGCCTACATTACAACCCGAAAAAGACCTAATTGATCCTATACTTGACATTCTGATATTAGTGGAGCACTACACTAAGGGCAAGCCTATGGTTCATTGTGTTTAACTTGTGAATTCCTTGTGAGAGTGAGCGTAATTTGATTCTTATACCCATTGTGATAAATTGCAATATTGTGAGTGATTATGGGTAACTCTCTTGTTGTGAGGGCACATATTTGATAAATATGGGTGATTTGTATGATGTCCTTGATTGATGAAATAAGCATTTATTTTCTAACTAGGTGAGTCAATTCTTGAGGCTAGGATATTTTGAAGTAGGATTCATAAGCTTTCAATTGTGTAAATAACATGTTGTGTGTAGAAACTTCCATTTCATATAGTTAATATAGTACTAGCTTGAGTGTCTTGCATGTAGTAGAAGTGTGAAGTATCCTCAACTTATGATGTTTAGATTTAAGAGTTGTTCGAGGACGAACAAGGCTTTAAGTGTGGAGTGGTGATGTTGGGTGTATTTATGCATTCTAGTGCTACTATTCTAGCTTATTTAGCCTTGTTTTGAAGGCAATTTGTGTGCTTTATGTATGATAATGATATAAATAAGCATCTAAGTATTCAAGTGTGCAAGTGTGTAATTACAATGTTAAAAGGTGTTTTCAAACAAGTTTGGGTTTAAATGGATCATTTAGAGTTCAATCGAGGAAACTAGTGTTACTAGCTTGAGCTAGGTGCTTGTCTAGTCTATCTCGATGGATTCTAATGTGTTAAATGAGTTCCAAATGATTTAATAGTGTATTTATATGTGGAACAACTTGTTTATAATGTGCAAAGGTCAATTGGATCAATCCAAGAGTCAAAACAATAAGTTAAAGATCAAAGTGAATGAAGCCTAGTTTTCGCTCGAGTTTCTAGTTCACCGTCTTAAATGTTGTGTTGTTTTAATTTTTCTAAATTGTTGTATTTTATGATATATGATTCTTGGTGAATGGATTATTATGATATATTAAGGATATACAATCTTCAAATCAAGTGGAAACAACTCAAAAAGGTTTAGAATGGATCAATAGAAGCACAATACACAACTTGGACTCAATTTGGACACCTGAAATGTACAGGGCGAGTGAGGGCGCGTGGAAAATCCTCTAGGCACCTGCTACACACCAAAATATTCAGAAGGCACCCAAAACAGTGTGTCCCCTCAATCTGCCCGCGATGCTGGCTCTATTCTGGCGCAATGGAGCCCACGATGCCCCCTCCAGAGCGGTGCAATGGTGCCCGCGGCGCCCCCTCTAATCCCAGGCTCAATTTCAACTTTAAATCCAACTCCTACAAGACTAAGGCTTGTCTAACTATATATATACATGTTGTATCACGTTTTTACACACTTTTAGGACGTCCTTGGACAATTGGAGGCTGTTCTACACGTTCTTTAGGGTTGTATTATTTTAACTTTAGTTTTGTTTCATGGTTTGTATCATTAATCCAAGAAATTTGATGATGAATATTTCCGTTAAAGGCTAAACTTCCTTTTTGGGGTTAAGGCCAAGATCATGAATACTTTCGTTTTGAATTAAGTTCGTTTAATTTTGCTTATCATTATTGGTTGTGTGTTCATCTTTGATTTAACTATTTGATGGATTGATCACCCAGAAAATATATCAATTGTCGACCTTGTGAACTCGGGAGAGGAAATAGGGAGATAGAACATGGGGATGAACAAAGTATAGTTCTTATTCTTTTATGAAATAAGGAATTTGAATTAACGTCCGGGACAGGGATATACTTAGAAGCCTTACTTGATTCACACGTAGGATGATAGCTTAATACACTTAATTAGATTATTGCATCCCCGCTCAACGATGTAGTTATAATGTCCAAGTTAGGTAAACAGTTAGAGGTCGAGAGACCATGATCATGTGATTAACCCTACGAATCAACAACCAAGATAAGTAATCTAACGAATAAAGTTTAATAACGTAGTATGATTGTCCGTAAGCCTTAACCCTGGGATTTTACCCATTGATTTTCCTAAGTCATTACTTTTCCGCATTAGTTTAGTTTCCTTTTAGTGTACAATTCCAAAACCTTCGTGTTTACCTTTTCTCAATCGTTAAACTAGAATTGGATAGTTGTTTAACAAAAGTCCCTGTGGTATCGATATTCGGCTTTCTTAAAAGACACTTTACTACTTGGTAGACCACGTACACTTGTGTGTGTGCTTGTGAACTGTCAGATAGATGCACACATGGCTCACTCATTCGGGCCGAAACTGCCAGTTATGAGGGGAAAAAAGAAATGGAAGGAGATTCTTCCAACTAAGACAAGGAAGGATGGCGATGCATTTCGACCTTTAGATGCTCTATGCAAGATAAAGGGTTGTGGAACATAGTATTCTTCTGCAGGCATTTATCTTTGACCCTTTCATTTTTTCATGTTATTTTAGTGTGTTTTTTTTGCATAAAGGGACTTTTGTTCCCATGAAATGATGTTTTTATTATGAAGCAAGTGTCAAGTTGTTTGAGAACTAAGTGGCGTGGAGTCTTTACTTTGATAGTCGTTGGTAAATAGTTGATGGGTTGTCAATATTTCTTAGAGCAGAATTTTGGATTGTACACATTTTCTATTTTAGAATAGAATTTCGGATTGTACACATTTTTTAGGGTAGAATTCTGAATTTTTGTGAAAATTTGTCTTTACTGTTTCTATGTTTGGTTGTTGGACTTGACTGTGAGGGTGTTGACCTCGGTAGTTACAGAACTCTCTGTATTGGGCAGGTTTTTTTCGATTCTCACATGTTCTGAGTAGGTTTCAACTTCGTGCCTCGTTTGATTTCCAATATTATGATGTTATGATGTTATTCAATAGTAGCTTTGTAAGTCTATTATGAGTAACTTTACTTAATACTATATGTTTTCTTGCAAAGCAAATATGTATTGGTACATTTCTTGTAAGTTTTGACTAGGGAACAAATTAATATACATATTTCAAGTTGTTATGGTAATGAATATCAAACATTCTTTTATGGTTAGTTCATAACTTTAAATTATAAAGAAAGAAAACAAAGGAAACAACAATTCTATACTGCACAACAAGGACTCTTCTTGTTACTTAGAAGTGAAAATACAACCTCAAATATATTTTGCACATTCAGTGGATTGTTCTTATTTGTTTCCCCCCAAAAGTGCTTTCTTTGGAAAATTGAAAGTAGGGGTAGTGTCTGAAGCTTTCCCTTTATTTTATTTTCTTTATTTGAACTGGGGGTTTATTGGAAACAACCTCTTTACCTTCACAAGGTAGGGGTAAGGTCTGCGTACACGCTACCCTCCTCAGACCCTGCTATGGAATTAGTGCAATTTTCTGCAATTAGACTTGGATATTTCCCTTACATTTCTGCAATTTTTGGTTAGCATATTAGATTTGGATATTTCCCTTACATTTCTGCAATTTTCTGAAATAACTGACAAAGTATATTAGCGGTAAATCCCTTTTGTGGTTAGCGCATTTCACCCATCAATTCTACAGGGTAGTTGTTGGACTTGGAATATTCGCATTGCCTTTGAGGTTGTACAATGGAAGTTCTTTGACAATTTGGGTTTTACTGTCAGGATGATTGCATGAATTTATTGGTTAAATATTACAAAGATACGAAGCGTGATGTTTGCTTGAGTGATGAAGTATATGATGCATCTTCCCGCAGGGGCGATGAGAGTGCTTCACATCTGTGAGAGAAAATACCGAACATGAAATCTGTGGAGGTTAAGTCTAAAATCAGAGGAGGTGGAAGGTGTTGTATATGTATTGATCCATTTTCTATACTGAATGGGTAAACTCACAGCTAAACTAAGGTGTATGTTGCTATCTGTAGCAACATTGGATATATATCTAATTAGGTGTATGTTGCTATTCGTAGCTTCATTTAGATAACCTCACTTTTGGTATTGATTTAAAAATTAGTTTCTTATTTTTTTCACATATTTACAGTATAAAATTTACATACTTAGTACTTATGTAAAAATTACTAGAACTAACAATACTTTTGATTCCTTAATTGATGATAAATTCTGTTTTGGTCCTAATTATGTCATTTAACTAATAAAGTCTAGTTTTTAATTACTTGAAAAATGCATCTCTGATCCTTTGCTTGCAAATATTTACACTTTTATAAGTATTAACCGTTTTAATGTTTAGTTATCCACATGTCGAGTTGAGTTTGGATTGCTACTCCATATATAAAATATATAAAGGTAAAACACTTCGAAAAATAATCTAAATATAATTTTTAGTATAAGGATTTTGGCGGTAACTAAGATTTTATTTTTTAATGTTAGTTGTTACTATTTCTATTTTATGGGTATTTTCTTATTGGTTAAATCGAAAATTGAACCATTAAGAATAAAAAATCGATAAGAAAATATCATATTGGTTGGTTATTGTTTTTTCATATTTAAAAATTAAAAATCAATAAATCGAACCAATAACACATAAAATTAAACCGGACCGACCGATGAACACCCCTACACATTACCACTTCTTCCTACTTCCATCGCTAAAAGACCTTAAAATTGAAGTTGCCTTCAATTTTTTTTCTTCTTTTTATGTCACTATATGATTGACCGATCAGATACAACTTTTTCTTTATATGACATGTTGTTCCATCACTACTGGAGAAAAGAAATATGTCTAATTTGTCACTGTATGAATGACCCGTCAGACTCAACTTTTTCTTTATATAATGCGTCTCATCACCAATGAAAAAAAGTAATGAAAATCGAAATTATTTATTACGAAAACGTAATATTTATTTCCTCTTTAAATACCTCAAATACATTAGCGATAGCACCACAAAATTATTTCACTCATTTACAACGCATAAAAATGACCGATTGAAAAGTTGGTCTGAACTAAGAGCCCAAAAGGGAGAGGGAAACTCTTACACCACAAAAAAATATTTTGGTTTCTACACTGGCGTAACAAGTAAATAGTGGTATAAATTACTTCGTCCACTTTTAAGTAAACATATTTCTATCTATTATGATTTAGGGGTTGCCGGACACATCATCGAGGGAGAAACACAACATTTAAACCAAAAGATGTGTTAATTTAGGGTGAAAGACTACAGTGGCCCAAACTATATTAAAAAATATGTGATTGTGAAGTCTTATGTCGATGACATGATTTGACCATACTACAGACAATCTCTGCAACTTTCCAAATATATAAATTCAAGGATGAAATAAGAGTTATTAAGAACTTGAATAAGGAAATATCTGAAACAAAAAAAACATTCGAAACCTTTCATGCATTAGACGATCTTAACTATCAGGGAGCTAATGAAAAAGCACACTGGCAACTCCTAGAAAATCCAAACTTACACAAAGATGCTTCCTATCCTGTATATCCAATTGTTAATGAATTGTTAGGTAGAAAAAAATATTTACCACAAACATTAGATTTTGGAGTGTCATATTGTTGTCTAAATCAATTAAGTGTTTGTGATGAGTCTATGCAAAAAATGAGTTAAGATTGAAATGTAAATAGTAGTTATGATGATGACATCAATTTTGTTGCAGAAACTCCGCAAGAATGATTATTATGAATAATTTATTGGTCATAACAATTGTTTATATAAGCACAGAAACACAAATCATTCATAAAATAAAATTTTAACATACATGAGAAAAAATGTCCATACATCAGTACTAATGATGCGCTCAATAAATGATGAAAATTAGAACAATAAAATCAACTCTGAAAAACACTACCATCACATGAAGTATTTCTAACTCGAGATGAACTAGCGTTGCGACCTCGCGAGGGACAATTGAGCTTATCATGACCAGTATGTTTGCACAATGAGCATTTTCGAGAGAGCGTACTTGTTGGAACGTTCATTTCATTATGTATGCGAATTATTTTTTTGGAGCTCAATTTTTGTAGAAATCTTTTGTTTGCTATCATAGTAAAAGCACTTAGAGGCCGATACGCCTCATCGCCGAGTAGATTAAATTATTTGGAGTAGGCTTTCTGATAGTTGTGCACACTATATTTTTATGTAATGTGATCCCATACTTGGTACCCCATTTGGTTAAAGCCCTTAATGGCATGAGAACATGGATGGTGATATAATTGTCATTTACCACATTGACATATTCCTTGCGACACATTAACGATGTGCTTATTACCACCACGACCACGGTATGTACGTGTTAGCACCTCAAATATATTATCTCTTTGCTAGTGATAGTTGATGAGCGTGTGCCCGTCTGATTTTATATGATTATACTCAAAAGCTTGAATGGATTTGGCATCCATTTCTGATTTTTCGATATTAACCGTATAACATAAGCTGATCTTGTAACAAATTGGGCCACAACCTGTTTGTAAGTATGCCTTACCATAGCGATAACGGGTAGTCCCCTTGCTGACTTTAGGATTTCATTGAAGGATTCGGAGCTATTTGTTGTCATCATGCCCCATCTCCTACCACCGTTTTTGTGCATTGTCCATTTGTCAAGATCAAACCTCATTAACCATGCATAGGCTTCCATGCTAATCTCTTTAATATCCTGTATTTTTTCTAAAAACTTTTTCTCCTGATGATGTGTTGCAGTTGCCTATAGAAGATTGTTTAGAGTGACATTTTTAAATTGTCTTTGAAAATTAGCCTTAAAATGTCTTAAACAATATTGGTGGTAAGCAAATGGGGCCTGCCAATTAGGTGAACTACATAGAGTTGAAAGTATTCCCTAATACCTATTCAATATCAGTGTTAAGCCTCTAAACCCCTGACAACATGCTCATGCAAATGATCTAAAAATAAGGTCCAAGTCTCTTTACTCTCATTCGCAGCTATAGCAAAGGCCAAAGGAAAGATTGAGTCGTTACTATCCGTTTCAACTCCAATCGACATTTTGATGTCATATTTACCGTACACATGTGTTCCGTCAACCGATATCATGGGACGACAGTAAAAAAATCCATCAACATATGGCTTGAAAGTCTAGAACACATAGTTGAATACATTTTCATCGACATCATCATGCCGCTCCAACTCTCATTCAACTACATTGCTTGAATTGTAGCATTTTAAAGCATGCATATACCTCGACAACTGATTGAAAGAGTCTTTTCAAGTATCATAGATTTTTTCAAAAGCACGTTTGCGTCAGAGATATGCTTTTCTTCTACTTATCATTTTACCATATACTTTAAGGACAGTTGTTTGACAGTATTTAATGGAAAACCTGACATGTTCAAATCATAATAATTTTCAAACACAAATACGTATTCCTTTATTGAAGTAAAACATAACCCAAGGATAAAATAATACCTTGGTATTTTTTCTATATCAGTGTGGAGACAAAAACAATCATTTCGACATTCAAATTGAAGTGACCTTCACGACACGTACTTGTATTACACGTGTGTTTATCATGGTATGTTTCGATTGTCCACATATTAGTCTCTTTGGACTTATATGTAGTGGACTTAAATCCACACCCTTAATTTGCACGTCTGCAGCAAATTTTTCATGATATTTTTGTCGACTTATTGACATGGTACTATCTCGCCCACTTGTAAAGTAAAAGATTAAACGCTCTTTACACCTCCTTCTTTGACTTGATAAACATGCCTTCCTCAACATAAAAATTACTATTCATAAAATCTTGTGGTTCACGCACGTATCTTGTGATGTACATTTATCATCATGGGTATCCATAAACACATCTGGACCATCTATAGGGTGGTCAATATAAGAAATTTCACGATGATAAAATTCAGGGATATGAACTGATGGTGACCTTACTACTAACTGTATATTTTGTGGTGGCAAAGATTCTTCAACGTAAGTAGGACTCATGGACATTGGTCTTGCTGAGCGATTAGGAGTCATAAATTCTTCATCACTTGATGATACTATAAATGGGAGTTCGTCTTTAGATTCATCAGCGTTAGTTAAATAATCACTATGACTCTGTGAGCTTGATCGATAATTTAGCTGATCAACATCGTTGATTTTCGCAGGAACATTGGGCTGATCTTGCATAATATTTACCCTAAATATGAAAAATAAAATATATAAATATATATGTTTATCACATTAATTAAAACTACTTAAATTAAACTTCAAATGGTGAACGTATCGATAATAGTCAGTTGCACCAAAACTAGATGACACACGCACATTAGAGAATGTTTCAGCATTTTTCATCGATTCAAACTGCCAGGTCTGTCCAAAATAATGATCCTGTCCATAACTTGGAGCAATATTCATCTCATTTTATGCTAAAAACCTGCAAAAATAATAATAATCAAATACTAAAAATATTTTGTCAAAACTTTTTAATAAAAATAACACAAATTAATGAATGTTACCAGTCATTTTCAGTAATAGTTTTGTTCAAATCAAAATCATAACTGCTGGTAAGAATATTTTGATATTGAGTCATGTGAGGAAAATCACTAGATTGAGTTATAGGGACTATCTCCAGACTTTTACGATTTTCTAATTGAGGAAAAACATCATTCGATAAAGGAGAATGGCGACGGCTAGACCTAGGCTCCTTCCTAACATACACTTCAAGCACGGTTAGCTTGATTTGATCTCTGTAGTCATTCAGAGCCCTCAAAAAGTCACCCAACGAATCCTCATCATTGATTAACCATTTTCCAAAATTTACTTGTCCTGAGCTAAAAATGACGTTGGATATTTTTCAATTATAATCAATTTATAATCGGAACTGTTCAAACCTATCCTTTTATAAAGTGAATCACATAATTTTTTAAATCGAAGATTCAGCGGATACTTGACATTGTATTTCGGGGGACAATTATAATGTATGGTAATTTCATCATAAATAATGTCACCATCCCAAAAGAAACTCTAACTTTTAGTTCCGAAGACATTCTTCATGATTGAAACTAAGAAAGATAAAGGGATGATGAAAATGTTAAACATGGTGAAACTATATGTTGAAGGACTTCTTATACTGTTTGTAGGAGCTTGGGAGCCAAAACTAAAACGTAACAAAAATATAATATATCACTTAATTATTTACTTCTTTTTTGTGACATGTCACATGAAAAATTATACATTCAGGATTGACAAATTTAGAAAAAAATAAAATATTTTTCAATTACCCATTTTTAATTATTCAGTTCGTTTGTATGAGAGGTCACATCAATAATTATACATTCACCTGACAAATTTAAAAAAAAAACGTAATTTCTTACTACGTTTTAGTAAAATGAAATTTTTAATTGAGAATTCATTATTTTTTTATTTATAAAAGTAACTTTTTAATACTATTTATGAAAGAAAAAGTCAAAAAATGAGCTACGTGGTAATTGAATTAACAAAATAAAACAATAACTTTTTAAATTTTTTTTTGCCAAAAAGCATAATAAAAAATTATAATTTTTAAATTATAATAAAAAGTTCTAATTTATAAAAGTTATAAATAATTCATAATATTTAAATCATGTTAGTTGGTGGAGTCCTAAAAAATCTTCCAACAAAAACTTCTTTATAATTTTAGACAATTTATAGAGTTTAAGAGAGAAATGTAAAGCAACCGGGTGGTAAAGCTGTTAATTTGATTGTTGAGATAAAACTGGTGATGAGACAATACACTATTTTTATTTTTAATTTTTGTGTAAAACGTAATAATTTATTACATTTTACAATACTTTTGATGGGACAATTCACTATTTTATTTAATTTTTGTGTAAAACGTAATAATTTTTAACGTTTTATTAAATTTTTAGTAAAACTTAATAATTTATTACGATCTACAAAACTTTTGATGGGCCAATACATTTTTTTTTTGAATTTTGTGTAAACGTAATAATTTTTTACGTTTTACTAAACTTTTTGTAAAACGTAATAATTTTATTACGATTTACAAAACTTTTGAGGGGACAATGCACTTTTTTTTTGAATTTTTGAATGAAACGTAATAATTTTTTACGTTTACTAAAATTTTTGTGAAACGCAATAATTTATTACGACTTACAAAATTTTTGATGGGACAATACACTATTTTTTATTTTTTGAATTTTTGTATAAAATGTAGTAATAATTTATTACGTTTTACTAATTTTTTTGTAAAATATAATTACACAACTTTTGATGGGATAATACATTATTTTTTATTGAGAGAAGTATCAATTACCCCCTGAACTTGTTACGTTTTATTCATGGTACACCTGAACTTTGACTTGTCCTAAGTACCACTCTGAACTTGTTGTTTTACTACATCGCGTGACCTTTTTTTTTTATCGACGTGGCAAAATGTTTGATTTCAAACACCATCACGCGCGTGATAGAGTTTTTTTTTTTTTTGCCAAATCAACATTTTCAACGGTAAAAAAATGAAAACCCCCCATTTTTCTTTAATTTTTTCAAAAACTTTAATTATCTCTCTTCCTATTTATTATCCCTCTTCCTCCATCACTTTCAATCTAAAAAAAATTCATTTTATTGCTTCTACTTTGTCTATTTATTTCTAACTCCATGAATTATAACAGGAGACTTGTTTGTGCATGTTTGTCTCCTCCAATTGTAAGAATTTCATGGTCGAATGACAATCCCGGACGTAGATTCCTCGATTGTATGCATTATGGTGTATGTAATTTTTATATTCTCTCTTTTTTTTTTTAGAGAAAAGACATCAAAATCCTCCCGAATTTGTCGTCAAAACTTACTTTAGACCCTAAACTAATTGAGCAATTATTTACCCCCCTTAACAACTTTTGAGTGAATTAAATTCACCCCCTCTGGCTGACGTGGCAAAAAAAAAAAAAAACCGAGTGATTTATTTTTTAAAAAAGGGTCCACTTTATTATTATTAACAACAACAACAACAAACCCAATATATTCCCACAAAGTGGGGTCTGGAAAGGGTAAGATGTACGCAGACCATACCGCTACCTTCAAAGAAGTAGAGAGACTGTTTTCGATAGACCCCCGGCTCAATCTAAATGATAGTAACAAGTGGATGGATGACATAATAAAATCAGGAATAAGAAATAGTAAATTGAAAATCAGAGAAATACGAAATACGCGAAAATAAGAGCGACACGAAAAAGAAAATAGGGACTAAGACAAAAGACATAGGGCCCCCACCTAGTCGTACCATACACACACAAACCAAGGACACCTATGTACAAACCTCAGATTACTAACCCGGCTACACCATAACACCCCAGACTGCAAGCTACAACCCACACACTCCCATTAGTCTTCTAACCTTATTCGTGACTTCCACACCTTCCTATCTAGGGTCATGTCCTCAGTCGGCTGGAGCTGCTCCATATCATGTCTAATCACCTCCCTCAAGTATTTCTTCGGCCTACCTCTACTCCTCTTAAAACCATCCATAACTAGCATCTCACACCTTCGGACTGGGGCATCTGCGCCCCTCCTCATCACATGTCCGAACCATCTCAATCTTCCTTCCCGCATCTTGTCATCTACCGAAGCTACCCCCACCTTCTCCCGGATAATCTCATTCCTAACTCTGTCTTCTCTAGTAAGCCCACACATCCAACGCAATATTCTCATTTCCACTACCTTCAATTTTTGGATGTGAGAGTGTTTGACTGGCCAACACTCCACCCCATACAATATGGTCGGCCGGACTGCCACTCTATAGAATCTGTCTTTAAGCTTAAGGGGCACCTTCTTATCATACAACACTTTCGAGGCGAGCCTCCACTTCATCCAACCTGCTCCAATACGTTTAGAGACATCTTCATCGATTTCACTATTCCCCTGAATTGTAGACCCAAGATACTTAAAACTATCCGTCTTACAGACATCCTGGGAGTCCAACCTCACCACTACTTCATCCTCCTGCCTCAAGTCACCAAACTTGCATTTCAAATACTCTGTCTTGGACCTACTCAACCTGAGCCCCTTGGACTCAAGAGTTTGCCTCCAAACCTCTAATTTGTCATTTACACCCCCCACATCTCATCAATTAGCACTACATCATCCGCAAATAATATACACCAAGGCACCTCGCCTTGAATGCTCCGCGTCAACACGTCCATCACCAACGTAAATAAGAGCAGACTAAGAGTCGATTCTTGGTGCAACCCTGTCTCCACCGGAAAATGCTCTGAGTCTCCTTCCGCCATCCTTACACGGGTCTTCTCTCCATCGTACATGTCCTTAATAACTCTGATGTACGCCACCAGAACTCCTCTCACCTCCAATCATCTCCAAAGAACCTCCCTCGAGACTTTATCATACGTCTTTTCCAGGTCGATGAACACCATGTGCAAATCTTTTTTTCTTTCTCTATATTGCTCCACCAATCTCCTCACCAGGTGGATTATCTCTGTCGTCGAGCGACCAGGCATAAATCCAAACTGATTCTCTAAAACGAACACGACCCTCCTCAACCTCCGCTCAATCACTCTCTCCCAAATCTTCATAGTTTGACTCAACAGCTTAATACCCCCATAGTTGTTGCAACTCTGAATGTCACCCTTATTTTTATACAGCGGAATCAACGTACTCCGTCTCCAAGCCTCAAGCATTTTTGCAGTCTTCACCTTAAACCTACCTCACCAGCATACTTCCAAAAATTCATTGGGATCTTGTTAGGCCCCGTCGCCTTACCCCTTCGCATCCTACGAATAGCTTTTCTGACCCCCCCAACCTTAAAACGCCGACAGTAATTGAAATCATGGCTCTCCTCTGAGTGCGTCATCTCCCCTAACTCAATGCCTTTGTCCCCCTCCTCGTTCAAAAGTTTATGAAAGTATTCCTGCCATCTCTTCTTAATGTGAACATCCTCCACCAAAACACTGCCATCCTCCTCCTTGATACACTTCACTTGATCGAGGTCACGACCCTTCCGCTCCCTAGCCTTAGCAAGCCTATACAATCTTTTTTCCCCGTCTTTCTCCTCTAATCCCGTATACAAGCTCTCAAACGTTGCCGACTTAGCAGCCGTAACTGCTAACTTAGCCTCCTTCTTTGCTACGTTGTAGACCTCCCTATTCACCCGCTTCTCTTCTTCATCTTTACTCTCCATCAACTTAACATACGCCTCCTTCTTAAACTCTACTTTCTTTTTAACTTCTTCATTCCACCACCAGTCCTCCTTATGACGTCCTGCCCGACCCCTCAAAACACCCAACATTTCTCTAGTAGTCTCCGTGATGCAGCTGACAGCCTTATCCCACATAGTATCCACGTCCCCCCTGCACTCTCACGCCCCCAATCCTGATACCTTTTTCCCTATCTCCAAAGCACTAATCGGTGTCAATCCCCCCACTTAATTCTAGGATGACACTCCCCGACCCTTCTCTTCTTACACTTCTTGATAGACAAGTCCATCACTAGAAGCCTGTGCTGGGTCGAAAGATGCTCACTCGGAATGACTTTATAGTCCTTACATAACCCATATCCCCCTTCCTAAGCAACAGAAAATCAATCTGGGTCTTGGCTATCATGCTTCGAAAGGTAATTAGGTGATCCTCCTTTTTCGAAAAACTCGAATTCACTACCACCAACCCAAAGGCCTTTGCAAAATCCAACATAGCAGCTCCCTCACCATTTCTGTCACCGAAACCATTACCTCCATGCACATCGTCATAACCTCCCGATAAGACCCGAATGTGGCCATTGAAGTCCCCTGCTATGACAATCTTCTCCAATCTAGGCATGTTTCTCACCACCTCGTCCAAGTCCTTCCAAAATTTCATTTTCGCCTCCTCATCCAAGCCCACCTGCGGCGCATACACACTACACACAGCAACGAAAACCCCCCAAAGACCAACTTAATCTTCATCATCCTATCACTGACCCTCTTAACCTCCACCACCTGCCCTCTAAGCTCCTCATCCACTAAGATGCCCACTCTGTTCCGATGCCTATCACTCCCTGAGTACCACAACTTGTACCCATCTACATCCCTAGCCTTAGATCCCACCCACCTAGTCTTCTGCACACACGCAATATTAATCCTCCTTTTCTTAAGAATCTTCACCAGCTCTACGAACTTACCCTAAAGGGTCCCAATATTCCAAGACCCTACCCTTAACCTATCTTCTCTCGCCTCTCGACCACCTCTAACACCTTTCACCGAACCCGCCCTGACGCCCGACCTATACCCCACACCCACCCCAGCCCTCTCCTCCTCACCCCCTCCCAAAATATCCCCCACCCCCAGCCCCCTCGGGCATGTCCCTAATCCACCATCGAATCCTCCAGCCACTACTCAAAACCCAAACAAAGCCCCAAATCGACGTACAAAATGAATAAAGTAATGGTACAAAAACAGTAAAGGAAGGCACACACAAAGTGCATTGATCCTCCTAGCAGTTAGAACAAACACACAACAAACAGAAAATAAGAAACAGAAAATAAGAAACAGAAACAAAAGTAAGGAATAAAAACAGAAAACAAACAACAGAAACAAAATAATATAGAAAACCAAACTATATGTAATGACTAAATATTAAAGTTAAGATGTGAAAGTTAATATGTCACCGGTGCTCCTGCGTGCTGTTGTTTCTGGTAATTATGATGTCAAAACTGGTAGCCGGAATAAAGTTGCCTGAAAAAACATTGTTGGTGGGTCGTCGAAGTGTCGTCGGAGTATCGCAGACGAGTCTTCTAGGTACTGCCGGGATCTGGGCGCCAGCTTACGTTGTACCAAGCTGCTTTACCACTGATGGACACCTACACTGTCGCCGGAGTCGAACTGGCGGTACCTAATCCCGCCAGCGATAACAGCGACGAGACAGAGAATGGAAATGAAGAGGGAAAAAGATAGAGAGAACTGGAGGAGAAGTACTGGGGGGGAGAATGATGGAGAGGGAGTAATCCTTACCTGCTTCCGGCGCATCTACGCCGTCGCCGGTGCCGAATTCTACCGGTCCGACGAAGAGTACGTTAAGGGTGAAAGTTAAAATGGAACGTTAGGGTTTTAACGTTAGAGAGGAGAGAGAGAAAAGTCAGAGATGGCCTTTTTTCTCTCAGAGAGAAAGTAGCACTTAAAAATTCTCTGGCCCACTTTATTATTATTATTATTATTATTATTATTTTATATATATAATTAAAAAAAAATCAAGAACCCAACTTCGTCTTCTTCTTTTACCCGCCCCCGTTTCCATCACCCCCTCCTTACCCCAACCCACCACCACCATCATCATTATCATCATCATCATCTTACATCTTTTCTTCGAAGTCTTCCTTCAATATTTATTTTAAAAAAAACTCTACCAACAAACACAAATCTGAAAATAAACCAAAATTTTAGTAAGGTTAAACAATTTTCATCTAATTCTTGCAAAAAATCTTCATTTTAGTTTTTTTTTTTCGATTTGCATAATAATAATAAACTGAATTTGTAAGTATTTTGAAGTGAAGGTTGAAATAATGTGGAAAATTTTTAAATTGGTGTGTTCATAATTGTTCTCTAATGGTGTTAATGGGAAAAATAAAAAAAAATTGGAGGAATTTCGTGGCAGGGGTGGGAGTTGGAAGGGGAGAAAGAGAGGGGGTGGGGGGCATGGTTTGACAAAAGGAAAAACTAGGAGGGGAGGGGCTGGAAGAGCGGAAGGAGGGGGGAAGGGGCTGGAAGAGCGGGAGGAGGGGAATCTGATCTGAAGAAGGAGAGGTGGGGGGAGGGGGGGAGGTGTGAAGAAGAAAAGGATTTTTTTTTCTTTTTATTTTATATATATATATATATTTAAAATATATATACTTTTTTATATATATATATATAAATAGTAAATATATATTTTTGTTTAGTTAAAAAAATATATAAAAATAATATGTGTGTGGGATTATTTTTTTTTAAATTATAATTTCTTACGTGAAAATGACATGACACTGATATGACACTAATTTGGCAATGACATGGCGCGTGTGTAGTTTACTCTCCGTTGTGAGAGTGAGATTTTGATTTTGAGGTTGAAATTAATTCACTTGAAAGTTGTTAAGAGAGGTAAATAATTGCCCGATTAGTTTAGGGTCTAAAGTAAGTTTTGGCGACAAGTTCAAGGGGGTTTTGATGTCTTTTTTTATTTTTTATGTTTGTAACAAGTAAATTTTATAACTTTCTTTTCTATGAATTGCAGTCTCTATTTCGAAGTAGTTGCAACTTTTTCGATTGGTATGATCCAGAATTTCCACGTCAAGCCAATATTGTGATCTTGAATTTGTTGAAGAAGACCAACAAACAACAAAAAGAGTTGAAAGACAAAAGATTGTTAAAGCTAATTTTGTGCATTAATTTGATATGTAATATGATGATGTTAATTTACGTTTTGTGTCGTTGAATTGAAAACTGATGTTGGCATATGTAATGGTGCATTAGTTTGATAAGATGATGTATTTTAACGGATATAGTTATATTTCTTCGTTGAGTAAAGCAATATATTTGTAGTTATACTTCTAATATTTCTTGGTTATTGTTGACTTCTCTATAAGAAAATGCTAACTTCTAATATTCGTAGTTATATTGGTTATCGATTTTTAGTCCTTAACGATTTGATTTTTGATTTAACGATAAGAAAATACCCATAAAATAGAAAAAATCGTAACTAACATGAAAAGAAAGTGAATCTTGGTTGAAATATACATATATATATATATGAGGTGTAAATTAATTATTTAGTATAATCTTATTGCGTTATCGGTTTACCCAATAACCCAATTAAAAAAATCAAAATCGAATCAATAACCCAATAATTTTTTTTCATATAAAATCATTAACCCAATAACGATACATCAATAACATTTTATCGGTTCGATTTTTGTACACCCCTAACTTAAATTGTGATTTCTTACTCCATTAATTATAATAAAAAATGTATTTGTGCATATGAGTCTCCTCAAAATCCTAATCGAAACACTAATCGAAAACTACTACGAAACACTAACCGAAAAAAATAATTTCATATTTTTAACATACACAAAAAATATAATTCTTTTAGATAATAGCTTACTTGATCAACGAAAATTCAACCTTTCACTATTTTGGAGTAGAGGAAAACTCAAAAGTACAATTTTTTTAGAGAGAAATCGGATAATTAAGGGTAGAAGTTAGTTATTTTTTGATATAGGATAAATATAAGGGAAGCAACAAGTTCAGAAGGTAATTGATATATATATTTTTTTTTGAATTTTTATGTAAAACATAAAAATTTATTACAAAGAAAAAAGATTAAGCAATTTGACATAAAGTGTAATTTGACATAAAACGTAAAACGTAATTTTTTATAATTTGACATAAAGTGTAAAATGTAATTTTTTTCTTACGATTTGTCAGATTTGAGAAAAAATTGACATAAAAACGTTGATGTGACAAAACATTGATTTTTTTTTTTTTTGAATTTTTGTGTAATTCGTAACAATTTGTTATGTTTTATAATTTTTTTTTGTAAAACGTAATAACTTATTATGTTTTAGATTTTTTTTTGTAAAACGTAATAATTTATTACGTTTTACAAAAAGATTTTTATTGTTCAACTCTATTGGTTGATCGTTAAGAAAAAATATAAAATATAATAATTTATTATGTTTAATCTATTTTAGTAATTTATTAAATAAATGACCTGTTTTAATTATTTTATTCATAACTTAACTTATTTTAATTATGAATTTGATTTAAGAAGTGATCAATTAATATAAAATATTTATTTTTAATAAGATTAATAACTAAAATGGGACGGAGACGAATAAAGATAAACGTAGACAGAATATGTAGTTAGTACTACTACCTTACTTTAACTTAAAATAAAACTGGTACATGTGGGAGTAAAAGTGAAGTGAGGAAGTCGAATAGAATAATAATTAAGTGTAAGAAGTTTGTCGAAGTCAAGTACCACAAAGCCACGCGTAAACTTCACTTGTTGTCCCTCTTATTACCACCTCCACACATTTCTTTTCTCCACCCAAATAAAACACACACACGCGACCACCGTCCACGGCGTTCTCCGGCGCCGGGAAAAAAAAGATGATGTTGCGTGACGTGTCAGTTTGCAATACATACAATTACGGTGATGCCCTTTACTGGGATGCCCGCTATGTTCAAGAAGGTGGTTCATTTGATTGGTACCAACGTTATTCTGCTCTTCACCCTTTTGTTCGTCGTTATGTTCCTACAACCTCAAAGGTTCTCATGGTTGGCTGTGGAAATGCTGGTAATTGAAATTTGGACTTTTTTTATTTCATTTTTATTGCTTTTGAACTTAAAATTGAGCTAAAATATTTGCATCTTTTTTGTGCATTTAATTCATTTCTATCGCTTTTTACTTATTTTCTTGAAATTGAGCTGAAAATTTGGACTTTTTTGCGGATTTAGTTCGCTTTTATTGATGTTTTTACTTTATTGAGCTGAAAAAATTTGCACTTCTGTGGATTTAGTTCATTTCTATTGATTTTTACTTCTTTTTCTTGAAATTGAGCTGAAAGTTTGGACTTTTTGGCGGATTTAGTTCGTTTTTATTGATGTATTTACTTTTTAGTTCTGTTAATTGAAATTGAGCTGAAAAGATTTGTACTTTTATGGATTTAGTTCGTTTCTATTGATTTTTAAAGTTCTTTTAGTTGAAATTGAGCTAGAAATTTGTAGTTTTTCTGATTCGTGATGGAATTTATCTTAATTAGATGCCTCCTTTTTTTTGGTTTCTCTGGTTTGAGCTTAAGCTTTGAGAAAATCATTTCAATGTGAGTCTGATGTTAAGATTGTCTTGTTCTATGTGAGCTTAGAATTGGCTTAATTGTCTCTGTTTTAGTTGCTTTGTGTTGTAGCTGGATATGTGATTCTTGAAGTAATTTATCTCAACTTGTGTCCCTTTGGGGGTTCTATGGTCTGAGCTTAAGCTTAGATTTTTTTAAAAAAAATAAATTAAAATCTTTGATTTATCGCTTTGTTAATACATTGTTATGTGATTTTTGACGAAATTTATCTCAACCCCATGTTGATATTTCCTTGTTTAAAATGAGTTTTAGGATTTGAATTTCTTTCACGTTATTGATTAGTTTGCTTTGGTCTCTGCCTGGTATGTATGCTTGAAAGAGTTTTTGAAGAAACTTATATCAGCACTCAGTAGGCCCATGCTTTAGAGATTTTCTTTCTTAATTTGGATTTTAGACTTATAATTTTGAATCTTTGAATCGGAAACAGCCTTGCTACCTCTCCGGAGGTAGTGGTATGGACTGCGTACATTTTACCCTCCCCAGACCCCACTGTGTGGGAATACACTGGGTTTGTTGTTGTTGTTGTAATTTTGAATCTTTTGTCGAGGATTTTCGTGATGAGCTTTGTTTTGCGCCTGGTTTTTAGATGCTTCAAGAATTTCTTGAAGAGATTAATGTTATTTAGTTTTTAATTTTAGATCGGAGGACTGCTATTTGGATGGGAGGCTTGTTGCAGAGATTTTCTTGCCTTTTTGAGCCTAAAGTTTTCATTTTTATTGATTTTCATGTTGTATGCGACCTGGACATGTGATACTTGAAGAAGTTTATTTCAATTTGCTCCAAGCCAGTTCTCTCTGTTGGAAGCCTAAGTATTTTATATAGAATGAAATGTTATAATAATCATGTCTGACTGATTACAGTCATGCTTTCTCTGGTATTCTGTATATGGTGTTGGATGTTAGATTTAATGTATTTACTGAGATCAAAAGTTCTTTTTTTTTTTTGGTTCAGTGATGTCGGAGGATATGGTTAAGGATGGTTATGAAGAAATAGTGAATGTTGATATATCAGCAGTAGCTATTGATATGATGAAAAAGAAGTATGAGCACGTTCCGCAGATGAAATGTATGGTAACTGAAGAACTTCTCAATTCTGATTTAGAAACCTTTTTGCAATTCTGATGAGATAAATCTTTGTTATAAAGTTTTCCTTATGTAACTGAACAGACTTGCAAATGGATGTCAGAGATATGAGCTTCTTTCCTGATGAATCATTTGACGCTGTCATTGATAAGGGTAATGAAATTGCCCTTTCTCTTGTGCTATTTCTAAATATTTTCCATTCACTCACTTCTTTTTCTCCTTTGCATTCTAATCTTTTGTGGGATCGTCCGGTCATTACTGTAACAGGAACCCTTGACTCCTTAATGGTTAGTTGCATCTTGTTCTCTCTCTCCAACCTCTTCAAATTTATTGGATGTGTTAACTGATTCTACTCTCTTTCAGTGTGGTGCCAATGCTCCAATTTGTGCTGCACAAATGCTTGGAGAAGTGAACAGGTTTGGAAACTTTATGGTGTTTTATTGCGTTACCTTTGTAGCTATTCGTTCTATTACTTCCTTTCCTCCTTTGCTGTCTAAAACATATTTCTCTTTTTGACGAGCAAGAACTTATGGAAATTGTCTTTTCATGTGTAGGCTTCTCAAGAATGGAGGTGTTTATATGTTGGTAACCAGAGCACCAAATAGATTCCTACTTGTAACTTTTATGCTATATTTTGAAACACCAAATAATTGTTGTTTTTTGCTCTGTGTAGATAACATATGGTGATCCTACAGCAAGGATGCCTCATCTGAGTCGATCAGTGTTTAACTGGAAAATTGAGTTATACATCATACGTAAGTTTTTCTTGCAAGTCATGCCAAAATTTCTCAGACTATTATGCTAGGTTATCAAACTACTACTTGATCATTGCAATATCCTAGATAAATATACATTGCCATTGTTTTCTTTTAGAAAATCCTTGATAAATATAACTATTTGCTTTACATGTGGTATCCTTTGTTAGAGATTTTTTTAATCTATCTTTAGGCATGTTAAAGTCAATAAAAACAACAACAACATACCCAGTGAAATCTCACAAGTGAGGTCTGGGGAGGGTAACCAGACCTTACCACTACCTTGGGGAGGTAAAATCAATAGAAAGGCTTATTTGTGAACCTAATACAAACATACTAGTTTTAATAGTTAAATCTGAACTCACAGGCGGACCTACGTAGTTTAGTTTCTTTCTTTTTGTTTGGATTGAGACTTAGGAAGTTCAATACTACAAATTAAAAGTTTCTCAAAATATATGCAAGAGAGAAAAATAATGGAATCTAAATTTGAGAAAGGAATATAAGTGAAGCTTAAGAATGCTCTTTAGTTAAATTACTTAAAAAAATCCCTTTTATTTAGCCTGAATAACTTTTTAAAATAATTTTACATTTATTTGACAAGTAAAACTTTTGAAGTAACTTGTTTTTTTTTCTTTATTAGGAACTTCTGAAATAACTTGTACAATTTTTTATATAAGTAATGTGGTGCACCATACTTAAATGATGTGTTATAAACATCACAAACTTGTTATTAGGATGTGCCGTAGCAACCATAACAGCTAACATAAGTTCTGGATCTGCCTTAAGATGCAACCAGAGACCCCTTGACTGAAAAATAAAAATCATGTCCTACCCCTAAAATGTGAACTGCACCTTGTTGGGCAGCTTATCTTTTTCGTATATATAGGGGCCATATATGACCAATGAACTCTATGTAGGCACATTGACCAATTTTGCTAGGCATCATTTTGCCCGAGTTTTTTTAACATTCAATGGGACTGCATTCAGACTTAAGACATTAGATCCTGGCGTCAGTGCAAAAAATTGCTTAGACCAAAAAATTGCTTAACTCAAGAAGGCTTCGAAAAGTACTTCTAGTGCTAGCTTTACTACCAATCCTATCTTTAAGATTCCTGAATTTCAAAAAGAAAAATTCCCTACGCTTAGCGATGACTTTCAAGTCTCAGCCAAGATTTTAGACCATCTACCTCGAAACACCCGGGAGGGAGTGAGGAGAACGACAATGACAAAGGAAGGGTCAGAGGAGTTGACTTCTCAGGACCTATTCCCAAAGTCTATTACCAACAACATACTCGGGTCAGCGAACCTGAAAACCTCTATGACCCAGGCAGCCCTACAGCCTCAGACATGGACCCCCCCCCTAATCTATCCAGCCAAAAGATTAGGACTGACCCAGGGTTAAATGTCATCAAGTCAGATGAGGAATTTACCCCTGATCTCAAAGCTCTAGAAGTTCTTTGGTATCGCCCCAAAGACGCTTTGAAGAGAAAATGGTACACAAGTACCTACAGTAAGGAAAAGCAAAAAGAGTTCGGACGTCTCTGGATTGCTGACATGAAAAGACTTCGGTGTGATATCGAATTCTTTAAATGGTTTGAGTGTATAGGAAGGATGGAAAACGACCTTGTCTAAACAGAGGCTTAATAGCTACTTGAACAAGACCAACATGCAAATAATTGAACTGATTTTTAAATCGGTTTATATCACGCTCATTCAGTAACTGAATAATTTCTAAAGAATTATTAATAGCGACAGTAGACTCAGAGGTCTTAATGTTATGGTTTCGAATAAAACTAAACTTACCAAGTTGGTAAATAGTTTTAAAAGATTCTTCTGGAATACTCCAGTTTTGAAGATTATTTTCAATAGTAGCAATCTGAGTTGCTTGGGAAGACATATTAACAGTATTTTTGACATGGTGATTTAACTCCATTTTTAAAGAAATACTGTCTAGAGACTGATAGGGAAACAATTATTAACACATAAGAAATTTTCAGTAAATAATTCTTAATGACAGAACTTATAGGAAAATTAAACTAATGCATATGAGTCTTATGGGATCTAGCAGGTCTTAATGGCTTTTACAACAGCTTTCTCCTAGTGATATCTTAGCGACGGGACCACCAACAAGGTCGAACGCTTACCTTAGCTTGTGACCATACTTTCAGGCTGACCAACGTCTGAAACCGGATATTAATCGGACACTTCAAACACCATGAGAAAGCAAATACCCCATACTAGCATAAACCCCTTTGTAAGACAATATCCATTAAATTAATTTAATTATAAGTTGAATCATTGAAAGATTACCTTGGAAAATGCCTTATAGAAAATAAGTTTCCCATGCTCTAGACAATATATATGCTTAGCTGCTCATGCTAAGAACATATATTGCCAACATGGCTTTGATACCAAGAAGGAGAGTAAAAGGGTGCTCGGGAGTCTTTAGTATCTCCTATCTGCTGGGAGATGGTATGGAGAACTTGATTTGTATAGTTGTTTTGTTCAATTATTCGATCAAGATCTTTGTTACAGGGAGCCATTGAAGGCCTGTCATGCTTCTTTTTGAAAGGAGAAGCATTTAAGATCTCGTTAGAGTGGGGAATTTTTATTCCCTCAAGTGGGGGAGTAACAGATTCAACAACTTTGTTACTCTGAGTGTACCATTTGTTAATGATAACTTGGAGGGATTCATTTTGGTTTTCCAGTCTGTTTATTTTAAAAGCAGTTTTTTCTTTAATAAGGTTGCCTTCCTTTTCTGAGAGGGGGCGTAACAGAGGGAAGAAAAGTTCTTGATCTAAAATGGTGGTGCGGATTCCATCAAAATTGCTCAAGTATGGTCTGTGCGAGACAGATCCTCGGAAGGAAGAGGTCCGGGGTGCCTCTAATCCTAGAAATTTTAGGTCAATAGACCCATCCGGGTGTTGAATCACCCGTTCGATCTGGGATTTCTCCGGGTAGGTTGGGAGAGGCTGGGTGATAGCATCAAAATGCCAGTCATTTTGGTGCAAAATTTCATCCCAAACAAGAGCCTTAGGGACAAATATATTGGCCTTAGCTCTGTTTGCCTCCATGAGGGTTGTGACACCTCTGGGGCTGGTGATTCTAGCTTTTGGGGCTAAAGTTGTACGCATTAGCCTATAATATACACGGTATATTATTGCTATTTCTCTTGTATTATCCTTACTATTCATGTTTTTTGTTTTGACGTTTAGTGTCAGCACATCCATGATATTAGGATCATTGATATCTACCGAGAAATTTGGGTAACAATTGACGTATACCGGGCCATCGGCGAGGTTACTTTGTATTACTCCTAAGAGGGAGTCATCAAAATTTAAGATTTACAAACCCCGGAGATGGTAAGCAAAATAGCCAATCTTCAAAAGAGTTTCGAAAAAGAAATTTGTTCAGAACTCCCTAATGCCTTCTGGGAAAGGAAAAAACATTCTGTAGAACTTCCCTACATTACAGGATTCAATGAACAGGCCATCCCTACTAAGGCAAGGCCCATTCAGATGAACCAAGAAATGATGGAAGTCTGCAAGATTGAAATTAACCATTTATTAAAAAATGGAATCATTAGAACCTCTAATTCCCCATGGAGTTGCTCTGCCTTTTATGTAAATAAAAGCGCAGAAAAAGAAAGAGGAACTCCCAGGCTAGTAATTAATTACAAGCCACTAAATGCCGTCCTAAAATGGATTAGGCATCCAATCCCTAATAAAAGAGATCTTTTAAAAAGAACTTGTAAATCTAACCTTTACAGTAAGTTCGACATGAAGTCCGGCTTCTGGCAAATCCAGATTGTTGAAAAAGATAAATTTAAGACTGCTTTCAATGTCCCTTTTGGACATTATGAATGGAATGTCTTACCTTTCGGGCTCAAGAATGCCCTTTCTGAATTTCAGAACATTATGAACAACATCTTCAATCCTTACAGTTACATGTTAATTGTCTATATTGATGATGTACTTATCTTTTCTGAAAACATTGATTCTCATTTTAAGCATCTTAACACTTTCTTTAAGATTGTTAAATTTAATGGATTAGTCATCAGCGCTGCTAAGATGAAAATTTTTCAGACTACTATCAGGTTCTTAGGGCACGACCTTAACCAAGGTAGTTATAAACCTATCTACTGAGCTATAGAGTTCTCTTCGAAATTCCCTAACGAGATTAGTGATAAAACACAGCTCCAGAGATTTTTGGGAAGTCTAAACTATGTAGCAGACTTCATTCCAAATATCAGACAAGTTTGCGAGCCTCTCTACAAAAGGCTTAAAAAAACCCCTGTCCCTTGGAGCTTAGAACAAACCAATGCTGTCATCAAGGTAAAAAACCTTGTCAAAAGTCTCCCCTGTTTAGGAATCCCTAATCCTGATGCATTTATGATCGTCGAAACAGATGCTTCTGATATTGGATATGGTGATATCTTAAAACAGCAGGTAGAACCCCAATCCCCTGAGCAAGTAGTCCGGTTTACTTCTGGAGTATGGAACTTAGCACAAAGAAATTACAGCACGGTTAAAAAGGAAGTTTTATCTATAGTGCTATGTATCACAAAGTTCCAGGATGACCTGGTTAACAAAGAATTTTTATTAAGAGTAGATTGCAAGTCTGCTAAAGAAATTTTACAAAAAGATGTAAAAAACTTGGTTTCAAAACAAATATTTGCTAGATGGCAAGCTCTCCTATCTAACTTTGATTTTCAAATCGATTTTATTAAAGGAGAAAATAACTCCCTTCCTGATTTTCTAACAAGAGAATTCTTACAGGGAAGAAATGAGACCAACTACGCTGGGTAAAACCCCAGCAGTCAATAAACCAGACCAGACCAAAATGGCAAGACCTTTTGATCCCCCTTCAGCATCAATGAATCCACTGAGGCCATCAGTTCCACAACGACCGGTATTAAAATCGGAATTCCAGTTGCCTTCTCAGAACAGGTATGCTGCCATAGCCGAAGCCCCAAGGCTTCCTCCTCCTATCCCCACTAAGCTAGTGGATCTAAAAACCGGCAAGCCTTTGGATACTAAACAATCACCGAGTTCATCGGTTCAGTCCAAGCAAAGTTATGCTATGAAGGCCCCAGAATCCTTCGCCCAAGCAGTAAATCCTGCAGCATCCAAAGCTGCCATCCAAACTACAGCACCTTCCCCAAGAGAAGAATTCAAGTTTATTACCACACAGGTAATGCCAATCATTGCCCTTGACAAAGAATACGAGGGGTATCCATTGGACCAGCTGATCAAACCGGTCTATAATGACAAGAATTTTGTGGATACTGAGACTCCACTAAAAACAAGAAGATTCTACGAGGCCATCCTCGTCGACACCGACTCCATTGAAGTCGAGCACAATATGAATGAACGAAATCCGGAATATATTGATTATTCTAGGTTTACTATCAAAAGGGTATTAACCCCGTTTAATTGGTTTGCGGATCACCTTCACACACCAATAGCATTATCCATGCCTCATCGTCCCCAGACGTATAATTGGTATGATTATAAGTCTGCATGGTTTAATTTTCTGTATGTTAGGCCAGGACATACCTGGTTTGTTAAATATTGTCCTGCTATGGTAGATGTCATTATTCCTAGATGGTTCTATGAATGGTGGATATATTTTGGGGGAATCAAAGAAATCCTCCCCTTACAATTTGCTAGCAGATTCATGGATTTCTGCACAAAAGAAGGGTGTACAACCCTCCCTGAGCACATCCAAATGTGTAAATTCTTTATTAAGAAAAGAGTATCATATATCATCTCTTGGAACTTCGCCAAAGGAGAGCAAGATCCAAAGAGATCAAGGTAAAGGGCTGGACTCCCAAGCCAGTCGCTCCAAGAACACCCGACAAGGAAAAGAAATCTTTACCTTTTGGGTCATCCAGCAATGCCTCATTAAGTAAGAAGGCATTAAAAGAAAAATTGAGGAAGGCTTTACATGATATGGAAAGCCAAGAAACTACAGAAGAAGAAGTATTGCAACTTCTAGAAGAAGCCTCCTCAACAGGAAGCAGTGATAATAATGGTGATATGCTGAATCCCTCTGGAATAGCATTGGCCTACATGGACCCCTACTGAGAATAGGGAAACGGCTCTTCAGTAAAAGATAGAGGTTCAAAGAACTGGAATTATCTTTTCTGAAGAGGCAACCCACTATTCCAATAGGAATCTTTGGGACCCACTGCTTTTCTAAAAGGAAAAGACACATACAGCTTTTTTAAAAAACATTAAAGCAATTGTCGGTCATCTCAGAATGATCATAGCCTTACACTTGTACACTTCAGATGTATCTTTACATTTCCCAAAGTCTATTTAAAGACTTCATGTAATTCTAGAGAAGGCATCAGAAAATATCCTAGATATCTTCTTCTTGCTAAATCTCTCTCTCTTGTAATCTCTTGAAATGCTTTCGCAATAAATAAATTTGTAAGTTTTCATATCTTCTTTCTTCTTCCGCTTTCTTTTAAACTCTAGAGGCATGGATAATGCTATTGGTGTGTGAAGGTGATCCGCAAACCAATTAAACGGGGTTAATACCCTTTTGATAGTAAACCTAGAATAATCAATATATTCCGGATTTCGGGAATCCCTAATCCAGATGCATTTATGATCGTCGAAACAGATGCTTCTGATATTGGATATGGTGGTATCTTAAAACAGCAGGTAGAACCCCAATCCCCTGAGCAACTAGTCCGGTTTACTTCTGGAGTATGGAACTCAGCACAAAGAAATTACAGCACGGTTAAAAAGGAAGTTTTATCTATAGTGCTATGTATCACAAAGTTCCAGGATGACCTGGTTAACAAAGAATGCAGTTCTCTGATACCAAGAAGGATCCTAGAGTTTAAAAGAAAGCGGAAGAAGAAAGAAGATATGAAAACTTACAAATTTATTTATTGCGAAAGCATTTCAAGAGATTACAAGAGAGAGATTTAGCAAGAAGAAGATATCTAGGATATTTTCTGATGCCTTCTCTAGAATTACATGAAGTCTTTAAATAGACTTTGGGAGATGTAAAGATACATCTGAAGTGTACAAGTGTAAGGCTATGATCATTCTGAGATGACCGACAATTGCTTTAATGCTTTTTAAAAAAGCTGTATGTGTCTTTTCCTTTTAGAAAAGCAGTGGGTCCCAAAGATTCCTATTGGAATAGTGGGTTGCCTCTTCAGAAAAGATAATTCCAGTTCTTTGAACCTCTATCTTTTACTGAAGAGCCGTTTCCCTATTCTCAGTAGGGGTCCATGTAGGCCAATGCTATTCCAGAGGGATTCAGCATATCACCATTATTATCACTGCTTCCTGTTGAGGAGGCTTCTTCTAGAAGTTGCAATACTTCTTCTTCTGTAGTTTCTTGGCTTTCCATATCATGTAAAGCCTTCCTCAATTTTTCTTTTAATGCCTTCTTACTTAATGAGGCATTGTTGGATGACCCAAAAGGTAAAGATTTCTTTTCCTTGTCGGGTGTTCTTGGAGCGACTGGCTTGGGAGTCCAGCCCTTTACCTTGATCTCTTTGGATCTTGCTCTCCTTTGGCGAAGTTCCAAGAGATGATATATGATACTCTTTTCTTAATAAAGAATTTACACATTTGGATGTGCTCAGGGAGGGTTGTACACCCTTCTTTTGTGCAGAAATCCATGAATCTGCTAGCAAATTGTAAGGGGAGGATTTCTTTGATTCCCCCAAAATATATCCACCATTCATAGAACCATCTAGGAATAATGACATCTACCATAGCAGGACAATATTTAACAAACCAGGTATGTCCTGGCCTAACATACAGAAAATTAAACCATGCAGACTTATAATCATACCAATTATACGTCTGGGGACGATGAGGCATGGATAATGCTATTGGTGTGTGAAGGTGATCCGCAAACCAATTAAACGAGGTTAATACCCTTTTGATAGTAAACCTAGAATAATCAATATATTTCGGATTTCGTTCATTCATATTGTGCTCGACTTCAATGGAGTCGGTGTCGACGAGGATGGCCTCGTAGAATCTTCTTGTTTTTAGTGGAGTCTCAGTATCCACAAAATTCTTGTCATTATAGACCGGTTTGATCAGCTGGTCCAATGGATACCCCTCGTATTCTTTGTCAAGGGCAATGATTGGCATTACCTGTGTGGTAATAAACTTGAATTCTTCTCTTGGGGAAGGTGCTGTAGTTTGGATGGCAGCTTTGGATGCTGCAGGATTTACTGCTTAGGCGAAGGATTCTGGAGCCTTCATAGCATAACTTTGCTTGGACTGAACCGATGAACTCGGTGATTGTTTAGTATCCAAAGGCTTGCCGGTTTTTAGATCCACTAGCTTAGTGGGGATGGGAGGAGGAAGCCTTGGGGCTTCGGCTATGGCAGCATACCTGTTCTGAGAAGGCAACTGGAATTCCGATTTTAATACCGGTCGTTGTGGAACTGATGGCCTCAGTGGATTTATTGATGCTGAAGGGGGATTAAAAGGTCTTGCCATTTTGGTCTGGTCTGGTTTATTGACTGCTGGGGTTTTACCCAGCGTAGTTGGTCTCATTTCTTCCCTGTAAGAATTCTCTTGTTAGAAAATCAGGAAGGGAGTTATTTTCTCCTTTAATAAAATCGATTTGAAAATCAAAGTTAGATAGGAGAGCTTGCCATCTAGCAAATATTTGTTTTGAAACCAAGTTTTTTACATCTTTTTGTAAAATTTCTTTAGCAGACTTGCAATCTACTCTTAATAAAAATTCTTTGTTAACCAGGTCATCCTGGAACTTTGTGATACATAGCACTATAGATAAAACTTCCTTTTTAACCGTGCTGTAATTTCTTTGTGCTGAGTTCCATACTCCAGAAGTAAACCGGACTAGTTGCTCAGGGGATTGGGGTTCTACCTGCTGTTTTAAGATACCACCATATCCAATATCAGAAGCATCTGTTTCGACGATCATAAATGCATCAGGATTAGGGATTCCTAAACAGGGGAGACTTTTGACAAGGCTTTTTACCTTGATGACAGCATTGGTTTGTTCTAAGCTCCAAGGGACAGGGTTTTTTTTAAGCCTTTTGTAGAGAGGCTCGCAAACTTGTCTGATATTTGGAATGAAGTCTGCTACATAGTTTAGACTTCCCAAAAATCTCTGGAGCTGTGTTTTATCACTAATCTCGTTAGGGAATTTCGAAGAGAACTCTATAGCTCGACAGATAGGTTTATAACTACCTTGGTTAAGGTTGTGCCCTAAGAACCTGATAGTAGTCTGAAAAAGTTTCATCTTAGCAGCGCTGATGACTAATCCATTAAATTTAACAATCTTAAAGAAAGTGTTAAGATGCTTAAAATGAGAATCAATGTTTTCAGAAAAGATAAGTACATCATCAATATAGACAATTAACATGTAACTGTAAGGATTGAAGATGTTGTTCATAATGTTCTGAAATTCAGAAGGGGCATTCTTGAGCCCGAAAGGTAAGACATTCCATTCATAATGTCCAAAAGGGACATTGAAAGCAGTCTTAAATTTATCTTTTTCAGCAATCTGGATTTGCCAGAAGCCGGACTTCATGTCGAACTTACTGTAAAGGTTAGCTTTACAAGTTCTTTTTAAAAGATCTCTTTTATTAGGGATTGGATGCCTAATCCATTTTAGGACGGCATTTAGTGGCTTGTAATTAATTACTAGCCTGGGAGTTCCTCTTTCTTTTTCTGCGCTTTTATTTACATAAAAGGCAGAGCAACTCCATGGGGAATTAGAGGTCCTAATGATTCCATTTTTTAATAAATGGTTAATTTCAATCTTGCAGACTTCCATCATTTCTTGGTTCATCTGAATGGGCCTTGCCTTAGTAGGGATGGCCTGTTCATTGAATCCTGTAATGTAGGGAAGTTCTACAGAATGCTTTTTCCTTTCCCAGAAGGCATTAGGGAGTTCTGAACAAATTTCTTTTTCGAAACTCTTTTGAAGATTGGCTATTTTGCTTACCATCTCCGGGGTTTGTAAAACTTGTTCAATTTGTTTTAGTTGAACTTCCTGTTTTAGAAAACAAATGTGAGAAGAAAGTCTGTTTATTTTAAAAGCAGTTTTTTCTTTAATAAGGTTGCCTTCCTTTTCTGAGAGGGGGCGTAACAGAGGGAAGAAAAGTTCTTGATCTAAAATGGTGGTGCGGATTCCATCAAAATTGCTCAAGTATGGTCTGATTTGGTTAACAAAAGGTATTCCAAGGATTATATCTTCTGTAATACCTTCAGTAATAACAAAGTCATTAACAAGGCAAATGCCATTGTTGCAGATATGAGCTTTGGAAAGCTTATAATCGATCTTCATCTTTTCTCCTGTGGCAGAGTATAGACGAGAAGTACTTTTCTGAAGATACTTTGTGGGTATTAGACCTTTAACAATACAATTGCTGTCTGCACCCGTATCGAAGAGGGCGACTCTGTTAAGAACAAAGTCTTTGTTGATAACAATTTTTACCACTATGTGTTCGCTATAACCTTTGATGGTGGAAATAGCGGCATTTGAGGCAGAAGGTGTTTCTGAGCCAGGGAATGATCCTGGTTCTTTAAGGTGGTCACTTAGCGTGAGATCAGGGATTACCGGGGGGGCTTTGGGAGAGCTCGGAGACGAAACATCTTTGGCTGAAGATACATTTTTAAGGACTTGTCCAGTCAGAATGTTAAGCTCCACTCTCTCCAGTCTTACTTTGAGATCTTTGATTTCTGTTTTTAGAGATGAGATTTCTCCCTTGAGGTCAGATATCGTTGGCTCGGTAGGTTTGTCAAATCGGGCCATAACTTGTTTCATGCTAAAAGGCTGAATAGTTGGTTTGGGGGATTTCTCTTCCTGAGAAAGCATGAGTTTTTTGAGTTCTAGAAGATATTTACTTCTAGCCTCATCATCTTGGATATGCTCTATAATGTCAAACAAAATTTCTTTAGGATTTTCTGTTATGACATTTATAGATTTCTTGGTGCAGGTACAGAACGCACCGCTGCAAGAACAGTCTTGACTAGACTGGGATTGGTCAGACTCATAGGCGGCATTGATAAAATCTTCGTCGCTAAAGTCTTCACTTGAAGAACTGGTAGAGTCTGAAGAGGAGGATGAATCCTCTTCCATAAGGGAAAACAACTTATCTTTGGTTTCTTCAGATAACCCTAGTTGGTTGATTTTGCTCCTTTTGCCTGACTTACAATCTTTGGCCCTATGGCCAGTCTTGCCGCAAGTCCAACAAACATCTTTTTTTTGAAGATTTTCGTTTACTCTTCCGACTGGTTTTGCGAGATGTAGAGTCATCCTTTTTGGAGGATTCTCTTCTAGACTTATGCCTCCTAGGATTTTTAGAAGACTTCTTCCTATGTTTCTTACTAGGCGGGGAAGAGACATTAGGAAATCCATAGTCTTGACAAAAAGTTCCTAACCCATATTTGGAGGAACTATCTTTCTTAAGCTGTTTCTTAAGCTTTAAGTCTGTGCAGAGATCAATCCCTACAGTAGTAATAAAACTAATTAGGTCACCATAGGTTAGGGTGTCGTAAGGGATTTGTCCTTCGAATCTATCCTTAATTTTGGTCCTAACTTTGTTTGCAAATAGGGTTGGAAGGCCGCTAATAAATCTTTCTTTCCAGAAATCTTTATTGCAGTCAGGTCTGATCATAACTTTGACTAGAAAGGTGTCCTTATACCACCTGAAGTCTGCTAAGTCCTTGCATCTAAGATTGTTAAGGATTTCTAAGCTTCTGTCCTAAAATAGCTTAGGTTCCCCTATGAAATGCCTAGCTATGTGATATAGCAAGGTGGCACAGACGTCTTCTTTTTCTACTTGTTGAAGACTGTCTTGACCCTGTTCGTTTTTTACCACAGTAGTTTCTATGGATGTGGATTCCCAGATAAGACATCTGACATCTTCTGCGAAATAGTTATCCCTCCAGTGTTTTATCATACCAGTAAAACCTGATGCAATCAAGGTCGCTGCTTGTTTATCTGAAGCTCCTTTCATCTTATAGGCGGTGATTGCCATACCCATTTCGTGGAGTTTGTTGTAGATTTGGTGTTCAGCCAAACCGTCAACATTCCATTCAGTTATTCCTCGACCATCATAGTTTGAACTAGAGAGGGTATGATTTTCTTCGAACTGGGTATCTGGGGGAGAGGGTTTCGTATAATAGTTTCTCTTTGTAGAAAAACGTTCACTGGTAAGTTTTGAAAGAGATCCTTTCTCTTTGTTGATACTGGAGGCTTCCTGCGTGCCGGTTCTGGAGGTAGGTACCTCTTTTCCCGAGATTTTGAATTTCGAAAGCTTCTCATTTATTTGGTCTAAAATCTTGGCTGAGACTTGAAAGTCATCGCTAAGTGTAGGGAATTTTTCTTTTTGAAATTCAGGAATCTTAAAGATAGGATTGGTAGTAAAGCTAGCACTAGAAGTACTTTTCGAAGGAGAGTAAAAGGGTGCTCGGGAGTCTTTAGTATCTCCTATCTGCTGGGAGATGGTATGGAGAACTTGATTTGTATAGTTGTTTTGTTCAATTATTCGATCAAGATCTTTGTTACAGGGAGCCATTGAAGGCCTGTCATGCTTCTTTTTGAAAGGAGAAGCATTTAAGATCTCGTTAGAGTGGGGAATTTTTATTCCCTCAAGTGGGGGAGTAACAGATTCAACAACTTTGTACCATTTGTTAATGATAACTTGGAGGGATTCATTTTGGTTTTCCATAATGTCACAACCCAAACTGGGAGCTGTGAGTGGTACATAATGGGCTTAGTTTCCAATAAATGAACTAACTTATCTTTAGCAAAACTCTGGATAACCATCAGCCAGTTTAACTATTTGCATCATAGAAGTTACCACGCACACGCAACATTCGGTCTTTTAACTAAATAGAACAAACCATCATGAAGCTATTACAGTTCTCAAAACATAATTACAGTCCTTGATCTTGTCATGGAGTGCATTGAGCACTCCAGAATATCTGGAAAGACATAAGTTGTTCCATACAATTGAAGGGAAGGAATTAACTTCTCAGTTCCAACAAATTAATATATGGGTTCGCCAGTCAGCTACAACTGAATCTGAAATGTGAAAAGTTAGGAATGAGTCCACTGACTCAATGTTTCCCATTCTTTTAAAAAAAAAGGTTCCAACAAAGTAATATATGGGTTCGCCAGTCAGCTACAACTTAATCTGAAATGTGAAAAGTTAGGAATGAGTCCACTGACTCAATGTTTCCCATTCTTTAAAAAAAAAGGAATGATCGAGTCCACTGACTCAGCAAGTGATAACCGTAACCATAATTTTTAGGGACAAGCTACAAGTTCCAGAATATGCATTCTAACAAATTTAAGTATAAGGATGCAGTACTACGTTTTTATCTTTCCGAACACACAGTTTAATCAAAAGGATAAGTCAGGCTCATGTCTATCTCAAGAACTGTTAAAATTTCTCCGTTTCTTTCTCTTTTACTCTTTATTCAAACCGGTTTTATTGTCTCTCTTATGACCAAGGGACGATACTTCTAATCTATCTATGTGCTACCTCACCCCTTCGAGTAAGGATAGAAACTCTGGTATTGGTATCATATACGCCACAGCACCCCTTGGAAAAGTTGTGTTGATAAGGTGCTATTTTCTATGCATGACCTACACCATCACTATATTTCTTTGCCTTCCTCCCAAAGCGTTTCACATATCGATCCTATCATATTTGCTCATTATACATATTATCACTTGTTTTTACATATATTTTTTGATAACATGCATCATGAGTCAAAACATTCTTTTAAACTTGCAATGAACAGCTAGAAACATGTTCAAACAAAGGAATAATACATATACTTATAAACCATAATATCTTACAACACAATTCTAATTCGTCATGGTACTCATGAAAGAATTTCAAGCATTTCATCGAAGCATATTATTATTATGTGCATATACACACTACATGCTTGTCCTGTCTATGGAATTCAACGAAGTCTTTCTTAAGGCTGTCCTATTACTTTGAAATCTCATCATTCATCTCAAATCATGTTGGTTATGGAAAACTAAACTATAGTTAAAGTCACTTGCCTTAGTAAAGGTGAATGAAAGCTGACCCGGACATCACGATTATCAAAAAATTAAAATTATTAAGTCACTTTCCTTAGGTCCTCAACTTTTCTTAACCTTGATTTCTCCACTTATAAGTTATATATATCTATAGAATGCTCTCAAATCTAATCCTCTATTGAGAACTATCAGAATATGGCAATCTTTCTTTCGATTAACGCTGATCCAATCTTGGTCACATTTTTAGTCCTGACATCAGGCCATATGTTACTTATGCCCATTTTTGGAGTAATAGACATGAATCTGGTGAGTTCCCTTGGAATTCACAAAATATGCCATATATTAGTGTTGGATTTTACATTGACTGCTTAGAAATCTTTCCTCTCCTCGTTCGTTTCCTCAATGAGTTCTCATTGAATTTATGCCTCCAAATATCTATAAAAAGTTAGTAGGCTTTTGGCCGCGAAAACCAAAAAAAAATTGGAGTTTGGAGTTGGCCATGAATATAAATTGGAGTTGTTTTTGAAGGGGAGCCTTGGAGTAACTGGTAAAGTTGCTTCCATGTGACCAGGAGGTCACGGGTTCAAGCCTTGGAAACAGCCTCTTGCAGAAATGCAAGGTAAGGCTGTGTACAATACACCCTTGTGGTGGGGCCCTTCCCCGGACACCGCGCATAGCGGTAGCTTTAGTGTACCAGGCTGCCCTTTTTTGTTTTTGAAACTCTATGGGAGAAGTGAGTGAAAAAAGTGAAAATAGGTCGATACTTGTTTTCAGGAGTTTTTATAGCCAAACATCATTTATTGAATTTAGTGAAAATTTACCGGAAAAAAGTGAATATTTCTCATGACCAAACGGGGCGTTTGACCCATAAAATTTGTATGCAAGAGGTTAAACAAACTCAAAGGACTAAAATACACGATTCCCGACTTCTCATGTGATCATATTGGGTCTGCTATGAGCCTATGACTGCAGTGGTTCAAACCTAAAGGACCAGAAGTCCGGTTTCAGGACTTCCACTATGGTTGCATTGGTTCTGCTATGATCATGGACCACAATGGTTCAAAATGTTTCTTTCACCAATGAACTGCAACCTGTGGATTCTACTGTGACCAACTCGATGTTAGTATCTTACCATAGCCATGATAGCCACTTCTCTGCGCACTTACACGAAAGCAAACCCAAAGGACCAAAAGATCT
This sequence comes from Capsicum pubescens, assembly GCA_030864215.1. NCBI lineage: Eukaryota > Viridiplantae > Streptophyta > Magnoliopsida > Solanales > Solanaceae > Capsicum > Capsicum pubescens. The sequence goes on from CM061538.1 coordinate 264,830,129, forward strand.
TTAAAAACACAGTTTCAAGATTTCTACTGTAATCACATTGCAACAGTCACAACAGATTAAATTGGCTTTTCGTTTGGGCTTCTGAACATCTAGTGTGTCACCTGTATCCACTGAGAATTATTCTATTGGGATAACTAAAGCAAAATTCTATTAGTTGGAGCTTCTAAAAGTATCCAACCCCGTGCATCTCAATATATAATTAACCTTGTAACAAGAATGGATATTTGGGATTCTTCCTACTATATACTCCTAATACTTGGCCATGCAGAATTGAAATGATTATTGATATTTTTCAAGATTCTTTGGCCATAATGGTTATTTAGAAAAAGAAAAATCTTTTGTCAAAGAATACCGTGCTGCTCTTCTTAATAATACAAGCCTCATCTGCCTCATTCACACGAGCTTTGTGGCACAGGAAGAAGCATTTACAGTAGTGTAAGGATGTTTTGGTCAATGATAGACACAACGTTACTTTTTGAACTTAGAATAAGAGAGAGAAGATCAAAGTTGAAGAGAACTGATAGTGAAGATGTGTTAGGCCTATGGCCATAAGAATTCGGGTAGTTCCTAGGAGATCAGAGTTGGCTGGTGAGATGCGGCAAGACAGGGTTCTATGCGGAAAGAGAAACATGATTTTGGCAGTCTGTGCAGAGTTTTCTGTTTTAAAATCGAGTTGTTTGTGAAAGATTCTTCTTTTGGAGTTTTAAAAAACTAAAACTGAGTTGTCTGATCTCCAAGTGTTATCTGAATTTCTTCTGTCTAATGAGTTGATATGGTTTGATGCTTCATTATCAAAATTCTTGACTTCTTACTTTAGAAAGTGAAAAGCTCCTTAAATATTGATCAAGAACGCCTGGATATGGTTCTTGAGGTAATTTTTTTGGCATTTGTACTGAAAGGAATAAGAGGTGTTAGTATCAAGCGCTTACTATCATGCCAAAAGTTATGGCTGATAACAAGGGCACAACTTTATTTCTTAACCGTGCCCACCAAGTAAGCATCATGTTCGATCATGACTTTGACCCAGGACACCCTGGTCCCCTCGTGGGCCTTGCGATAGGCAAGATGTTGGCTTTACCCAACAAAATATTTTGATGGAATCTCTATCTCGACTTATACCCTTTATGGCTGGCTTAAGCTAACCCCTGTTTCTAGCATTGACCAGTTTTGAATTTTGTCAGTCTACTTGTCATAGCCTAGAATTAAGTAGCCTGAACCGACATCTTCTTTTGTAATCTCAGCCATGTAACTAATTTTTTCTGTAATTTTGCATCTTCTTGAATGCCACTAATGAAATTTCTACATGAAAAAGAGTTTCTTAGGTAATGTCCCAGTCCGATCTTGTTACTTATTTATACCATCTTACTCCCATTTTGCAGCTAGACCAGGATTTCAAAAGCATGGTGATCCTCCTAATGTGAAGTCGTGCTTGGAACCTATTCCCTTAACCGAGAAGGGCCTACTTCCGGCAGATTATGTGATGGCTGATCCAGATTCTCATTTTATTTACATCTGTAAAAAAATTGATGAATCAGTGGAGCTGAGCAGCAAATCCACTGATCCATTGACTGCTGATTTACTATAGGAATCGTTCTAGGCTTGGGAGCATTGATTCTTCAAGTCTGGGTGTCCGAATCGGCAGAAACCATGTACGCTTACTGAAGGATGTACTCTTGTTATCTAGGTTTGTAGTGTATCTTCTTTTTATTGGATATACTTAGGAAAAAGTCTGTATTGGGGGTACGAGAGAGACGGAGAATTTGTTTGTCTGTTGTTTTTCCTTCTCCGTCTTGAACTCCGTATTTCATTTTGGTAATTGCGGTGTTCGGGCTAGCTTGGGTGTACATCATTTATTCCACAGGGAACTGTTACTTCCTCCGAAACATGTATTGGGTAACTCTGTCCATTAGGGTTTAGATTCACGGGCAGAAACCACCGACCCCCCGTGATGTTCAATCTTTTGTCTTTTCTTACCTTTACTTTTTTAGGGTGGGAACTGGTGACAGGAGGAGAAGAGGGGGACAAATATTTTGGCAGTAGTTCTGTCGAGAATTTCTCGGCTCTGAAAAGAAGCCAGATTAAGTTACTCCCCGATGTCTTGTCTTTGGGCGTGCCACTAGCTTGTGCTAGGTAGTTATGTTGTGAATCTAATAAAAGATACCCTATATATAGTTATTATCAGTTTCTAAACAATTTTGCTTGAGTGTTGTGGAACAAAGAACTGGAATACTTCATTTGGTTAATGTTCTCTGGTATTCAATGCTGTTAATTTGTACACTCAATTCTGTTATGGTGTTATTATTTCTGTTGATTGTGAGGATTATACTTTTGACTCAGTTGGTAATTTCTTTTTTCTTTGAGGATCGCTAATTTTAGAGGAAAGATTTTTGTTTCTATTTAAAGTCTTTTTAGTGGGGGCATCTATTTGATTGTGATGGTAAGCTAATGTCTGTTGTTAGAGATTCTAATCAATTGATTGATTTGTTGGAAGTCCAAATTTTGTATGGCATCTTTGTCTGGAAAGTTAATTCAGTGAGAAAATAACGTGTTAAATGAATCTTTTCTTTGAATGTGTAATCTTAACTAATTGAACAAATTTTCATGTCTAAAAGTAGGCTTTTGCCAACTCATGATGCCAAATGAATTGCATCAAGTATATTTTGCAAACCTAGAACTGAAGAATAAACAATCGATTGTGTGCGCCTTCACGAGATACCTGCCGGCTGCCACCTTCTATTAGCAACTTGCACCACGGATACTTGCCAACTTTTATCAACAATATATATATATATTAGGTAATTCTTCGTTGAAATTTGAGCTTAAGACTTCATAATTTTCACCTAATTTATTGATCACGGGGCCACACCCTGTTGGTTGTCAAACTCTAAATTAGACTAGGATTACTTTTCTGTTTAAGACTACCTATGGAAATAATTGATTGTTGTTGTACACCAATTAAGAAAAAAGATGAGTAAATAGAATTTGATTTGAAGCTTTGACACATTTATTTAGCATCATTACAATTTAACTCAATAATTATGTCAATTGCAACCAGCAAATACCCCCCCCCCTCCCCACACACACACACACAATTCCTCATTGCAGGTTTCTAAATTCCATTAACTCAACAATTGAATCGTCGTTTGAACCATCATGGCCTAAAGATTAAAACTCATGCAAATTTGGTGTGAAAAAAAAATTACATTAAGATGATTCAATTTGCGAAAACCTTCGTTTTGGGGGTAATTTTCCATGAGAATCTATGAAATAATACTAAAATTCATGATTTAGAATTTAAATATATGAGTTTATATTAAAAATAACTCAGTTTTGGACGTTAGACCCTTAGAATTTTTTTGATACGGGCTTTGCTTGACGTAGTAAACCGTCCTTTTTTACACATCGCAGCACACCAAAACATGCTTTTTTTTTTCCCAGTAAGAATTGAACAACCTTGTGAACTTATTATCTATAGACTATAACCTATTGAGATATTTTTATGTGAGAGATTATATATAATACATGATAATTAAACCCTTTCGTTGATCCAGAAACAATTTTATATTTACCTATAGTCATTCTAAACTAACTTTTAAGGAAATAAAGTAAATTAAGATAAATATATAAATATCTATATCTAAATCTAAATCTAAATCTAATCTAAAATCTATCTACATCTACAATATATTAAAAGTGTGAACATCCTTAGAAAAGTAATTTGAACTTTTTAACCTTCATTAAAAGACTTTTCTTTAGACACAACTGTCTTTTCACTATTTTTTAAAATTTATTATTTAATTATATTTTATTATATTAACTAGACTTCCTAAAATATATGAGATTCCTAAAATATATGGTAGGAGAATTAATTAATATTTTTCTTTCTACTAGACTTCCTAAAATATATGGAACTCCTAAAATATATGGTAATATACTTCATATACGTTAAACTAGAGAACAAACCGGTTTGCCTATTGGGAGAATATGATTGATGCTCATCTAACCTGATTCGATTGCATGTCTAGATTGGTGGATGCTTGATTTTCTAACCCTCAACTTCTTCACTGTTTTTGTCAGCATAATAGAATTCAACATGTGTATGTATATATATATAAATATATATCTTTGTTTTCATTCAAACTGATTCTTTAGGGTCAAATTTTCGCTCAGACAAGAATTAGTTGGATTTAAATCGAAGATTTGTGATCACTATTATATTTTTTTTATAGTTTACAGGTCGTAGATGAATGTCGGTTGGCTTTGAAGAATTTCTTGTGTAAAGGTTAGATTTAATTGTATTGTTTTTATATCTTTATTATTTTATTATTTTATTTTAATTTACAGATGCTAGATGAATATGGGTCGGCTTTAAAAAAACTTTTAGGTGAAGGTTAGGTTTAATTGTATTATCTTAATATCTCTATTAGTTTGTTATTTTGTGGTAGTTTACAGTTCATAGATGAATCTCGATCGGCTTTGAGAAATTTTTGTGTGTAAAATTTAAGTTTAATTGTATTGTTTTGATATCACTTTTATCGTATTATTTTATTACAGTTTACAGGTGATAGATAAATGTTGGTCGGCTTTGAGAATTTTTTTTAAGTAAAGGTTAGGTTTAGTTGTATTATTTTGATATTTCTATTATCATATTATTTTATTATTATTTATAGATGTTAGATGAGTGTCGGACGACTTTGAGAAATTTTTTGAGTGTAAAGATTAGATTTAATTGTATTATTTTGATGTCTCTATCATTGTATTGTTTTGTTACAATTTACAGATGGTAGATGAATGTCGATCGACTTTTAACAATATTTTTTATAAAGATTAGGTTTAATAAATAAATTCTCCATCCTTACATACTCAAAAGATATTAAATTTAATTATTATATTCATCTTTATTATTTAAATAAATATTCTATATAATGTAATGTTTGAACTCATTAAAGTGAGGTAAATGCACAAGACGCGTACACCTAAACCTAAACTAGTACTCCCTCCGTCCCATTTTACTCGTCCCAAATTGGGATGACACAGCTATTAAGAAAATAATGATTGGTAATGTAACTTTATCATTTTGCCCTTCTTAATTGTGTCTTGTTGTTAGTTCCAATATTGATGGATGACTAATATCAAAGCACTATTTATATTTTTAATGGTGTATTTTTAATGGTACTTCTCTTTGCAATATTTTTCAAGAATGCTAATAAAAAAGAGAATCAATTGCACCAAGGGTATAATGGAATTTTTTTTTTATCTTGTTTTGATAAATAAAATAAGATAAGTAAAATGAGATATTAAATTAGAAAATTTGGAATGGGTAAAATGGGACGAAGGGAGTAGTATTTATATAAAGGTTGGTCCAGTTTATGAAAACCTCAACCAATAAGTACTCCCAAAATGGCAAAATCCAAATGTAGAAATATTTATGACAATCTCTCAAACAAAATAGAAAAGACTAGTCAAATCACAAGATAAAACTCCCAACCCTTGTATAGTGACAGACCCACTTTACCGAAACACAGACAAAGAATTGGTTTCAAAATTCAAACTTTACTTCTTTAATTCTCTTGGAAGAAGTAAAATGACTTATAAGTGCTACTGTTGGATTTTATTTTTTATTATCTTTTTAATTTAATTTTCATTTTACTAGTTATTTTGACAAATTAAAAAAATAGATTTATTCTCCAAGACATTAATTTTACTTGTCATTTTTATTGTTTCCTTAATATTAATTATTTTTTTTTCAAACTAATTTCAAGACACAATAGTAAACATCATTTAATAGAGGTATTATGATAAAATAATCATGTCAATAATTATTTTCTTAATGAATGTGTCAAGTCAAAATATTACAAACAAAAGCGAACAAAGGAGTAAGTATATGTTTAAGAAATCAAGAGTACTTTAATCATAATCTTCCTAATATGCTATTGAGTTTAAATATTATAATCAATGTCAACTTGGAAATAAATAAAATTTAATTAAGATTAAGTTAATAAAATTATTTTTAATTTTTCTAGGAACGAGTTTTATTAAAAGGTGCACCTAAGCCAAAAGAAACACTTATTTGTGAATGAAGAAAGTACCACTTTAACTCCAAAAATAAACACTCTATTCATTTTATTTTAATTGATTCTTTAATTGAAAATAATTGTTTTAAGTTATAAATTAAGATAAGTGTATTATTTTTTCCCAATACTACCGTACCGTAATTAATTGAATGATTATATACAATATTATTAGTCAAATTTAGAGATTTTCAGAACATAATTAATAAGTTTAATTTAGTAAAATAAAATTTTAATAAATATTTTTTTATGGGGACTTTTAAGTGAATATCAATCAAGTAAAATGAAAGGGAGAAATAAATTTCTCAATTCCAATTCCCTAATGAATTTGCCTTAGAATTGTTTGACTTGAGCTACTCTTACTGAGAAAGTTAATCCTTTTGCTTTTAGTTGCATTTTGTGAAAGATACTTAGCTAGCTGCAGGGGCATTAGGTAAGCTATCCCCAACGAATTTCCATTCCCCCTTTTTTGAATTCACCAATGGCATACCAAGACAAAGAGGAGGGCCCCTCAAATGCTTCTAAATTAATTAATACAATACACACACACACCAGCAAAAAATTAGTAAAACACTAAATTTTAAAAACTCGTTTAAGGCACTAATGGATGAGAATGGGGGTCAAATAGAATCTTTTGTTGTACCTATCCCCACACAATTCCCAACCCTAAAAATCTTTACTCCTCTGCCACATGTGGCCTCCATGCATAAGCTTTCTTGTTCTCCTAATACTACTGTTCCCATACCCAAATCCCAAACATCTGCTTTTCCACCTCTATTTCCACATTAAATACATCAAGTCACTCTAATGATTACCCTTATAAGGTAAGCTTGACCACAACTACATTCCATCCCATAAATACACCTAATACTTTGCCAAGTGCTCTCCCTTCTACAGATATAAACGCCACTACCATCATAAATGACCAAAATATTAATACCACGCCCTTATCTAATGGCACTTCATCAGACAAACTGCCCTTACACATGACTTCACATACACCACAGTCTACAAGGCCCCTTTAACCAATTGATGCGTCTTGTTCAAATGAAAAACACTATTCCAATTGAGAGCACTCCCCAAAATCATGCAATTTATATGTCAACAAATCGACAACCACCTCAGGAACTCAGCTTTTGGCTGGTGATGTGCCTGGTAGGGCATGCTCTAACTTCAACTTGCACATCAATAAAGAGCAAGTCCTTGTGATGATGCAACACCCTGCAGTCCTAGCACAAATAATCATGGAGGGAATAAGGCTTGGTTTGGATGCTCTCATGCATCAACACCACGGGTCAGTTATCCAACCCCCGATCCCACCTTCTTTGAATGCTTAGGTGGAGTTCCCTTTTTACCCTCAGCCACAACAAGGGGTGATGCCTTGGATCCGACAACGTACCACCATGTTATCAATAGTGGTGAGCCCCATGAATGTACCCCTTAATGCACCCTTATCTCCCCATACTACTCTGTTTCAGACTCCATCACTACAGGGAAACCAATAAGAAGTAGTAGCTATAGTGGAAGAGATGCATGCCACCAAAACAGAGTCAATCTATTTGGGACAGGTACGAGTCTTTCTCTTAAAAAAAAATAATTCAAAAAAAAGATTTGTATAAATGATGTTAGGCGTATTTACACGCCTAAAGCACCTTAATGCACCCATATTTTAGCTAAGTTTTGAGGAAAAAAATATATAATTCCTACACTTTTAGTCCTTTTTCCTGTAAATGAGCTAACCAACGGGATTAGCAAGTTTTCAGGAATAAATGATGAAGATTTCAGCATTTTATGGACTGTTGGACGCCAAAGGAAACTTCACGTAAGAAGGAAGACAGCTTCTGAAAGCTTGTGGACTGAAAGTGATGCATGGAGAACTTGTCCCGGGCAAAAACAGTATTTCTAAAGACTGGGGGATCAACAGTAACTTAGTAGGATTAGGACAAGGATGCAGTAACCCAGTAGGACTAGAACAAGGATAAAAACTCAATTTCAGTAGGACTAAGACAAGGATGTTATAAAAAACCCTATTTGTTGAATTTTTCAGCAAGCTTTTTATTATTCACTCATTCATTAATTCAAGTCTTATTCATTCGATATTTGAGGACTATTCACGTTACAATATTCTGTAAGTCTAACACAGAGAACTCGGCTCTCTTGAGAAGAACAGCTAGGGCAAAACGTTTGAGAGCTTTTGACTCCATATCACTTCCATCGCCAAGATTATTCTAGGTTGTGGTATGATGATTTTATCTATTGTGATTTCCGTTGCACTCATGAGTAGCTAAACTTCTCTGTTAGGGTTATGGAAGCCTTATGAGACACTATCTATTGCTATGAGTTTGTGAATTCTTGATACGTATGCTGCTTATATCATTACTCTCTTCATCTTAATTGAATTCTTGTGGTTGCAAACATATAGAATACGCCAGTATAGCATTAACTTGTTCGAAAGAAAAGTTACATGTATGGAAAAGAGAGAATGACAAGGAAATAGGGCTACCAACCCCTGTTTAAAAGTTAGTGCCGTAACAGGATTAACCTCTTGGAGAATTCGTACCATTAGTATACGCTTTAAGCTCAAAAGAGTTAAAGTGATATAATCCTTGATGGTCGAAAGACACTAGGATTTACTATAGAATACAAATCTCTATAAGCGCATGCATGTCTGAATTCCGCATAACTCAGAGCCAATAGATACGTAAAACTCATAAGGTGGACATAACCCTAACTTACAATTCTCATTGATTAAAATCTTACTAAACATTCCGTTTTTACTTTGCTATTTTGATAATTTTACTTCACGCATAAAATCCCCCCTTTATCCGCAGAACTTTCACCAAAAGTCTACTAATCGTTGCATACTTAGTGACCGAGTATTCCCTGTGGGATTCGACACCCAACCCAGTTGGGTTCTATAGTTGACGACGACCGCTTACACTCTTACGAGAGCTGTAGTTTGAGCGTTATCAAATTTTGGCGCCGTTGCCGGGGTATACGGTTGTCAACTAAGTTTGTGATAGTTACTAGACCCTTTGGTCAAAGATTCTCGTATTTTATGTTTAGTTGTTGTTTTTGTTTTATTCAGGTTTGTTTGAGTGCATGCCAAACATTCGAAGTTCAGGTCAACCGTTATTACCCACAAATCCTGAACCACAACTTATTGGCAGAATGGATGCACAACGTGACATTGAAAGAAGGGCGGCTCAACAGGAGCAGGCTAGATTAGCTGCGTTGGCAGCTGCTTAAGTGCATCAACAGAATATTGATAACCCAGGTCGGGCAACAAATCCTGATGATGAGGACCTGGGTGATGATGAGTTACTTAATCCGCGGCGTGCAGATAAGGTGGCAGCACCGATGCACATGAGAGATCGTCAAGCTAGAATGAGACCTGACCGCCGAGCTGTGCAGGATCCTTTTGATGATGATGATGACGATCTGGATGGAGCTGGTGCCACAGAGGCTATTATTCCTCCACCTTTGGCACCCGGAGCTAAGTTCAATATCACTAGCACCATGATTCAGTTATTGCATCTCAAGGGGTTATTTGGTGGACTCGCAGGAGATGATCCGAATATGCATCTGATCAACTTTATTTCAACATGCAAGTCGTTTAACAATCCAGGAGTTGGGCAGAATGCAATTCGGCTGCGCTTATTTCCATTGTCTCTGTCTGGGGAGGCAACTCTATGGTTGAACGGGCTAACTCCTGATTCTATTACTAATTGGAGGCAACTGAAAGATGCTTTCCTAGAAAGATTCTTTCCGCCATCCAAGAGAGCCCAATTACGGGATGAGATCAGCAATTTTCGACAGTTTCCAACTGAAGCTCTCCATGAAACATTGGAGAGGTTCAAGAAGAAGCTTATGCGGTGCCCAAACCATCAGATGACGAATATCCACTTGATGGAAATATTATATAGGGCTTTGAACTCGGTGACAAAGCCAATGGTTGATAATGCTGCAGGTGGGTCATTCATGGAACTTACTTTTCTTGAGGCAAGTGATATGCGAGATCGTATAACAAAGCAGAGTAGAGCTTGGCATACCAGGGATTCTGAGGTAGCAAGCTCTACCGTGTCTATTGGCTTGACTGCAGAGCAGAGGCATAGACAAGAGGAACGTGACCAAGATATGGCTCACATGAAAACGCAAATGGATCTTCTTACCAAGCACTTATTATCAGGGAAGACCGAAAAGGTTAAGGCCGTTGTATCACAAGAAAGAGATGAATCCGACTCTGAGGAAGAAGCGAACTACTTGAATAATCAGGGGGGTTTCCGAGGCAATGCCCAAGGAAACCAAGGTCGGAACTATTCTGATAAATCTGGTTACAAGGACCGCGATCAAGGTGGTTGGAAGAATAAGACTGACAGGAGTGGTTTGTATGTTCCTCCTGGAAACCGTGAGGCTGTGGCGTCTGGCTCTGGGAAGATGTCGATGGAAGATATGATGGCGAAGCTGTTGAAGGGAGTAGAGGCAACTAATACGGGAGTGAATGAGGTGAAGAACGATTTGTCTTCAATAAATTAATTGGTTGACTCGCATTCTACTGCAATAAAGCAACTAGAGCAGCAATTGAGTCAAATTTCAGCGACATTGAATCAAAGAAAAGCTGGAACACTACCTAGCGACACAGTGCAAAATCCAAGGAATGATGGATCGTGTATGGCTATCACCACCCGAAGTGGTAAAGTGTTGGAAAATCCATCCAAAGGCAAGCAGGTGGTTGATGATATAAAAGATAATGAGATCATTGCAGAACCAAAAGATGCCGAAGCATCTGATGAGGTTGTTCGTGACGTCTCCTCTCAACGTCCACAGCCTGAAAAGATCGCCGAACTGAAGCAAGATGAAAAGGAAGGGTGGAGAAAACTATTCCCCTTCCACCACCACCTTTTCCTCAGAGATTGAAGAAGAAAGCTGACGATACCAGGTTCAATAAGTTTATGACTATGTTGAAGGAACTAACTATTAATGTTCCTTTGGTCGAGGCACTGGAACAAATGCCTGGGTACGCAAAATTTATGAAGGATCTTTTGACAAAGAAACGGGCAGCAAGTTATGAGTTGACGATGCTGTTCATCATTGCAGTGCAATCGCTACCAGATCACTAGTTCAGAAGAAGGCTGACCCCGGTGCTTTCACTATTCCTTGCACTGTCGGATCTTTGAATTTTTCCAAGGCATTATGCGATTTAGGAGCCAGCATCAATTTGATGCCGCTATCTATTTACAGAAAGTTGGGGTTGGGTGATCCTACCCCAACCAATATGAGGCTCGTGATGGCAGATAGGTTGGTAAAACGACCTGTTGGTATTTTATATGATGTATTGGTTAAGGTTTCTTCATTCATCTTTCCAGCAGACTTCGTTATTCTGGACTGTGAGGTGGACTCTGAAGTTCCCATAATCTTGGGGCGCCCTTTCCTTGCAATAGGGAGTGTGCTTATTGATTTAAGAGCGAATGATCTTTTATTCCGGATGAATGACGAAGTAGTCCGCTTTGATATATGCAAATCAATAAAGCAACCCAAAGATCTGAACGTGTTCTCGGTAGCTGATGTTTATTTTGATGATGAGAAAGAATTATCCCTCGAGGAGCAGCTTATTGTTGACCCATTGACGGCTGTGCTTATGAATATTGAGCGTGAGGATGCTGAAAATTATAAAGAAACTATTTGTGCTCTAACAGGAATAGGGTCGTATCCTTATGCTCCCAAGAAGATGGACCTCGATCTCAAAAATCGGCCTACACCACCAGCTAAACCATCCACTGAAGAGCCACCAATGTTAGAATTGAAGGAGCTACCCAGTCATCTAAAGTACGCATTCTTGGGAAATAGAAACACCCTCTCGGTTATTGTGGCGGCTGACTTAGGTGAGCAGCAAGTTGCAGCTCTCATCACTGTTCTAAGGAAATACATGAGAGCCATCAGTTGGACCATCGCTGATATTATTGGTATTCCGCCTGGGATATGTATGCACAAGATTCAGCTTGAAGAAAATTTCATACCCACTATTGAGCATCAAAGACGTTTGAATCCACCTATGCAAGAGGTGGTGAAGAAAGAAATTATTAAGTGGTTAGATGCATGGGTAGTGTATCCAATCTCTGACAGTAAATGGGTAAGTCCGGTACAGTGTGTGCCCAAGAAAGGGGGCATGGCGGTAGTTGCAAACGAAAGGAATGAGCTAATTCCACTCAGACCTATCACAGGGTGGAGAGTATGCATGGACTACCGGAAGCTGAATTCATGGACGCTTAAGGATCACTTCCCAATGCCATTCATGGACCAAATTCTTAATTGATTAGCAGGGAAATGATGGTTTTGCTTCTTAGATGGTTATTCCGGCTATAATCAGATCTGTATTTCTCCCGAAGACCAAGAGAAGACAACGTTTACATGCCCATATGGTACGTTTGCCTTCAAACATATGCCATTTAGGCTATGTAACGCACCCGCCACTTTTCAGCGTTGTATGATGTCCATTTTTTCTGATATGGTTGAAGGCACCTTGGAGGTATTCATGGACGATTTTTCAGTTATGGGTGAGTCGTTTGAATCATGCTTGGCAAATCTAAGTATGGCGTTACAGAGATGTGTTGAATTCAACTTGGTGCTAAACTGGGAGAAGTGCCACTTTATGGTTAAAGAAGGTATTGTTCTTGGGCATAAAATTTCCGAAAGAGGAATTGAGGTGGATCGAGCTAAAATTGAAGTCATCGAGAAACTACCACCTCCAATCTCTGTAAAAGGAGTTCGTAGTTTCCTCGGGCATGCAGGTTTTTATTGAAGGTTCATTAAAGATTTTTCCAAGATTGCTAGTCCGTTATGCAAGCTTTTGGAGAAGGATGCAAATTTCGACTTCGGTGAAGATTGCTTGAAGACATTCGAATGCCTCAAAGGGAAGCTAATTGAAGCTCCTATCATTGTAGCACCTGATTGGTCCCAACCATTTGAAGTTACGTGTGATGCAAGCGGAGTAGCTTTGGGTGCTGTACTTGACCAGAGAAGAGAAAAGTTATTTCATCCAATCTACTACGCGATCAAGGTCTTGAACGGAGCCCAGAAGAACTATACTGTCACGGAACAAGAGCTTCTAGCAGTTGTTTATGCTTTTGAAAAGTTTCGTGCTTACCTGTTGGGGACTAAAGTGGTGGTTCATACCGATCATGCAGCCCTGAGATACCTAATGACGAAGAAAGATGCAAAGCCGAGGCTAATTCGATGAGTGTTATTGCTGCAAGAATTTGATTTCGAGGTAAAAGATAGAAGAGGTTGCGAAAACCAAGTGGCTGATCACCTATCTAGACTTGAGAATGAGCACACAGCGCAGGCCGATCTTGAGATTAATGATGCAATCCCCGATGAAGAGATCCTTGCCACGATGGTGGAAGAATTACCATGGTACGCAAACTTTGCAAACTATGTGGTAAGTAATGTGATACCTGCACATCTGTCTTTTCATCAAAAGAGGAAGTTCATGCATGATGTAAAACACTACTTCTGGAATGAGCCATATTTGTTTCGACGATGCGCGGATGGTGTTATCAGGCGATGCATATCTCATACGGAAGTGCCGAGTATCTTAGAAACAAGTCATGCTTCCCAAGTTGGGGGACAACATGCAGGTGGTCGAACAACAAGGAAGGTATTGCAAAGCGGCTATTATTGGCCTTTGATATTTAGAGATGCCTACGAATTTGTGAGAAGATATGACCAATGTCAGAGACAAGGCACGATTTCGAAGCACCATGAGATGCCCATATAAAAAATTCTTGAAGTAGAGTTGTTTGATGTGTGGGGTATTGATTTCATGGCCCCATTCGTAAATTCGTTTGGGATGAAATATATCCTAGTTGTTGTCGACTATGTATCCAAATGGGTCGAAGCAGTAGCGCTGGCCGATAATGAAGGAAAGCGTGTTGTAGCATTCTTGAAGAGAAATATCTTCTCTCGTTTTGGGGTACCACGTACCATCATAAGCGATGGAGGATCACACTTTTGCAACAAGCTGTTCAAATCTGTGTTGGTGAAATATGGGGTCAAGCAGCATAAGGTAGCCATGCCTTATCACCCACAAACTAGTGGACAGGTAGAGGTTTCTAATCGAGAGATCAAGCAGATCCTTGCTAAGACTGTAAACGCTAATAGGAAGGATTGGTCTCGGAAGCTGGACGATGCACTATGGGCTTATACGACTACATTCAAAATGCCAATTGGCATGTCCCCGTACCAACTAGTTTATGGGAAGGCTTGTCACTTGCCCATTGAGCTCGAGCATAAAGCATTATGGGCGTTGAAGCGACTGAATTTGAATTGGGATGATGCCATGAATATGAGATTGGAGAAGCTGAATGAGATGGATGAATTCCGTCTACATGCGTATGAAAGATCAGACTTCTACAAGGAGCGGATGAAAAAGTATCATGATCAACGGATTGTTCAACGAAACTTTCAAAAGGGTGATATGGTACTTCTTTTCAATTTCAGACTGAAGATATTCCCAGGTAAGTTAAGGTCCAAATGGTCTGGTCCGTACAAAATTATCCAAGTCTACTCGTCTGGAGTAGTTGAGCTAGAAGACAATAATGGTGTTGTCTTTAAGGTGAATGGCCAACGAGTAAAACCATATATCGGTCCTCTTGACTCAATGAAATGCATGGCCACCATCTATCTCGACGAAATCTAAGTACTCGAGGTAACTATGTCGTGCCGCGACAATAAATCAAGCGCTAGATGGGAGGCAACCCATCGTTTTTCATTTTTTATTATTTTACTAAGAGTTTGTTTTTGTTAAATAAAAAAAATTCCAAAAATAGGAGTCGAGCCACGACCAAAACTAAGGTGCTTGGTGGGAGGCAACCCATCGTTCTAAACGTTTTTGTTGCTTTTGAATAAGTGTAGGTGCAAGAGGTGTAAAGGAGGAGATTGGTTTCAAATTTTGATTTGGAAGTATTGCATGTTGAAGGTGGTAAGTTGGGAATGAAGAAGCAAAAGGCTATGAGTTAGGCATTGCCTATGAAAAATCTAGGCAACGAACAAGGCAAGGCCTATGCTATGGCCTAAGCTCTCTGAATCTAGAATGCCATAGCATAGGCGCCGCCTATGCCTAACAATGCCATAGCATAGACACCGCCTATGCAAAAGCTTTTTGTCTTTGAATCTAGAATGTCATGGCATAGGCGCCGCCTATTCCTAACAATGCCATAGCATAGGCGCCGCCTATGCTCAACTAGGCTTTGCAAAAGGCGCCGCCTATGCCAAGCATAGGCAAAGCATTAGGCGCCGCCTATGCTCACTTTTTGGTCTCCTAATCCGATTCCAAACGGGTCAAAACCCAACCCAAGCTTTTCCTATAAATAGATCCTTAGTCTTAGAACAAAAATGCATTGCAAATTCAACCTAAGCGCCGCCTACCTCTCCAAAATCTCTCAAAAATTTTCCTTTTGCTCTTTTAACTTTGCAAGAACATCTTCCGAGGCCATCAACCAAGTAAGTACTTCTTTGCTCTTCTTTTATATTCCGTAAAGTACTACACTACTACGCCTATAATAAATTGTTAAATCTTGAAGTAGTGTTGGTGATTTGAATATGGTTGATTTGTTGTGATACAACTAAGTGAGTGAAAGAATACGTAAGGATGTTCTAGACTTGGTTCCAACCTGAATTTGATTTTGATACACTGTCATACTTTTGCGGAATCGACATGGTTAAGATAATTGCATAATCTTGTAACTCAAAAGCTTGTATGTTTGAATGACTTGTCCATCGAGATGAAAATCATGGTTAACTACAAACATGAGATGTTGTGATTATTTCTATTGGTGCTGTAAGCCATAAATTGATACGATATCTATGTAGTAGTTTTGTTCAAAGAGATGCATTAGTCCAAACATGAAAACATAGTTAAGAATACATGAAAAAGAATTGAAAAGGATAGTGAAGATGACAAGAAAAGTATAACTGCGCTGAATATATTGTTGGAACATAACACCTAAATGTAGGGCGATGAAGTCTGAGTAATCGACATCTTTCACTTAATTAAGTTTGTGCCAACAAATTAAGTGTGGGGTAGTGCCACTACTGTTGGTTTGTCGATTGTATCTACCGAGATGAAGCTAACATGACTATTATTTTAATCTCAGGTACAATGGCACCAAAAAGTCGACCCAGAAAAGAAAAAGCATCTACCTCACAGAAGGGCCAGAAAAGGGGAAGAAAAGAGCAAGCTGAATCCTCCTCGCTGCAAATACCTCGACGCATATACGGGATACAATGCGTCCTAGAGGAGGAAGGAAATGAGTGGTACAAGAACAATAAAGTAAAAAAATATGTTCATGTGGAGTTGATACAAAAGGAGAGCCTAGCAAAGAAAGAACCCCACATTTTGGCTAAGATAATGGTGTTACATCTTGATTTCATCTTCCGAGATATGGGAGAGTGCAATCTCTATCTAACGCGATAATTATATGCCAACTGGTCACCGAAAACTACAGGGAGTGAAGTAAAGATTCGGGGCCAAGTCCTGCAACTAAATGTGGAGTTTTTCAACTCCTTTCTAGGTTTGCCATCTGTTGATCCATCACCACTCAAGGAGATGTATAACAGACCTCCGTACAGGTCAATCAGACACACACTATGTGAAACAATATCAATGGCACGGTGGAGTCGTCACAAGGATACCGGTCGGCACAATACCTTACCGTATGCCTCCTTGAACAGAGAAGCTCGGATATGGTTGCGGATAGTCAATTTTTGCCTGATTCCAGGGTCACAGTACACAAAGATCACATGTGATAGAGTGTTCTTGGTGTACGCTTTGATGACGAACATCCCCATCAACATTGGGGCGATTATTCGATCTTCAATGCGTAAGGCCAGGCTGCACAAGAGGTCCCACTTCAGCTTTGGTAATCTGTTGACTGTGATATTGAGGAAGGAGGACATCGAAGAGGAACCTGCAGATCATAATCTTCCACACAACCCAAAGAAGGTTGACCTCACAAAGGTTAAAGATGCTGAATCCATGCATGGCGTCAACCTAACCACTGCAGAAAGACATGCTCGCGACGAAAGCTTCTTCTACCATTTATATGGCATGACGAGGTTTACCATGATGAGCGGGGGTCGTGTTCCAACTGCTTCAGACCTCCTACAATTGGATTATGACTACCCAATGAATGAGCATGCAAGGGCTATGTGTGGAGTAGGTGTATACTTTGAGGAACCTCTTGATGATGACGTGCCAACCGATGATGATCGCCGAATGCCCAACTCCAACGTGGAGGAGAACTCGGATGACGACGACTCTGATGATGATTCCGATGCAGGGGGTATGGACCCCAGATATAGAGGATGAGTCCGACTAATCAGGTTCTTCTTATTTATTTTCCACTGAGGGCAGTGTATCCCGTCTAAGTGTGGGGTGCTGGTATTTGTATGCTATACTTCTTTATCTGCATTTGCATTTATTTATGTTTATTTGTTTTAGTTGTATTTAGTTATTAGTAGTTAAATTTTAGAATTATTTTTTACACTTTGCATGCAATTGTTCTGATAGGCGGCATGGTATTATGACAAGAGTTTGTGCTAAAACCATTACTATTGAGACATTTAGGCTCCAAATGTGACTCATTGTTGTGTGGTTTAATTCCTTCATATGTTAGGTCAAGAGTCTATACTGCTCCTAATAAAGTCGACCATGTTCCTTATGTGTGTGAGATGATAGTATATTCTATGTTTGTGGCTGATGCTAGAACTTGCCCGGTGTGTGTGTAAAGCGAAATAAAGAGTGTGAGTTTAGGAGATGATTTACGCATTTCTTTGACAACCTGTGATTGTTTACCTTCTTTTTACCTACCCGTGGACATTATCCTAGTCAACCCTTTTGAGCCTTTAAGCCATTTTCTTTGACAGCCTCATATGTAAGCCTAATCCATTTTTTTTCAAGACCATAATTTGATCCAAATTCCTAAGTGCTTTAAATTGTGAAGTCATGTGACAAAATAAGAGAAAATTGGGTGAGAGTGATGCCTTAGAGTGTACTGGTACTTGAATTTGTTATGAAAAAGAATGGCTATCATAGAGGTGTGTTATAAAAAAAAAGAAATAGAAAAATAAAAAGATAAATTGTGTTTATGATTAAATAAAAAGATAGTTATGCATGAATAGTAAAATAGGTGAAAAGGGGTGATAGATGAAAGAAAGGTAGCAGGGTTGATTAAAAGAGAGTGTTAATGGCATAATGTGATGTATTAAAGCGCTTAGGAACATAGTCACTATTTCTGGCCAAAATAGTCCTACCCGTCCCTTAGCCTACATTACAACCTGTAAAAGACCTATTTGATCCTAAGCTTAACATTCTGATATTAGTGGAGCATTACACTAAGGGAAAGCCTATGGTCATCAGTTGCAATATATGAATTCTTTGTGAGAGTGAGAGCAAGGATAATCTTATACCCATGTTTTGAAAAATGAAATACTTGTGAGTAATTATGGGTGATATATTGTGAAACACACATGGTTGATGAGTTTTGGGTAGTCTTGTATGATTCTTTGTGCCTTAACTTTTGAATACGAATTAACCATCATCACGAGTCTATGTTGGAGGTTGAATTGTTTCTAGAAATGATTAGAAAACTACTCTTTGTTAATAATTGTTGTGCCTGTCTTGATGAATATTTTGTGTTACTGCTGTGATTTCTAGTTAGATGATTGCATGGACGTAATATTTTGTTCGAGGACTAACAAAGCTTTAAGTGTGGGGTGTTGATGTTAGGCGTATTTACACGCCTAAAGCACCTTAATGTACCCATATTTTAGCTAAGTTTTGAGGAAAAAATATATAATTCCTACACTTTTAGTCCTTTTTCCTGTAAGTGAGCTAACCAACGTGATTAGCAAGTTTTCAGGAATAAATGATGAAGATTTCAGCATTTTATGGACTGTTGGACGCCAAAGGAAACTTCACGTAAGAAGGAAGGCAGCTTCTGGAAGCTTGTGGACTGAAAGTGATGCATGGAGAACTTGTCTCGGGCAAAAACAACATTTCTAAAGAC
This sequence comes from Capsicum pubescens, assembly GCA_030864215.1. Lineage (NCBI taxonomy): Eukaryota > Viridiplantae > Streptophyta > Magnoliopsida > Solanales > Solanaceae > Capsicum > Capsicum pubescens. The sequence continues at coordinate 264,849,267 of CM061538.1, forward strand.
TTGGGGGATCAACAGTAACTTAGTAGGATTAGAACAAGGATGCAGTAACCCAGTAGGACTAGGACAAGGATAAAAACCCTATTTCAGTAGGACTAAGACAAGGATGTTATAAAAAACCGTATTTGCTGAATTTTTCAGCAAGCTTTTTATTATTCACTCATTCATTAATTCAAGTCTTATTCATTCGATATTTGAGGACTATTCACGTTACAATATTCTGTAAGTCTAACACAGAGAACTCGGTTCTCTTGAGAAGAACGGCTAGGGCAAAACGTTTGAGAGCTTTTGACTCCATATCACTTCCATCGCCAAGATTATTCAAGGTTGTGGTATGATGATTTTATCTATTGTGATTTCCGTTGCACTCATGAGTAGCTAAACTTCTCTGTTAGGGTTATGGAAGCCTTATGAGACACTATCTATTGCTATGAGTTTGTGAATTCTTGATACGTATGCTGCTTATATCATTACTCTCTTCATCTTAAGTGAATTCTTGTGGTTGCAAACATATAGAATACGCCAGTATAGCATTAACTTGTTCGAAAGAAAAGTTACATGTCTGGAAAAGAGAGAATGACAAGGAAATAGGGCTACCAACCCCTGTTTAAAAGTTAGTGCCGTAACTGGATTAACCTCTTGGAGAATTCGTACCATTAGTATACGCTTTAATCTCGAAAGAGTTAAAGTGATATAATCCTTGATGGTCGAAAGACACTAGGATTTACCATAGAATACGAATCTCTATAAGCGCATGCATGTCTGAATTCCGCATAACTCAGAGCCAATAGATACGTAAAACTCATAAGGTGGACATAACCCTAACTTACAATTCTCATTGATTAAAATCTTACTAAACATTTCATTTTTACTTTGCTATTTTGATAATTTTACTTCACGCATAAAATCCCCCCTTTATCCGTAGAACTTTCACCAAAAGTCTACTAATCGTTGCATACTTAGTGACCGAGTATTCCCTGTGGGATTCGACACCCAACCCAGTTGGGTTCTATAGTTGACGACGACCGCTTACACTCTTACGAGAGCTGTAGTTTGAGCGTTATCAAATTTTGGCGCCGTTGCCGGGGTATATGGTTGTCAACTAAGTTTGTGATAGTTACTAGACCCTTTGGTCAAAGATTATCGTATTTTACGTTTAGTTGTTGTTTTTGTTTTATTCAGGTTTGTTTGAGTGCATGCCAAACATTCGAAGTTCAGGTCAACCGTTATTACCCATAAATCCTGAACCACAACTTATTGGCAGAATGGATGCACAACGTGACATTGAAAGAAGGGCGGCTCAACAGGAGCAGGCTAGATTAGCTGCGTTGGCAGCTGCTTAAGTGCATCAACAGAATATTGATAACCCAGGTCGGGCAACAAATCCTGATGATGAGGACCTGGGTGATGATGAGTTACTTAATCTGCGGCGTGCAGATGAGGTGGCAGCACCTATGCACAGGAGAGATCGTCAAGCTAGAATGAGACCTGACCGCCGAGCTGTGCAGGCTCCTTTTGATGATGATGACGACGATCTGGATAGAGCTGGTGCCATAGGGGCTATTATTCCTCCACCCTTGGCACTCAGAGATAAGTTCAATATCACTAGCACCATGATTCAGTTATTGCAGCTCAAGGGGTTATTTGGTGGACTCGCAGGAGATGATCCGAATATGCATCTGATCAACTTTATTTCAACATACAAGTCGTTTAACAATCCAGGAGTTGGGCAGAATGCAATTCGGCTGCGCTTATTTCCATTGTCTCTGTCTGGGAAGGCAACTCTATGGTTGAACGGGCTAACTCCTGATTCTATTATTAATTGGAGGCAACTAAAAGACGCTTTCCTAGAAAGATTCTTTCCGCCATCCAAGAGAGCCCAATTACGGGATGAGATCAGCAATTTTCGACAGCTTCCAACTGAAGCTCTCCATGAAACATGGGAGAGGTTCAAGAAGAAGCTTATGCGGTGCCCAAACCATCAGATGACGAATATCCACTTGATGGAAATATTATATAGGGCTTTGAACTCGGTGACAAAGCCAGTGGTTGATAATGCTGCAGGTGGGTCATTCATGGACCTTACTTTTCTTGAGGCAAGTGATATGCTAGATCGTAAGACAAAGCAGAGTAGAGCTTGGCATACCAGGGATTCTGAGGTAGCAAGCTCTACCGTATCTATTGGCTTGACTGCAGAGCAGAGGCGTAGACAAGAGGAACGTGACCAAGATATGGCTCACATGAAAACGCAGATGGATCTTCTTACCAAGCACTTATTATCAGGGAAGACCGAAAAGGTTAAGGCCATTGTATCACAGGGAAGAGATGAATCCGACTCTGAGGAAGAAGCGAACTACTTGAATAATCAGGGGGGTTTCCGAGGCAATGCCCAAGGAAACCAAGGTCAGAACTATTATGATAAATCTGGTTACAAGGACCGCGATCAAGGTGGTTGGAAGAATAAGACTGATAGGAGTGGTTTGTATGTTCCTCCTGGAAACCGTGAGGCTGTGGCGTCTGGCTCTGGGAAAATGTCGATGGAAGATATGATGGCGAAGCTGTTGAAGGGAGTAGAGGCAACTAATACGGGAGTGAATGAGGTGTAGCAACTAGAGCAGCAATTGAGTCAAATTTCAGCGGCATTGAATCAAAGAAAAGCTGGAACACTACCTAGCGACACAGTGCAAAATCCAAGGAATGATGGATCGTTTATGGCTATCACCACCCGAAGTGGTAAAGTGTTGGAAAATCCATCCAAAGGCAAGCAGGTGGTTGATGATATAGAAGATAATGAGATCATTGCAGAACCAAAAGATGCCAAAGCAGCTGATGAGGTTGTTCGTGATGTCACCTCTCAACGTCCACAGCCTGAAAAGATCACCGAACTAAAGCAAGATAAAAAGGAAGCGGTGGAGAAAACTATTCCCCTTCCACCACCACCTTTTCCTGAGAGATTGAAGAAGAAAGCTGACGATACCAGGTTCAATAAGTTTATGACTATGTCGAAGCAGCTAACTATTAATGTTCCTTTGGTCGAGCTACTGGAACAAATGCCTGGGTACGCAAAAATTTTGAAGGATCTTTTGACAAAGAAGCGGGCAGCAAGTTATGAGTTGACGGATACTATTCATCATTGCAGTGCAATCTCTACCAGATCACTAGTTCAGAAGAAGGCTGACCCCGGTGCCTTCACTATTCCTTACACTGTCGGATCTTTGAATTTTGCCAAGGCATTATGCGATTTAGGAGCCAGCATCAATTTGATGCCGCTATCTATTTACAGAAAGTTGGGGTTGAGTGATCCTACTCCAACCAATATGAGGCTCGTGATGGCAGATAGGTCGGTAAAATGACCTGTTGGTATTTTATATGATGTATTGGTGAAGGTTTCTTCATTCATCTTTCCGGAAGACTTCGTTATTCTGGACTGTGAGGTGGACTCTGAAGTTCCCATAATCTTGGGGCGCCCTTTTCTTGCAACAGGGAGTGTGCTTATTGATTTAAGAGCGAATGAGCTTTTATTCCAGATGAATGACGAAGTAGTCCGCTTTGATGTATGCAAATCAATGAAGCAACCCAAAGATCTGAACGTGTTCTCGGTAGCTGATGTTTATTTTGATGATAAGAAAGAATTATCCGTAGAGAAGCAGTTTATTGTTGACCCATTGGCGGCTGTGCTTATGAATATTGAGCGTGAGGATGCTGAAAATTATGAAGAAACTATTTGTGCTCTAACAGGAATAGGGTCGTATCCTTATGATCCCAAGAAGCTGGACCTCGATCTCAAAAATCAGCCTACACTTCCAGCTAAACCATCCATTGAAGAGCCACAAATGTTAGAATTGAAGGAGCTACCCAGTCATCTAAAGTACGCATTCTTGGGAAGTGGAAACACCCTCCCGGTTATTGTGGAGGCTGACTTAGGTGAGCAGCAAGTTTCAGCTCTCATCGCTATTCTAAGGAAATACACGAGAGCCATCGGTTGGACCATCGCTGATATTATTGGTATTCCGCCTGGGATATTTATGCACAAGATTCAGCTTGAAGAAAATTGCATACCCACTATTGAGCATCAAAGACGTTTGAATCCACCTATGCAAGAGGTGGTGAAGAAAGAAATTATTAAGTGGTTAGATGCAGGGGTAGTGTATCCAATCTCTGACAGTAAATGGGTGAGTCCGGTAGAAAAGATAAACTCAAAGACCTTTATGATATGTCAAAAACAATAACCAAATACCCAAGTCTATAGTAATATCCTCAAAGCCTCTAACTAATCGAATATCAATAAAAGTAGGGACATGCCCTCGACAATAGCCAAAAGAAATTCAAAGAAAAGAGTCAATAACATAAAGAAAATCAAAATATGAAATGAGGTCTTTCAAAGTACGGAAGCTCACCACTTTAGTCTAACTAAAGAACGATCCACGAACTCCTGATCACTACGCAAAAAAAGCAGACGTATTTTCGGTGCCTACATCACATGGGGATATAACGTCTGAAGACGATTAGCGGGTTGAGCACTAGTATGTTGGGATAGGGAAATTAAAAATAATGCTATGTTCAATAATTCAAAACCAGTCAAAATCTAATGCACGTAATCATATGTAAGTGTATATATATATATATCGCATGTCGGGGTAGGGGACAAGGCTTAGCATGAACATTAAAACCTTAGCCTGAATTGTGTAGTATAACTGTCATAATAAAGGCACCCACGAGCTATATGAGCCTAGCTCTCTCTCATCTGGAAGGGCTTCAGTGCGTGTAGCCGTACGAACTAGAGGATAATCATATGTACATATGCCTTATGGGGGAATCGAACCACCCGGTCATTTAGACCGATGCATCAACTAGCGCGGTTTCCAGTATTGGTCCCTCTTTAAAGAACCTCCTAGTCATTTCGTGAATTTTACTGGTCTTTTGTATTTTTGGTCTCCCCATAGTTTGTGTACGTAAATTTATGACCCACGGGATGAGTAGTATTAATTTTTGAGATGTACAAAAGTGATTTAAGTCATTAGTCAGATTATTTTCTCGAGGTCCCAATAAATTTGAGGATCTATTCAAAGTCATGGGTATTTTAAATAATGAATTTAGTTAGAGATTTTATAGGTCAAAGTTTTAATTTATTAACTTATGTGATCAATATAAGCGTAAAATTAAGTGGTTAGAGTTTACCATTTATAGTAATAATAGAGTCAGAAGTTGAAAGGAAGAGGGGCCCACCAGTTATAACCCTATTTTCACTTCACCTCTTCAGAGGAGATCTTCTACGTTTCAGGTTGGTTTATATTTTTGTGAATTTGTTGTTACTGCTATACCCACGCAACACTGATATGAGGGGAATTCGAATTTACGAAGTGAATCTTATGTGTAAACTAGTGGGATTAGGAGTAATTGGTAACTAGGTCGTGGTGTATATTGTGACAGGTAGATGGAATGATATTAAGATTGTTACTTGGTCCTAGTATAATGATTTAAGGAGATGATTAAATAATGGAAATTGTGACAGTGAGGTGATTAGGTTGGTTAAAATTGTTCGGTGTAAAAACATTACCACCTTGGTTGATTATTGGATTAATGAACAACTTATAATGATTAGGCAGTCACAAGGAAAAAAAATGATCAAGTGATGGGATTGCTAACCATTGGGCACTGATGTTTGAATAGTTTTGTTTAATACTTTCCTATACGTATAAAAGTAATGCATTGGTTAGCTTTCTTTCAAGGGGATTCCAAGATGTGGTGGAGAGCTTATGTAGAGTGTAGGGATGTAGGTTTGCTGTCACGATTCGAACCGGGGCCCTGGCGTAACGAGCATTCTCGAATCCGAAGGCCCGGAACACCCTCTGTCTATCTAGTAATCATGCACATAATTCATATGATCAAAGTAATACGGAATAGACACAATAATACGGAAACATGGTCAAAAATTTAAAACAGTTAAAGGCCTGAAAAACATGCCCAATAATATTTAATAAACATCTGCAACAGTCTGCAAAATCTCTACTGACATACTATCTGAATAACTGGGACAAGGCTCCCAGCAGACCAAAAGTCATACTGAAATAAATACCTAAATGACTAGGCCTTCTGAAGCAAAGAAGGCTCACCAACTGAACTCTGAGACAACCCTGTCTGCAGACTCTACTGAGGATCTGTACCCCTAGACTGCGCCTCAGTACCTGGGAGGAAGGGAGGGGGGTCAGCACAATTGTACTGGCACGCGAAGCAATCCAAAATAGAGTAATTGAACATATATATATATAGATAATACGTGAGAGCAAATGTTCATCAAACATTATGCATAAAACAGTTTCTGAAAAACACATGGGCACCTTCTGAAAACATGTAACTTGTCTGTAAATCTCAAACTCTGATCTGTGTATTACTTCTGAGTTGGGTGGTATCCCCTACAAGTATGATATTCCACGGGAGATATGGAATCCGTCATTGACTCGGCGGGGAAGCCTCCAACCCGTGTATGCCGCAAGGGTTGGAGTTCCTGAATCTGATACGCTACACGACACTTAAGTCAGCGTATAATAATATACCCGGGTCGGCAAACCACGATTTTAGGCAATGAGTTGCTTGAACTTAAGCCCTCTTCAGGGAACCACCTAACATCTCTGTATGCCCATTTTAACCTTTTCTGTACATGCAACATTCTGAATATCTAAAATCATGATAGTCAGAAATGTCTATTAGTCTGAGTCTGATATGGCATTAGTTTGAATTGGTATCGTCATACCAAGACTTGCAAGTCATGATTTTTGAGCCATAATACATTGAGCTAAATCTTTAATTTAAAGCATAATTTAGACCACCAAAAACATGCAACTGATATAGAAGATTTCGTGTTTCGAAACTCAAGTCAAAATCATGCAAAAACTTCATCAACATATGGTGGTCTAGTGCCTTTAGAAAATCCATGCACTCTTTCATTAAATGCATTATGAACATTAAACATTCATGCTAGATTCCCTCTTTAGTGATTTAAAACCACCTTTAAATCATAACAAGAGTTCAATCATTTCATATAGTGTTTTTCATGGATGCATTGCAAAATAATTCATATGCTATGAGAAATCTAAAAAATTCATAATAAGAGGGAATTCATCGAAAATCATGCTCTCAACAAGAATTCATTCTTAAATACATGGTTTCATACATTCATATTCTCAAATCACTTTGGGAAAGGTCAAAAGACCAAAACAATGATGTTAAAACCTTTAATACATGAATATACACATAGATTAAAAAACCCCATTCTAAAACATAATTTTTCTATGCCCATGAGAATTTAGGAAAACCCCGCATACTTCTATTTCAAAAAATAATGGGTGTTTCTTGAAGCCTGTGGATTGGGGATTCCGAATCTCTAATCAATTTTGAAAACCCACGGTTGAGTCTTGATTTATTTAGGTTTTTAGTTTGAAACCCTTGGGAGTATTCTTGAGAATTTTTAGATGAATGTGGATGTATTTTGGAGAATTGGAAATTGAATTTCGTGTTTATGGCTGAATAAGGGTGGGAAAAGGACCATTTTGCCCCAAAAACGGACTGTTTAAGTCACTTGAAACCATAAGATATGCGCAGCATATGATATCGCATATATTTACATAGGCGCCGCATATGATATCGCCTATATTTACATAGGCGCCGCATATGATATCGTCTATATTTACATAGGCGCCGCATATGCTATCGCATATGCTTTCCAGTAGCCATGTGTGATTGGTTAGGCGACGCATACTACTTTGAAAGGCCATAACTTCTTGTTCGGGTGTCAGATTTTAGAAAAATTGGTATCGTTGTAAAGTTAACTCGAAGACCTATCATTTGACACATAAAGCCGTTAGCGCATGTAGCGTTCCTTTACAACAATCTCAACATGTCATTCAATCCTATCTTTATAACCACATATGAACTTCAAAGCAAACACTCAGAAAGGAATACTTCACATATTCTCTAAACCACTATCAATATCACTCCCATGAGCTACCCCAAGAACATACACATACAAAATTTCACTAACCATCACATAAATAAAAACTTGGCCCCAAATCTTACTTCATACTTATGGCCTTATCTAAACAAGCGTACTATGATCTTCAATCAACAAGGAATAATTACTCACCACCACTATCATCGCATAAGAAGGAGTCACAAAAAGGTTAGAACATAAGATCTGGAGGCGTGGAATGATACTATATGAAGCTTGACACTCATCTGAGGCCTGAGGAATAGCAAAACAACAACAGGGACTCACCAAAGCGCTCTGAATTTAGGGTATTCATGGCTATAAGCTAAATCTCGCCAATCATTTGGCATAAAACATGAGTTATGGAAACGGAGCACATTATAAAGTTTGAGTACATGACTCTCTATCATATGTATGAACGTGAATTGATAATGGAACTAAATCGTAAATCATGAGTAAGTATTAGGATCACTGAGAAATACTGAGATAGGAATGGGTTGAGATTCACCCTTACTTTTTGATATTCTATATCATTATGAAATCACTACAAGAATCTGAGAATCTTACTTGGTTATTCGTTTAGTCATCTCCTCCTTAGCTTCAAGCTATCATCTTAAGTTTTGGGAGGTACCTTACTAGACTTTAAACTTAATTGCACTCACTGCACTTTGGGTTCTGAAATATGACAATACACTAAATTAATAAAACTTAACCCGAAAGACCACACATAAGAGTGGAACGCCCACTACTAATACTACCTCCTGAGGCACACTCTATCATTCTGTAACCCCAATAGTCATCATTTATTACTCGAACACTTACTAACTTCGAATCTTCATGAGTATACCCAAAGTTGAAGTGCACACCCTCTAGTGCCTCTACTCTTATTTCTATTAGCACAACTTTCAAGGACTCGAGCTTAGATTATAACACCTAACATGGGTATCACCAAGTCTTCAATGAGCCACTCTATTTCTATCATAGTCTACCAACATAGCAACTTCAAACTTATTTTCCTCTACCATGAGAATCAAGCTCATATCAAAAGGCTCAACGATATCAATCAAAGGTCCTTAACTTGTCTATTTAGAACACCATATACCATTTAGCTAGTCTTTTTCCACCTAGAAACTCAACGGTACCAGTAGCCACACACAACATGTAATAGCCTTAGAAAAATACTACAACTTCATACCACTTTGGGCATACGTCTATATCACATATACAATGTCATACTTCATTACGAATCAAATAAACTTACGCACTTTTATACACTGTTCAAGCCTATAGATCACTTCCATATAACTAGTATCATTAACCAAGGAATCATCACATCTACCTCCATGACCATCAATTGTTTCAAACTTAATGTCTAGTGCTAAACATGATTTACAACCAACCTTACACACAATCCTCACTTAGAAACTATGAAATAAACATCAAGAAACACTAGTACACTAGAACTTCATAACCGCAATAATCGATCATGACCTTACGGTTTTCCTTGTTATAATCCATTAGCACGTACTATTTCAACACATCAAACTTACAAATCTAATCCCACGAAACATGTATCATCAATCTCTTGCCACTATTCACCACCACACCATTTAAATTCAAGCCTATAGTCTAGCATCAATCATTTACCACCAATGAAGAGTGCAACATAATATAAATATACTAATCCTTCAAATTGGGATATTCTACCCAAATACTTCAAAAATATACTACATACTTTCTCACAAGTAGTATTAGCTTACAACTACCAATGAGAAGAAGGTTAAGGGGTAAGGTCACATAATAGACATGATCAACCTTAAGCTTATATTATAACCATACAATCTTATCTACTTATACGGCTTTCTCACATCACACTTACTTACCCCAATGGGCATTTAGACTACCTTCAGATACCCCATATGAAAATGAGTCTATACTTACAACCTACTGGCTAATCTAGCCATTTTCATTCATAGCCTATAAGGGGTTTCTATAACCACCTTAAGTATCCACTCTGGGCTCTTTCTCTCTTTTGAAAGGAAGAAAACAAATAACATTCTGAGTCAACACTTCCTCTACGGACTACTATACAATTCATAAATGGCACCACCATATTAGTCTACCACCACGAAAGGGTAAATCATTCTCAATCAATGGTTATTCAACTATAAATATTTAATCATAAAAGTCACCCTTACTCTGAAATCTAACCTTATGACTTCATATCACAAACTTCTTGGTCTAATTTCATTACCAATAGGTAATGACACCGACACTCTAACTTATACTACAACTCGGGTGGAAATACAGTTCCAACAAACACAAGAACAACAAGATGAATAGCAAGTTGCTAGTGAATCGAAATAGGCCTCACGCGGCTTCACTAGACTTTTGTTTTCAACAACACATTGATATCAAGATTACAAGAGATAGAATCTTGATACACAATATTCAATGAATCAAGAATACGCATCTTACTCTTGTCTTAACTGAACGCCTCATAAGAACGAGGACACAATTTTACATTAGGGAAATCCTCTCCCATCCTTTGTGGGACTTCTGAAATTTCTGCTAGATAATCAAAGAATATCTGGAAACACCTGAGTGAGGAAGAAATTAGGATAACTTTTCCTTTCGTATGGGTGACACCATAGCACGAATTAGAGTATGAAGGAGGAACATTCTGAATCTATAGCACAAACTAGAACATGAAGAAAGAGAGACATTCCTAAACGCCTTGTAGCCTCCTACTTATAAGTGTGGCGCGCTACACACCCATAAATAAGACTCTACCCGATGCTATTTTGCAGACACCCTGGGACCATGAACCGTGCTTTGATACCAAGTTTTTCATGACCTGAACCGGGGCCCTAGCCGTGATGAGCATTCTTGAACCCGAAGGCCCAGAACGCCCTCTGTCTATCTGGTAATCATGCACATAATTCTTATGATCAAAGTAATACGGAATAGACATAATAATACGGAAACATGGTCAATCATTTAAAATAGTTAAAGGCCTAAAAACATGCCCAACAATATTTAATAAACATTTGCAACAGTCTGCGAAATCTCAACTAACATACTATCTGAATAACTGGGATAAGGCCCCCAGCAGACCAAAAGCCATACTGAAATAAATACCTAAATGACTAGGCCTTCTGAAGAAAAAAAAGGCTCACCAACTAAACTCTGAGACAACCCTATCTGTAGACTCTACTGAGGATCTGGACCCCTAGACTGCGCCTCAGTACCTGGGAGGAAGGGGGGGTCAACACAATTGTACTGGCACGCGAAGCAATCCAAAATAGAGTAATTGAACATATATATAGATAATACGTGAGAGCAAATGTTCATCAAACATTATGCATAAAATAGTTTCTGAAAAACACATGGGCACTTTCTGAAAACATGTAACCTGTCTGTAAATCTCAAACTCTGATCTGTGTATTACTTCTGAGTTAGGTGGTATCCCCTATAAGTCTGATATTCCACGGGCGATATGGAATCCGCCATTGACTCGGCGGGGAAGTCTCCAACCCGTGTATGCCGCAAGGGTTGGAGTTTCTAAATCTGATACGCTACACGATACTTAAGTCAGCGTATAATAATATACCCGGGTCGGCAAACCACGATTTTAGGCAATGAGTTGCTTGAACTTAAGACCTCTTCAGGGAACCACCTAACATCTCTGTATGCCCATGTTTAACCTTTTCTGTACATGCAACATTCTGAATGTCTAAAATCATGATAGTCTAAAATGTCTATTAGTCTGAGTCTGATATGGCATTGGTCTGAATTGGTATCGTCATACCAAGACTTGCAAGTCATGATTTCTGATCCATAATACATTAAGCTAAATCTTTAATTTAAAGCATAATTTAGACCACCAAAAACATGCAATTGATATAGAAGATTTCGTGTTTCGAAACTCAAGTCAAAATCATGCAAAAACTTCATCAACATATGGTGGTCTAGTGCCTTTAGAAAATCCATGCACTCTTTCATTACATGCATTATGAACATTAAACATTCATGCTAGATTTCCTCTTTAGTGATTTAAAACCACCTTTAAATCATAACAAGAGTTCAATCATTTCATATAGTGTTTTTCATGGATGCATTGCAAAACAATTCATATGCTATGAGAAATCTAAAAAATTCATAATAAGAGGGAATTCATCGAAAATCATGCTCTCAATAAGAATTCATTCTTAAATACATGGTTTCATACATTCATATTCTCAAATCACTTTGGGAAAGGTCAAAAGACCAAAACAATGATGTTAAAACTTTTAATACATGAATATACACATAGATTCAAAAAAACCATTCTAAAACATGATTTTTCTATGCCTATGAGAATTTAGGAAAACCCCGCATACTTCTATTTCAAAAAATAATGGGTGTTTCTTGAAGCCTGTGGATTGGGGATTCCGAATCTCTAATCAATTTTGAAAACCCACGGTTGAGTCTTGATTTATTTAGGTTTTTAGTTTGAAACCCTTGGGAGTATTCTTGAGAATTTTTAGATGAATGTGGATGTATTTTGGAGAATTGGGAACTGAATTTCGTGTTTATGGCTGAATAAGGGTGGAAAATGGACCATTTTGCCCCAAAAACGGACTGTTTAAGTCACTTGAAACCATAAGATATGCGCCGCATATGATATCGCATATATTTACATAAGCTACGCATATGATATCGCCTATATTTATATAGGCGCCGCATATGATATCGTCTATATTTACATAAGCGCCGCATATGCTATCGCATATGCTTTCCAGTGGTCATGTGTGATTGGTTAGGCGACGCATACTACTTTGAAAGGCCATAACTTTTTGCTCGGGTGTTGGATTTTAGAAAAATTGGTATCGTTGGAAAGTTAACTTGAAGACCTATCATTTGACACATAGTAGGATCTCTAATTCGACATATACAAAGAGTTATGATCGATGGAAACTGACATAAATTACAACGTCCACTAAAACTTAATTGATCGAATTAGTTTCAACTCATCCTTGAGTTGAAGGACCTCTATGGTCGAAATTCATGCTCAAATGGATTCACATACTACATAAACATGCCAAATTGGCATAGGATTTAAGGCTCTGGGATTATCAACGCATCAGAGTCGTGATTTTTATTCTAGCCCGAAATGCGGGGTGTTACATTTGCCTCCTTTGACTTGGACTCAGTTTTATTCTATTTTTCTAGAAAAGTACATTCCTCATACTTTGTGAGATATAAAAGGGACGAGTTTACTATTCTTAAGCAGGGGAACATGTCAGTTGGGCCTATGAGGCAAAATTGCATTCATTGTCTTGATATGCACCTTAGTTGTTGAAAACTGTGAAGGAGAGGATTCATCTCTTTGTGATGGGTTTGAATACAGGTCTCCAGATTTTTGCTCTTCAGATGACATCTTAAGGTAAGTCTTCTCAGCAGATGGCGAATTTGTTAAGTACGTGGAGGACGTAAAGCAAGAGGGTTATGCTAAGGCAGTTATAAAGAATGCCCACAGAGGAGGTAGTTTTAGTGGCTCTTATTCTGGAGTTCTGAGTATGTTATAAGTGCGGTGGAGTGAGTCACATTAGGAGGTTTTGTCCTAGTTTGAGACATTATGGTTAGTTTATCCAGTAGCAAGCTTCTCGAGCTCTAGTTCTAGCAGGCAGGGGAGATGGTGGTAATGGTAGAGGTCATTCACAGAGTGGTCATGGTGGTAATCAGGTAGGTAGGGGTGGTAATCCACCCCATCAAGGTGGTTATCATCTTGATAAAAATAATGCTCAAATTAGTGGTTGGGCTCATATCAATGCTTTTCCAGGCAGGCCCGAGGCAGAGGTATCAGTCGTTGTCATTACTGGTACTATTTTTGTCTGTGATCGGATGGAAACTATATTATTTGATCTTGGTTCTTCTTTCTCATATGTTTCTGTCAATTTTGTTGTGGGTTTGGACATAGTGTGTGATTTACTTTACTTTACAATTCACGTGTTTACTCCTATTAGTGATTTTGTTATTGTTGATAGGATTTATCATTCTTGTTCTGTTAATGTTTATGGGGCATCAAACTTGGGCATATTTTGTGATTCTAGACATAGTAGATTTTGATATAATTTTGGGTATGAGTTGAGGGAGCTGAAGGCTTAGTTGCAGGATTTGTTGAGTTAGGGTTTTATCCATCCGACTGCCTCTCCATGGGGTGCTTATGTCTTGTTTGTGAATAAAAAGGATGGTAGTCTTCGTATGTGTATACACTATAGACAGTTGAACAAGTTACATTCCGTAATAAGTATCCTTTTCCCCATATCGATGATTTATTTGACCAGTTGTAGGGTGCATCCGTATTTTTTAAGATTAATTTAAGCTCTGGGTATCATCAGCTTAAGATTCGTCCTGACGATATTCCTAAGATTGCTTTCCAAATCAGGTATGGGCACTATGAGTTTCTTGGTTTGTCTTTTGGACTGACTAATGCCCCAACTGCTTTTATGAGTTTGATGAATGAGATATTTAAATTTTACTTGAATTCTTTCGTGATTGTCTTTATTGATGATATTTTGGTTTATTCTAAGAGTAAAAAGGAACATGAGAATCACTTAAGGACTGTTTTGGGTTTGTTAGAAGAGAAAAAATTTGATGCGAAGTTTTCTAAGTGTGGGTTCTGATAGGCTTCTGTCTACTTTTCTTCATAGATGATGTGTGATATATGTTGTGTATGGATATGGATGTTAGGCTTGATTATGAGTAGGATGACTTGGCCTCGATTGTTGATGGTTGGAGTTTAAATGTGGGTTTGGGACCCGTAAAATGGCATATTTATACTCCTTTTGAATCCTATTGCTTTTCCTCTCTAGTTTAGATTAGTTGTAGCGTGGTTATGATGTAAATCTATGTTTGGGATGTGGTTTTAGCATTTGAAGCATAATTTTTATATTTAGCCTTATTGGGCTAGTGTGGTAGTCTTGAAACTGTAAGTTGGGTAGAGTTGACTTGAGTACCCTTATTTCTAGTCGAAGTTGCTATCTTAGGATTGAATATGTCTTACTTGACATCTAGAATATAAATTAGATACCTTAGCCTATTTTGGGGCATAGTGTGCCTATTTATGAAAATTGAGGATTAGAAGTATGATTGTTTGGCCCACTTAGGCCTAAACTTGTGTTAAGTCTTGTGGACTTAGTTGCGGATGTTAAACATAGATGAGGCTAGTAAACCTTAGAATAACGTTACTTCGTAAATTGGTAACTTATATTGATATTCCTAAGTTATGGCTTTTGAGTTATAGTTATGATACTTCTTGTGGAAGCGATATTGGGCATTTAGAGATGATATTCCTCCTAGATACGTTATGTGGCCTATAGAGATACTATTTCCTCTTAGACTTGATGATTGGCCTATAGAGATGTTATTTCCTCAAAGACATGCAAATTGGCCTAGAGAGGTGATATTCCTCGTAGTCATGATGTATGATCTATCGATATAAGATATCCTATAGACGATTACATGTCTATTGATATTATGCCTCCAATATGTGAGATACCTCATATATATGAGATGATTAGAGTTATGCTATGGCTTATAAATATGATTATCGATATGAGTTTTGGATATGTATATGGGCCTAAGGCCGTGATTATGTTGTTGTGACTATTCCGGATAAATTAATGGGCCAAGGGTTGTGTTATGATAATGATTGAATATCCGAGGAGTGTTTATCAGTGTAACGGATACAATTACATTTTATGAATACATATATGTTTGTATATGCATATCTCTGGTATGGGATGGAGGAAGATGCGATATGTTGCTTACGACTTTATTGATTGGATATTGGGTGATCATACGACTCGTAGGGTCAACCTATGACTCGTTTAATCCACTTATAGTCTGGACAGTGTCTATGGGACCCCATACTATTTTGGTTATGATTCATACCATACGACTCGTACAAGACATTACGACTCGTTACGCTTACTCATAGTCTAGGTAGATTCATCAGGCACTTTCGCTGGTTGGGATACGAAAAGCACTATACGACTCATATCGTGACCCTACAACTCGTAGGGTCCAGTTGTAGTCAAGATAGGTCACTTTGGGCATCACACTGGACACCCTACGGAAGGCACATTACGACTCGTGATGAGTCTATACGACTCGTTGAGTCTAGTCATAGTGACGTCAGAAACTTGGGATAGTACACTGGTTGGCCTACAATTTAGACTATACTACCCGTAATAAGTCCTAATAACTCGTGAGGTATAAGTCATAATCAGAGCAGAACACTTGGCAAATATACTGGACAGGCTACGATTGGGGTCCTATGACCCGTATAGAGACCCTACGACTCGTAAGGAGAGTTGTAATCTGGGTAGTGAACTTAAAACTCAAGATTTTTCAGAGGCCAACACCTGAGGTGTCACATTCTCCCCCCCCCCCCCCAGGATCATTTGTTCTGGAATAATGGGTCAAGGCATTCATTTAGCATGACTATAAGATAGAATTCAATCATAATTTTTTTTAACAAAGTAAGAAAATACATATAGAAAGGAAATTACATATCTTAAGCACGATTTTCTAGAACGGGGAACAAGAACAGATACTTGGACTTCACGTCCTCTTTGGCTTCCCATATAGCTTTCTCAAGATTTTGGTTCCTCTAAAGAACCTTCACCGAAGCCACATCCTTAGTCCTCAAGCGACGAACTTGCAGATCTATGATCTAAATTGGGACCTTCTTATACGACAAGGAATCCAAAATACCCACACTCTCCCAGGAGACAATCAAGGACGGATCACCTGCACACTTCTTCAACATCAAAACATGAAACGTCGGGTGAATGGAACCCAAACTAGAATACAAATCCAATACATAAGCAACATTGACCACTCTCTTCAAAACCAAATATGAACCCACATAACGGGGACTGAGTTTCTTTTTTTTTTCTAAATCACATCACTTCCTTCATGAAAGAAACCTTCAAGAACACTCACCAACTTTAAATTCCAACTCTCCTCGCCTCACGTCCATATAGAACTTTTGGCGACTATGGGCAGTCTTAAACCTATCCCAAATCACCTAAACCTTCTCCATAACCCGGTGAACCAAATCTGGCCAAACAATATCGTATCACCAACTTCGAACCACCCAATAGGATATCTATACCTCCTACCATACAAAGCCTCGAACGGAGTCATTCCAATACTAGAGTGGTAGCTATTATTATATGCGAACTCAATGAGAGACAAATGATCAACCTAACTGCCACCAATGTCAATCACACTAGCCCAAAGCATATCTTCAAAAGTATGAATCGTTCTTTCCGCTTGTCCATCCATCTGCGGGTGGAAAGTGGTGCTAAGGTTCACCTTAGTCCCTAAGCCTCTCTGAAAAAATGCCAGAAGTGCGATGAAAATTGAGTAGCACGATAAAAAATAATAGAAAATGGAGCACCATACAACTTCAAGATCTCTTAAATAAAAAGCTTAGCAAAGTCATCCCCTAAATAATTAGTCCTCACTGGAAAAAAGTGAGCAGACTTGGTCATCCTATCTACGATAACTCAAATTGAATCGAACTAATTCTGAGACCGTGGAAGATTGATAAAAAATCCAAATTAATCACTTCCCATTTCCACACGATAATTAGATCTCTTGAGACAACCCGTCAGGCCTCAAGTGCTCCATTTTTACTTGTTGACACACCATGCACTTAGCCACAAAATTAGCGATATCTCTCTTTATGTTATTCCACCGATAAATCCCCTTCAAGTTATGTTACATCTTCGTCGAATCAGAATAAACCGTATACCTCGACTTATGATCTTAGGCTAAAATCCTCTCTCGTAACCCATAAACATGGGTAACACACAATCTACCTTGGTATCTGATAACGCTCAAACTACAGCTCTCGTAAGAGTGTAAGCGGTCGTTGTCAAATGTAGAACCCAACTGGGTTGGGTGTCGAATCCCATAGGGAATACTTGGTCACTAAGTATGCAACGATTAGTAGACTGTTGATCGAAAATTCTACGAAAAAGGGGGGATTTAATTGTAGCGTGAATTAAGAGTATCAAAGTAACAAAGAAAAATGGAATGTTTAGTAGGTTTTTAATCAATGAGAATTGTAAGTTAGGGTTATGTCCACCTTATGAGTTTTACGTATCTATTGGCTATGAGTTATACGGAATTCAGACATGCATACGCCTATAGAGATTCGTATTCTATGGTAAATCCTAGTGTCTTTCGACCATCAAGGATTATATCACTTTAACTCTTTCGAGCTTAAAGCGTATACTAATGGTACGAATTCTCCAAGAGGTTAATCCAGTTATGGCACTAACTTTTAAACAGGGGTTGGTAGCCCTATTTCCTTGTCATTCTCTCTTTTCCAGACATGTAACTTTTCTTTCGAACAAGTTAATGCTATACTGGCGTATTATATATGTTTGCAACCACAAGAATTCAATTAAGATGAAGAGAGTAATGATATAAGCCGCATGCGTATCAAGAATTCACAAACTCATAGCAATAGATAGTATCTCATAAAGCTTCCATAACCCTAACAGAGAATTTTAGCTACTCATAATTTTGAAGGAAAACCACGAGGATATCATCATACCAAAGCAATAACAATATCACGATAAGGAAGTATTGGCGTCACTTGTGGCGTGAATTCCTTTCTAGTAGCGTTTCTCTTGTCGTGAAAATCAACAACGAATTTAAGAATAGAAGAGAGTAAGAATGAATTGAAAGAGAATGAGTGAGAATAATAAAAAGCTTGCTGAAAAATTCAGCAAATAGGGTTTTTATAACATCCTTGTCCTAGTCCTACTGAAATAGGGTTTTTATCCTTGTCCTAGTCCTACTGGGTTACTGCATACTTGTCCTAATCCTACTAAGTTACTGCTGATCCCCCAAGTCTTTAGAAATGTTGTTTTTGCCCGGGACAAGTTCTCCATGCATCACTTTCAGTCCACAAGCTTCCAGAAGCTGCCTTCCTCCTTACGTGAAGTTTCCTTTGGCGTCCAACAGTCCATAAAATGCTGAAATCTTCATCATTTATTCCTGAAAACTTGCTAATCACGTTGGTTAGCTCACTTACAGGAAAAAGGACTAAAAGTGCAGGAATTATATACTTTGTCCTTTAAAACTTAGCTAAAATATGGGTAAATTAAGGTGCTTTAGGCGTGTAAATACGCCTAACATCAACACCCCACTCTTAAAGCTTTGTTCTTCCTCGAACAATATATCATGTCCATATAAACATCTACTTAGGGTTTCACAGTAACAGCATAAAATATTCATCAAGACAGGCACAACAATTATTAACAAAGAGTAGTTTTCTAATCACTTCTAGAAATAATTCAACCTCCAACATAGACTCGTGATGATGGTTAATTCGTATTCAAAAGTTAAGGCACAAAGAATCATACAAGACTACCCAAAACTCATCAACCATGTGTGTCTCACAATATATCACCCATAATTACTCACAAGTATTTCATTTTTCAAAACATGGGTATAAGATTATCCTTTCCCTCACTCTCACAAAGAATTCATATGTTACAACTGATGACCATAGGCTTGCCCTTAGTGTAATGCTCTACTAATATCAGAATGTAAAGCTTAGGATCAAATAGGTCTTTACAGGTTGTAATGTAGGCTAAGGGACGGGTAGGACTGTTTTGGCCAGAAATAGTGACTAAGTTACCTAAGCGCTTTAATACATCACATTTTGCCATTTACACTTTCTTTCAAACGACCTTTCTACTTTCTTTTAATCTACCACCCCTTCTCACCTCTGTTGTTATTCAATTTTAAATAGAATCAACTTTGTATTTTTCTTTTTTATTTCATTTTTCATTTTTTTTATAACACACCTCTATAATAGCCATTCTTTTTCATAACAAATTCAAGTACCAATTCACTTTAAGGCATCACTCTCACCCAATTTCCTTTTATTTTATCACATGACTTTACAATTTAAAGCGCTTAGAAATTTGGATCAAATT
Source organism: Capsicum pubescens (assembly GCA_030864215.1). Taxonomy (NCBI): domain Eukaryota; kingdom Viridiplantae; phylum Streptophyta; class Magnoliopsida; order Solanales; family Solanaceae; genus Capsicum; species Capsicum pubescens. The sequence goes on from CM061538.1 coordinate 264,869,262, forward strand.
ATGGTCTTAAAAAATGGATTAGGCTACATATGAGGTTGTCAAAGAAAATGGCTTAAAGGCTCAAAAGGGTTGACTAGGATAATGTCCACGGGTAGGTAAAAAGAAGGTAAACAATCACAGGTTGTCAAAGAAATGCCAAAATCATCTCCTAAACTCACACTCTTTATTTCGCTTTACACACACACCGGGCAAGTTCTAGCATCATCCACAAACATAGAATATATTATCATCTCATACACACAAGGCACATGATCAACTTTATTGGGAGCAGTATAGACTCTTAACCCAACAAATGAATGAATTAAACCACACAATTATCACACAGTGAGTCACACGTAGATCCTAAATGTCTCAATAGTAATGATTTAGCACAAACTCTTGTTATACTACCATGTCGTCTATCAGAACAATTTCATGCAAAATCTAAAAAAAAATCTAGAATTTAAACTAACTAATTACGACTAATTAAAACAAATAAGAACTAGAATAAATGTAAATGCAGACAAAGAAGTGTAGCATACAAATACCAGCACCCCACACTTAGACGGGACACACTGCCCTCAGTGGAAAATAAATAAGAAGAACCTGGTTAGTCGGACTCCTCCTCTATGTCTGGGGTCATACCCCCTGCATCGGAATCATCATCAGAGTCGTCGTCATCAGAGTTCTCCTCCACGTCGGAGTCTGGCATTCATCGATCATCATCGTTTGGCATGTCGTCATCAAGAGGTTCCTTAAAATATACACCTACTCCACACATAGCCCTCGCATGCTCATTCATTGGGTAGTCATAATCCAACTGTTGGAGCTCTGCAGTAGTTGGAACACGACCCCCGCTCATCATGGTAAACCTCGTCATGCCATATAAATGGTGGAAGAAGCTTTCGTCGCGAGCATGTCTTTCTGCAGTGGTCAGGTTGACGCCATGCATAGATTCGGCATCTTTCACCTTTGTGAGGTCAACTTCCTTTAGGTTGTGTGGAAGCTTATGATCTGCAGGTTCCTTTTTGATGTCCTCCTTCCTCAATATCGTAGTCAACAGATTGCCAAAGCTGAAGTGGGACCTCTTGTGCAGCCTGGCCTTACGCATTGAAGATCGAATAATCTCCCCAATGTTGATGGGGATGTTCGTCATCAAAGTGTACACCAAGCACACTCTATCACGTGTGATATTTGTGTACTGTGACCCTGGAATCAGGCAAGAGTTGACCATCTGCAACCATATCCGAGCTTCTCTGTTCAAAGAAGCATATGGGAAGGTATTGTGCCGACCGGTATCCTTGTGACGACTCCAACGTGCCATTGATCTTGTTCCACATAGTGTGTGTCTGATTGCCCTGTACGTAGGTCTTTTATAAAGCTCCTTGAGCGGTGATGGATCTACAGATGGCAAACCCAGAAAAGAGTTGAAGAACTCTGCATTTAGTTGCAAGACTTAGCCCCGAATCTTTACTTCACTCCCTGTATCTTCGGGGACCAGTTGGCATAGAATTCTCTCGTTAGATCGAGATTGCACTCTCCCATATCTCGGAAGATTAAATCAAGATGTAACGTCATTATCTTAGCCAAAATGTGGGGTTCTTTCTTTGCTAGGCTTTCCTTTTGTATCAACTTCACATGAACATATTTTTTTACTTTATTGTTCTTGTACCACTCCTTTCCTTCCTCCTCTAGGACCTATTTTATCCCGAACATGCGGCGAGGTATTTGCAGCGAGGAGGATTCACCTTGCTCTTTTCATCCCCTTTTCTGGCCTTTTTGTGAAGTGGTTGTTTTTTATTTTCCTTGTCTTGCTTTTGGTGCCATTGTACTTGAGATTAAAATAATAGTCATGTTAGCTTCATCTCGGTGGATATAATCAACAAACAAGAAGTGGAGGCACCACCCCACACTTAATTTGTTGACACAAACTAATTAGGTGAATGATGTCGATTACTCAGACTTCATCGACATACATTTAGGTGATATGTTCCAACAATATGTTTAGCACAGTCATACTTTCATGTCATCTTACTATCCTTTCCAACTCTATTTCATGTAATCTTGACAATACTTTCATGTTTGGATTGATGTACCTTTTGAGCAAGACTACTACATAGAGATTGGATCAAGTTATGGCATTAGAAATAATCACAACATTGTATGTTTGTAGTCAACCATGATTTTCATCTCGATGAACAAGTCATTCCAACATGTAAGCTTTCTAGTTACAAGATTATGCAATTTTCTTGACCATGTCAATTCCGTAAAAGTATGACAGTGTATCAAAATCAAATACAAGTTGGAAACAAGTCAAGAGCATCCTTACGTATTCTTTCACTCACTTAGTTGTATCACAACAAATCAACCATATTCAAATCACCAACACTACTTCAAGATTTAACAATCTATTATAGGCGTAGTGGTGTAGTACTTTACGGAATATAAAAGAAGAGCAAAGAAGTACTTACTTGGTTGATTGCCTCGGAAGATGTTCTTGCAAAGTTAAAAGAGCAAAAGGAAAATTTTTGAGAGATTTTGGAGAGGTAGGCGGCGCTTAGGTTGAATTTGCAATACATTTTTGTTCTAAGACTAAGGTTCTATTTATAGGACAAGCTTGGGTCGGGTTTTGACCCGTTTGGAATTGGATTAGGAGACCAAAAAGTGAGCATAGGCGGCGCCTAATGATTTGCCTATGCTTGGCATAGGCAGCGCCTTTTGCAAAGCCTAGTTGTGCATAGGCGGCGCCTATGCTATGGCATTGTTAGGCATAGGCGGCGCCTATGCCATGGCATTCTAGATTCAGAGACAAAAGGCTTTTGCATAGGCGGCGCCTATGCTATGGCATTGTTAGTCATAGGCGGCGCCTATGCTATGGCATTGTTAGGCATAGGCGGCGCCTATGCTATGGCATTCTAGATTCAGAGACAAAAGGCTTTTGCATAGGCGGCGCCTATTCTATGGCATTGTTAGGCATAGGCGGCGCCTATGCTATGGCATTCTAGATTCAGAGAGCTTAGGCCATAGCATAGGCCTTCCTTTGTTCGTTGCCTAGATTTTCATAGGCAATGCCTAACTCATAGCCTTTTGCTTCTTCATTCCCAACTTACCACCTTCAACATGCAATACTTCCAAATCAAAATTTGAAACCAATCTCCTCCTTTATACATCTTGCACCTACACTCACTCAAAAATAACAAAAACGATTAGAACAATGGGTTGCCTCCCATCAAGCGCCTTAGTTTTGGTCGTGGCTCGAGAAGATCCTAGGAAAACAAAATAATTAAAAACGATGGGTTGCCTCCCATCAAGCGCCTTAGTTATTGTCACGGCACGACATAGTTACCTCGATTACTTAAACTTCATCGAGATAGATGGTGCATCGTTTTCTGAATGGATTCAGACGACGCTGATGCTTACTTGTGGGCATGCAATCTTCTTCGAGATGAATCTTGTGCGTACATATCCCAGGCGGGGTACCAATTATATCATCAATAGAACAACCCATAGATTTTGTACCTTTTCAGGGCAGAGATGAGAGCCTCTACTTGTTGTTCACCTAAATCGGCCACAACAATCACCGGAAGTGTATTTCCACTTCCCAAAAATGCATACCTTAGATGGCTGGGGAGTTCTTTCGATTCTAGCACTGGTGGATCTTCAATGGAAGTCTTTGCTGTTGGTGAAGATTGATTCTTAAGATCAAGGTCCAGCTTCTTAGGAGCATGAGAATAGGACCTTATTCCTGTTAGAGCACAAACGGTTTCTTCATGATCTTCAACCTCCTCAGACTCAAAATTCAACAGCACATCAGATAGTGGCTCAATAGTAAGCTGCTTCTCTATAGATAATTCTTTCTCATCCTCATAATAAACATCATCTACAGAGAACACATTCATATCGCTGGGCTGTTTCATTGCTTTACATACATCAAAACGGATCACTTCATCATTCAACCAAAATAAAAGCTCATTAGCTCGTAAATTAATAAGCACACTTCCGGTTGTGAGAAAAGGGCGTCCCAGGATTATGGGAACTTTAGAATCCACCTCACAATCCAAAATAACAAAGTCTGCAGGAAAAATGAAGGTGGAAACCTTCACCAATACATCATATAAGATAACAACAGGTCATTTTACCGACCTATCTGCCATCACAAGCCGCATATTTGTTGGTGTAGGATCACCCAACCCCAACTTCCTGTAGATAGATAGCGGCATCAAATTGATGCTAGCTCCCAAATCGCATAATGCCTTAGGAAAATCCAACGATCCAATCGTGCAAGGAATAGTGAAAGCACCAGGATCTGCCTTCTTCTGTACTAGCGATCTTGTAGCGATTGCACTGCAATGATGAACATTATCTGCCAGCTCATAGCTTACTGCCCGCTTCTTTTTCAAAAGGTCCTTCATGAATTTAGCATACCCAGGCATCTGTTCCAGCGCCTCCACCAAAGGAACATTAATAGTCAGCTGCTTCAACATGGTCATGAATTTACTGAACCTGGTGTCATCAGCTTTTTTCTTCAGTCTCTGCGGAAAAGGTGGTGGTTGAAGGGGAATCGTTTTCTCCACCACTTTCTCTTTGTCTTGCTTCCGATTATCAACCTTTTCAGGAGTGTCATCAGCCTTCTTCTTCAGTCTCTGAGGAAAAGGTGGTGGTGGAAGAGGAATAGTTTTCTCATGAACGCTCTCATTCTGATTTGCATCTTCTACAGAATCATCAAAATCTGCATTAATAACATTCTTCTCTGTATTATCAACTACCTGCTTGCCTTTGGACGGACTTTCCAACACCTTACCACTCTGGGTAGTAATAGCCATACATGATCATTCATTTCTTTGGTGTTGCACAGTGTCGCTAGGTAGCGTGCCAGCCTTTCTTTGGTTGAATGCCGCTGATAATTGACTCAATTGTTGCTCCAGCTATTTTATTGCAGTAGAATGTGAGTCAACCAATTGATTTATTGATGACAAATCATTCTTTACCTCAGTTACGCCCATGTTAGTTGCCTCCACTCCTTTCAACAGCTTAGCCATCATATCTTCCATGGACATCTTTCCAGAGCCAGACGCCACAGCCTCACGGTTTCCAGGAGGAACATACAAACCACTCCTGTCAGTCTTATTCTTCCAACCACCTTGATCGCAGTCCTTGTATCCAGATTTATCATAATAGTTCCGACCTTGGTTTCCTTGGGCATTGCCTCGGAAACCCCCCTGATTATTCAAGTAGTTCGCTTCTTCCTCAGAGTCGGATTCATCTCTTCCCTGTGATACAATGGCCTTAACCTTTTCGGTCTTCCCTGATAATAAGTGCTTGGTAAGAAGATCCATCTACGTTTTTATGTGAGCCATATCTTGGTCACGTTCCTCTTATCTACGCCTCTGCTCTGCAGTCAAGCCAATAGATACGGTAGAGCTTGCTACCTCAGAATCCCTGGTATGCCAAGCTCTACTCTGCTTTGTCATACGATCTAGCATATCACTTACCTCACGAAAAGTGAGGTCCATGAATGACCCACCTGCAGCATTATCAACCACTGGCTTTGTCACCGAGTTCAAAGCCCTATATAATATTTTCATCAAGTGGATATTCATCATCTGATGGTTTGGGCACCGCATAAGCTTCTTCTTGAACCTCTCCCATGTTTCGTGGAGAGCTTCAGTTGGGAGCTGTCGAAAATTGCTGATCTCATCCCGTAATTGGGCTCTCTTGGATGGCGGAAAGAATATTTCTAGGAAAGCGTCTTTCAGTTGCCTCCAATTAGTAATAGAATCAGGAGTTAGCCCATTCAACCATAGAGTTGCCTCCCCAGACAGAGACAATGGAAATAAGCACAGCCGAATTGTATTCTGCCCAACTCCTGGATTGTCAAACGACTTGCATGTTGAAATAAAGTTGATCAGATGCATATTCGGATCATCTCCTGCGAGTTCACCAAATAACCCCTTGAGCTGCAATAACTGAATCATGGTGCTAGTGATATTGAACTTAGCTCCGGGTGCCAAGGGTGGAGGAATAATAGCCCCTGTGGAACCAGCTCCATCCAGATCATCATCATCATCATCAAAAGGAGTCTGTATAGCTTGGCGGTCAGGTCTCATTCTAGCTTGACGATCTCTCCTGTTCACAGGCGCTGCCACCTCATCAGTACGCCTAGGATTCAGTAACTCATCATCACCCAGGTCCTCATCATCAGGATTTGTTGCCCGACCTAGGTTATCAATATTCTGTTGATGCACTTGAGCAGCTGCCAACGCAGCTAATCTAGCCTGCTCCTGTTGAGCAACCCTTCTTTCAATGTCACGTTGTGCATCCATTCTGCCAATAAGTTGTGGTTCAGGATTTATGGGTAATAACGGTTGACCTGAACTTCGAGTGTTTGGCATGCACTCAAACAAACCTGAATAAAACAAAAACAACAACTAAAAGTAAAATCTGAGAATCTTTGACCAAAGGGTCTAGTAACTATCACAAACTTAGTTGACAACTGTATTCCCCGGCAGCGGCGCCAAAATTTGATAACGCTCAAACTACAGCTCTCGTAAGAGTGTAAGCGGTCGTTGTCAAATATAGAACCCAACTGGGTTGGGTGTCGAATCCCATAGGGAATACTTGGTCACTAAGTATGCAACGATTAGTAGACTGTTGATCAAAAATTCTACGAAAAAGGGGGGATTTAATTGTAGCGTGAATTAAGAGTATCAAAGTAACAAAAAAAAACGGAATGTTTAGTAGGTTTTTAATCAATGAGAATTGTAAGTTATGGTTATGTCCACCTTATGAGTTTTACGTATCTATTGGCTATGAGTTATGCGGAATTCAGACATGCATGCGCTTATAGAGATTCGTATTCTATGGTAAATCCTAGTGTCTTTCGACCATCAAGGATTATATCACTTTAACTCTTTCGAGCTTAAAGCGTATACTAATGGTACGAATTCTCCAAGAGGTTAATCCAGTTACGGCACTAACTTCTAAACAGGGGTTGGTAGCCCTATTTCCTTGTCATTCTCTCTTTTCCAGACATGTAACTTTTCTTTCGAACAAGTTAATGTTATACTGGCGTATTCTATATGTTTGCAACCACAAGAATTCAATTAAGATGAAGAGAGTAATGATATAAGCCACATGCGTATCAAGAATTCACAAACTCATAGCAATGGACAGTATCTCATAAAGCTTCCATAACCCTAACAGAGAAGTTTAGCTACTCATAATTTTGAAGGAAAACCACGAGGATATCATCATACCAAAGCAATAACAATATCACGATAAGGAAGTATTGGCGTCACTTGTGGCGTGAATTCCTTTCTAGTAGCGTTTCTCTTGTCGTGAAAATCAACAACGAATTTAAGAATAGAAGAGAGTAAGAATGAATTGAAAGAGAATGAGTGAGAATAATAAAAAGCTTGCTGAAAAATTCAGCAAATAGGGTTTTTATAACATCCTTGTCCTAGTCCTACTGAAATAGGGTTTTTATCCTTGTCCTAGTCCTACTGGGTTACTGCATACTTGTCCTAATCCTACTAAGTTACTGCTGATCCCCCAAGTCTTTAGAAATGTTGTTTTTGCCCGGGACAAGTTCTCCATGCATCGCTTTCAGTCCACAAGCTTCCAGAAGCTGCCTTCCTCCTTACGTGAAGTTTCCTTTGGCGTCCAACAGTCCATAAAATGCTGAAATCTTCATCATTTATTCCTGAAAACTTGCTAATCACGTTGGTTAGCTCACTTACAGGAAAAAGGACTAAAAGTGCAGAATTATATACTTTGTCCTTTAAAACTTAGCTAAAATATGGGCAAATTAAGGTGCTTTAGGCGTGTAAATACGCCTAACATCAGTATCTCAATATACCATCACCACCAATCTCAAATGCCATAAATTTTTGTTGGCCCACGTCATCTTTGATCTACATCAAAATAGGATCCAACACCTATTTCTCTTTCACTTCCTTACCAAGAAATGACTTCACCACCTCTTGAACAAACACATCACCATCTTCAGAATCCAAGAGAAGAACTCTAAGATTAGCTAACCGGTGAATATCCTTCACCAATCCATGCTTCTCCTCATGCACATGAGATAACTCCCATAGCTAACCTGCTAAGAGCATCAACAACCACGTTAGCTTTACCTGGATGATAGTAGAGACTCATGTCGTAGTCCTTAAACAACTAAAGCCATCTCCTCTGCCAGATATTCAACTCCTTCTGGGCGAACAAATATTGTAGTTTCTTATGATCAAAATAGATGTCAACATGAACTCTATACAAATAATGTTGCCAAATCTTTAATGCGAACACCACAACCAACAATTTAAAATCATGAGCCGGATAACTCTTCTCATGAGCTTTCAATTGCCTAGAAGTATATGCCACAACTTTACCATATTGTATCAACACATAACCAAGTCCCACACGGGACGCATCACAATAGACAACAAAGCCATCAGTACCCTCAGGAGGGTTAGAATTGGAGCAGAAGTCAACTTATCTTTCAACTTCTCAAAACTTTCCTCACAAGCATCCGACCACAGAAACTTCACCTTCTTCTGGGTCAACTTAGTCAATGGAGCAGCAATCAATGAGAAACTCTCCACAAACCTCCTATAATGACCTGCTAAATCAAGAAGCTCTAAATATCGGTTCGAGTCGTGGGTCTAGGCCACTTCTTTAGCACCTCAACCTTCTGTAGATCTACCATGATCCCTTTACTAGAAACAACATGACCGAGAAAAATAACAACATTCAACTAAAATTCACATTTTAAAAATTTAGCACACAATTGTTGATCCTTAAGGGTCTTCAACACTATACAGAGGTGATCGACATGATTTTCCTTACTTTTGAAATACACCAGAATATCATCTATAAACACAATCACGAACAAATTCAAGAACTGACGAAATACTCAATTCATTAGATCCATAAATATTGTCGAGGCATTAGTCAACACAAAGGACATCACTAAAAAACTCGAAGTGACTATAATGGGTAAGGATGGCAATCTTAGGATATCCACCTCTCTAATCTTTAACTGATGATAGCCCAAATGAAGATCAATCTTAGAAAAAAACTCAGCACCCTAAAGTTGGTCAAATAGGTCATCAATCCTAGAAAGATAATACTTATTCTTCATTGTCACCTTATTCAACTGGCGGTAATCTATACCTATCCGAAGAGAATCATCCTTCTTACGCACGAAAAGAATAGGAGCACCCCATGGAGAAACATTAGGGAAGATAAAAACCTTATCAAGAAAATCTTTCAACAGCTCCTTAAGATCTTTCAACTCAGTTAGAGCCATTCTATAGGGAGGGATAGATATAGGATGAGTGTCCGAAAGAAGATCAATCCCAAAATTAATTTCCCTATCGGGAGAAACACTTGGAAGATCATCATAAAAGATCTTAGGAAATTCATTAACTACGGAAATGGATTGTAAAGAAGGACCCTCCAAATTAGAATCTTTAACTCGGACCAAATGATAAAGATACACCCCTTAGAAATCAACTTTCAAGCTCTAAGATATGAAATGAATCTTTTCTTATGCACTAGGGAAATCCCTTCCCACTCAATAACCCGATCATTAGGAAATTTGAAAATGATCTTACGAGTTCAACAATCTAAAGAGGCATAGCACGAGTGCAATCAATCCATCCCTAAGATGACATCAAAATCTAGCATGTCCAATTCAATCAAATCCACCAAAGTTTCCCTACAACAAACAGATATCACACAACCTCTATAGACTCTTCTAGCAACCACAGAGTCACCCACCAGGGTAGAAACAAGAAAAGGGTCCAAAATACACTTAGGATCGAAACCAAAATGCACAGCCACAAATAGTGTCACATAAGACATAGTAGACCCCAAATTAAGCAAGCAATACACATCACGAGAGAAGATTTTTAATGTACCAGTGACAATATAAAGAGAGGCCTCCGACTCCTGACAAGTACTAAGAGCATAAAGACGGTTTTGTTTATTACCGGAGCCAGAAGTAGCACCCTTTGGTGTAGGAGCTGATGAAGTAGCAAAAAAAACCTTATTAGCCTCGAAAGCAACTTTAGAATGACAATCCCGCTGCATATGACCAATCTGACCATAGCTAAAACACCGATTCCTCTTCTCACACTGACTATAGAATCTATAAGGAGGATAGGATGGAGTTGACTGTGCCCCGCTATCTTGAGAATGGGAACCCTGTGCCCTACGATCATCACTATTTTGAAAATGATGATCTTCGAACGACTTCGAATAAGAAGAACTAGGCATTTAATAGGAACCAAAATTGCCCCACTTCTTCTTAGATCATTTTCTACCATCTCTACCACTTTGTTGTTGACCTCCACCCTACTCAGAATGTCTAAACCTCTTACTCTATTTTTCCCCATCTTCGCTTGCCTCTTTTTTTCCTTTTTAACTTGTTGCATATATACCACAAGTCTAGATATATTCATATCCTTGTTGAACAAAGCATTCTTGCACTCTAAAACCAATTCACGGGATAACCCAGAAGCAAATTTCCTCATTCTAACCCTCATGTTAGACATCGACTCAGGAGCATAGTGAGACAACTGGTGAAACTTCAAGGCATACTCCTTTACCATCATCCTACCTTGCTTTAAATTTACAAACTCCTCTATTTTTGCCTCTCTCAACTCCTGAGGAAAGAAGCGGTCAAGAAAACCACTCAAAAAGTCATCCCACAAGGTAGACTCAGCATCATCACCCTTAAGTTTCTCCCATTCTTCATACCACTGATACGTTATATCCTTCAACTAATAAGCAGCAAAATCCACACCCTCTACAGCAGAATCATGCATGACTCTGAATATCTTCTCCATCTCATCTATGAAATCTTGAGAATCCTCTTCAAGCTTAATGCTAGTGAAAAATAGAGGATTCAACCTCATAAACTGGTCAACCCTAGTGGCCTCAGAAGAACTCACAGCAACACCAATAGGACCCTACTGGCATGACTGAGATGTCACCAACTAGGTCAACAGATGAATATATCAATGGAATTCCGCATCAATAATATCACTTTGAGGTAACTGACATGAGTATCACCATCCAGAGAAGGTTTATGGAGATCGGTGGTATTCTATGGGGGCAATCAGAAGTAGCGATCATAGACCGATTTTATACCTCAAAGGTAGGATGACATTCGCCCACATTATCCTTAGGCGGGATATATGAGTTTCCATGAGTATCAGATCTTCTTGGAGGCATGATCTGAAAAGAGAACAAATGGGAATTAGAGGAGATTCAAGGCCTTAGACTCTATAGCCCAAAAATAGAACAACAAGAAAGAAAAATATTCCTAAATGCCTCGTAGCCTTTCCCTTATAAGTGTGGTGTGCTACACACCCATTAAAGAGACTCTACTTAACCCGCCTTTGTGGAGACCCAATTGACCATGAACCTAGGGCTATGATACCAACTTTGTCACGAATATAGGGTCTGCCTAGCCGTGACGGGTACCTCAAGTTTGCTGTGGACCAAAGACCACCCTTTGCCTAGTGAAACAGAGCAGACACACTACCAGAGACTGAATTCCAAACATATAACAAGATAGAAAAGATAAACTCAAAGACCTTTATGATATGTCAAAACCAATAACCAAATACCCAAGCCCACAGTAATATCCACAAAGCCTTTAACCAACTGAATATCAATAAAAGTCAGGACTTGCCTCCGACAATAGCCAAAATAAGTCTAAAGGAAAGATTCAATAACATAAAGAAACCCAAAACATGAAATAAGGTCTTCCAAAGTATAAAAGCTCACCACTTCAGTTTGACTCACGAATGATCCACGAACTACTGCATAGGAAAAGCAGAGGTATTTTCAATGCCTGCATCGTATGGGGATACAAAAACTAAAGACGGTTAGTAGGTTGAGTGCTAACATGTAACTCAGGGATAGGGAAAATAAAAATAAAGTCATGATCAATAATTTAAAATCAATCACAATCCCATGCACGTAATCATATGCAAGTATATATATATATATATATATCACATGTCGAGGTAGGGGACAAGACTTAGTATGAACTTTAAAACCTTAGCCTAGATTGTGTAGCATAACCATCATAATAAAGGCACCCACGAGCTATATGGACCTAACTCTTCCTCAGCTGGAAGGGCCTCAGTGCGTGTAGCCACATAAACCAGAGGATAATCATACGTACATATGCCTTATGGGGGACACGAACCTCCCGGCATAGATCAAAGGTGACTTAAGAACCAATTTATATAACATGAGGGACTCGAACCTCCCAATCATATAATAAGGGGGACTCAAACCACCCGGTCATTTAGACCCCCGCATCAGCTATGCAATTTTCAGTATTGGTCCCTCGGGACCTTAACTTTCATGGACCGACTACACAACCCTCTTTTAAGCCCAATTAAATCATTTAACAAACATTCTCAATTTATTGAACCAATTATGCATTAAGGCATCCCGTTGGTATTGTCATACCAACCCTACTTACAAGTTCATTATCATGCCATATCCATTAACCATCACACGGGGGAATTCATGACCTCTTAGGTTCAATTATTCATTTATACGGGAAATTCATGTACCTCAAAGTTCAATAAAATCATCCATGGTTCATTAACCTTTTATGTCAATGCATTAGTATAAGTGAGCAAGTCAAATTGTATGCCAAAACCATATTCAATGTCAATTCCACAATTGGGTTTAGGAAACACAATTTTCAAAACCATACATCAAGGCAAAATCATCAAACTGGGGAAAAATCATAACCCCTTAGTTAATTCACCATGACCATGCACCCCACAAGTTCGAAATTATTAATAAAGCATGAACAATGCATAATAAATCATGAAAAATCAATCTAAGAGTCAACCATGTTAAAAGCCCCCAACCATATCAAAACTAGTATTTCCAATCCACATAATTAACTATGTAAATCCAAGTATTAAATAAAATAGTTTAAAGGTACATTCACATGCCTAAAATATCAAAAATTATGGAGAGAATTTGCCCTTGGATACTCTAATTGACCAACCTCTTGGAAACCCTAATGTTCTTGCTTGAGAGAAGAAAGAATATGTTTTGAAGTATTTTGGATAAGAATGAGGTGCCAATAGTGTTTTAAGGTCGTGGATTATGTTTAGGGAAAGAGGAAAATATCCAAAATGCCCTTAGTAAAAAGGTTAAAACTATCGTCCAGTTGTTATGGGTGACCTTACGACTCGTAGGGTTACCCCATGACTTGTTTAATCTACTTATAGTCTGGACAGTGTCCATGGGCACTCATATTGGTTTGATGAAGATTCATACCATACGACTCATACAAAACACTACGACTCATTATGCTTACTCGTAGTCTAGGCAGATTCATTAGGCACTTTCATCGGTTGGGCTACGAAAAGCACCATACAATGCGTATTGTGACTCTACGACTCGTAGGGTCCAGTTGTAGTCAAGACATGTCACTTTGGGCGTCACACTGGACACCCTATGGAAGGCACATTATGACTCGTAGTGTGTCTATATAACTCATTGAGTCTAGTCATAGTGACATCAGAAACTAGGGATAGTACACTGGTTGGCCTACGATTTAGACTATACGACTCGTAATGAGTCCCAATAACTCATGAGGTATAAGTCATAATCAGAGCAGAACACTTGGCAAACATACTGGACAGGCTACGATTAGGGTCCTATAACCCATATAGAGACTCTATGACTTGTAAGGAGAGTCGTAGTCAGGGAAGTGAGCTTAAAACTCAAGATTTCATAGAGGCCAACACATGGGGTGTCACATAAGGTAACGTTGGATTTGAATATATTTTCTTTGTTTCCGTTATAGTTTCTGGGGGCATACATAACTTTCGTAATATGTTAGGGAGTATACTTATTCTACCGTAATATGTTAGGGGCTTGTACATGCCGTCGTGGTAGACTTTTGGGGCATTAAATATGGTATCATGGACTTATCGAGGTGCTAGGCTGATCACCTTCACTGTCGTTTATGACAAGCCGTGAGAGTTGATTGAGTTGAGATACAGATTGAATTTTTAAATTTTTCTTTGGATCTTATTAAACATTAGCTTATAAGAGATATTGTGTGCATATTATTTATGTATTTTTTGTGCCTTATATTTTTTAACACTTATTCCAAGAGTATTAAAGTAGCGAGTTGAGGATCTTACTGGCTTATATTTATAGATAACTCACTCCTTACTTGTATATCTATAGACACTATCGCGGAAGAAGAGACTAGTGGTTGACGGTCTGTACATATGAATTTTGTTGTTAAGGTAAGCCTTTGCATTGTTCATGGAGGTTGTCATCCAGCATTAGATGTTTTTAGATTATATTTCTTTTCTTTGGGTTTGCATTCCCGAAAGTTGAATTCATGTAACTCTGTTTAGATGCTTTATGGTCTTAGCATGGGATTTGGGTTAGAGATTTGTTACCTAAACTATTGTCGTTTTCATAAATCACTATGTGATATCTTGTTGAAAAATTACCTTGTGTTGAGGGTTATTTCATGCATTTGAAATTGCACATGTTTTTATCTCAGTATTTATAGACGTTATGAATGTATGAAAAATTGGTTCTCCTGGCAAGTGATGATAGTGGGAGCCAGTCACGCCTAGGGGTTATTTTGGGATATGAAAAAACCATCCTTACCTATTAGCAAACTCTTATTTTGTTCCTTATGCTATTGCATCAACCTTAGCAACTCCATTAAATCGTAGACAGGTGCTAAATGCGATTTTCTCCTTTAAACTCCTAAAGGCTCCACGCCTAGATGGCCTACACCCCTTTTTCTACCAACGTTATTTTGACTTAGTAGGTGAATCAGTTATGTACCCTTGCACTCAAATATTCACAAACTATTGCAACCCTGGAGAAATAATACAACCTATTTCGTGTTTAATCCCAAAAGTCTTTGGGCATCCTCTATCTCGCAATTTTGATCAGTAAGTCTTTATAACACCATACATAAAGTAGTGACTAAAATTATAGTTAATAAAATTAAGCCTTTACTTCCTGATATAATAGGACCCATGCAATCTAGTTTCCTAACTAATAGACGTGCAACTGATAATCCAATTGTTGTGCAGGATCTTCTCCATTACTTTAAACAAACAAAAGGAAGAGCTTCTTACGTCCTCATGAAAATAGATTTAGAGAAAGCTTTCGATCGATTAAGTGATCCTTTATTCATAAAATTCTCCTATATTTTAGATTCCCTGACAAACTGGTAAACCATTATGTCATGCGTTACCACGTCTACTGTCTCAGGTCACGATTAATTTCTTTTTCAAATCTTATTGCACCTACAAGAGCTCTTTCCACGTTCTACAAATGATCTATGAAGAAGAAGAAGACTCCTTGACGAAAATATTTTGCCTTTCTCCTACCCAACTAGGGGAATCTGGAAAGGAGATTCTTTGACCCCCTACATATTCATATTGTGTATAGAGAGGTTTTCCAAGTAATAAATGCACAAATGAATATAGGTTTGTAGGCACCCATTAAAATCTGCCCAAGAGGACCACCAATATCATATCTGCTATTTGTGGATGACATTATATTATGTAGTAAAATAACTGAAAATTCATGTCAAAACATTGCACAAACCCTATCTCGATTTAGTATAGCATCAGGATAAAAGATAGACTTTGTTAAATCATGCTTATTTTTTTCATCAAATGCTTCTGAAAGAAACAAACAATATGTTTATTCTACTTTTGAGATCACTGAAGGAAATGTGTTTGACCAATACTTGGATTTTCCAATAACTACTTCAAAGCCTTTCATAAGAGACTATCAATTCCTAATAGAAAATTTTACGTCGCCTGACAGGCTAGAAAAGTAAATTTCATACCACTGCGGGTCAAGTGACACTCATCAAATCTGTCCTCAATAGCTTTCCAAATCATGTAATACAAATTGACAAATTACATGCACAAGTAATATGAAAGATGAAAAGATATGGACGAGATTTTCTTTAGAGAACGACATGGTCCCACAAGAAAATAAATCTTGTTAAGTGGATCACTATAACTATGCTTAAAAAGTATGGGGGTTTAGGAATTCAAAGTCTATCGAAAAAAACTATGTTCTACTGGCTTCTTCTTCTTGGAGATTATTTCATTCCCAAAACTCCATCTGGCATCTCTATTGAGAAGCAAATACTTGAAATCATCTCCAACCTTAGCTTCCATATCTTCAACTTGGAAAAATCTCCAAATTATATGGCACCCAACCTATGGGAGATACATTAATTTCTTGAACAAACCTTGGATAAAACTAGGAACCCCTTTAAGATCCCTCATCTATTGACCTTTACCACAGTATGAGGATCCCAAACATATTTATGACTATCGATTAAATAATTCTTGAAACCTGTTATCCCTCCCTTTCGACCTCCGTGAGCCGATTATACGCCAAATATTGATAACACATTTTCCTATATATACAAATTATTATAATCATATCAAATGGGGTCTTACCGCCACAGGTAGGTTCACATTACAAACTTGTTACAACCATATAGCCACAGAGAACATGGAGACTGTGACCCCATGAAGTTTTACTTGGATTTAGAAGCTAAATACCTTCCCAAAAATTAAGCATTTTCTGTAGTTTTTAGTACTCAATTGCCTTCTAAAATCTTCATAATTATACCATATATCGTGCCTACAATCACCAAATTGTAAATTATGCCACCAAGCTTTGCCCGAAATAGTATCGCACCTTTTTTCTTCATGTCCAGCACTCACCCAGTTTTAAGAAAAATTAATCACAACCATGGGTTCTTTATTGTAGCTCCACCCCACCCCACCCCATCCCACCCCAAACCCCACCCCACCCTCACTCTCAAAATTCAGACGTATGTTTTAACACATGGCTAAAGACATTATCCAACAACATCACCAACCCTCATTCATGGTACCTCTTGAAGTCCTAATTTCTACTGTTTATGGGTTATATGGACCTATCGCAATAAATATCTATTTGATGGGCAACGTTGTGCCTAATCCCCAACTCTTGCTCTAAACTTAGCTATATAATATTACTATTCTGCAGGTGATAATTCAATGATCTAACACAATTCTTTTACCTTTTATGTTAAATGGAACCCTCTAAAAAGTGATTGTCAAATCTTAAGCACAGATACAACACTATTTTTGAATCTTAATATTGGGAGTTTAGGAGGGATCTTTCGAAACAGTATGGGGGAATAGGTAATGGGGTACACTGCATACATAATCGTCAAGATATTTCTCATCTCAAACTTCGAGCTTTATTTATACTGCAGCTCACAACGAAGCATGATCTAAGGCCTCTAGAAATAAATGTGGATGCGGAGCTTCTGAATACTTTGCTTAATAATGCAGACACTAATACTAACAACTCTTTCCTATTGTGTGATTGCAGGTTCCTTCTTCAACAGCTGGGCAATCTGACACTTATTCATATCTACAAAGATCAAAATAGATTACCTCATAGTCTAGTAAGAAGTGCTATCTCCACTGCACAACCATCCACCTTATTTACTGCTTCAGCCGTGTCTGTTACTACTTTTTGGTTGCCTCCCCAAGGCACGTTAGATATTTTGTATGCTAATGCACGGGGAGATTTTGCTACTAGACGTGTGAAGACTTTGAGAATTTTGTCACCTAGTACATCTGTATGTATACCTACTACTACTAGTTTATTACTACTAGATGATCTACAAATATTGCACAATGTGCAAATACTATGATGGCAGCGTTACCAAACTCCTCTTTGTAGACTTTTTGTTATGATGCTAATATAAATATCCTAATTACCAAAAAAGATATTATTAGTCTCTTCCTTTCTTTTTACTCAAAATAGATTTTTCTAATATTGGAATACTTTTTTCCCTTTTTAGTAGTTGTTTAAGTAAGGTTGGGCATAAAATATCAAAAATCGAGTTACCGAACCGAACCAAAAAATTTGGTAATTGGTATTCAGTAATTCGATATTTGGTATGATATTTGAGAGTAAAATTTCAATATTTCGGTATTCGGGATAGGGTTTGGTACAAGATATTAATACCGTTTGGTATTCGGTATATTTACCGAATATTATATATATATATGTGTGTGTGTGTGTGTGTGCGTGCGTGTCTAACGAACCCAATAGACAATAGTATTAGTCATCCCAAAAAATCTCTTGGACGTTGGTAATCTATTCGTAAAAAGCAACAAAAAGAATACTAAATAAAGTTTCTATTAAATATACTCTTTCAAGTGTAAACGCACATTTGCACAGCTCCAACTTTAATATGGTATTACCAAATACCGTACTGAATCGAAGTTTAATTTACCAATTACCGAATCGATGTTTATAAGTATGGTATGTGGTATCTACGCTCAAATATCGATTACCAAATTACCGAATTCGAACTTTAAAAATACCGAACCGAATACCGAACGCCCAGCCCTAGTTGTTAGGCTATTAAAATAACAAAATTTTATTCTATTTAAAAATAGAGTTAAATTGTGTTTTAGCGAACTTTTTGTAAAGAATATTTAAAATTTAAATATATTTTTTTAAAACATGATTTATGCCCTTAATTTTCAATATCTCGAAAAATTATCCAACTTGCTTAATTTAGCTCAAACATACTATCCACTTCGTTTTAAAATAGTTGGAACTCTTTATATTTGTCTAAATTTAATTATTCCTTTTACAAAATCAAGAAGATTTTATTATATTCTTTCAATACTATTTTTATCATTACTTCCTCCGTTCACTTTTACTTGTCACATTTTGACTTGGCACATCATTAAGAAAATAATTATTAACATGACTATCTCTACCATAATATCCATATTAATTGATGTTTATTATTGTGTCTTGAAATTAGTTGGAGAATAGAAAACTAGTTCTAATTAAGGGTAAAACAAAAAAATATTATTTTTTCTTAATATAGCAAAAATGACAAGTAAAAAATGAAAGTCCAATTAGAAGATAAGTGACAAAAAAAAGTGAATGGAGGGAGTAAATGACTAAATATAATGTATATATATACTCTAATTTATATTTTCAAATCATAACTAATAAGGCTAATTTGATAAAATAATTTTTTTCTTAAAAAGAGTGTCAAATCAACAAGGGCTAATTATTTTAAAATGAATGAAGTATTAACTTTATTCTAAAAAATAAGTATCTTAAAGTGAATACAAAATGTAAACTGAGATGGGGCTGCTCCACCCTTAACCAGAGATCGAGGGTTCGACCCTGAGCATGGAGAAAACTCTGTTGGGAGCGCTACCCCCGAATGGGTCCCTACTCGGTGCGAATTCGGATTAGTCGGGCTCCAATGCGGGTACCGAGCATCGGATGGGAAATCAAAAAAAAGAGTTGAAGTACTTATCGTCTAAGAAATTCAAGAAGAAATAGTTCTATATTTTTTAAAAGTTTTTTTTTACCATGACTGCTCTATATATTTATATATCTAGAAAGAACTAAGAAGATTTAAAGATTAAAAATAAATGATACTGGTAAATAACTCTTTATTACTCCTATATTTTTTTCTAGAAAGTCTGAACAAACTAAAATAAAAGGGAAATAGTATTTACATATTTTCCAAAAAGGGAGCATCTATTTATTTCTTTTATTTTTTCAGGAAAAGGAGTATTTATTCAGTATGGATTTTGGGAAATATTGTTAGATAAGATCTGAGGGTGTGTGGAAACAAAATGGGTAAATATATAAGTTAGTTAACTTACTATTTTTATGGCTTAGAATTCTTCTTGCCCTTCTTATTCTTTTGTATTGCTATGTTAAAATTCTGCTAATTTCGCCAATCTCTTTATGGAAGTTGTTCAACAAATTTTGAAATTATTCCTATATATAAATTAGTCGTCTTCATGTTTCCTTTATTTTGGTTTCTCCTTATATAGGTTGACTCAACGGTAAGACTGCTAAATCTTTTGCATCATGCCTTAAAATTTTGAGATCTTTTTTATTTTTATTTTATGATTTTATTTTTCTTTTATTAATATAGAATATAAATTAAAAAAAGATACAAAATCTACATATAAAATATAAAAAAACTATCATCATTCAATATAAATATTTTAAAACTTTGAATCAAATATTACAATCTTTACGGTAATAAATAATATTTTTACCATAACATCTAACTTGAATTAATCCTTACTATTATAAAGAATAATATTACTATGTTAAATACATTACTACAATAAAAACAACAATTCTAAAAACAAAAAAAAGGTCACACTAATTTTTTATATATTGTGTATATGACTAATTTTCAGACTTTAGATTAAAATTTATCTTTAGAACACTAATTTTATGTATTCTACCTTTGGTGGTGTTATAATTCTATAGGGTAATTTTTTTATTATTTTGGTAGTTTTAAAAAAATTTCAAACTATTCATATTTATAATTTTCTAGGGTAATTTTTATTTTTATTTTGGTAGTTTTAAAAAAATTTCAAACTATTCATATTTTTCTACTTTTCATTTTATTGTTTCTATAAATAGGATAGTCATGAGTGATATTTGTGGCTATTACTTAAGACGTTGAATTACTAATACTATTTTGTTGATTTTTTTTATCTTTTTTAAATCCTACTAACGCAGAATATTGAGGGAAAAGGACACTCTATGACCTTTTTAAAAAATAATAGCCCAATTATAGTTCAAGTTTGGCATTTGGACGAATAATGTCCTGTCGGCTAAACAAATGTCATTTTATGGCCATTTCCTAATCTTTCCCAATTTGGATCATTTTGATCCACGTAGTCCATATACAGTCCATATACGATACTGATACAGTCTATATACAATACTGATACAATATTCAACTTGGGCAATTCGGCCCTTTTAAAAATATTTCAATTTTTTTTTTGCTATAAATTTTTAAATTGATCAAATATTCTTCTTTTTTTATTGTTTAGAAATAATAATTAAATTATATAAAAACGATATAATTATTAAATAGAATATGAATCTATATAAGATATATGTATAGAAATTGTATAATTCTATCAAATATATATATGTACAATATATATAAAAAATATATAGAAAGTGTATAAAAATTATATAATTATTGTATAAAACGTGTAAAAAAAAGTACAGTTATTATATAAATTATGTATCAAAACTGTATAATTTCCGTATAGAATATTTATGTATAAGATTTGTATAAAAGTTGTATAAAAACGATATAGAACCAGTCAGTAAATTAAAATGGCTAGAAAGTGAAATTTAAATTCCATGGCCATTTTCAAGGAAATAGTTTAATTTGAAGTGCAAATATACAGTTATTATATAAATTATGTATCAAAACTGTATAATTTCCGTATAGAATATTTATGTATAAGATTTGTATAAAACTTGTATAAAAGTTGTGTAAAAACGATATAGAACCAGTCAGTAAATTAAAATGGCTAGAAAGTGGAATTTAAATTTCATGGCTATTTTCAAGGAAATAGTTTAATTTGAAGTGTCGTTTCTGTCTTTTCCCCGAATATTTAGTATACTAGATTTTCTTTTTTATTTTGTTTATTTTTATTACTTTTCCATAAAAGTCAAGTCAGGCGTTATATTACTATATAACACGAATATGGAAGCTTTATTAAGAGAAAAAGTACACATTTTAAATTTAAACTAAATTTAATTTGAACTTGAATGTTAGTTTAGGGTGTGTTGACTATACATGGTGGAATTTTGATATACTTTGAATTGACTAATCTTTATGGTGTTAGAATTCTTCCTTTCTTAGTTCGATTCTTTTACCTGTTGTTACTAAAAAAAAACTAAAAATTACTTATATACACAAGTTAAAGTTACATAATTACATTAAATTTCAAATTGAAATTTTTTTTACACAAATCCCAAAATAATTATAAAAAATCCCTTATTTGATAATTTCTCTCTCAATATTATACATCCAAAAAAGACCGTCTTTTCCTCCCTTTTTTTCTTTCCCATTATAAATCAGTTTATCCTCCATTATTCAATCCCTTTTTTCACGCCTAAAATCAAGCAAGCATACTTAGAGTTTACCATTAGAAGTTTTCAAACATTAATTGAACTTATTGATTTCATTCATTAATTTTTAATTTTTTTTTTAAATTTCACCAAATCAGAAAGTCATGGACTTGTTTGAGAAAACAAAGGCAAAAAAAAATGGCGACGAATTATCAGAAGCTTCGAAAAATTTCAATTGGGTCATCATCAGCAGCAGCAGAGCACAACGGGGTGGAACATGCCACGGAAAATGAATCCCTGAACAGAGCACAATGGCGTTTATTCAAACGATTGAATCAACGAAATCACTTACTCAATCTTCTGTAAGAATCTAAATCCTAATTATTTGATTATTTAATATTTGTTTATATTATTCTATTTTTGAAAAGAAATGATCTTGCTTCGTTTTATATTTTTTTAATACTCTTTCAAAGATTCTATTTTGTAATATCAAATTCTTCCAATATTCTTGGATCTAACTTTATGTTTCAAAGATTCTATTTTATATGTTTATGTATTTTGTCTAATTTTATGTTTGTTTTTTGTTGAAACAGGCTACCTTTGTGGTTGCAAAGATAACTGCAATTTATTCACCGAGGCTACTCAAAAGAATAAGTGATTTGCTACGATGGAAAAAAATTATTTGTCATCGCGTCCAAAGATGTAGATTTTATACATTATACATTACTTTATTTAACACACTTATGTATAATGTAAGTTTTGTATATATAGAAGAGGTTGTTTTTGTATTTAGTCGGATTATACAATTATAATTTATAAATTTTGTATAAGGATACATTATACATTCTGACAAGTTTATAGATAAATAATGTATAATGTTAACATTTTATATGTATGGTGTAATATTATATATTCTTAAAGTTTTTATTTGAAAGTATAAGATATAATATATCAGGCATTATAAATTAGTTATTTTGGAAGACTAATGTATAATATAAGTCTAATGATATATATTTTCAATATGTTATACATTAGAAGTTCTTATTACATTAGTTGTGTTTTATGTTGTATTTTACAGTTTAAAAATCTTATTTTTGTAAAAATTTTCATTATACCTTCTGTCAAGCTTATAGGTCATACATGTTTAAAGTGAAAAATTTAGATGTGTAATATGACATTATACATTACTGCAGTTTATTTTTAAAATGTATAAGTTGCCCTTATACTTATTCTAAAGTATAATATAAGCCTGAAGATATATATTTTAATATGTTATACATTAAAAGTCTTTATAAGATGCATTTTATGCTTTATGTGGTATTATATTGTTAGAAAGTCTTATTTTTGTATAAATTTTCATCATACCTTCTGTCAAGATATATACGTCATACATGTTTAAGGTAAAAATTTTAGATGTGTAGTATGACATTATACATTACTGCAGTTTATTTTTTAAATGTATAAGTTGCCCTCATACATGTGAAATTATTGTGTATTTTACTTCAATTTTTTTACGAACTTAGTCAATACCCAACTCCATCGTGATCGTAACAATCAATTTCAAAAAGTTAATACTTTTCCGAAATAATAATTGCATCACTTTTATAGAATTGATAAATGATTTTCAACTCCCAAATTCCGAAATGACGCAACAATATGGGAATGCTCATATTTTTTTTCGAGAATTGAAGAAAGACGAAGACGACTTTTTTTTTCAAAAACGTCATTAACAATGAGAAAAACTAACAGTGATGTTTAAGAGTTTTTTTGAATTTAAATTTCAGTTATTGTATGTAATCATACAAAACATAATTATAGGTAATTAATGGCTTTATTTAAGGAAATGAAAGATTTTATCTGATTACTCTTTCCATGAATGTAGGAGATTATGTTTTACCATCTTACCTTAAATATAGGATTAACTGTTTTATCATACATTCGAGCTATGTATGATGAGCAGCCGAATGTATGAGTATATTTGCAAAATTCGGGAGAGAGAAAACTAGAAGGGATTTTATGTAATTAGTTTCAATAGGTAGGGGATTTATGTTGTTTACACTAAAAAAAAAAGGGTTTACTTAAGTTGCTATATTTTATTTTTTGGTTGTTGTTATATTTAGAAATTTGCTTTGGCATCCCTGTGTAATATTTTTATTTCTATTTATGAAGTAAACAATTTTTTATCGAAATGTTTGTTCATGTTTACACATACGCTGATACGCACAGTAAAAAAAGATTTTTTAGAGCTTCCAAAACAAAAATTATGTCAAACAACAACAGTACCATACCCAGTATATTCTCATCAAGTGGAGTTTGGGGAGGGTAAGTATACGCAGTCCATATCACTGCCTCAGAGGTGAGATAGAGAAGCTGTTTTTGATAGACCTCCCAACTCAAAAGAAAACAATCTCAATAAGGAATAGTAAAAGGACAAGATACAATAGAAATCAACATATCCAATAATACCATATACAATATACACCAAGTGATACAACATCCTAAACTAATACTAACCTTCTACCCTAATCTGCCTCTTCCACAACTTCCTATCTAAGGTCATGTCCTGGGTAAGCTGGAGTTGCTTCATGTCATGTCTAATCACCTCGTTCCAATATTTCTTGAGTCTACCTCTATCTCGCTTGAATCATCCCTAGCCAACCTCCCACACCTTCTCACTAGGGCATCTGTTCCCCTCCTCATCACATGACCGAACCATCTCAATCTCGCTTTCCTCATCTTGGCTTCCACCGAAGCCACTCTCACCTTATCTCGAATATCTTCATTACTAATCCTATCTTTCTTAGTACACTCATGCATCCACCGAAGCATTCTTATCTCCGCCATCTTCATCTTCTGGATATAGGGTTTCTAGGCAAGCCAACATTCTGCCACATACAACAAAGTCGGACTAACCACCACTCTGTAGAACTTGCCTTTTAAGTTTAGGAGGTACCTTTTTGTCACACAAGATTCCAGAGACGAGCCTCCATTTCATCTACCCTACCCCTATCCGATAAGTGGCATCTTCGCCAATCTATTCATTCCCGTTAATTATAGACCCTAAATACTAGAAACTATCTCTCTTATGGATGAAATGAGTATCAAGCTTAATAATCACCTCGAACTCATGAGACATCTGCTGAACGTACACTCCAAATATTCTATTTTGGACCTACTCAACCTAAACTCTTTTAGACTCAAGGATTTGCCTCTAAACCTCCAAATTAGCATTAACTCCACCATGTGTCTTATCAATCAAGACTACATCGTCCGCAAAAACAAATAGTACGATACCTTACCTTGAATTTACTGCGTCAAGACATCCATCACCAAGGCAAAAAGAAATAGACTAAGCGTCGATCTTTGGTGTAACCCCATCAAGATGCGAAAGTGCTCTGAGTCCCCTCCCTAGTCCTAACCCAAATATTGGCTCTGTTATACATATCCTTAATCGCCCTAGCATACACCATAGGTACTCCTTTAGCCTCTAAACACCTCCACAAAACCTCCTTGGGAACTCTATTATAGGCCTTCTCTAAGTCAATAAACACCATGTGCAAGTTCTTCTTCCTTTTCCTATACTGTTTCACAAGTCTCCTAATGAGATGGATGGCTTCAGTAGTCGAGCTTCCTAGCATAAATCTAAACTGATTTTCAGAAATAGTAACAATCCTCCGCAACCTCAATTCTACCACCCTCTCCTAAACCTTCATAGTCTTACTCAACAATTATACCTCTATAATTGTTAGAATCCTGAATGTCAACCTTGTTCTTATACAACGGAATCATCGTACTAGTACTCCACCTCCAAACTCCAGGCATCTTCGTCGTCTTGAAAATTATGTTAAACAATCGAGTCAACTGCTTCATACGTGCCCCTCCTGTGCACTTTCAAAAATCCACCAGAATCACATCTGGCCCCGTCGCTCTATCCTTATGCATCCTACGAATAACCTCCCCAACCTTAATGCGCCTACAATAATCATAGTCGCGAAACCTCTCGAAATGCTCCAAATCCCCCAAAATTATATGTGTGTTTGGTAAGGAGGGAAATATCTTTTCTGAAAATATTATTTTTTTTCATATTTGGTTGGCAAATTTGTGAAAAATATTTTTTCCTAGGAAAAAAACCCTTAATGAGAAAAATGACTTCCTTAATGGAAGGAGGGAAACAAGTTCCGCAAGTGACCTTTTTTGTTTATTGTAAACTCCGACCCACCCAATGTCATCCAACCCCAACCCCTACCCCTTCCCACCCCCAGGCTCCACACCATCCGCTCCCACTTCTATTTTTTTTACTAGATTACATATAAATGTTCTTGAACATTTTTTAGTTTACTTACCAAGCACTAAAAATAAGTAAGAGATCATCTTATTTTTTAGAAAAATATTTTCCACAAAAATATCTATCTTCATGCCAAACACATTTATTTTTTTTATTATATAGAAGGGTGAGTTGGAGGACGGCCAAGGATATTATATTTATTTCACAATATAAATTCATAATCCAACCTATCTCTTTTCATGAGCCCCATTTTCTATTCAATCTTTTCTTTCTTCTTTAATATGCACTACTCCTCACTTCTCACCTTAGCCATATAACCTAAAAGAAAATTCTCAAGATAATCTACAATTGTTATACTATTTCAAATTAATATCATTTTAACAAGTTTTAAGTTTCAATTGTTGCAAAGTTGGCAATTATTCAATCAAAAATATTATAAATTTTGTTTCAAGCTATTTTTTATAATAAAATATTAAAATACTCTCAAATTGTATGTGAAAAGACCTCCCTCTTTAATAAACTACTTGCAAATAATTTGGAAGAAAATTTTGAAAAACATATAGTCATTTCGTATATGTAGAAAAATACTTCTTTCATTATGTAGGAGTATACTTTTCATCTACTTAGTTTGATACTTTTTCTGATTCACTACAAATTCAATGTTACATGAATATATAATTAAGAATTCTTTCAATAAACAAAAAAACAAAATGAGAGAAAAGTGTGAAAGATAATTAATTTCTATTATAAAGAAACTAAAAAATTTAAAACAATTGAAAATACTAAAAGAGTATAACTATAAATTTTAAATTTAATAAAAAATTATGTTACAAATAATATTTTTAGGACAATTTAATTAATTTTTAAATTTTATGGTGTACAACTTTTTTAAAAATAAAAATAAAAAAGTTTAATAAGGTTACAAGAAGAGTTGAACAAGGCAGTAGAGAGAAGGGAGAGGATTTTCTTTATCTAATCCATTTCTTTTTTTTTAAGATTAGTAATACCGCTACAAGAAAAAACTTATTTAGATAAAAAAACGAAAAATATGGCCCCAAAAAGACTAGCCAATAAGAGTAAATGTGTCAAAAAAGAAATCAAAAAAAAAAATCGTTAACACTTTTTTTCGTAAGAACACCTTTCTTTTATTTTGCACGAACTCATATCATCCGATCTCAAATATAATAGTAAGGACATCTCAATAAATTAGTGATTCAAAGTCAAATTTTAATTCGAACTATTCAAATTATTCATTTACACAATATTTAAAAATCAATCTGACTTTTTTTTGTTTTCATAATTGTTATTTTTTTTGTAGTAATGTATTTCACATAATAATATTATTCTTTATAATAGTAAAGATTGATTCAAGTTAATAAAATGCTAATCATGTATTTTCTTAATACATTATCTTGGATGTTATTGTAAAAATATTATTTATTACTATACAAAATTGAGTAGTTGTTTCAAAGTTTTAAAATATTTATATTGGGTTGATAGTTTTTTTTTTAATATTTTATATATTGATTTTGTACATATTTTTAATTATATTCAATATGTACATATTTTTAATTATATTCAATATTACTAAAAGGAAAAAATCATCAAATTAAAATATTTTTTTTAAGGTCTTAAATATTTAGTGCCTAATACAAAGATTTACCAGCCTTATTCTTGAGTCTATTCTATGTAATAGGAGGAACAAAATAAAGGAAGTATAAAGACGATAAATTTATATGTAGGAATAATTTTAAAATCAGTTGAACAAATTGACGAAATTAGTACTTAGTAGAGTTCTAACATAGCAATAAAAAAAAAAAGAATAAGAAGGGCAAGAAGAATTCTAAACCATAAAAATAGTAAGTTAACTTATATATTTACCCTTTTTTCCACACATCATCAGATCTTATCTAACAATATTTTCCAAAACCACATACTGAATAAATACTCCTTTTTGGGGGGAAATGAAAGATATAAATAGATACTCCCTTTTCGGAAAATATGTACTATTTCCCTTTTAGTTTAGTTTGTTCAAACTTTCTAGAAAAAAATATATGAGTAATAAAGAGTTAAGTATTTACTAGTTACATTTATTTTTTAATCTTTCAATCTTCTTAGTTCACAGGGTTTTCGTGCCTCTTTTCAATTTTCTGCTTATTTCGTAATTTTATCATATCACTTTTAATTAATTATTATATATTATTTTATATATTAAAAAATTAATAATATTTAATAAAAAAAATACAATAGTCATTTGTGACATGTTTATTTCAGTTGCTTCAACCGTAATTTTATTAAATCATACCTAATTAATTATTATAAGTTATTTAAGTATTAAAAAATTAATAATATCTAATAAAAAATATAAAATTGACATAAAATGATAAATTAATTCTTGATATTTTAAATTAATTTGACATCTTATATGAGGCTCACTTAAATTATTTTCACAAGTATATTTATAACAATTTTGTTATATCGCTTCTAATAAGTTAGTATGAGTCACTTAAAATATTTCTGTTTCGCTACTTCAATCGTGATATTTGGTTGACTCTCGAAATTATATCACTGTCGCTTAAATTGAAATAGAAGAAAAAATATTATAAATCACAATAATTAAAAAACTTAAATTATTTTAAAAATATAATTAACTATATATCAATGACAAAAATGTTTGAACAAGGAGAGTATTATAAATTACAATAGCTAACAACTTAAAAATATTTAAAAATATTTTTAAAATATAATTAATTATCTAAATTTTATTTATGTCACATAAATTGAAACAAAAAATAACATATGCTAACATGAACTCCTTGATACCTAGTTCTTACTATATATAAGAGTGAGTGGGCGGCTGGAAGCAGGCAGCTAGCGTTCGACATACATGCTTCCACCTGCTTGCTTGCTTCGTGATTTTACTATATCACCATTAATTAATTATTATAGGACATTTACTTATTAAAAAATTAATAATATTTAATAAAAAATATAATAAATATTTATAAAGTAAAATAGATATTTATGACATGACTGTTTCAGTTGCTTTAACTGTAATTTTACTATATCACATATAATTAATTATTATGAGTCATTTAAATATTTAAAAATTGATAATCTTGATGTTTTAAATTAATTTGACATCTTATGTGAAGCTCACTTAATTTTTTTCACAAGTATTTTTATAGCAATTTTGTTATATCACGTTTAATTAGTTATTATAAGTCATTTAAGACGTATCAGTTTCTCTATTTCAATCGTGATATTTGGTTACTATTGAAATTATATCAGTGTCGCTTAAATTGAAATTGAAAAATATTATAAATTACAATAATTATAAATTAAAATTATTTTTAAAGTCTAAATTCATTATCAATACCACAAAGTTTGAACAAGAAAGGTATTATAAATTACAATAGTAAACAGTTTAAAATAGTAAATTACAACGTCGAAAAAGTTTTATAGATTATAATAGTTATCGATGTCATTTTAATTAGGATAAAAGAATATTACTTGAAACTTACGTTGAAAGTCGTATGAATCATAATATAATTAACAACTAAAAATATCAAAAACTATATATAACAAATCTGATTGGCTTTCTCAAATATTTCATTAGCAACATATAAATTGAGATAAAAAAATACTCCCTCCGTTTAAAAAAGAATGAAGTACTTTCCTTTTTAATCCATTTAAAAAAGAATGACCCATTTCCTTTTTTGGCAATACTTTAATTTCAACTTTCCACCTGACATGTTTATGACCATAAGATTAAAGAACATTTTGGTACATTTGACAATACTTTAATTTAAGGCCACAAGATTCAAAAATCTTCTTTATTTTCTTAAACTTTATGTCAAGTCAAAGTAGATCATTCTTTTTAAAATAAAAAATATATATATATAACATTTAAAAAGTAGCATATTGGACCTGTGTCAACACGGGCTCTGATATCTAGTGTAAATATATAGAGCAGTCATGATAGAAAAACTTTAAAAAAAAATATAGAACTATTTCTTCTTGATTTTCTTAGACGATAAGTACTTCAACTCGTTCAGTTTACATATTGTAATTTGTATTCACTTTTAAGATACTTATTGTTTAGAGTAAATTTAGTACTTTCTCCGTTTTAAAATAATTAATCTTTATTGACTTGATACTTTTTTTAAGAAAAATTTATTAAGAATTTTCTTTTTTAAATTAGCTTTATTAGTTATGCTTTGAAAATATAAATTAGAGTATATATATACATTTTATTTAGTCATTTACTCCATTCATTCATTTTTTTAGTCATTTATTTTTTAATTGGACTTTCATTTTTTACTTGTCATTTTTTATATATCAAGAAAAAATAATTTTTTTCTGTTTTACCCTTAACACCAGTTGTCTATTCTCCAAATTATTTTCAACACACACAATAATAAACATTAGTTAATAGATATATTATGATAAAAATAGTCATGTTAATAGTATTTTCTTAATGGATATGTGAAGTCAAAATGTGATAAGTAGAAGTAAATGAAGAGAGTAATGAAAAGGGTAGTATTAGAAGAACATAACAAAAACCTCTTAATTTCATAAAAATATAACTAAATTAAAATAAATATTTTTAGAAAGAGTGTCGACTATTTTGAAATGAAGCGAGTAATATATTTGAGTTAAATTAAGCAAGTTGAGTGATTTATTGAGATATTAAAAATTGAGAGTATAAATACATTTAAATCTTAAATATTCTTTATAAAAAATTACAGTTAAAACACAACTTTAACTCTAATTTTAAATAGAATGAAATTTTATTATTTTAATATCCTAACAACTACTAAAAAAAAAAAGAGTATTCCAATATTAGAAAAATCTATTTTGAGTAAAAAGAAGGGATGAGAGAAGTAACACTATTAGTAGAAGTATTTATATATATATAAAAAATAAAAAAAAGGAAAGTGTGGGGCCCAAAAAGAGTAGCCAATAAGAGTAAATGTGTCAAAAAAAAATGAAAACGAAAAAAAAGGAGAGAGTCATGCAAAGCATAGAATTGGCCATGCAAGTTTGCCGTTTCCAGTAATTCGCCATTTGGGGACTTCACGTCTCTCTATCTTCTCTTTTTTTTTTTTTTCTTTCTCTTTTTAGCAACTCTATCTTTCCCCCCTTTCAACAAAACCCCTCTTCCCTATTTCTCCCTCTTTTCCTTTTTCTGTAAAAGATATATATATATATATAAGGAGGGGGGAGGATTTATCATCAAGATTAATATTTAATTTGAATTTTGTGGAGAAAGTAGAAGATGGGTAGAGGGAAAATTGATATAAAATTGATTGAGAATGTAAATAATAGACAAGTCACATTCTCGAAAAGGCGTGCTGGATTGTTGAAGAAAGCAAGCGAGCTCTCTGTTCTTTGTGATTCTGAAGTTGCTGTTATTATTTTCTCAAGTACTGGCAAGCTTTTTGAGTTTTCTAGTACTAGGTATGTGATCACTTTTTTCGATTTTAAATTTTGGGGTTTTTTTAGTTGTTGCATGTATCTATCTAATCAGATTTGATTTTGGGGATTTTTTGTTTTTGTGTATGTGGTTTGCATGTGGTTGTTACTGTTTCTTGTTTATATCGGAGCAGCAATTGATTTTGATTTTGTGACCTAGAGTGTGGATTTCACTTTTTTTTTTTGTAAGAATACTACCGTAGAAAGATTTGGGCTTTTTTCCTCTTTTCCCTGTGTGTATGCATGCTTCCATTGAGAAAACATGAATTTTGGATGCCTAATTTTTAGGTTGTTTTGATGCTTCCATGAAACTATTTAAGTTTTTGAATTCACACATTTGATTTTTGGTTGGTGGAGTATTGTCATTTGTGTATCTGTTACAGAATTTCCAATTTTGCTGCAATAAAAAGTTGTTTCTTTTAGCACCGGTGGGTTTGACCTAGTGGTTAATGAAATGAGGTTGAGCATCGTGAGGTCTTAGGTTCAAATTTCAACAATGACCAATCACTAGGTGATTTCTTTCACTTGTTCTAGCTTTAGTGGTACCTATTGCCGGTGAGAGGTGGCAGGTATTAGTCGAGGTGTGTGTAAGATGTCGGATACCATGGTTATCCAAAAGAAAAAGATTGTTTCTTCTGAAAATGCTGATAATACTTTTTATTGAGAATCACTAGATGAATTTTTTCTTGCGTTTTCCTATTCCTGAGTTTTCGTTTGGTTTCTGATCGTCTCGAGTGCAATGCTGCTCAGGATAAGATAAAATTATCATGTAGGTAGGCATATGCAATTTTTGCATACTCTGTTTTCTTTTTTCATGACTTATAAGGTAGTTTATTAATTTCTCAATATTGAGTTAACAGGCTCATCAGAAGAAATCCGTTATTACTTCCTCTATTGTTATAGATTTCAGATGATGTTATCCTTACCCCTTCTCTTTTTGATTTTTAGAGGCAACTGAACTAGAATAATGAACTGGAAGTTTCTCACGTAGTTTAATGTTCATACTTTCTTCTGATTAGTTGTCCCCTCTCATTTCCATACATTTTATGCCGAATGTACTGTTTACTTAGGTTCATGGTGGTCATATTATATTGAGTCAGGGATTCCTTCAAGAAGGTGCTTTTATACCAAAGAAAAGGAAAAGAAAGTCATCCTGGAATTTGGCATTGATGTTGTATCTATTAGACTCTGAATTTTCTAAGTTCCATGTGACTGTGATTGTAACACAGTGATCAAGTGCACCTAAACTCCAAACTGGGTTGGCTATATGCATCATTATAAGTTGTATAGAGCATTTATTGAGGTTAAGCTATTTATACGTCGACTATCGACCATGTTACGCTCTTTCTTTATTGAGTTCAGGACTGGCTATTGTTCGCTAAGCTCCTTAGGAAGAGTTGATTGTACCATGGTATTACAGCAAAACTTGGGACTAACCTATGTTGTTCTTTCCTTCACAGAAAGGGATAAAAGGCATAGAATTTTAGTTTTTTTCACATGCATATTGGATTATTGTAGGCAAAGAGGTTTATTAGGCTGGAAATGCAATATATTAATGCCTGGTTTGTCCGTAAGTAGTAGCAGGAACATTCAACAGTCTCAATTGCTTATACACCCACACAGATGGAAAGAGATATTTATACCCCAGATCAGAGAGTCAGAGGCTTTTCCTTCCAGTCCTTTACTTACCTGAGTATAAGATGCTATCTGCGCGCTGTACTCACTGAACCTCAAATTAGTTGTCCAAAATACTTTTGAAATAGTAGCTCGGTTGTATTAGTGTTCTGTACTTTTATTTGTTGGATTTATGGGGAATCAAGAAGTTGAATGTGCTACTCTTGTGATTTTATTGGGCACTAGTAACACTATAAACGAATGAACCCACAGGAGGGGCCAGACAGTTATTAAAGCTTTGCTTTTATTACGGAAGGTGTGACTGTTATTAATTGTGATCACTTATCTGTAAT
This sequence comes from Capsicum pubescens, assembly GCA_030864215.1. Taxonomy (NCBI): domain Eukaryota; kingdom Viridiplantae; phylum Streptophyta; class Magnoliopsida; order Solanales; family Solanaceae; genus Capsicum; species Capsicum pubescens. The sequence goes on from CM061538.1 coordinate 264,902,976, forward strand.
ATGTTACACTAATTTTTGTTCAAATGCAGCATGAAACAGACACTTTCGAGATACAACAGATGTGTATCCTCAACAGAGAGTTCTGCTGTAGAAAAGAAGTCAGAGATAGGCAATCTTCACCCTTCAGTATGATTATGACTTTCTATAACAAATATGTATATGAACTGTCCTTAGAATGAATATTCTGAGTTTTGTCGCTCTCAATTCTATCCACAGAGGTGTACTTTTTTCTTATATAAGCACATTAACAAGAACTATTGCCAATAAAGAGCATTTTCACTTTGATTTCTTTTTTGGTTTTGGTGTAATCATGCTTTTTGATCAATTGTACAATATCAGAGAGTTCCTTTCCAGGGGGAGGATAGGTGGCTGGGTTTTCTGCAACTTCTAGAAGAAAATGTTAAAACAAGCACATGTTGGAGGTCTTATCTGTTTGCATTATTGTATGAGGAGGAAGCATTTCTCCAAATGCATGGTTCTTGAGATTTATTGTTCATATTCAAAGGCTACATAATTTTCTGTAATTTCCTCAATTGTTTTCTGTCTTTTTGTGTTTAGTGGAACGTGGATATCCTTAGTAGGATTTTTGGTGTAATAGTCTCTTATATTTCTTCACTTCAGTATTAGTTATCCAGGAGGTTTTCTGCTTCCTTTCTCTCAGTGCTCAAAGAATGAAACTGACGGCAATTTTGCAGCACTCAAAAACTTTTCCTTACCTCGATACTATTGTGTCTTTAAGGTCAATCGGTGGACAATAGCATGTCCCATATTTTCCCGTTTAATTGTCTCTCAGTGTAATATAAGAAGATTTCTATATCTGCTTGGATTTCTTGTTTTGAATTGAAAAGATGTCTGCAGACTTTGTTTTGGCTAATATCTGGTGATTGAGCATTATTAATGAGATTAAAGTCTAGATTTGAACTCGTTAATTATACAGAGCTACTGTTATTTGGTTGGATCAGTAGTTAATTCTTGCTGGAATACATCAATAAAGTTCCACCTTTATGATAAACTAATATATCAGTATGAATCACTATTTAGAAAGTATGACATTTGTGTTTTCTGCTTTTGTTTTTTAATGCAAATATATGAGCTGGAGACTGGAATCAGGTAGTTCGGCATGTTTGTCCTTGAAGAAGTCACAATATATGAACTTCCGTTGTCTGGTTTTTACATCTTTATGCAATATCTAAGGAAATTTCACACTATTGAAGGAGAAGATGCAATAAAGGACAAGATAACGTTGGTAAAGAAGTTGTGGTGTTAAAAATTCGATTATCCATCTTCAGTCTGGAAAATTTTTATTGTTAATTATTTGTGATAACTGATGGTAATTGGATTGTTTTTGTTTTTGTTTTTCCTTTTGAGGTGATGTCTCATCATCGTCAAGGTAATACTTGTCATTAATGACAAGTGTATTGCATTTGTTTGAACCCAGGTAGTCTTTGCTGTAGATAGAAAGCAGTAAATTTGTAATCACTTGAATTTTCTATATCCAGAGTGACAATGAATTACAAGTGTGATTTGATGAGTTGGCCAACAGTCTCACCACAGCCTTCGTCTCTTCTTGAAAAGATAATATTTCTGGAAAAAGCTTCATTTAAATTAATTTACATGGAAATGAATCTTGCCAAATGATTTCAAAACTTCCGGAGTTTTTGCATTATCTGACAGGCACGTGTGATAACTCATTTTGTCCGGGATATAACTTTACCTTGGTGTATGATCTGTACGGAGTGAATTTTTTTACAAAAAGTGATTGTTTATGCATTTAGAATTTTTACTATCTTGTGTCTTATACACACTGATATGCACAAATAGATGCATGTATTTGTTTCTACCATGGTGGAGGGGTGTGGTGAGAGTCTGAATACTTAATCGTGTCTAAAACAGTCCCGTATATATGGCTATGGTCCTCTCAGTTGAGGTTTCTGAATTTCTCTTTTGTTTTTTCCTTGAACAAGGGCAATGAGCAGCCACAGTCGCAGCAGCAGACGCATGTCCTGAAGCAGGAACAGAAAGAGGTCGACAGTCTTAAAGATGAACTCGCACAGCTCAAGACAAAACAGCTGTATGGTTCTGTTAATTATGAGAATCATTATTCAAGGTTATTAGAATTTGAACATGGTTTAAATTCATATATATGATTGACTCTTATTTCAGGCGGTTGTTAGGCAAGGACCTTAATGGTATGGGTTTGAATGAACTACGGCTGCTTGAACATCAGCTGAATGAAGGATTATTAGCTATAAAGGAGAGGAAGGTGTGAAGTTTGCTTTCATTATTCACTTGTTAGTGCCGCAAGATGTAAACAGCTGCCCCCACCCCACCCCACCCCACCCCCACCCCCACCCATCCTCAAAAGTTGTCTCTTCCCTTCCTCCCCCGGTTTCTTCTGGAATGTATCTATTTGTTGAATCTTGGAAATCTGAACTGTGGTATTCTACATTGTAGGAGGAATTGCTGATACAGCAACTCGAGCATTCAAGGAAACAGGTAAACTACACCATAAAGTTGAAATGTGAACTATATACACTATCTTTTTTTGCCCAACGAAAGAAAGATTAGAAGTACAGGATGAACTTTTTTGACTCTTGTTTTTCTGACTCTTCTTCTTGGGTGATGCCTATCAAGGAGGAAAGGTCTGCACTGGAGTGTGAGACCTTACGTAGACAGGCAAGAGAAGCCTTCTTTTTTGTTTCAATCACTTACAGCCAATAACTCCCCCCATTTATGTTTCTGGGCTGTTCCTTTCTGAGACAACTGCTTTTACCATCTCATGAACTGCAGGTAGAAGAGCTCCGAGGGTTATATCCTGTAAGTGCTTGTTTACCGCCAGCCTATCTTGAATACCATCATCCATTGGAAAAGAAGTATCCAATTTTAAAAGAGAGTGAGGAGAGTCTGGACTCGGACACAGCATGTGAAGATGGAGTAGACAATGAAGATTCCAACACCACCTTGCAATTGGGGTATTATTATTATTATTGATAATCTTCTTGGGGTTAATTTTCTTGCTTCTTGTGTAATGTTTTGCTGGCTAAACACATCACATGTGTCGTCACAGCTAAAAGATCCAACTTAAAAACATACTCCCTCCGTCCCATTTTACCCGTCCCAAATTTCCTAAGTTGATGTCCCATTTTACTTGTCCTTTTTTACTTATCAAGACAAGACAAAAAAAAAAAAAAAATCCCATTATACCCTTAGTGTAATTGATTACTCCTTGTTATTAGCATTCTTGAAAAATGTTTCAAAGAGGAGTACCATTAAAAATATAAATGGTGTTTTGGTATTAGTCATCCATCAATATTGGAACTAACAACAAGACATAATTAAGAGGGGCAAAATGGTAAAGTTACATTACCAATCATTGTTTTCTTAATAACTGTGTCATCCCAATTTGGGACGGGTAAAATGGGACTGAGGGAGTAGTAACTAAGTTTTGCAGGAGTCCTATTAACAAAATTCTTGGCATTTATGTATACTTTCTTGCTGCACAATTGATTCTGATGGTCCTTTGCATTATGTGTTACTTAGGCTTCCAACTATTGGTCGAAAGCGAAAGAAACCTGAGCAGGAATCTCCTTCAAGCAACTCAGAGAATCAAGTCGGCTCAAAGTGACTATTGTCTTTCGGGACTCGTCCCCTCCTTTATTACTTGTTAGGCATGTATTTCAGATCAACTGATATTGAATCAGTTTTCATGTTAAAAAACAGGTTCATCTGGACCAGTGATTTTGTTAAGGACTTAATGATCCCTTAGATGGCTTAAGCTAGATGAACATGCTGGTTAAATTTTGATTTTGGACAATATCTTTTGACAGGGTGTTTAAAGATGGAGAATAGAAGAGTCCAGTCTCCATTTTTACTGATTTTGGTGCCTAGATCCATTCACATCTCCCTCTCTTGCTGTGTTTTTTCAGTTAATGAAATGGATGTTCTTGGTCATACATAAAGTTTTTTTCTTTCTTGTGCACATTTCACAATGTTGTCATTCACTAGGGATGAAAGATAAAATCTGCTGTCATCTCATTCTTTTTCCATCAAGGTATTCGAGACCCTAATGGGATACAAGTAAATAACTCCGCGCCCCAAAACACAGAACAGTATTTACCATCGAGGAGAGGGTAGTGGGATGAATACAATTCTTTCACTGATCCTTTTGGTGTGAGCCTTACACAGCGTGAATCTGAATCCTTTAGTCAGGTCAGTGAATTTCAAATACCGGTTAGTTAAATAAAGATGATATAAAGACGAAACAACACTTGTAAAGCTTCACTTGATATCAAAGTTTATCCATACAACTTTCAATACTTTCAACTTATTACATTAATAAATCTATTCACAACCAGTTTTATACATGTACAAATTTACAAAAGAACCACTTGCTATTTCTACTTACTAGTATACTGAAGGCTATTGAGGAATTTACCTCTTTCAGCTAGAACTTCTGAGAACAGGCCATTTGTTTTCTTCCCAATTGTCTGCAGCAATTCTTCCAAACCCTTCAATCTTCTTGTCAGTTCAGTAACATGTTCATCAACTTTACCATTAGCTACTGCTGCTTTCAAATTTCTTGTCACTTCATTTATCTCCTTCACCTCTTTTGAAACACCACAACTTTTTGCAATTTCATTAGCTAATATGCTATCCCAGCCTCTGATCAAAGAATCATCAAACAATCCAGCTGATTTCCTCAGTTCCATGTAGGGTTTAACAGTATTGCATATACCAGATAACAAAACCCCGAAAATCCACAAAGAAATGCTCATCAGGATGCACAAAGACTGGTGTATGATCAAATCTTTTCCACTGCAAGGACTTTCTTGATTCTCTGTTATAATCTTCCTTTCAACTTTGAATTCCTTGCCAAGATCATAAGGCTGAATCTCATTCAAATGTTCTATAGCCAAAGAATCGGATTTTTTTCCGATGAGGCTCAATCCATGAGAGATACAAAGCCTAGCATGACTCAAGTGAGAAACACCAGAAGTCACAGAATTCAACAGGTCTAGCAAATTCAAGCTATAATCCAAGTACTCCTCAACTTGTGATTTACCCCATTTATTCATTGGATGGTCTATTTCAACCACAAGCTTTGCAAAAGCTCTATGGGTCAATGGAATCACATCAACACATTTCTGAATCCAGGCCAGGGACATGAACTGGAATTCCTGTTCTGTCCCTGGCTCAGGAATTGGCAAGACTTTGTTCATGATTTTCGATACATCGGATCGAAAACCTTGCAAAGAAGAAGCCAACAAGGCTTCTGAATTGTGATGATCATTCTCCATCCTGTTGGGATTTTTCAAGAAATGGCTAAGTTTTTCAACTAAGAGTACCATATCAAAGAACAACAATAAAAGGAAGTTTTCTTTTTCTTTTTTTTTCTTATCCTTTTTGGAAAGTAAAAAGGGGGATTGGTTTGGTTTTGGTCAATAATTTAGTTCATTTATATAGGTGGTGGGGTTTTGTTTAACGTGGGGTGAGTTGACAAGTTGTTTTGTGCAATTGGTGTTTTTTTTATTATTATTATTTTCCCAAGGTATCCTACGGGCGGAAGATGAATTCTTCGTTCCTCGGTCAGCGCATTTTGCGGTAGGTAACTGGCCACAGAATCTGCTCCATTCGCACTTCGTTCCTCGGTCAGCGCATTTTGCGGTAGGTAACTGGCCACAGAATCTGCTCCATTCGCCAGATGCGGGGATCGAACCCCGACCTCTTGCTTAAGGAACATAGCGCTGAACCACTATGTCAACTCTGGGATTTGCAATTGGGGTGTTGCTTAGTAGGTGCATTGGCTAAAAATACCAGTGTTCAAGTAAAACGAGTAGGAATATGCAAATTGCAGAGTCTTTCACGTTTTAAAAAGATTAAAATCTATACTCGTTTCAGTGTTTTTCTATTTAAATAAATATAGTGGGCCTTCAATGGTGGAAATGCCGATTAGTTGGTTAAGTGAATTTTAGATACCATGTTTTTAAGGTGAAGGAAGGATAAACAAGATAGGATTTTGACCTGAATCTGTTACCATGTTTGTATTTTACTTTTTTCCTTAAAAATCAAAGTGTTTCCATAATTAATTTTAAATAGTATAATTCTATTTCATATTTTGCTATTGTTTTATTGGAGAAAAAGTTTGGACCAATTGTTCTTCATATATCATAACTAGAGGAGCAGGGTCCGTGTCAGCACGGGCCAACATTAAGATATTTGTTTATCTTTTTAATCTTGATATATTTAAATAAATTTTTTTAATAAAAGGATTGCATATGTTTTCTAGGATTCATCCGAAATTTAGCATGAGTTTAACATATGTTATTTTAATATGTATTTAGATAATTTAAATTTGTTAACTATTGTAATTTATATAATATTTTTAATGGAATTTTTAAATTAATAGATGTTACTTTTCTTGTCCAATTTTTTGTGGCATTGATAGTCAATTATATTTTTAAAAAAATTAAGTTTTTAATTATTGTGATTTATAATACTTTTCTTTTATTCCAATTTCAGTGACACTAATATAATTTCAAAAGTCGACCAAATATTCTATATCTTTTAAATTTTTTAAGTTGTTAATTATTGTGATTTCTAATATTTTTCATGTAATTTTTTTGAAATATATAACATATTAAATTATTTTTAGATATTTTAAGTTGTTAACTATTGTAATTTGTAATACTTTTTATGTAATTTTTGAATAATATATGCTACTCTTCTTGTCCAGAGTTTTGTGTCGACGATAGCCAATTATATTTTTTAAATAATTTAATTTATTTATCATTGTGATTTATAATATTTTTTCTATTTCAACTTATGTGGCACAATGCTTAAATGATCATAATAATTAATTAGGGATGATATAGTAAAATGTAATTATTATTTATTATTATTTTTATTATGTGTATGTGTTGATTCAAGAAGAATTTGGAAACATTTAGAAATGTGTTGAATGTTACAAATGTTAATAATCCATTTGATGCTTCTTGATTTCTCTACATTTATCTCTTGTGTGTTTTTACTCTTTTGCCCTTTGAGTATATGTAGTAATTTTTTATTTTTTTTTAAATATCATGAAATTTTTTAGTAAAATCATGGATTCAATATTATTAATTTTCTATACATAAGTGACTTATAATAATTAATTGCGGGTGATACATTAAAATCGCGATTGAAGCAGCAGAAATCAGACAATTTTTTTATTTTTTTAAAAAAATTATTAATTATTGTTATTTACAGTACTTTTAATTTCATTTTCAAATAATATATGTTATTTTATATCTTCTTTTGTCCCGTCCCAATTTATGTGGCACTAATATAATTTTGATAGTCAATCAAATATTTTATGTTGACATATCATTTTGTTATTCTTATTTTTCTAATACATAAATGACTTATAATAAGGAGTGATATAGTAAAATCATCGTTCGAAAGACGAAAAATTAATTTAAAACATTAAGAGATAATTTCGCATTTTATGTCTATTTTATTTTTTCATTAAATATTATTTATTTTCTTAATACCTAGATGACTCATAATAATTAATTAAGAGCGATTGATTATGTTATTACTATAAAAATTAATATAATTTTATCATATCCAATAGTAATTATCGATAATTCACCAAAATAGTATATTAATTAAATACGGAATGCTATATTTGCATATGCAAAATATGATATTATTAAACATTATTGGATAGTACATTATATTTATCTTTCATAATAATAAAATTTTACTATATATTTTCCTTTATTTCTTTTTAACTTGATACATATTGAGGCAACACAAATTCTAAGAAAATATTCATTAGAAATTTATTTTATTAAATTAAATTTATTAATTTTGTACTTTAAAAATTTTAATTTAAGTTTTAATATTAGTATTTCTATATAAGAAAAAAATAATTTTAAAATTTAAATTTACTAAAATAAATAAATAAATAAATAAAAAGATTAATTTTCCATATAAAAGTCAATTAAAATAATAAAATTAATTTACTTTAAATATTTAGTTGCAATTAATTAAGATAATTTTTTATTTTGTCATGATTTATGGTGCGCCGATAAAATTTTGAGAGTTGAATAGAACTTTTATCTATTTTTAAAAAAGTATTTTAACTTGTTAATTATTGTGATTTATAATAATTTTTACGTAATTATCAAATAATATATTTACTCCTTGTGTCCCAATTTATGTGGCTTCGATACAATTTTGAGAATTAACTAAAAAATTTATATATCTTTTAAATATTTTAAGTTGTTAATTATTATGATTTGCAGTACTTTTTCTTTTATCTCAATTTATGTGGCATTGCTAAAATAATGAGAGTCAATAAAATTTCTCCATGTCTTTTAAATATTTTAAGTTATTAATTATTGTGATTCGTGGTAACAAATTAGTTTTAAACATGATAGCCAATTAAATAAATTTAAAAAATGTACTTCCAATATGTAGTTATAGTTAACTAATATAAATTAATAGAATATATTAAATATTTAAATCATTATGATAAAACGATGAAATTATTATATATTGGGGCATAGTATGTAATTAAGTGGGAGTGGAGGAGTTTTTTGGTAATTGCATGAAAGGTGGTTGAAACCACCTCTTCTATATAATAGAAACATGATAACATTCATAATATAGAGGGTGTTTGGGTAAGCTTATTATTTTATCAAAATGACTTTTAAGCCATTTTTAGCTTTTGAAGGTGTTTGGTGATTTCCAAAATTGCTTTAAAAAAAAATAATTTTGGCTTTTTAAAAGTCAAAAGTAATAAGTAACTACTCTCTTGCATTTTTTTTTTATTTGGGGGGAGGGGGGGCTTATAAGTCAATTTAAGTTGACCAAGCAAATGACATATATGTCCCTTGAAGGTTTCATTATTTCATAATTTGCTGCAAAGTAGTGGGGACGGGAAAAAATACACCTTACCGCATGTGAAATTAGTTGTGCTACTTCTGGTAATTTAGATGTTCAGATGGATATTTTACTTACCTTTTTTTTTTGGGGGGGAGGGGGGGGGGGGAGGGGGGGATCAGCATTCATTAACTAAACATCACTCACTACATGGATTCATTTGATAAGCTCGGCATATATATTAATATTATCCTCGAAGGTTAAAAGCAACAAGTCCAGTTTAATAAGAAAATGAAGTCTCATCACAAATTGCACCTTAATGATACGAAATCTTAACGTAACCATGAAGAAACAAATAATCTTTTAATATATAGCTATCTTTTCCAAACACATTAAACATTCAACACTTAAACTCTTTAAAAAAAATAACTTTTTAGCGCACAAATTAATAGTCATTCATGAAAATATTTTTAATATATCTATATATATCTATATATATATTAAAATATATATTAATTTTAATTTGAATCATTTTAGCAATAAAAATTAATAATAATCAACTCTATATATTATTAACAGCTATAAGGGTATTTCAAACATTTTGACAAAAAAAAAGTGCTTAAAAGCACTTATTTACCAAACACATCAATAATTTTTTTTCAGTTTCAACACTTTTACCCAAACACGTACTGCTTATTTTTAAAATAAGTTCAGCACTTTCAAAAAACACTTTTAAAGAACTTTTTAAAAGTCATTTTTTTCAGCCTATCCAAATGGGCTCATAGTCCTTACGAGAGTCCGACTTAAGGGAGAATTATCTCACAGGTTTATACCTTTTATGTTAAATTAATTTTTTTTCCTTCATATGTTGGTCAATTGTCCAAACTCATAATATTATAAAGTCTCTTCTTGATAGTTTTTTTTATCGTTATCTTTACAATTATTAACTTCCGCATTACGCTTATTTGGATCCCAACAAAATGCAGTAACCATATTTTTATTAATTTTCTTACATTTTGAAGTTCTAAACTTCTAGTTATAACTTATAACCATCACACCGCATAATTGAGTGGTATCAACTAGATTATATCATGCTATAGGTGTGAGTTTAAGTCTTACTATTTTTGGGCTTCCTTCCTCGATTTTCCTAATTTTAAGAACAAAAAAAAGTACGAAGTACGAAGTACTTGTTATGAACCTGCAGGACTTACAGTAAACCTGTCAAACGGGTCAGTTTGACTTGGCCCGATCTAGCCCACTGAAACGGTCCGGCTCGATCAGCTCACGGGTTGTAGGGTTTTGGGTCCCGGGCTGGGTTATTTTTTGGGCCCAGTTAATCCGGTTCGGACAAAACCCAGTCCAGGCCCGCCGATTAATTGACCCGAAATTTTTTTAAAAAATAAATAAATAAAAAATTTGACCGTCGTTGGGCCCAAACGATCAAAAACGGCTATATGCCCTTCTTAATTAAAAAAATATATATATTAAAATATTTTTTTAAACTCAAAAAGAAATTCTATAAATACCCTACACTTTCAAATCATTTTCCACACAATTTTCATTCTCTCAAATCTCAATTTTCAAAATTCAAATATTCTATATATTTCCTAAAGTGCTCAATTTAATTTTTTAATTTTGCGATTACAAAGTACGAGTGCAAGTTTCTAAAATCGCAACCTTCGGATACTTCCAAAATTTGGTATTGTCGTTCCATCTCTTACTTTAAATTTTTAATTAGTGTATTAATTGTTGAATATTTAATTTTATTATATTTGTGTATTTTGAATTTTTTTAATTTGATTTATATTATGGATAAATTAAGAAACTTCGCCACTAAAAGTGTAAAAAAAAATTATCCCGGAAGTGGTAGTGATAGTAAAAAGCGAATTACTAGCGGTAGAGAGAGTTCAAGTAGTAGATATACCCGTGTGTCTCTGCCTCCGGTACCACTTAGTCAACCTTTTCAGAAAGAAGTAGGTGTAGGTGCTCACGATATGGATTATGCAGAAGCTTAGGAAAATTACGGTATAGAAGAAGAAAATGAAGTAGATACGGTTGATTTAGATGAAGATGATGAAAATATTGGTGAGTCACCCGCAGTAGAAAATGCTAATATTAGATCTAAATCGGTTAATCTTCCTCCCTGTACCCCAAGAGCTCGTAAAACAACTAGTATTGCATGACAATTTCTTACACGTATATCAGATACTGAGGTGCAATGCAATATTTGTCAACAAAAATGTAAGCATAAAAGAGGAGGCAAGCAAGGGGGTACAGGTACGTTAATGAGACATATAAGTGATAATCACGAAAAAGAGTTATTTATTGCAAAAGCTGGTCAGGATGTTGGTGGTCCAACACAAACTAGAATAGACCCAACAACTGGTCAGGTAATTAAGAAGTCTAATAAATTGAGGGACCGGAAAGAAATAACAAAAATGGTAGTTGTGGGTTGTTTGCCTTTCAGTTTTCCTTCTTTTGATGCTTTTATTCCTTATATTCAAGCAATTTATAATCCTATGTTCAATGGTATTCCTAGAAATACTTATCGGGCCGATATTTTTAGACTCCATTCACAATATTATTTTTATTTATCTACATTGTTAAAAAATATTCAATGTAGAATGACTCTAACTTCTGATCTTGATCGTGCTGTTAATAAAAATGATTATTTAACTATTACTTGTCACTGGATAGATAGTAATTTTGTTATGCAAAAACGTATTCTAACTTTTTTGTACGAAGAAGATCGTAAATATACTGGAGATTTTATTGTTGATTCAATTAGTAAAGTTGCAGAATTTTATGGTATTGAAAATAAAGTCTTATGTATTGCCTTTGATAATGATTCTAACAACAAGACTACTATTAAAAAGTTAAAAACTAAGTTATCTCCGCCGTTACCTGAAATATTTTATGTTAAGTGTGCTTGTCATATATATTATTTAATTGTAAGAGATGGTCTTGAGTTTTTTGAGTTTTATATTGAAAAAAATGGTTTGTTGTTGATTTTATTCAAGAAAATAATCGAAGAAAAAAATTAGTGAATTTAAAGTTTAATGTGAACAAATAGACTTGCATCGATATTGATGCCTGAAGAATGTGATACTAGATGGAATGCTACGTATGATTTTTTTAAAAACTTGTCGTAAATATAGAGTTCCTATTACACTAACTTTTAACCAACATTGTGGGTCATTTGCTGATTCGGCTGAATGTATGCTACATGATTCTGATTGGGCTGCAATTGATGATCCTGTTAAGTTTTTGACAAAAACTTATATAGCTATGTTCGAATTTTTCGGTGCTTATTATCCTATTGTTTGTAAAATTTTAGCATATATAGCCGATATTTCTGGTTTGCTCAAAGAATATAAGAATAAAGAAGGTTAGAAAGAAGTTGTTGGTGCTATGTTTGCTAAATTTAAAAAATATTTTTTTTTATTCCCCTTATTTACTTGGTTGATGCTCTGCTAAATTCGTGTATGAAATATGCAACTATGTGTCACTTTAGTACTCTTATTTATTCTAACGTAGAGATAAATACTAACAATAATTCTGATGATGAAGAACAAGAACAACCAGATTTGTGGACAACTATGGGTGATGAGAACGCTTACATAGATAAATTATATAATCATTATGTTGATTTACTTGATTTAGTTGTACCGACAAATATCACTCCAACTGACATTTCTCGTCCTCTCGAGGAGCCATCATCTTCTAAAAGGCCGGCACATAGTGATTTTCCTGATTACTTTTGTGATTTAAATTGTTGAAACAGTGTTGAGGCGGAAACTTACACAATAACTTATCGGGAAGAGCTTAAGTATTATGTTCGAATGCCGCTAGAGGATCGCAGACGATGGATCAACGCGTTGAATTGATGGAAGAATAATGAAACACAATATCCTGTGCTTTCAAGATTAGCTAGAGATATATTGAATATTCCAATGTCAACCGTTGCATCGGAGAGCACTTTTAGTCAGGGACGACAACAGCTTGGAGACAACCGACACTCATTGGGAAGCAATGCTATGAATGTTCTAGTTTGCCTTAGAGATTGGATTAGAGCGGAACGAAGAAATCAAGGAATGGAGATGGAGCCGAAAGACGAACAGAAACTTGAAGAAATTATGACTTCAAGGGAGAACTCAGCAGAATCAAGTTCAATGCACGATTTTGTCCCCATTGACTTTGACTATCCTATGCAAGTTTCCGTTAATATTAACATGGATGAGTTGGAAAAAATGATGAAAATTTTGTAGATTTTTCATTCATGTACATTATGAATTCTGAATCATTTTGCAATCAATAAAATATAACATTCATTCACTCCTTAGTCCTTACTTTGTAATTTTTTTCATTTAATGATTTAAATTTAATTTCTAGTTTAAATTAAATACTTAGTTTTAATATATTACTAATTTACTATCAAGTATTATTAATTTATTATATTAAGTAGCATATTTTTTAAAGTAGTACATATATTGAATGGTACGTATATATGTGTATATATTTTCTATAGACTCTAAAACAGTATATATTTAACGTATACATGTGTATATGTTTTATAAATTGGTATATAACTATATATATAGTGTGTGTATATATTTTCTATAGACTCTAAAGTAATATATATTTAGCGTATACATGTGTATATGTTTTATAAATGAGTATATAACTCTATATATAGTGTGTGTATATATTGTAGTATATGTTTTATTTAAAGTAGTACATATTAATTGAATGGTACGTATATATGTATATATATCTTCTATAGACTCTAAAGTAATATATATTTAACGTATACATGTGTATATGTTTTATAAATTAATATATATATCATTATATTGTAGTATATATCTTGTAGTATATGTTTATTTAGAGTAGTGTATATATTTAACTAACGCACAGTTGTATACACGATTACATGTGTATATGTTTTTTAAATTCTAATGTAGTATAGACTATATATATATATAGTCTATATATATTGTTTAACATATTTAAAATGTATATAGATGAGTATATATAGTATATATTGGAGAAAAAACTTTTAGTTTTTTTTTTGACCAGTTTTGACCCAATTTTGGACCGATTTTGATCAAATTTAGGCGAGTTGGATCAGGTTAGATTTAGTGGTCCGATACACGCTGAGATACATATAATAGAACGGTAAATACTATCAATTATCAATATTGCAGCTTCTTTTACATTATAGCGAATTGGTTTAGTGACAAGATAAATGTGACACGAGGTAATCTTTGACATGGGGTAGATCTAAACAATTTGGTCAGAAAAGTCAAGATTTAAATGATGAAAGAAAACAATTTCTCACGAAATCAAGATAATCCTTATTTGAAGGAGAAGTGTCTGAAAAATAATACTTTATTCATATCATTTTATGTGACTTTTTTTTTTTTTATTTCGTTCCAGAAAAACATTACCTTATAAAAGATTTAACTTTAAAATTTCTTTTTAACCCTCAATAAAATAATTATAATCATATAATTATTCAAAAATTATTTTAAATTACAAATCTTACAAGTCTTTTTTTTTTTTCCTTAAACAACATCTAAATCAAAGGGCGCCACATTTTGTAGCAGGAGCAATTTGCAAAATCAGCGGCATATATAGCCACATTGGCAAACAGAAGAAAGGCTGAAAAGGGGGGACAGTTTGGTCAAAGGGTATTATCTATGTACTTTCTTTGTCGTCATCACTCATCACACACGTCTCTGTGAAGTGGTTTTCTTCTTGTCTACGTTTATGTTTTGGAAACTTGGAAAGCTTAATACTACTAGATACTTGATATGTTCACTACACTGTATCGTTTAGTGTGAGGTATAAGAGATAAATAATTTTAAAATAAAATTAGTTGGAGGTATTAGTCAATATCAGAATAACTTATTTCACCATTTACACTCTTATTCCACCATTTACATTATAGTGATGGGATCAAAGGCGAATTCAGAATTTGAAGTCTGTGGATGCATCAGTGTTGTAAAAAACGCACATAAGTCCGAAAACCAGACTCAAAATGTATTGAGCGCTCACCTCATTTAATGTGCACTTTAAGTTCTAATTTCTAAGACATGTTTTCCCTTGTCAATGATACCTTTTTAAAGAGACGAATACTAAACAATTGATATTTCACTTTATTAAAAAAAAATCAATTTCTTTATTCATATATTTGTCAGTCATACTTATATATTTAGTCTTGGACTACACATATATTTATATTATTTTTTTTCTTTATGTTTTTTTTTTAATTATATCTCACGCTTTATTTGTACTTTATGCTTAAACACAATGCACCTTGAAGTTTTTTTTGCCATTTTTACTTTTGATAATTCTGTGGTGCATTAATATTATCTTAATGTAGACTTTAGCAGAATTTTCAGTGTCAATTAAGGAATATTATCATATTTGATTTGTCGCTAATGACATGAATAGTACTAAAATAAATAAATATATAGAATAAATATGAGTAGCTTTATTATTAATATGTTGACTTTTAACTTCTTTGAGCAATTAATTTTGGCAGCTTAGTGGTCAAGGTGTGTTCACCATACAAGGTGGTTGCGGGTTCGAACCCCATTCTAGCACAATAGTTTTGATGTTGTAATTTTAGTAATAATCTTTAAAAAATGTTGTGAGAATCCAGGTTTGATTCCTCGTTACGCGGGCGAGAAACACTGGCTTTGACTAGTGCACTAATGTGCACCTTTGTTATTTTTTTGGTGCACTATTAACTATATCCTAATTTTTTAAGGTATATTTATATATATATTCACAAAAAAAAATCGATGTTAACGGGTGCACGTGCACCCTCACCGATACATATGGGTTCGTCCCTGAATGGGATAAGTTATCCCATATGCATGGAGAATAAGTTATCTTGAATAATCCTAAAACAACTAATTCCGAAATTAATTATGTTAAAATAACTATTTTCCTATCAAACCAATATTAAGAAAGATTATGTCAATATGAAATATGAATTAAGAATAGGTCAATCATTAGATAGTGGAACATAACACTTCATTTCCTTCCACATTATTATTGTTATCCAACCAAAGTCTAGCACAAGTTATGTTTGAGAATAATACTTTTTCAATGCAGGATATTCATAAGGTGGAGTGGTCAATCCACTTCTGCGGTACAAGATACTGTAATATTTATTAGGAATCTTCTTTCGGGCAATAGTTGGAAAATTCAATTTTAAGAGTTAAAACACATTTTATCAAAAATGACTAATCTAAATGCTAATTCTAACTTATATGGTTTGTGACAATATCTTCTCCGAACATGACAAATAATGACCCGTTCTTTCATTCTCAAGTTTCAGGTATAATTTCTACGCTTTTATTTCGATAGTAACACTTTTCATTTGCTTTCTCCACATCAATATTGGAGTAAGCTAGCTATAATTAAAATTCTGATAATATTTTCTTGTAACATTATGGGTGGGTTTTATATGGAGAAAAATATTTTTTAATTTTTCAATGTTTAAATATATATTTTTTTTTTTTTAGGAAAATAAGCTTCTTAAAAATAAGAAAACTCCCTATTTCATTCTGGTTCTATGGTGTTTTGCTAGATAATATTTTCTTGCTTACCTGTCAAACATTTAAAAATAAGCAAGAAATCACTTATTTTTTAAAATAACATTTTCTAGAAAATCATTTTCCTTTATACCAAATACCCTCTATATTAACCACCAGAGTTGACATAGTGGTTCGGCGCTATGTTCCTTAAGCAAGAGGTCGGGGGTTTGATTCCCGCCTCTGGCGAATGGAGCAAACTCTGTGGTCAGTTCCCTACCACAAAATGTGCTGACCGAGAAACGAAAGATTAGTCTCACGGCTGTCGGCTGTGGGATACCTTGGGAAACCAAAAAAAAAAAATACCCTCTATATTGAATAAAGTGTTTTTCAAAACTGAACTATTCCTTGAATATTGTGAAATCAAGAAAAAAGTTTAGGCTATCAGGCGGAAATATTTTCCTAGAAAATCTTTTCTTTGAAAATAAAATGTCTTTCGTATTTTGTTTTCAAATGATTGATAAATAGGCAAAAATAAAACTTTTATTTCACTAGCATTTATGTAATATCCTATTATCATAAATTATTGAGTAATTATAGCTGAAAAATGAAAAAAAATAAAATATATATATATATATAAAGGGATGAGACATTAGGCTAAGGGAAAAGGACATGGGGTGACCATTTTTTAAAAAAATGGACACAATTTGAAAAGAAGGACAAATGTAATCTGTTGGCTAAATTTAATTACCTTTTTTTAGCCATTTGACCCAATTGGGCACATGCAGTCTCTATACTCTATTGATACACTTTTATACCATATTGATACACTTTTATACCATATTGATACACTTTTATATTATATTGATACACTTTTTATAAAAGAGAAAGGAAATTCTATGCAAGTACATGCAGTCCCTATACCCAATTGATACTCTTTTATACCATATTAATACACTTTTATACTACATTGATACACTTGTAGTATCCATATATTCAATTGATACTCTCTTATACTAGATTAATACATTTTTAGAATGCATGTAAAAATTATATAGAGTCGTATAAAATATGTATCTAAATAATAATTGTAGTTAAAAATTGTATAGAATGTGTATATTTATTTTCTTTTTGATGCTTGACTTGTTTTATTTATAGTTCCTCTTTTGGACTTGCAATAATATCGGGGGTTGATTTTTGGATTTGAGAAATTGCAGTTGAACTATTGAAAAAAGTTGGAGTTAGGTTTTCCATTTTGTGTTTGAGTTGCATTATCTGCTCTTCAAAATCCTATGTATTTGTTTTGATCAAATAAAGTTTCTTATAGTAATTTCACATAACTTTTTTGATAGTCATTGTTATCATTCCATAAATATACATAATGTATGTTTCAACGTACAACAATTGTAGTTATGTTAATTTCAAAAAAGGAATAGATTTAAAAAAATAAATAAAAAAGTTGCGAAAAAAAGAGCATAAAAACAGTGAAAAAACACAAAAGAGCAGCGATTTTTTTTATAATAGAATGAAACATCAAATTAAAAAAAATGAAACATAAAAAAAACAGCAAGATTAAAAAAATAAAATGAACTAGCGTTTTTTTTTTTTTAAAAGAAAAAAGTGTGAAGTAACTGGCATGCAAAATAATCAATGGTTATAAAATAAAATTAGTTTAGTGACTGATTAGAGAGAATTAAATTATAGTGATTATTCAGTTGGAATTAGTTTTAGCGAGTGGACATGTTTGTCCTTTCCCCATAGGCTAAAGCCCAATTTACAAAAGAAAAGAAAAAAGGCCGTGCTTTTCTGCCCAATTCTTAATGGAATGAGATTTTAAAGAAGGGAAAAAAAATGTATATATACAATCTTAGTATTATCCCATATATACTTATTAGATAGTTTATTGTAATTTATAACATTATTTTTTCTTAATTATTGAATTGTATTTTTAATTGCAAGTTATAACAGATTTAAGTATTATTTATTTATTTATTTATTTTTATTTAAAAATTTCTTTTTAGATTTAATCTTATATTTATCCTAATACTCATATTTATCTATTAAAATATCAATATCCTAGATTACCGCATTAAAAGTGTAGGTTTTAACTTTTTTCAGAAAAACTTTTCATATACTTTACATTTTAATATATAATATTATTCTATATGTATCCTAATAGGTTTCATATTTATCTTTTAGATAACACTAGCATAGGTTAATGTGCAGTCTTAAAAGTGTAGGGTTTAACTATTTGTTGATTTCTGTATGTTTTTTTTTTATCTCAAGTAGTTTTTAAAAAATATATTTCAACTAAATTTTATGGGTATAAATTTAATATGTTTATTGCTTTTTTGATTGTGAAATCATAATCAATTAGTCGGAAGAATAGTAATTTAACTTTGAATTTTTATATATGAATTTGATATGTTTATTGATTTTTTTATTTTTTTTTAAATTTTAAAAAGTTTATTGAAATTTTTTTTCAAGTGTATATTTTCTATATTTTTTTTAATATGTTTCTTATGTTTGTTAGTCATCTTAAACAATTATTATTTGATGTATTCCGTAAAATGCTCATGATATTTTCTAAAACATGAATGAATATCTATTCATTAAAATATTTTTTTTTTTTTTTTATGATATTATATTATTTATATAGGAGTAAAAAGAGGAGAGATAATCTAAAAAAAAAAAAAATCCTTAAGAAGTGGAAACGTGTGATGTATTTTTTTTTGCCCACATTTCACTTCTCCGGTTTGAAAAAATAAATAAAATGTTTGATATGAAAACATTTTTTCAGCTTTTTTTAATAATATAATAATCTTCAATAACTAATTTAGAGATAAAATAGGAGTGGATGACATCTGTATGTAACAGTTTTTTATTTTTAAGGATAATTTCAGTTTCAATTTTTATATATAAATATTTTTTTTTTTAAAAGTAAAATCTGCTTTTTTTGCAATCTTATAAATATTGTTATAAGTTGCAATAAACAATGGGAAAAAGATGTATATATACAATCTTTGATTGTTTATTGCAACTTATAACAATATTTATAAGATTGCAAAAAATAGCAGATTTTACTTTTAAAAAATATTTTTTATATATAAAAATTAAAACTGAAATTATCCTTAAAAATAAAAAACTGTTACATACAGATTTCATCCACTCCTATTTTATCTTTAAATTAGTTATTGCAGATTATTATATTATTAAAAAAAACTAAAAAAAAAAACGTTTTCATATCAAACAGTTTATTTCCTTTTTCAAACCGGAGAAGTGAAATATGGGCAAAACATATATATATCACTCGTTTTCACTTCTTAAGGATTTTTTTTTTTGAGATTATCTCTCCTCTTTTTACTCCTATTTAAATAATATAATATCACAAAAAAATTAAAAAAATAATATTTTAAAGAATAGATATTCATTCAAGTTTTAGAAAATATCATGAGCATTTCACGGGATACATCCAATAATAATTGTTTAAGATGACTAACAAACATAAGAAACATATTAAAAAAATATAGAAAATATACACTTGAAAAAAAATTTCAATAAACTTTTTAAAATTTTAAAAAAATAAAAAAATCAATAAACATATCAAATTCATATATAAAAATACAAAGTTAAGTTACTATTCTTCCGATTAATTGATTATGATTTCACAATCAAAAAAGCAATAAACATATTAAATTTATACCCAAAAAAATATAGTTGAAATATATTTTTAAAAAACTACTTGAGATAATAAAAAAAACACAGAAATCAACAAATAGTTAAACCCTACACTTTTAAGACTACACGTTAACCTATGCTAGTGTTATCTAAAAGATAAATATGAAAGGATACATATAGAATAATATTATATATTAAAATGTAAAGCATATGAAAAGTTTTTCTAAAAAAGTTAAAACCTACACTTTTAATGCGGTAATCTAGGATATTGATATTTTAATAGATAAATATGAGTATTAGAATAAATATAAGATTAAATCTAAAAAGAAATTTTTAAATAAAAATAAATAAATAAATAAATAAATAATACTTAAATCTGTTATAACTTGCAATTAAAAATACAATTCAATAATTAAGAAAAAACAGTGTTATAAGTTGCAATAAACTATCTAATAAGTATATATGTGATAATAAGGGGCTTTGCCCATTTATCTTTTAAAAGAGATACTTTCTCCGTTTAAAAAAGAATGATCTATTTTGACTTGACATAAAGTTTAAGAAAATAAAGAAGACTTTTGAATCTTGTGGCCTTAAATTAAAGTTGTGTCAAATGTACCAAAATGCCCTTTAATCTTGTGGTCCTAAACATGTCATGTGGAAAGTTGAAATTAAAGTATTGCCAAAAAGGGAAAGGGATCATTCTTTTTTAAACGGACTAATAAGGAAAGTAGGTCATTTTTTTTAAATGGAGGGAGTATTAAAGATTAGTAAGGTAGTAGTGTTTCTGGCTAAACTCACGCGAAGCAGGAAAAGAATGAACATATTGTTCGTCCAGTGAAAGTCATCAAAACAGAGGGATTTTGATCACAAATTTTTTTCGAGCTTAAGGTAAACTCATTTCTATATTTTCATCGTGATTTTTAGTCTTGCTAATTTATTTTGGGTATTAAAATTTAATTGTTAAAGACAAGAATAATGGATCATAAGGGTTGTTTTGGATGCAAAATAGGATAAATTGGAAGTTATCCAGAAATTCTAAGGTTGAATAATTTGAAGTAGTATTATTTTAGCCTAGACCAAGAAATTATGATATGATTATAGATTTGATCCAAGAAAGCGATACGAATCATTCGAGGTGACAAATTTGGTATTTCGACAAGAGTACTGTGAGTAGTAATCTTACCATAATTTGTGTTTCTTAAATTGCATATTTATACATGTTTTTAGTGAAAACAAGAGTTATTGAATGCTTTGAAAATTTGCACGCGGGACAAGTTCTTTACTTGATATAATATTGAAATGGTTATTTGAGATATGATATTATTACTGTAAATATTCTTCACTTACATGAAAAATAAGTATTTTGACATGTGTTTTTATTCAAGTTTACATGTAACATGATTTGATATGAACTTTAAATGATATGTACTATTATGAAAAATGCTTTCATATGAATATCCTATTGTTTATAAAGAAGGTACAAACGGGAGTAGACCTTGATTTGAATCCCGTAGCTAACGACGGGATCGTTAGACCTGGTGCACCTTGTATTTAATAATTACTGTTACAATCCTCTCAAGTGGGAAGTTAGAACTAGCATACTGTTACTGATCTCCCTCGAGTAGGGACCTTCTGATATGATATTTGACTCTTTTATGAGGGGTCCACTGTTATTAGCTATTCTTGAAGTAGAATGCTGCACTGATTACATGATTCATTCTTGAAAACCTCCCAAATATGTAGTATTTGATATTATATAATGCTTATTGAGTTTATTTCTGAACTATTGGTTCATTTTGCTTACATGAAACAAAAGTTACTGTTTTCTGAAAGGGCATATATTTCATGATGTTTTATGACTTGTCCCCATTAAAACGGTTATGGTTAAGTGTTATTACTCATTGAGCTAGCGTCTCACTCCTCGCTATTATTTTTGAGAGAACGGAGGTGACGGTGAGGATCTCGTTGGCTAGAGAATTCGAGTAGCATAATTCTGGTGAGCCCCGCATTTGTTCGCGTAGGCAGGAGTTTATTTATTTATTTATTTATTTATTATGTTCTATTTCTTGCAAACTCTTAGAGTCGCTCCATAGTCATGTCTTTAGAGCTTTGAGTATTCTTTCATTATTTTTGTACTTGTGGCGTATTTGACTTTCTCTCGTGTTTGAAGATGAATTTCGTATTGTTAATTGGTGGTATTGGTGCAATTGTTGAGGATTTTGGTGAATTGTGTTGGTGTTGATGTGTTGGTTGTAATGTTGGGTTATATTGTTGTGGATCTGAGACAGGAAATTTTCTTGTTAGGCCCCAAAACAGAGGAATCTCTACCCGATTTTCTGTAGAATTGTGACGCTTGCTTTGGAGTCCTAAACTCCTTAGCGTCGGTCATGATCCTCTTTTGGGTCGTGACAATTTATATGTAATTTAGTAAAAATATTATAAAAGTGGGAGGGTGGTTATAAAGCCTAGGGGGCAGGATGGGAAGCGGTAGTAGTTGGGTGGCGGTGGGTGGGTAGGAGGATACAATTAAGGTTGTTCATGCTTTGGTTAAAAAAATAAATAGATCTGCGAATCAAATCAAACCGACATTTGATTTAATTTGATTTAAAATTTTTAAAAATCAACAATATTTAATTTATGTTTTGATTTTACTAAAAAATAATCGAATAAATAATTAAATCGAACCGATAAAATATATACATAAATTTTATAATTATTTGAATATATGATAGTAGTTTTTCATAAATAATTATAGATATTTTGTATTTCTTAATTATTAATTTAATTTTAGTCTACTTCTTTCACATGCAGTACAACACTTTTAAGTTTCATTTCTTGAAAAACATGGCCCAAAACCCACACTCTAAATCTAATTGTCTATATACGGTGTCGTATATTATCGATTTTTAATTTTCTAAGACATCCATCTACTCTTCGATGCTTTGCTCCTTTGATTTTTGTGGGGTTAGCTATTCTATTTAAAGTTGTATGTTAGTTTTCTAGATGTTAGACATATGATGTAGCCTCTATATTTATGAAACTTAAACATGATAAAACATCGGAATAGTAATGAAAAATTCGTTGTGATAGTAAAGAGAAATTCGTTGATCCCTAATGTTCATTTGAAATAGTTGTCTCATGTCTCTGTTATTTTACTATTATCAATGTATCATTAGCTAGTTAAAAGCTGAAAAATCAAATCATATCAAACCAAACTGATGGTTTCTATTTTATTTGGTTTAGTTTGGTTTTAGAAATTAAAAAATCGATTAAATTGATTTGATTTTGATTTTAATAAAACATTGAACCATGAACACCGCTAGATACAATAAACATCAAAAGTCACCTATAGAAATTGTTTTCCCTACTTTCTGAAGTCATTTTCCTCATTTTTAAGGAACTTGTTTTCCTAGAGAAAATGTTTTATGAAAATTTGCCCATCCAAACGTGAAAAAATAAGAAAATATTTTTCAAAAAATATTTTTGTCCACACCAAACACACCCTATATATTTGTTTTTTCTGTATATTTATATCTAAAAATTACATAAACTCACTTGTTATGTTTCATTTATTACAAAATATCCCATATCCCCCAAACATATTATATTTATACCACTTTTTTAATTTCTCTCTCATAAATTACATATACATACAAACCTTTTTTTTACTTTCACCAAATCTTCCCCCAAAGTACGGCTAAACCCCCTTTTTACGTTCACTGTTTCTCCCCAAAAAGTACAACTACAATCAAGCGACAGTTTCCAAGTTTGAAATCAATCGTGTATCTGTCCAACTCCTAGTCAAGGGTATTCAATTTCAACTTAATCTTCTTCAATTTCAACTGAATCTTCTTTTAACATTCTAAATGTTTAATTTTTGAGTATTGTTAAGAAAAAATTTCATTACATAGTTGAAATTTTCGAGAATTTTCAAACAAGATTTTGTTGCATGTTTTGATTTACTAATTTTATGGGTTTCTACTTTACCAAATTATAGTTTAATCATCTGCATTTTTCTTTTTTAAAAAATAAATAAAAAAATCTTCTATTTGAAGTAATAAAGTAGCAACTTAGTACTTTGTTAATGGAGGATTCTCCTTCCTTTAGTTTAGGATTAACTCAGCTAGATAATAACGAGACAATAAATTCGCTAGTTGATGTCGTTCCCGTAGTATTTGATAATGAGGAACCTAACTTTGATGAAAACAAATAAAGAAATCTTAACGACCCCATCAGAATGAAAAAGATTATTAAAGCATCAAATTCAAGGTCGAAAAAAGAAATTGAAGAATCATCAAGAAAATTAAAAAAAAAGGATAATGGTCGGCCTCGTTTACCAAAGGTATTTCATCTTTTATAATATTTTTTGTTATTGGTATATTGTGTTTTTTGAAAATGGTATTTAACTGTTGTGATTGTTTATTGGAGTTATGAAGTTAAGTGTGAAAATTGGATGTGCAAATACAAAATTACTTTGTGTATATATTGTGCATATACATTTTTGTTGATGCTATTGGTTTGAACACCTTGATTTTTGTAGTTCATATACATATGTGGTTACTGCTTGTATCTATTAGTAAGTATGTATGTGTTATACACATACATTATTCCTTTTATGTTGTTGAACATATACATAAATTCTATTATGTGTGTTTTGATGCATTGAATATTTATATTTGTATATGTAAATCATATTTATATATGAGTTATTTTTTGTTGTGTATACTGTTTTTGAGGTAAAAAATATTACATCTGTATGTGTAATTCATATACAAAAGAGTTGTATTTGTTTTATTTTCTTGTGTATTGTTGTGTTTATATACATCTAACGTATGTATATTTAATAGATATACATATGTTACCATGTGTTTAAGGTTATGAATAGTACCTATGTATATTTCTAACACATATATGTCATGTGTTGTTATATGTGTAATTAAATGCCTTGTTTATATTCATGATTTTTTATGTAATGTCCGTATAATCGTTCATGTGTTAGATGTTGTTAGATGTGTAATGAAATAACTAGTTGTTATGTACAATATATGTTTTGACCATATAGGCTCACATATTATGTGTTCTTCATTTCCAATAGGGTATGAAATACCGGATAAAAAATATTCCTGCGCATTCTTTGCATTTCGGTAGTTATTGCAACCGCGTATTTGGTTCAGATATAAAGAATTGTGCTGGTGAAGAAGCTTACAATCTTTTTCGTCAAACAATCTTTGGGTCCTTTCTGGACATTCTCCAGTATAATTTTCAGGGTCAGATTTCCCAATGTATACTTATGCTTGAGTTAGAGCAAGGAAATCCGGATGAAATTCACGTTTACGTGCAGGAAACCATTTGAAGTTTACTATTTCGGAGTTCGCTTTAATATCTAGACTTAAATGTACTGGGAACATTGAGGAACACCTGTATACTCATTCATCTAAGTTCGTATTAATGGCGAAGTATTTTCCAAGTTCAAAACATACTGTCAAAAAGTGTATTTTTGTACAACGATTCAAGGCGAGAAATTTCGACAACAACACCGATGCTTTGAACATGTCCATCCTATACTTTATTCATACCTTTTTATTTTCACAAGTACGTGATGCTACTATTAGCCGATCGGACTTTGTGATGGTGGAGGATGACAGGTATGAATAATTTCCATGGGGAAAGGCTTTTTTTCAAAAGATGATTGCAACATGGAGACAAGATTTTTTTGTTCAAAAACAGCTATACTCTATTGGAGGAATGCCTCATGTGTTGAATGTTTGGATGTATGAATGTTGTTCTGAGGTAGACAGTACTATAGCTGAGCGTGTCGGTAATGTAATTCCAAGAATTTTTAATTGGAAGGTAGTTGGGATTAAGGTCAAGTATGAGAAGCTCATGGCCGGTATGTTCAACAAGGTAAACATTTAGTACTACATTTTGAGTTAAAATTTGTATTTCACTCTGCTGACTTTCCGGTGAATCTTAATGTACCCATTTTTTTTTATGTTTAACAGTTTGTGTACACTAATTTACGACCAACTCATGAAGAAGTACAAAGACTTGATTTGCCAACGATCGACGACGTTGAATTAAATAATGATGAATCTGCCTTATCACATGATACTTATCCAGATCATAGTGGTAAAAGGTAAAAGATACGCTGTCGACATACATACTCAATCGGACATGGACCATCAAGGTTTTGAAGATTTCAGTACTATTCCCCCACCTGAAATCCTAATGAAGGCAGGTCTGAATACTCATGCATCAGCATCGCAACCTACGAAGAAGAGGAGGACAATCCGATTTGATACTACAACTATTCCTATGCAAGATAACGAGAAAACTCCACCGTCTGTTTCAGGAAAAAGTATGCCAATAGATCAATCATGGACTTCTGATTCACAACATCTTGATGCACCGACGCTAACTCCATCATCATTCAGCAAGTCAGGTCATCAGGACAGGTCTGACCAAAAGTGGAATGAGTTGAAGTTCTTCTTACAGTCTTATGTAAGTTTCTGCATATAGCAAACACTATGTACAATTAAATTGTAGAAACATTATCAAATTTGTTATTTTTTTATTTGCAGGTTGACCAAAAATTCACCTTCATTCACAAAGTAATGGGTAAACAACATGAAGAATCAAATGACAAAAGAAATAAATAACACACAGAACTTTTGAGCATGCTGAAACACATCAAACACACCCATGAAATGATAAATTTAACTGATTTTACTTATCACAATTAATGATTTTTGTATTTAACTATTGAAGTACATTCGTGCCATTATCATTTTTGATATACATCACAATTTTCTATAATATTGATATACATCATAAATTGTTGATAGAATTTTTTATTTTAATTTCGTTCAGAATTGTTCCCTTACATAAAATACTTAATTGTACATAAATAGGTTGTTGATTAATCAAACTTCAAATGTTAATACGATACGGTTATGGATGTTACAAAATACACACACTCACTTATGTATATATCTAAATATACATAAAATACACACACAGAGTCATTTATATATCCTAATATATGTCATCTCTATCTTGTACATCTAAGTTATGTATATTGTTCAATATACATAACTTTGTTATGTATATGTAGATTATATACATAACACTGTAGTGTATTTTTAATAACATACATAAGTTTGTGGTCTATAGTACCCATCATACAAGCCCATCTTATCAACATTTCTAACTCATTCACACATAATCAATTATCTATGTTGGATGAATCCAATATTATATTTGTTAATCTACATTTGGGCATAAAAGACCTCATTCATTGTAAATTTTTTTTCACTTTTTTTTTTTTTCATAAAATAGCAACAGGATCAACAAGATCAAGATGTGGAATGTTTACAAAAAGAAGATGTTCCATCAAAAGAACAGGTTGTTCATACGAATTTCTTTTCAACAAATGCAGACTATGCAAAAATGATATGTTTTTATAACTATGCATTTTTTTATTTTCCTATGTTGATGTTGTTCTTACACATATGTAATTCTAATTTCATAAGGATGATGAACTTGGACGGTTTACAATTGAGGGTGTTCCATCAATAGACAATTTCGAAGAGATAGATATCGTCACTAGTTCGAAAGATAAAGGAAAAAAGGTATTTTTTACAAAATGACTTTTTTTCAAGTGAGATATTGATATTAAATCTATACACACACAGTCATGTATATATTCAAATACATTTCATCTATGTTTTGTACATTAAACAAGTTAAATAATAAAGTTATATATATTTTTTAATATACATAGTTGTGTTATGTATATCAATTTTTCATACATAACTATGTAGTTAATATTTTATAAATAACATAAATATTTTTTGTATAATTGACAACATACTATACTATGTAGTACATTTTTATAACTTATTTAACAATAATAATTTATTTATTGTATTTTTCCAAACAACACCTACAACATCAACAAGATTATGATGTGGAATGTTTACAACAGGAACATGTTCCACCAAAAGAGCAGGTTGATATAGAATTTTTTTCAACAGCGGAACAAAAATAAAAAAGGTATTTTTTACAAAAAGGCAATTTCACATAGTTAGTTTCATAGTTTGTATTAAAGAAAAAATTAAAATAAAACTTAGATTAGTTTCTTGTGTATGTTGACTGATGTTATCGATAGTTATATTTGTTATTAGTTTGTATATGTCATTTTTTTATACATATATGTTTATAATATACATAGTTAACGCCTCAAAAAAGGAAACATCATCATAACCATTCGATACACATTTAAAATATTTTTGGTTCTCGACCACATAAATAAATCATTGCACCCAGAATCTGCTCATGATAAAATGTGCAAAAACCTTTTGAGGTTGGATATATCTCATAGTATAAAAGTTATTATTTCGTAAAAATACATTTATTTAGTTTTGTATATATATTTTTTTATATATAATAGGATTTTGAAGGATTTAGTTTGGATGTTGGAACTTCCACATT
This sequence comes from Capsicum pubescens, assembly GCA_030864215.1. Classification (NCBI taxonomy): domain Eukaryota; kingdom Viridiplantae; phylum Streptophyta; class Magnoliopsida; order Solanales; family Solanaceae; genus Capsicum; species Capsicum pubescens. The sequence goes on from CM061538.1 coordinate 264,931,565, forward strand.
AGATGCGCAGGTCGAAGAAATGGTGAATCAGGAACTGGAGGATATTGGAACTGCCACATTGAATGCTCTTGTCGATGCAGTTGTAAATTAGAATCTGGATTACTCTAAAGTTCAAAATCCTATGACTGAGAATATCCGTGAAGATCATTCGGTAAATACATAAAGTGAATTTTTTCATAATTGTAGTGTCAACTTTTATAGTCAATTTTTTTTCTTTACAAACATGTTTAAAGAAAACTTACATTATATACATTTAATTATCTATATAGGATGAATACTTGAGTACATTTCAGAATCTTCTCAATTAGAGATAGATGCTATAATGCAAGATTTGACAGCACCGGTAGATGATATTCCACTTGAAGTTGTTAAACCGATGGATAAAATAGTTAACTTGCATTCCCTATCTGATAGCCAGATTTCATCAAATTATCCTGATTCAGTTGTTGCGGCTCATCTAGTTGCAAAAACTCCTGCTAAACGAATCAGGACTAGGTCCAGAATTTTTAAGTCACCATACACGAGTGACTTTGCATCTGGTTCAAAGGCCCTAGAGGATGAAAGCACAGAATTCAAACAAACATTTGCATTTGAAGGTTATGGAATATCAGACGATATGCCAAGTTCTATCATTGAAGAGTACAAGAAATGGGTTCTTGAGGGTCTGTTGAAGTTTCATTCAAAAAAGTGAGCTCTAACAATACAAATATTATTTTATTTCATGAATATGCATGTACAATTTACACATTTTTTTAATACAATTATGCAACTTTTTATAGGAAAATGAATGATGAACACTACAAAGCAAAGGCATCTTCCCTTGAAATTCAGCAATATGATTTTGTTGTTGCTCATGCTCGTTCTAAAAATTAGTTTTACTTGATGTCGCCGAAAAAATCATGCTGGAATGATGAGGTATTTTTAATTTGAATATTACCTTTTAAAAATTTTCATACATACATACAAATATTGACATCTTATTCATATTACACTTACAAAGAATGTGTTAGAGTTTGAAAACATTGATATTTGTAGTTCATATACACATGTTCTACACGTGAAGAACATATAGTTAAATATTATATTTATTTGTTATGTTGTGTATTGTTATGTACATATACATATAACATTTTTATAGTAAATATATATACATATATTACCATCTGTTTAAGATTATGAACATTACCTATGTATATTTCAAACGAATACATGATTCATACATATCGTTATCTGTTTAATGAAATGTCTTATTTATATTCATCATTTCTTATGTATTGTTCATATACACGTCTATGTATTAGATGCTGTTAGCTGTGTAATGCAATTACTAGTTGTAACGTACATAAAATATTTTAACAATATTGGCTCACATATTATGTGTTCTTTAATTTCCAATAGAATATGAAATATCGGATAAAAAAAATATTTTTGCACATTGTTTGTATATGTTGGATTCATTATATGTATGTGCAGAATTGCAATGAATAACTATATGTATGTGCAGATTCATTATATACACATGTGGTTAATGGTTGTACGTATTAGTAAGTATGTATATGTTCTACACATACATTGTTCTTTTAATGTTGTACTATGTTTTCATGCATTGAATATGTACATGTAAATCATATATATATGAGTTGTTTTTTATTTTTAATAGTGTTTTTCAGGTAAAAAATGTTAAATATGTATGTGAAGAACATATACATAAATGTAATATTTGTTTGTTATGTTGTGTATTGTTATGTACATGTACATATAAAATTTGTATATAAAATATATATACATATAGTACCATCTGGTTAAGGTAATGACATTACCTACGTATATTTCAAATAAATTCATGACTGATATATATCGTTAACTGTGTAATGAAATTTATTGCTTATATTCATTAGTTTTTATGTATTGTTCATATACACGTCTATGTACTAGATGTGTAATGCAATTACTAGTTGTAACGTACATAAAATGTTTTAACCATATTGGCTCACATATTATGTGTTCTTAATTTTTAATATGGTATGAAATACCGGATAAAAAAATATTCCTGCGCATTCTTTGTATATGTAGTATTCATTAGATGTACGTACAGAATTACAATGAATAACTATATGTATGTGCAGATTCATTATATACCTGTGCGGATTAAAATATTTTATCGTAACTTCCTCCAAGTTATATATATTAACTCTACAATTATGTTTACTTTTTTTTTTAACTATTATTACTGTCTGTATACATATATAAATATGTTCACATTGTACATCAACATAATGCCTCTTCTTTGTATTTTAATTTTGTAGCATATTGATGTGGTATTTTATTACTTACGCAAGAAATTAAAATTACGGACTGATTAAGAATACCGATTTACCACAACAAACTGCTTTTTCAAGAATTATGTTGAGAAGACATACCATAGATATTATCCTAATGATTCAGACACTGTACTTTTTACTCAACAGGATTATGTTGAGTCTGTAGTTATGGCTGACAACGAAAATGAAGTAAACAACATAATCAAGGGATTTTCAATACTAGCTGGGTTACCCTGGCACCTTGTTGATGAGGTGTATATTCCAATGAACTGCAATTAGAATTTTCACTGGGTGTTAGCTGTTATAGCTCTAAAATATAAACGTATACGCGTCTATGATTCGCTGTTCAACCTAAGAAATATGGACTCATCCCCCGAGATTCAAAAGTTGGCGGTGATGCTCCCAACCTTCTTGTCTGATAGTGAATTTTTTGAACAAATATTCCGTACAGATTGGCCAAACCTTGAGGCATACAGGAATAAACTGATTGATACGACACAGTTACTGAATACCAATCCATTTGAGGTTGAGTTTGTGCAAAATATTACTCAACAAGATTGTGATAGTCTATAAGTAATCTGCACTTAGTGTTTTCTTAAATATTATTTTACAATGTGTTAGAATAATATAATGTGTTTATTTTTTCATGACAGAGACTGCGGAGTTTTTGTTGCTGGATATGCAAAATACATAAGCGAAGAAATGTCATCCCATCAGTTGGTTTTGAAGCGGCATACCATCGTATGCGATACACATCTCTCCTTAGAAATTATGGTTTTCAGAAAGCAAAAAAGGGTTATGTCAGTGAGAATGAAGACCCTCCAAGACCAAGGCCAACAAAACACTCAATTCCTGATGAAATGGCCACTGTTAGAATTGGGTAGGAGGACAGTATATTATGATTTATAAAATGTTTACTAATGTGGCTTTTGTTTGGAATGTTGCATTTTCAACAACTTTAGATTTTTTCTTATTATAAATTTGTTTTTACAGTTTTTTTAAGCAATGTTTATGGATTAATGATAAAAATTTCTTTACTTATTATTGTTTTGTGAACATGATTTGTCGTTCTATATTTATTTTTGAAATAATCTACATATACATATGTATACTAAATAATACTGATAACCAAATGCTTACAAACCATATTTCTTTTATACAAATAACATATCATTTATGTTTATGTTTTTATTCTTTTAAATATGTACGACTACGTATACGTATACAAATTGTATACCGATGATGTCATATGTATATTATAGGCTTATTGCATTATTAAACTATTGTATTATTTGTTGTGTGTATAATTGTTATCTTATGCGTATAAAGAACAAACCAAATTAACTTCCTAATTGAGTGTATATGTAGTAATATACACAACACAATCTTATGCTTATAAAGAACAAACCAAATTAGCTTCCTGATTGAGTGTATATGTAGTAATATACACAGATACACAGGAATATCTTATGCTTATAAAGCCCAAACCAAATTAGCTTCCTGATTGAGTGTATATGTAGTAACATATACAAATACACAACACTATCTTATGCTTATAAAGCACAAACCAAATTATCTTTCTGATTGAGTGTATATGTAGTAATATACACAGTACTCTATTCTACAAAACATATTTCTTCATTTCAATGTATAAAAACTTAGTATATTTTTGTTCCTTCGTGAATGTGTGTATATGTCAACATATACATATTATTTATACTTTCATTCTTATGCCTAAATATAATTTTTAGAATGCATTTACATGTCAACTACACTGCATTTAGTCTTAATAATCTTATAAATGTCGGAATGCTCATAGAATATTATTCAACACCACTCATCATAGTTTTATACCTCGAATCATTCATATATAACATGTCTATAAAGATTTTTTTGTGTTCATACTTTTGAGTTATTCATTTTACACAGACAAAAAATGATTTCATGTATATCTAGTCATATACATGCAATATTTTGTCACTTGTAGTCAATTCCTATATAATAACTACAAACTCATAATTTACATATCCATCTGATGATAGGCGAATTTACGCGCCTATATCAATATATTTTGCCCATATTTTAGCCTAGTTTTGAGAACAAATTATATATTTCATGCACTTTTAGTCCTTTTTCCTGTAAATGAGCTAACGAACATGATTAGTAAAGTTTCAGGTATAAATGATGCATAATTCAGCATTTTATGGCTTACTTGACGCTAAAGAAAGCTCACGAAGGAAGGGAAGGGAGTTTACACGCCTAAGGACCAAAACTGCTGCATGGAAAATCTGTCCCGGGCTAAAACAGCATTTCTGAAGACTTTGGGGGACCAAAACTGCTGCATGAAAAATCTGTCCCGGGCTAAAACAGCAATTCCGAAGACTTTGGGGACTTACAGACACAAAGCTGGATTTTGACAATGATACATTAACCTAGTACAATTAGGTTATGTATTTCATTATTTTATTTGGATTATGATAATGTTACATTAACCTAGTACAATTGGGTTAAGTATTACATTAGCCTAGTAGGATTTGGTTAGATATTTCATTAGCTTAGTAGGAGTAGGATATGGGTATTATAAATACCCTATCATGCGAGAGATTTTAGAGAATAAGGAGGGAGGAAGGAGGGAGAACACAATACTTCCTTCCATCCCTCTCATCTTCTCTCATCTTCTATTCCTCTATTATTCTACACTACAAACAATTCTACAACTCTTCTAATCTTTTTATTAATTCTAGTTTTCTTCTTCCATACATCTATTCTTAATTTCCGCAACAAGAGAATCGTTACTTTGCTAAGGAATTCACGCCTCACGCCTACCACTTACGCTACACGAAATTACTCAATCTTGTGGTATAACAACAATGTCAATCGTGATCTCCTTCGCATTCATGGGTAACTAAACTTCTTTGTTGGGGTTATGGAAGCCGAATGAGTTACTATCTATTGCTGTGAGTTTGTGAGTTCGAGGCACGTATATTGCTTATATCATTATTCTCTTCATCTTAATCTACATTCTTTGCGGTTGCAAACGCAAGAATACGCCAGTCTAACATTTAACTTGTTCGAGAGAAAAGTTATTTGTCTGGAAAAGAGATAATGTCAAGGTAGTAGGACACCCTTTCCTATTAAAAAGCTAGTGCCGTAACTGGACTAACCTCTTGGAGAATTCGTACCGTTAGATACGCTTTAAGCTCGAGAGAGTTAAAGTGAAATAGTCCTTGTTTAGGTCGAGAGACGCTTGGATTTACCATCGACTACAATCCTCTATAAGCAATTGCATGTCAGAATTCTACACACTCATAGCCAATAGAGACGTATACCTCAGAAGGTGGACATAACCCCAACGCCTAAATTCTCATTGTTTACAACCAACGTAACATTCTTTCTCTTTTTACTTTGCTATTGCCGTTTTTAGATCTTATTTTGTTCACATTACTTGCAAGAAAAGAATCCCCCCTTTTTACGAGACTTGCACTAAAAGTCTAGTAATCTTTACTTACTTGTTGACCAAGCTATTCCCTGTGGGATCGATACCCAACCCAGTTGGGTTCTATATTTGCTAACGACCGCTTTACACTCCTACGAGAGCTGTAGATTGAGCGTTATCACCATCTTATAAGCTTTCAACATACATACAGTCTTATAAGCTACATACATTTAAATATGATTTGTTTGTCATTAATAAGACATATTTATCAACAAATAAAAACAACTACACAAAAAAATATGAGCAAAAAATGGCAAACTATACCTGATCATTGATGTCTTTAACTTAGTAAACAAATACTTAACTTTCTTTTTGCTAATTTGAATGTTAAAATTTCAAACTAAATCTGACAATTGCTGCGATTAACTCAACAAACAAATACTTACAAAATAATAAAAATACTTAATACCAGTAAACAAATATACATAAAAAATTGAGCGTTAAATTGACCAAAATCAAGCATAAACTGAACAAAAATCTTACTTATTTCAATGTTAAAATAGCAAATAAAAACTGTTTACTGACTTCATTTCTAAAAAACGGCAAACGATAATCGAGTGATTAATCTTCAAGAGTCAACAAAAACTAAAACTTAATTCTCTTTTGGAAAGAAACTGCAGGAACGCCTATTGTGTCCTTCATGTCCACAACGTCCGCAATGATTTGTGGTTGATGAAAGTGTTTCGCTCTATTTTTTCTTTCGTCCTTTCTTCGGCCTTCCTGAAAGTCTTTTGAATATTGGGGGCAACACTTCTTCCTCAGCTACACTATTAGGAACATTCCAGTCTGTCCTATCTGGCATCGGAATGATTGGAACTTCATAAGTCTTCACCAAAATAGCTGATTTGTAGTATTTGATGATAGGCGAATTTACGCGCCTATATCAATATATTTTGCTCATATTTTAGCCTAGTTTTGAGAACAAATTATATATTTCATGCACTTTTAGTCCTTTTTCCTGTAAATGAGCTAACGAACATGATTAGTAAAGTTTCAGGTATAAATGATGCATAATTCAGCATTTTATGGCTTACTTGACGCTAAAGAAAGCTCACGAAGAAAGGGAAGGGAGTTTACACGCCTAAGGACCAAAACTGCTGCATGGAAAATCTGTCCCGGGCTAAAACAGCATTCCTGAAGACTTTGGGGGACCAAAACTGCTGCATGGAAAATCTGTCCCGGGCTAAAACAGCAATTCTGAACACTTTGGGGACTTACAGACACAAAGCTGGATTTTGACAATGATACATTAACCTAGTACAATTAGGTTATGTATTTCATTATTTTAAGTGGATTATGATAATGTTACCTTAACCTAGTACATTTGGGTTAAGGATTTCATTAGTCTAATAGGATTTGGTTATTTATTTCATTAGCTTAGTAGGATTAGGATATGGGTATTATAAATACCCTATCATGCTTGAGATTTTAGAGATGAAGGAGGGAGGAAGGAGGGAGAACACAATACTTCCTTCCATCCCTCTCATCTTCTCTCATCTTCTATCATCTTTTTACATCTTCACACATCTGCTACTCCTCTCTTATTCTACACTACAAACAATTCTACAACTCTTCTACTCTTTCCATCAATTCTATTTTCGTCTATTCTTATATTCTTAAATTCTGCAACAAGAGAAACGTTACTCTACAAGAAATCACACCTAACGCCTACCACTCTTGTGCTACACGAAATTGATCATTATTGTGGTATAATAACAATGTCAATTGTGGTTTTCTTCGCATTCATGGGTAACTAAACCTCTCTGTTGGGGTTATGGAAGCCGTATGAGATACTATCTATTGCTGTGAGTTTGTGAGTTCCAGGCACGTATATTGCTTATATCATTATTCTCTTCATCTTAATCTACATTCTTTGCGGTTGCAAACGCAAGAATACGCCAGTCTAACATTTAACTTGTTCGAGAGAAAAGTTATTTGTCTGGAAAAGAGATAATGTCAAGGTAGTAGGACACCCTTTCCTATTAAAAAGCTAGTGCCGTAACTGGACTAACCTCTTGGAGAATTCGTACCGTTAGACACGCTTTAAGCTCGAGAGAGTTAAAGTGAAATAATCCTTGTTTAGGTCGAAAGACGCTTGGATTTACCATCGAATACAATTCTCTATAAGCAGTTGCATGCCAGAATTCTACACACTCATAGCCAATAGAGACGTATACCTCAGAAGGTGGACATAACCCCAACTTCTCAATTCTCATTGTTTACATCTCACTAAAACATTCTTTCTCTTTTTACTTTGCTATTGCCATTTTTAGATCTTATTTTGTTCACATTACTTGCAAGAAAAGAATCCCCCCTTTTTACGAGACTTGCACTAAAAGTCTAGTAATCTTTATTTACTTGTTGACCAAGCTATTCCCTGTGGGATCGATACCCAACCCAGTTGGGTTCTATATTTGCTAACGACCGCTTTACACTCCTACGAGAGCTGTAGATTGAGCGTTATCAGTATTCAGAACAATATGGATCAAATTCCTTTACATATTTAGACTTCAATACGACAATAGCGTGAGCACAAGGTATTTGATCTATTTGGAACCTCGCACAGCTGCATGACTCACTTTCAAGGTCGACAATGTATCTTCGTCCAGATTCATAAACTGAATATATATACGGTGAGGACGCCTTAACCTGAAGAGAATAAAAAATACATACATTAAACTTTATCAGTAATTATTATTTCATTTTGAAAAAAAAAATATTTACTGTGATTATAACAATACATATAATTGCATAGTAAAAACTCACAAAAAATGACACATACCGTCATCCTCAACGCTTTCATACCATTGAGAGTTAAGATATCATCAAATCTACGACCCAACGTAGTACTTGTATATGAAGCCATCTCACTGTTTTTACAGTTCCAAGATCCAAATAAAATTCGCACCTCTTCTAAGAATTCATATATTGACAATTTTTCGGCCTCCACCAAACACCCATTAATACACTCAACAATATTCGAAGTCATCATCCGACCTCTGTTTACTGGTGAATGACACCTACTCCACTTTTCATATCCAGCTTCTTGTAGATATTTTTTCACTCTCGAATCAGCTTTTTCAATCTTTTTCATTAGGTAGTCAAAATTCTCTTTTCGATAAGCCTTGGCCATTGAATAATACAAATCACTAATACTTTCTTTGCTTTTTCGAAAGTAACCACAAATATTTTTCCAGAGATGCCAAATACATGCAAGGTGTGGGACATTTGGATATACAACACTAACTGCTTTGATGATACTTTCATTACGATCAAAGACAAAACACATGTTGTCACGTTCTCCAAAAGCAGCTTTGAATTGGTTGAAAAACCATGACCATGAGCTGTCATTTTCTATATCCACAACTCCGTATGCAAGCGGTAAAATGCATCCTAATTTACGTATAAACTATATTAATATTGATAAGTTGTCAAAACTAATTTGTTATACTACAACATATATTTTACAATGAAATACAAAGTCTAAACAAATATAAATAGAAAATACCATACCTGCACCGTCGAGTGTACTTGCTGAAAGAAAAGTCCCTTGATATGGTCCACTTAAATGCGCACCATCAACAACTACGACGGATCTACAAAACTCAAAACCCCTTATCATTGGATGCAATGCTATAAAAAGATACATAAATCGATTATCCCAAAACTTATGCATTGCAATGTGTGAATTTGGATAGACATTATTCAACATATATATGTATCTCGGCATCTGTCTATACCCATCAGCTGGACTGCCTCTAAGCATCGCTATGGCGTGCTCCTTTGCACGTCATGCCTTCATATAGTTTATATCAACACCATATACAACTTTCATTTCTTCCATGATGTCTCCCAGTGTGTACTTTCTTTTATAGTTAACTAATTTAGGAGCCGCGAATTCACACACAAAAGCAGTAGTCGCCATAATATTCTTCAGAACCCTATCACTCAAACGACATGAATGTTTTGGATTAAATCTCCTGATGATAAAAACATCTGTTTTTTTATAGCTAGATGTTTTCAACATCCATTCACAATCCTCATTATGGCATCGGGGAAAATAGCTGCAATACGTAGTAACATATACTATAATAAATTTTTGTGGATGTTCATAACACTTCAATGTTACTAATCAGAGAAACTATAACAAAACCAGAAAAAAAGATATACAAAACACCTAACTTTTTATGGATATAAAACACTTTTATATATTACACGCCAGAATAACATTGATTTTATTCCACAATTACAACATATACATTTTTTATAAGTCATCAGATAAAATTTTAAAAAAAGGTTATGCATATAAACTCTCTCAAATGTTTAAAATGTTTATACCAAAAAAAACATATACATAAGAAATATTATGTATATGTTAAACCTTAAACAGTACATTAGCTTCTTGCCTTCTGCACATTCTTTTTTCCATTGTTCTAGTACTACAACACCACATTAACATAAAAAACAATATAGAATGTTTACTTAAACCTACAATCAATCACTTCATGCGACAAAAAATTGCAATTACATATCCAACTCAGTTCATAACAATTTCAAACCATAAAAAAATTACAACATAACTAACATAACATAATCTATACAGTTTACCAAAAAATATTTCTAACACAACAAAATAAATTTATTACCTTTTTTTATCTGAATGTTTAGCTCTTGAATTGAATCCATGTGTCACAACATACTTTGACATCACAGAAACGAGCGTCTTTTTATCCTTATACATCCGTTTCACCTTCACATCAATGCTCTTGCTATCACAAATAAGATTATCAAGATCGAATTCCGGAATATACAACGCATATTCATTATGCGTCTCTGCAATTGCTAGAGCCATAACGCCTGATTCAACACCCTCCACTCAAATAACAACTCCTGTATCTCTATCAAACTGTATCTCATCGGAAGACTTATCAATTGTTGATATGCACAATGGATACATCAAGAATGCTGGTTGCGCTTTTTTCAACTCGACATACAACCGTACTCCATTGTCATTACGGATATGAAAAGGTGAAGCATTGCCGTCGACTACATAACGTACCTCAATAGTTTTTCGCAGTTCATCAATGTTTAATTCCGTAGCAATTGACGAAATCAACTTCAAGTAACTTATTGATTCCGCAACAACTATTCCTTCGCTTTTATAATTTACATATTCCGTTTCTGTTCTCCACTTACCAGCGTACCTCAAAAGGATAGCAATATTCATCTTCTTGAAGTCGAATTTCAATTTTTTCCTTCAAAACTATCAACATAAACAGTGACTGGACTTTTTTTGTGTGTGTGAATTTCGTGTTATTTATTTTCTTGAAATCGAAGCAAAAGTTTTTTTCTTCAACAGGATCAATAAAATCTTTGATTTTTTCTGTATATGTGAATTTCGTATGAGCTTTTTTAAATGTATTTGACTAATTCAAAATTTCAAAATCTGCAGTTGTTACATAATTTAAGGAAGGCATTAATCCACTAATTTAATTCGTTGAATTAAAAGCACGATTAAAGGAAGGAATTCGTTATTTCCTTTTTATACGCCAAAAACATTAGTATTATATGTATATTAATTGAAATTTATGTATATTAAAAAGGGAGAGAGAGTAAAGATTTTAAGAAAAGTGGGATTGGGTGTAACTAGTTATAAGAGGGTTGGTATTTGCGTTATTTATACTATTTATATACTGAAATACTTTTCAATTTCAGAGAATCACCAATCAATGGAACACCAATCTGAAGTGATTGTAATGAACTAGTTCCCAATTGACTGGATTTGTGGTGAACTCTTGTTTGAATTTGGGCCTCTAGCAAGTTGTAGTACATGGGCCAATATCTTTACCCTATCCTGGGCTACTGGTTCCAGATTTGGCATTTCTCAAATTTGAATACTGAAATTTTGGGGCTGATTTACGAGAACGGCCTTGAAGATGGTCAATCTTGAACTATTAACCCATAGACTAAACTTCAAATTTAACAAAGTTTAGCTTTTGATCTTAAAGGTTCGTCCAAGGGAGAAACGAGGTCAAAATTTTAAGACCATAAATTTCCAAGGTCGGTTGGGGGTAATTTCTTAGAGGGAGAGTCTTGAAGTAACTGGTAAAGTTATTGTCATGTGATCAGAAATTTATGGGTTCAAGCCTTGAAAAGAGCTTCTGACAGAAATGCTAGATAAAACTGCGTACAATACAACCTGTGGTGGGGCCCTTCCTCGACTCTTGTGCATAGAAGGAGCTTTAGTGCACCGGACTACTTTTTTACTTTGGGGTAATTTCTTAGTTTTTTTTTTTGATGTTCTTAAACACTAAACAGTTTATAAGGGACCAAAAAATTGTGGTACATTCATATTACTGAAAATATGAGCATTTTAAATTTAAAATATAAATTCAAGATAGGATCAAGTTATTCATATCGTCACTTTGGTTTGTATCTGTAAAAATGTTGTAAAAGGAACTATAAATGGTTAGAAATGACTACGTTCAGTTTGAATTCTTTTCTCTATTATCAGAATCTTGTATGTAACAAGTAGTTCTTCAAATTACCATATGTAAATAAATTACTAAAATAGGAAAAATTTGCTGTTAATAGTTTGTCATTTTGTTTTCCAACTTTTCTCTAGATTTTGAATTTTGAATTGACTCCTTTTCTCCTAGCTCACAAGGCTCACAAATGCAACTTAGTCTCACATTTACTTTAGGTGAAAGATTTTTGATCGCTCAGTCAGAAAATATTTACATTCTCTATTCAATATACATGATGTATACATATATTATACATTTGTCAGTTATTTTATAAGTTTGCCTCTTTACTTTTGAGTTAATATCTCAAATGGTCACTCAACTATAAACTTTTATCTCAGAAAGTCACCTAACTTTAGTCTTTATTTCAAAAGTCACTCAACTATGTACTTTTATCTCAGAAAGTCACTCAACTTTGATCTTTACTTCAAAAGTCACTCAACGATCATATTTTTACTCAGAAAATCACTCAACCTATTAAAGTACTTTTCAAAAATAGAATTTGCTTATGTGAAATTTCTATTTAAAAATAAAATTTTGATATTCCTTTAATGTCCGTTTTATCCATATTCCCCTAAATTAATATCTCTCCCTCCCCTTTCTCATTTTTCTTCTTCTTTTCACTTTCTTCCCATAATTTTTTTTTTCATAAATCACACATTATAATCTAGGAATTGACAATCAAAATTGTACGAAATCGAATTACTATCATATTTTATATTCGTATCTTATTTTTATTTTACAAAAAAGAATAAGGATGACAAAAGAAGAGAAATAAAATAAACGTATAAAGTATTTAAAAAGGAGAAAAAAGGGAAAGGGAAGTGCAAGATATTTTATTTTATTTTCTCTTTATTTATTTTTCTTATTTTTTCCCTTTTAAAGATAAAATACGGCGATTAAGTTTATATTATTTGTGGTACTGTAAATGACCAAAGATGACCAACTGAAATTTTTTAAAATGCAAATAGTGTTTTTATATATAAAAAGAATCAAAAAGTTTATTCTAATCTCTTACCATTTCTTTCAATTTTGTCAATTCTATAAATATAAAATATGATAGTAATTTAATTTCCTATAATTTTAATTGTCAATTCCTAGATTATAATGTGTGATTTATTGAAAAATTTATGGAAAGAAAGTGAAAAGAAGAAGAAAAATGAGAAAGAGGAGGGAGAGATATTAATTTAGGAGAATATCGATAAAACAATCATTTTTGTAAAAAAAATTTTGTAAATAGAAATTTCACATAAGCAAATTCTATTTTAAAAAAATAATTAAATAGGTTGAGTGATTTTTTGAGTAAAGATGTGATAGTCGAATAACTTCTGAAGTAAATATCAAAGTTGATTGACTTTGTAGGATAAAAATTCATAGGTGAGTGATTTTTGAAGTAAAGACCAAAATTGAGTGACTTTATGAGATAAAAATTCATAGTTGAGTGACTATTTGAGTTATTAACTCTTTACTTTTTATTTAAATATCAACTGAAATAGGTACTAAAATAGATCACTTGAGACCATCCAAACAAATGTTTTTGGAAATCTCCTTGCTACTTATGATATTTTCTTTATATCAATGACCAACAATGTTGAGGAAGGAGTTAAAGCTCTTGTCTATAGATTACATGCAATAGTTTTGTGTACATATAATTTTATGAAGTATTAATGAATTGTGAAGTTGTTAGATATAGACTTAAGTCATCGTCAGACACCTAAATTTGTTTCGAAAATTCGCTTAGACCCCTAAACTAAGGCCTGTACCTATCAGGCCCCTAACCCACCCGAATTTTGATCCAATCAGGTCTTTTTTTCTCATATTTCATCACATTATCAGCGTGTGTTACTAAGCGCGCTTACATGAATAATTAGTTCATTCAGTATTTTCCACGTGGATTAAACATATTTCTTTCTTTTTTTAAATGCTGAACCATTCTTCTCCACATATACAGACTCCCCCCAATTTACTCTTTAGTCACACCCAGAACATACGCACAAACCCACATCATCATCTCCATTTTTCTTGTTCTACACAATAACGCACGCACTTACACACCACGGAATACACACACACGGGGAAAACACACACACCATGAATGTGAAAGAAAAATAGTAGATTTTCTTCAATGGAGAAGTAGATGGAGATGATAAATTCCACCGCCACCAACACCAATTCATCTTCTTGAACAATTTTATTGTCCATTTTATCCACTTTTTGAACAATTTAGGGTTTCAAATTTTTCACCTTTTCATCTTCTTGAACAATTTGAGTGTCCATTTTTTCACTTTTGGGGCACTTTGGATATCCATATTTTGCAATTTGGGTGTCCATATCTTCCACCTTTTCAGATTCTTGAACAATTTGGATATCCCATTCATTCAATTTGGGTAAAATTGCATCACTTGAAATTGAAAACACATTGGGATTACGAGTAAAGTATACAAAATCACCTGATGTAATACCAATAGATTGATTCTTCTTCTTCTTCTTCTTCTTCAGAATTCTGATTCTTCAGAATTCTGATTCTTCAGAATTCTGATTCTTCTTCTTCTTCTTCTTCTTCAAAATTCTGATAAACTTCATATTTTCTATTAAGTGAAAGATGAATAGAAGCTGTTGTTGTTAACGATGATGAAGATGAAAAAAAGGCTTGAGAGATGAGATGTTTGAGTTGAAGTGTACAAGAAGAAGATAGTACTTCGATTTTGAGGGTTTGTTTGGTTTCCAATGACCTGAATCTCAGTTTCATGGCTGTGGCGGTGGGGGGTTGAAGACAATAAACTGGGGTGAGGGTGGGGGTGGGGGTGGGGTAGGGTGTTGTGAAGACGGGGGGGGGGAGGTTAAATTAATACGTTATAATAATTAAAAATTATATTAATAAAATAATTTAAATATAAGTTTTTAAATTTAAAAAAGTAAAATATTATTTTTTTCTTCGATTCACGCGCCCAAGGAGAGTGTAACACACTCTCCTTGCCAAATCAACATTTTGTGTCTAATAGGTATCAATTTTAACAGTTGACGTGCCTGATAGGTACAGACAGTAGTTGGGGAGTCCAAGTGAATTTTCAGGATAAATTTAGGTCCCTGGCGATGACTTAAGACTTAGACATATAATTCATGCAAGAGAAGAGAGCAAGTTTAGAACAGAAAATGGAAATATAAAGCAAAGAAGTTAAATTAAGGAAAAGCTGCAAAGACTCATGATCCGATATCAGGCTAAATATTTTATAGTTAGTTTGATCCAACTTCGAAAAAATTAAAAAAGAGACATGAGGATTCTTACATCTTTTTAGACTAGTTGGATATGTCGTGTTACGCACGGTCCAATGTTGATACTTGAAAATTCTATGTTATGTACAATTTTATCATTTAATTAAAACCTTCATATGTTTAGTTGATAAATTCTTAGTTAGAAATATTTTATTATATTTAAATTAATGACACTTGTATAAGAATATTTTAAGTTGTTAATATGACACTCATATAATTTTGAGAGTCAATCAAATCTTTTTTTTTTTTAATATTTACAATTGTTAATTATTGTGATTTATATTACTTTTCACATAAAAATAATCAAATACATAATAAAATATTTTAAGTTTATCGTTTTCATTTATAATATTTTTAGTGTAATTTAGTAAGACAAAAAAATTAAAACGGAGAAAAGTATAAAATTTTTCAAAGAGGACCGCTGCTAAGCAGACATTCGACGGAGTGGAGTCGCTTAAGCAGCTCCACTCACCAGAGGCGGACCCACATGTATCGGTGGGGGTGCACGTGCACCCGTTAACGTCGAAAAAAATTGTGTATATATATGGGTATATACCTTGAGAAATTGGGATATATTTAATAGTGCACCCTTAGATAAGTGGTAGTTCACATTGGTTTACTGGTTGAAGCCAGCCCTTCCATCCATGCAACTAGGGATCGATCCCCAGTTCATACAACACCTTAATTTTTATTTTCAATACTTCAAATTTAAAGGCTTATTACTAAATTTATAACAACAAAATTGTTGGAATGAGGATTTGAACTTGCGACCAGTTCATTAGGGGAGCCCTCCTTGACCATTGAGCTACCACAACTAATCATTTATAAATGTTAAAAGTAAACTTCATATTATATGAAAGTAAAGTTATTAGCTTAAAATTCTTATTTGTTCTCTATATTTATTTTTCCAGTATTGTTCATGTCTTTAGCGACCAATTGAATATGATAATATTCCTCAATCGACACCGAATTTTTTTTTAACGTCTTAAGATAATATTGGTGCTCCACAATATTATCAAAAGCAATAAGCGTAAAAAAGCTTCAAGGTTTATTGTGTTTAAGCACAAAGTACAAATAAAGTGTGAGATTTAACGAAAAAAGGCATAAAGGTAGAAAAAATATAAATATATGTTTAGTTCAAGATTAATAATATTAGCATGAATGACAAATATATGAACAAAAAAAATAATTTTTTTTGATAAAGTGAAATATCAATTTTTAGTGTTCGTCTCCTCAGAAAGCTTCATTGACAAGGGAAAGTATGTATCAGAAATTAGAACCTAAGCTGCACATTAAGCGAGGCGAGCGCTCAACACATTTTGAGTCTTACTTCGAGGCTTATGCGAATCTTTGACAACACTGGTGCACCCGCAGACTTCAAATCCTGGGTTCGCCTCTGCCACTCACATCAAAAGTTATTTATCATTTATGCCTATTTGACATTTTCTATTAAATATTATTAATTTTTTAACACTTAGATGACTTTTAATAATTAATTAGGAGTGATATAGACTTTATAATAATTAATTAAGAGCGATATGGTAATATTACGATTGAAACACTTGAAGCAGAATGTCATAAATTTCTATTTTACTTTTTTTAATTAAATATAATTAATTTTTCTAACACATACAACAATAAAAACATACCCAGTGTATTCTCACATAGTGGGATTTGGGGAGGGTAGAGTGTACGCAAACCATACCACTATCTCAGGTGAAGTAGAGAGGCTATTTCCAGTAGACCCCCTGCTTAGAACCGATAACAGTATAACAAACACAAAAGATAAGTGCAAAATAAACTAACACCGCTAGCAACATGATAGTACTACAACTACAAGATAAAAAATATGAACTATCTAACCGAAATCATAGACATCACACAACACCATGAATAAAAAACAACAGACACAAACACTACTTAAAAAAAAAGAGAAAAACCGACCACAAAAATTCCCAAAAACCGATCACAAAACCGATCAAAATGTGTGGTCGGTAAAGTTGTGGTAGTTTTTTAAAAACCGACCACAAGTGGTCGATTTTCTTAAAAAAAAAAAAATATATTTTTAAAATTCATTATTATTTTATTAAAATTAGAAAAAATAATTTTAGGAAAAAAACCGACCACTAGTGGTTGGTTTTTTATTAAATTAATTAATTAATTTATTAAAAAACAGACCACAAGTGGTCGGTTTTCAAATAAATTAATTAACTAATTTGTTATAAAATCTACCACTTGTGGTCGGTTTTTCTGGGATTTAAAAATAAAAATCAAAATCAAAACCCAAATACAACATGCAACAACAACACTGTAATACAACAATATCAAACCATATACAACAACAATAGCAACCAAAAATCAAATGTAAATACTTTCAAAAGTGTACAAGACATACAAAATATCCAACAAAAGTGTGTATGAAAATACTACAACAATAGTTTCATACAACAAAATGTCTAAATTCAAAGTACAACACATACAAAAATAAAAAAACTAAAAGTCATCATCAGCCCTTTGCAGCCCAAACTGCATCACCAGGACACGGAGGAATAACCCCCGCAGTCCTAATGAAAGAGCTCAACTGCTGCTGCAGCTTCTTGAATTGTGATGTTGTTGCCTTCTCCGTCTTCTTCTGCCTCTCTCTCTGTTCAGCAAACTCTTCAGTGAGTTGAGAAACCGTATTTTGTAGTCTTTCAATCATTTCTCTATCAATTGAAGAGCTAGAGTAAGAAGGGCCGGACGAACACCTAACATTATCGCCAAAAAAGTTTTTGTGGTATCCGACCAAATGACCTCTATTTACAGGACCCACAACTTTTGCCCATAACTCCTCTTCTACATATTGGGGTATTGGGTCATCCTGACTTTCAGCAGGCTGACTACTACGATACGCACCAACAAGACGCATATATTCATCCTATATTCAAAGTAAAGTTATTACTAAAAGTAAAATATATTAAAGTAGTTATAATTGAATAATATCAACTTTAAGAAAAAGATTCATAAATTCAGAATTTGTTTCTTACATGGACAACTTTTGCACGAGCTTCAACCCAGACATCTTCATCAGTTGGGTTCTTTTTTTTATCATATGAGTCTCCTCGTATAGCTCATAATGTGGTATTTTCCTACCTTTTACCTTTTCCTGCATATGAAAAATTAATCAATGTTCAAATAATAATTTTTTTTAAATAGAAACAAACAATTAAAACTGTAAAAGTTACATACCATTTTTTCTATCACAACAAGAGTACTTCTGGCACCCGCAGTATGTAGGGAGCCACCCTTGGATAATGTCCGGGCTTTCTTTCCTTTTTCACTCAATAATTGGTATTCTGAGCTACTCCAATGGTGAAGATACAGTTGCCATGCGGGTTCAGGAATCCACTTAGGTTTTACCAATTTTTTTCAGGCATAATCCAAGAGATAGTTAAATCTGGCTCTACATCTTATGAAAAAGTTCTTTATAAGAAATGTATTTGCATCATCAGACCAGTAAAATTTCTACAATAAAAATATAATATTCAATCTTTTGTTCTAACAAAGTGTTAATAAGTAGTCGATAAATTAAATCATTACCTTAAATTCTTCAAACATTCTATCCCTGTCAAGTTCTGGAACCTTTTGCCAGCTGGTCCAGTAGCCGTTGAAGTGCCGAGTAATGCATATTCACACCTTTTTTCCAACTCCACCATCCGTCCTAAACCTACAACACAAGATCAAACAGTAATTTCATAAAGCATAATAATATAGTAATGAAAAAATGAGTAACGTTATTATATTTTGAAATCTTACCTCTTGCAACTAGAACAAGATAAATCCTCCCAGAATCAACTCTGTATCCTGGCTGCCTAGTAAGTGATGGTGGATGCACTGGAGTGGGCGGATCTGAAGCACTAGATGGAGTGCCTCCAAGCTGAAGATCCGACAACCCAATAGATCCAGCAGAATCACTGTGCAAAGCTGCGTGACTGCTGCAGGAGGATATCGATGATGGTAGATGTCTGAAGGAGCAAGCGACTGTCCGATAGTACTGTGCTGGCGGTGGCACGGTCATAGGAGCAGAATGAATCGATGTAGACCCATGTAGTGGCCCCACATGCGTAGGAGTAGGTATCAAATCCTCGCACGACCTAGAATATAAGGGTCGTGCTGTTGCGTCAGCAAACCGACCCTCAGTTATATAAATACATGTGGGTCGTCTATAAGCCAGAGGTTGTCTATTCTTTTTTGGTTTCGTAGTATCAAATTTTCCCATACCCTTGTCACCTCTGTCTGACATCTAAATTAAGTTGAGTTAACAAGTAGTTAGTTCCTACAAAATGAATATATAAGAAAACATTTCAAGTAACTAATTTCAAGTTACTAATTTACATTTCAAATCGCTCTAATACAACACGAGATATAAACAAGAATATTTTTATAACTATATAAATCATGAAAAGGTGGAAACAACAAACTTAAACAGTATATTACATATCAATCTTAAACTAGAAACATAAAGGTAAATATATAGTACAAAGCATAAAGACATCGATACATAATAAATACAACCTACACAACTAATCCTCTTCTTCTGAAGACTCTCCACTAAACCATTCACCCTCTTCGGAGGTTTCCTCATCTCCTACCCACTCAGTCTCTTCTTCCGCAATATTAACTTCTTTAAATATATTTTTTGAATGATTCAAACCGTCCACTAATTCAACGTCCACTAGCTGGTGATCAATCTATATTTTATTTTGATACGCAGTCTCCAACACATTCTCAACTTTTACTCGGCCTATAGGCTTTGTTTTGTAACCCACCAATCAGACTTGTCATTGCGCAACGTATAAAGAGCATAATACACTTATTTAACATTTTGCGCTAGAACAAATGGATCATAAATAGGATACGAGTTATTGTGCTTCACTTCAATGATGTTATGCTCCCTATGTACTCTTGTGCCTCTTGTGCATGGATCAAACCACTTACATCGAAAGAGGATAATTTTTTTTATTGGGAAACTAGCATACTCCAGTTCTAAGATCTCGTGTATGATGCCAAAGTAATCAACATCATCATCACCCTTAACCCAAACACAACTATTGTTTGTTTTCCTTGTTCAGGAGTGTTGTTTGGTGGAAAATTTAAACTCATTTACTTTGTATTGGGACATTGCATTAGCTTCAATTGGACCCAAAGAAATATCTCTCAAGAGCTGATCGTATACGGCGGCATTTGATAAATGGTGTACCTAAAAATATTATACATATATATATTTTAGTTGAGGAATGTGTATTAAACTTTGTAGAAATATTAATACACTTACGAACCTCATTTTTAAACCACGTTGCAAAGGATGCATACACTTGATTTTCGTGAAATTGAGTCTTAAATGAACTGAACATCCAACATGGAAAACACAATTAGTTTCTTTAAGGAAATGAGTAAAAAAATAAGATATATTAAAATTTTAATCTCCTTACTTCAAAAAGGACTCAATTTCCGGGCAATTCAACATGATATACAAAGTTGCTGACTTGCGCCCCATGGGAGTGAGTCGGCGAGGTATGGTCTTTTTAGCCTTACAACCAGATTGATTGAAAATTGATATCGGTTGCAAATGAGGCTCATTCACATCGTCCTGATGACGATTCGATCGGTTTCTTAAACAAGTAACTTCATCACGAAAGTAGTATGACCAAAATTGAGAAGTTTCTCTTGCAAGATATGCCTCGACTATAGAGCCTTCCACCCTATGTTTATTTTTGGGATCCCTTTTCAATTTTCCAATTGCCCTGTACAATGTTAAGGTTAGATGTTTACTATATTTAAAAAAGATATGTATAAATTTAAATATGTTGCAAATGCTTACCGTTCGAATAGATACATCCACCTAGTTTGAACTGGACTGCCTAGCCGAGCTTCATGCACAAGGTGAATGGAAAGATGTTCCATCACATCGAAGAACGCTGACGGAAAAATCTTCTCCAGTTTGTTGGTGATAACAACAATATTACTTTCCATTCGCGCTAGATTTTCTTCTTTTAATATGGTGACACATAAGTCTTTGAAGAACAAACTGATCTCTGCTATTGGTTTCCATATGTTTTCAGGTAAACCAATAAAAATAATTGCAAGTAATTATTCCATGAAAACATGACAATCATGGCTTTTCATTCCATGCAAGATTCCTTGTGTCGTATAAACCCTCTTTCTCAAATTTGAGGCATATTCATCGAGCATCTTTAAACTTTGAAACCACTCACATATTTGACGTTTTTGGTCCAACTTTAATGTAAAACTAGCCTTGGGCTTAAGAACATTGCCACTGGGCCCTTGTTGTAAGTGTAATTCTCTGCGGTTGCAATATTCTGGTAAGTTAAGTCTGGCCTTAGGATTATCCTTTGTTTTGCCGGTGACATCCATAACTGTGTTGAACAAGTTGTCAAAATAGTTCTTCTCAGTATGCATGGCATCAAAATTATGTGTAAGTAAATTATCTGGCCAATATTATAAATCCCAAAATATACTTTTCTTAGTCCAGTTATGCGAAACGCCATATCCATCAAGCCTGTACAATCGTTCCTCGCTGTCTTTAGGCAAATCCTGAACTATTTCCCAGATGTCATGACCAGACAGCCTTGGAGGTGGACCATCATATTCCCTTCTATTCCTTCTGAATGCATTCTTGAGTTTCCTAAATTCATGATCAGGTTGATAGAAACAACGATGACAATCAAACCATGACTTTTTCCTGCCATGTCTTAATGTGAAAGATTTTGGTTTTTTCATGCAGTATGGACAAACCAACTTTCCATCTGTCATCCACCCAGACAACATTCCATAAGCAGGAAAATCATTAACAGTCCATATTAGATATGCACGCAGATTGAAATTTTATTTAAGAGAGATGTCCCAAGTTTCAACCCCCTCATGTCATAAAATTTAAAGTTCATTAATCAAAGGTTGCAAGTAGACATCTATTCCACTTTTTGGATTATGCGGGCCAGGAATAACACAATTTAGAAATATATAGAGACTAGTCATCAACAGTTCAGGAGGAAAATTATAAGGAGTGATAAATACAAGCCAACATGAATATGGCGCACCACCAACTGAAAATGAGAGAATCCATCCGCAGATAATCCCAATCGAATATTTCGTGGCTCATCTGTAAAATCTGGATAAGTTGCATCAAAATGCTTCCAAGCCTCTCCATCAGATGGATGACACATAACACCAGTGGGCCTTCTATTTTCACTATGCCATCTTATATGAGGAGCTGAGCTATTTGAAACATACAACCTCTTCAACCTTGGTATAAGAGGTAAATAATGATTGCCTTAATAGCAATTTTATTTTCAGTAGAACTACGCTTATATCGAGAGTGCTGACAAAACTTACAGAACTCTAGCTTAGCATCTTCCTTAAAGTATAACATGCAACCATTTTCACAACAATCAATTCTAACCGAGGAGAGACCTAACTTTGACACCAATCTTTTTGCCTTATAGAAAGAATTAGGAACCTCCAAGCCGGGGTCAACTAACTCTTTAATAAATTCTATCATTGAGTCCATTTCGTCTTCAGCAATATTCCAGTCAAATTTAATACTTAATAATCTAATAGCAACAGGCAAACGAGATTGCGAACACCCGTCAAACAAAGGATGACTAGCAGCATGCAATTCTTTGTAGAAATTGCCCGCTTCGCTATTAGGAACATCTTCAATATTTTCCCTAAACTCAACCCCGTGTTGCATCCCAAAAGCATCGTGCATCATTTCTGTCATCCTAGTATCTTGATATTCATTATGCCTTGCAGACCTACTACTTTCTCCACCAAAAAATTTCCTTTAAATTTCCTACACTTAACCATTTTCAAGTAACTAAGTCACCTACCAAACCACATTCAAAACAAAAAAATTCCCTTTAAAGTTCCTACACTTAACCATTTTCAAGTAACTAAGTCACCAACCAAACCACATTCAAAACAAAAAATCCTCTTTAAAGTTCCTAGATTTAACCAATTTCAAGCAACTAAGTCACCAACCAAACCACATTCAAAATAATTTTTTTTCTTTAAAGTTCCTACACTTAACCATTTTCAAGCAACTATGTCACCAACCAAACCACATTCAAAACAAAAAAAATCCCTTTAAAGTTCCTACACTTAATAATTTTCAAGCAACTAAGTCACCTACCAAACCACATTTAAAACAAAAAAATTCCCTTTAAAGTTCCTACACTTAAACCATTTTCAAGTGAGTAAGTCACCTACCAAACCACATTTAAAACAAAAAAATTTCCTTTAAAGTTCCTACACTTAACCATTTTCAAGTGACTAAGTCACCAACCAAACCACATTCAAAATAAAAAAATTCCCTTTAAAGTTCCTACACTTAACCATTTTCAAGCAACTAAATCACCTACCAAACCACATTCAAAACAAAAAATCCCCTTTAAAGTTCCTACACTTAATCATTTTCAAGGAACTAAGTCACCTACCAAACCACATTCAAAACAAAAAAATTTCCTTTAAAGTTCCTACACTTAACCATTTTCAAGCAACTAAGTCACTTACCAAACCACATTCAAAACAAAATAATTCTCTTTAAAGTTCATACACTTAACCAATTTCAAGTAACTAAGTTACCTATCAAACCACATTCAAAACAAAAATATTTTCTTTAAAGTTCCTACACTTAACCATTTTCAAGTGACTAAGTCACCTATCAAACCACATTCAAAACAAAAAAAATCTCTTTAAAGTTCCTACATTTAACCATTTTCAAGTGACTAAGTCGCCTACCAAACCACATTCAAAATAAAAAATCCCCTTTAAAGTTCCTACACTTAACCATTTTCAAGTGACTAAGTCACCAACCAAACCACATTCAAAACAAAAAAATTTCCTTTAAAGTTCCTAGACTTAACCATTTTCAAGCAACTAAGTCACCTACCAAACCACATTCAAAACAAAAAAATCCCCTTTAAAGTTCCTAGACTTAACTATTTTCAAGAAACTAAGTCACCTACCAAACCACATTCAAAATAAACCCCCCCCCCCCTTAAAGTTCCTACACTTAACCATTTTCAAGCAACTAAGTCACCAACCAAACCACATTCAAAACAAACCCCCCCTTTAAAGTTCCTACACTTAATCATTTTTAAGAAACTAAGTCACCAACCCAACCATATTCAAAACAAAAAATCACCTTTAAAGTTCCTACACTTAACCATTTTCAAATGACTATGTCACCAAAAAAGCAACAACAAGAACGACAAGATATCAACAACAATGCTAGTGAATCGAACAAGGCCACACACGGCTTCACTAGACTTCAATATGTACAATAACAAGACTTAATTATAAGAAAATAGAGACAAATCAACTTACCTATGCTTGGCATAAATTAAAGTGAAAGAGATAAGCGGTCACCCAAAAAAATAGCAAACAATTCTTTTATCGAATTCGAAATCTGTCAAATAGTAAAATTATTACAAAGAATATTCTTTCTCTTAAATAATTACAATAATTTAGTAAAGGAATAGGAATAAGATTTTCCTCCAAACCTACTAAGCAATTAATGAGTAAAATGGAGAAATAAGTGTCAAGACTAACCGAAATTTAGGTAATTCAAATTCAAATTAATGTTGGAACAAGCCTAGAATTAGCTAATTCAATCTCAAATTCCAAAAATTAGCTAAATTCTAGCTAAATGAAACAAATATCCAAACCCTAGAACTCAAACCATAACCATTTGGCGAAATTAACACTAAGATATTTGTATGTAGACGTTTAACATTTCTAGCTATTAAAAAATGAGTTTGTGGATACAAGAATAAGCTAAATTTAGTTAATGAAAGTTAATTGTTACCTTGCCCAAAATTGAAACTTAGGATGGAATAGTTCCTTGAAAATGGATTAAAGCCAAAATTGAAAGTTAGGATGGAGTACAAACTTTCTTGAAAGAGAAAGAACAATGGAGATTAGGAGTATTGTTAAAGTGTGAGATTTGGAGGTTTTGAGGGGTTGGTGACTGTTTTGGACGGGAAATGGGTGAGGTTTTGGAGTGATTTTGTGTTTTATTATGTATTACTGATCGGGTAGGGTCGGTTTAAAGAATTATATATTTTTTTCAATTATTACGAAAACCGACCACATGTGGTCGGTTTTTGTAATAATTTAAAAAATTATTTTTGAAATTAAAATTTAATAAATTATAATTAATAAATTAATAAATTATAAAGATAAGTTAATAAATTAAAATTATTTTTTAACAAATTAAAATTTTAATAAATTCGATAATATTTATAACAACATTCAATTAATTTAATATAATTCGTATATATATAAATACACAGTACATACACTGTGTATGGTACCGGGACAACATCCAATTAATTTAATATAATTCGTACATATATAAATCAGATAATAATTATTTTATCATCACATTAACACGACTAGTATATTTCCTCAATCGTATAATAATATCAATGATTTTTGCAAATTACGATAAATTTTTGGTTAATTAGCTTTTAAATACGATATTTTTTATATATATATATACCTCGTAATACTAGTCTTACGTTATTACAATTTCAACAACATACGCGTGTCTACATTGACGCAAAATAGTATATCTATTTCCTCAATAGTATGATATATATCAACGTATCATTCAAACTATACTAATATATACATTTAGTTATCTAGCTTTCGATTACTACATACGTCACTACACAAGATATACGTATATATACATATAATCAATTGTCTATCAACTTTCACATACGTACTATAAACATCACATACACGATTCTACTACCCCATAATAATATATATACAACTTATTTCACAAATACTCAGATGAATTATAGATTACATTATCTTATGTATGTCATTAGTATACCTTCACCGTATATATATATACATACGCACACACACACATATACATATATACACACTATCGACTATATCAAATTCTAAATACGTACTATATATATCACATACGTACACAAGTATATTATTCAATAATATAACGCAATGTGTTTCTTATACATACTCAGATGAGTGATCGATTAATTATATATATTCACTTATCTGAGTATGTATAAGAAACACATTGCGTTATATTATTGGATAATATACTTGTGTGCGTATGTGATATATATAGTATGTATTTAGAATTTGATATAGTCGATAGTATATTATCCAATAATATAACGCAATGTGTTTCTTATACATACTCAGATGAGTGATCGATTAATTATATATATATATATATAAGATATTTATATATATGAACTCTTGAATGCGTATATATATATATATATATATATATATATCACATCCACAAGTATATATTACCTTACAATAGAATACGTTCATTATATTATGATGAATTATCGGTTATATATTACATTATTATGACTGAAATAGTAACATAATATCATTATTTCAACGGTATGATATATATGTGTGTATATATATATATAAACACACATATTCATTATACAAAGGTTATGCATCTTTAACGTCATTTAACGTATATACAAGGAAAATATTTATTCCATATACTGAAACATAAGTAAAAGATAAATATTATGTTTAACGTAATTTTTTTGTTTTATTTGATATATTTTTTAGTGTAATTTTTTTCACAAAATTTAAGAATGATTGATTTTTATTATTATTATACTGGTAGACTACGTGTGATCAGTGTAATTTCAAAAATTTATATATAAATTACATTACATAAATATAATTATTTTTAATGAAAATAATATATATATTTGATTACATATATATAATTATTGGTTACTAAAAATTATTTACTTTTTATTTTTTTTTTAGTTCAAAAACCGACCTCAAGTGATCGGTTTTTAATATATATATATATATATATATATATATATATATTAAGTATTAAAATCGACCACTTGTGGTCGGTTTTTAATATATTTTTTTAATTTTTATTTGTAAAATAAATAATAATTAATAGAAAAATTAATGAAATATTTTTTTTGTTTTTTTTAAATAAAAAAGCTACCACTTGAGGTCGCTTTTTAAAAAAAATATTATTTTTATGAAATATTACTAAAAAACGACCACTTGTGGTCGGTTTTGTGTGGTCGTCTTTTTTTTTTTCTAGTAGTGAAAAGAACGCTCCCTTATTGTTACCGACGCAGTCCCACCTCCTAGCCCTCTACCCTAATTCGCGTCCTCCACACCTTCCTATCAAGGGTCATGTCCTCCGTAAGTTGTAACAGCTTCATATCATGCCTAATCACCTCCTTCCAATATTTCTTCGGTTTACCTTTACCCCGCCTAAAATCATTCATAGCTAATGTCTCACACCTCCGCACTGGAGCATCCGAGTCCTTCCTCATCACGTGCCCGAACCACGTAACCTCACTTCTCGCATTTTATCCTTCACCGAAGCAACTCCCACCTTCTCCCGAATAATCTCATTCCTCACCCTATCTTTTCCGATGACATATAATAATTAATTAGGGGTATAGTAAAATCACAGAGCAAGCAAGTGAAATGGCGACAAGCAGGCATGTCGACGGAGTGGAGTTTGCTTGAGCAGCTCCACTCACATCAAAAGTTATTTATCATTTCATGACTATTTGACCATTTTATATAATATTATTATTTTTAATACTTAGATGACTTATAATAATTAATTAGTAGTCATATAGTAAAATTCTGATTGAAACAGCTGAAGTAGACATGTCATAAATATCTATTTTACTTTCTTTTTAATAAATATTATTAATTTTTCTATTACATAAATGACATATTGATCTTTTTCTTATTAAATATTATTAGTTTCTTAATACTTAAATGACTTATTATAATTAATTAAAAGCGATATAGTAAAATTACGATTGAAACAACTGAAGTAGAAATGTCATAAATATCTATTTTACTTTATTAAATATAATTAAATTTTTTAATACATAAATAATATATAATAATTAATTAGAGATGATGAAATGTCGGCAAATAAGGATGTCGACGGAGCTCCGCTCCCACTTTTTATATAGGAAGAATAAAGATGTTTGATCAAGTATTTTTATAATAAATAGTAATATTTTTGGATAATAACATAAGCTGAAAATGATATTATTCTAGAAAAAAATTGTTTTTAGCTGTTTTAGAATAAAATTACCAATATAAAAAATTCATCTTTACCAAATTAAATAGTAGCAATGACTTCCTTTTTCGTAATTATATACTTAAAAATACCATCTCTAAATGTTTGTGAAATCAAATTATCAACAAAAGCTTTTCTCATATCAAATATAAACTGATAAGTTCCTACTTTCTTCGAACACTTGTAATAAGAATTAATTTTTTAAAATAAGCTGATTTTGACAACTCAACTAAAATGATTTTAGTTAAATTAAGGAAAGAACATTCTACCAAATAATACAATAGAGACAACCTTTTTTGTCAGCGTTGCACAAATAATTAGAAGCTACCAATTTAATACCCAAAAATAAAAAGAGAAAAAAGGGATCAATTAATTATTGATTTCTTATATTGCAGAGGAAGACAAAAAATTTCCAGCCAATGGACAGGTCAGCCTTTATTTTCTGTTTTGGACTTTAGCTTTCCTCTTATTGGTGTCTACATTCATTAGGTTGTTAACCCTTTTTCATTTTTTCATTTTTCAATTTGTTTTTGTTGTTGAAATTTTCCTCCTTTCAAGATATAGTAGTTTTCTTCCACTCAAAACAAACTCAACAAAATTAAACTATGATAAAGGGGTGGATTATTTTGAAACTAACTCTAACCACCTCTCTTTATTCTATAATAATTCCTTATCTTTTGACAACTGTTTTCCTTTTTACAAAATAATATATTTTGTGTAAATTAATATTTTTTTTTGGAGTAATTTTCAGCCAAAGGTATAGAATATTAAGTATCATTTGTAAGGTTTACTTTACACGATAAGTAATATCTTGCTAATGACAAGAGGTAATAAGGTTTTAGGACTAATAAATTTAATGTGAAAGGTAAGGCAGTGAGGGCAGATTAAGAAAATTAGATGTGTAATTAATTCATAATTTGCAAGGTTAAAATGATAGTTATTTATGTTATATACATTTTGTGGCATGCCGGGTAGGAAATTGACAAGTAAAGTTTATGAATCAGAATATTTCAAAGGATTAGTTATCCCATTTTCTCTGTCAAATAGTTAATTCCATCATTTTAATACATTAAATATTATTATTACATATTTCGTCAGTCCAATACATGATAAAATTTTATTATTTCTGAAATTATTATTCTGTATTCCACCAACCAACGACTTCTACTTTTCTTTTGCAATATTTAAAGAATTCCCACTATTTTTACCATGTTTGTATCATTTACGATAGTAAAAATTTATATATAATTAATTATTAATTGTATAAGTTTTTTATACTATGCAAACATTTTATATTATTTGAGCGAAAATAAAATAATAAAAATTCAGTATTAATTAATTTTTTTGAGTATCTAAAATAAAGACTTCACTAACTTCTCCTTGAATGAAGACGATATGATAGATATACAATCATATTTTATGATAAATTGGAATATTATTCCATTTTTATGTGTAGAATAACTAATCCCAACATTTTAGTGAATTTAAATGATTATCCCTTATTCCACCTACAAAACCAGTCCTATTATTTTTTTAGAAAAATAATATTAAAAGAATATTTGCTGTTTTTTTTAACTATGTTGTCATAACAAGTAACATATAATTAGTTTTATAATTTTCTGTTTTAAGCAGATAGTTACTCTCACCATTAGCTACTTTCCCCCATTTTTTTAAAGTTTAATTAATATAAAATCGTTTGGCCACGTTTACTTAGCATATAAAATATTTTATTTTTTAAGATTATAAGATTTATTTGTAAATATTTTTCAAGGTTTTAATAAAGTTTGCGACTTAAAACCAAATTAACAAGAGACCTTAAATATATAAATATACATATAAAAATAATATTATAATAGTTTAAAGTTATTTTTTTATTGTAGTATATTAGTTGTTTTTGGTGTAATATTTTTAAAAGACACATGACATTTAACTTCACATATAATATGATTATTATTAAAAGAAATATTCATTCTAATTAATAAGATGTTAGTCATTTGTTTGCAATACATTAACTTTGATGTTGTTGCTAAAACATTAAATATTAATATGATTTTTGATTTGTTTAATTCAAAGTTCTAAAACATTTCTAGTAAAAATTAGATAGCTCTTTCTTCTGTATTTTTTAGGATAATTTTCTTAAACGTATTTCACATCTTCATTATTATTTCAAATGAAGTTGAAATCATAAAATTTAATACATTATTTTTTTTTTGAGGTCTCAAAATTTTGAAGGCCTAAAGTAAACACTTTACTGGCCCTCCCGTTAGTCACCCTTGATATTTTTAAGAAACCAGTAAAAACTCAAGGTAGGGTACAGTATAAATTAAGCTCTTTTTTTCTATCATCTTATCCAATTAAAACTTCTTATAGGATAAATATATCATATGCTGCAAAGTAGAGAGTTTTCCAATTTAAAGTACTACTCCATTTAATAATGATTTTTATATTATCATATGTGATCCATTCCTAGTTGTTTTTTCTGTTGAGAATCCCATGCATATGAAATGATATAAAACCCCAATAAAAGCTCTCCTCTTTTATACTTTCCAATAAAGTTTCTGAAAGAGAAACAAACAAATATTACTTTTCATGGAGACATTCAAGTCCACCAATAATATTTCTCTTCTTTTATTGGTCACTTTTTTCCTTTCAACCATTGTGTCTCAAATCAATGGAGGTGGTATCAAGACACAAAGTGAAGCCCTTGGCCAACTTTACAAGGCTAAGTTCAAGAAAGATTCCAATATTGACAAAAGCCATTTTAATGTAGCAAATATATTTGATGACCAACAATTTCTCAACAGTGCATCTAATAAAAAAACTTTGATATCTCAAGATGGTTTGAAAGAGAATGACAAGATCCATAAACTTCCAGGACAACCTCCAGTAAGATTTGAGCAGTATGGTGGATACGTTACGGTTGATGAATCTGCTGGAAGAGCTTTCTATTATTATTTTGTTGAAGCTCAACGTTCTAAAGAGTCTTTGCCTCTTCTTCTTTGGCTTAATGGAGGTAATTAATCTAAGCAGTTTTTGTTATATACCATAATATATACTGATTGTGTAATTGAATGTGTTATAGAATGGTACTTACTCTCTCCGTTGCATTTTACTTGATCCTGATTTGAAAATTAAAATTTGACAATGAATACTTTATGAAGTTATTTAATGAGTTTATTGTATTTGATTAATTGTTATTATTTTTTCAACAGGTCCAGGATGTTCCTCTCTTGCATATGGAGGCTTTCAAGAACTTGGACCATTTAGAGTAAACAGTGATGGAAAAACACTTCACAAAAATAATTACGCATGGAATCATGGTAAATTTCAATTTTCACCCAACTAGATAATTAAGCACTCCTATATTACATCTCTCTAACTAATGGAAATTTCTTTTTCTTTTGATCAAATGTTATTATTAGCTGCCAATGTGTTGTTCGTGGAGTCTCCAGCTGGAGTAGGATTTTCCTACTCTAACACATCAACTGATGTTAAGATTGGTGGAGATAGAAAAACAGCTAATGATAATTATCAGTTCTTAATAAATTGGCTCGAAAGATTTCCAGAATACAAAGATAGAGATTTTTATATATCTGGAGAGAGTTATGCTGGACATTATGTACCTCAATTGGCACATACCATTCTATATCACAACAAGAAGGCCAAGAAAAATATCATTAATCTTAAAGGAATCTTGGTATGTCTGTTCTCAAATTTCCATATTATTGTCTTTTGTCTATATGTTATTTTTGGCCTTTGTGTTGAATAGTGTTGGAGACTTTCAAGACCCAAAGATAACAAATTTTTAAAAAATATCTGTTGTTTTGTTCCAACTGAAGATGGAGTAATAATTAAATTATATGAAAAGAGTCACAGGAGCATGGAAGTTTCAAGGATGAGGACAATTCATGTTAGTAGTTGAAGCACATGGTTAAGCCTATCTACTTTGAATTATTTCACATGCAACATGCTCCACTATTAGTTTATCCATTAATAGCCATTTTATTTTAAAAAGAAAAAAAAGAAAAAACACATAGAGATCGGCTATGAATGAATTGAAGAGATCAGATAAAGATAAATCAAAGAAATATTAGGGGAGGTAATTAGACACAACATAAAGCAGTTATAACTTACTGAGGTAGAAGGGTAGAAGGAGGGAGTGCGTATATGATGATAAGTAGGAGTGCTATGTTTTGTGGTCTGTAATAGTACTCGTCGTGCTACATTTGTAGTTTCTTGTTGTTGGAATTCTGATGATGTTTGTTGTTTCGGGTGGATCGATTATAGTATTATTTTGTAGTAGTCTTGATTCTGTTACTATATATTGTCTGTTACTTTCCTATTATTTTTTGCTCTTATGTTACATCTTTTCTAGACTATTTTGTTCTTGAGTCGGGAGTCTCTTGAAAACAATCTATCTTACCTCTAAAATAATGGTGTATAAATTATGTATACTTTATTCTTCTAAGATCCTACTTTATCAGAATAAACTGAGTATGTTATTGTTATTGTAAAAGCCCGTATATATACAATTGGGTGACTGATAAGAGATTACTACAATCTTAATCCCAAGTTTAGCAGCATTGGGGTACATAACTACATATATTCTAATTATCATAAGCTCCGTTTGGACTTTGGGTTCATATATATATGCATAGATTGATATGAGATTCAAGGTACAAAGTTTACTGCTTTTCTTTCAACTTAGGATTAAGCTAATTTTGAATGTTAAATATAATCAGACCCCATCAACTTCTTAATATCTGATCAGAGTGATAATAATATTTTCACGGTCTATGGTGTAAACATTTCTTTTCTATCCATCCCCCAAAAATATTATCTTACTATATTTCAAAATAATTTCATTTTAATATCTTAATTTTATCCTTTAATGAAATTATTTATAGTCATATATACTTGGAGATTTTCTTTACATTACAAGTTATAAAAATCTTGATTTTAGTATCACATAAATTGAGATGAAAAAGTATATGCTCTTTTAACTAACTCTCATATGTAAAATATTTTCTGGGTCAACTAAAGTGGAGAAAAAGGGCCAACAACCCATATACCATATTAGTAAATGGATCAAAGAAAAATGTAACTAAAATGAAATTATTGGCCGGACTTTACTGACTAAAACTTATAAGTTTGCTTAATTGCTAAAAAAGCTCATGAAGACAAGGACATAACAACTCTTTTCTGTTGCCTAGTCTATTAAACTACAATATTTACCACCTATTGGACAAAATTATCAATTAGTACTTTCGAAAGATATATTTTAGTAGAAGAAGAAATTGCATGTCCAAAAACTAATGTAATTAACAGATCATACAGCTGTGAGCTGCACTTACTGTTTGTGTACTAAGAAACAAATAAAATGAATAATAAGTACTATTCCCTTTGTCCCAATCAACGTGATGTACTTTCTCTTTTATTTCGTTTTAAAAAAAGAACGTTATTTTTCTATAATTAAAAAAATTAATTTTAAAATTCTTCTTATACTCTTAATAAAATAATTTACATTCACATAAATGTCTAAGATTTGTTTTTTTCATCATGAATTTTAATTGTTCTCCCTTATTTCGAAAACTTTGCGTCAAATTACATAATGGCACATAAACTCAAATGGAGAAAGTTTAATGCAATTGCAAGCTAGGAATCATGTTACACAACGTGTTCACATTTTATACGTAGAAAGAAAACATAGCTGTCATAGACAGATTGGATCAAATATACAGTAATAGTTTTTATAAAGTGAGTAGTGAAGTATAAATGACACCAATCTATCTTTTTCAAAGTGTTTAGATACAGACAGTATGAAGTTACTCATCACTTTGTTGTACATGACAAAATGTTCTAGTGTCATAAATGTCTGGGAAAAGGCCAATTTGGTGTAATGTATGTTTTTAAAA
Source organism: Capsicum pubescens (assembly GCA_030864215.1). Taxonomy (NCBI): domain Eukaryota; kingdom Viridiplantae; phylum Streptophyta; class Magnoliopsida; order Solanales; family Solanaceae; genus Capsicum; species Capsicum pubescens. The sequence goes on from CM061538.1 coordinate 264,966,253, forward strand.
TTCTTATGGGTCCAATTTGCTAAAGCTACTTGTAGATATTTAGACATAATACATAAATAAAAATTTAGTTTGATTTTAATTGTGTCAGTTGTCACACCCCTTTTTCGTACTCCAAAGAAGATTATGATTTTAAGTTCGAAAGAGTTTTATTAATTAAAGTGACAAAAGAAAACGATTGTTTCGAAAAAGGATTATTTACATTTTTTTTTTTATTCAGAGTCGCCACTTGACATAATTCGGTGTGCCAAGTCACCTTTGAAAGATCCTTTTCAAAACGATTTGACTCTTTAAAACTGTTTGCGAACATAGATCCTGGTTAAGGAATTCTGTTGACTGAGGGGAAGGTGTTAGGCACCCCTCAATCCCGTGGGTCGACCACGGTCGCTTGGTAGAATGAATCGGCTAATTTAACACTACGATGTACAAACTACACAAAAATACGTAAAACAATCAAACAAACAAACAAAACCAAAATGAATAAAAATATAGTGTCCAGTCCGAGTTATACAGTCCCGAAATAGAAAAATACGAAAAATGTAAATCCTAATCTAAACTAATCCTAGACTAAGCTCCAATGCCAAACCCGATGCCTCGGGCCTTCATCACGAACATCCTTCGAGTACAAAATACTTCGGGGTGTTCCCCGGATAAAATAATACAAGTACCTCGGGGTATTCCCCGGCCAAATGAGTAGAATTGAATCAAGTACGATATACTAGAAAATATGCACCACACATTCAAATTTTCAACATTCAACGATATCTCTAAATTCGCCTACCCAAACCTAGCTTTGCCTATTAAGCTCTCGGCCTAAAATATGCTCCTATCGAGTTCACAAACATTCCGAATTAAACAAAACAACAATAAATAAAAATTAAAATAAATTCACCCTTTTTATCAATTTCTCAATTCCACCCCAAACAACCAATTTCAATTCTCAAACGAGATACCATTTCACCAAACCATAATCAAGCAAACCAATCATGAGTCAAAATAAACACGAATTCATCACCAACAAGGACCCAATAACACAATATTCAATCCAACATCAAATATAATAAACAATGAAATAAAAAGAGAAAGAGAGTAGAGTTGGACCTCAATTTGAATCTTTCAAACTCAATGTTATTCGAATAAAGAGAGTCCGCACCCGGAAACCTCGAGTCGAACCTTAACACCAATAATCTAACTAGACAAATAATGACCCGTTCACCGTCACTTTTCATGCCGTTACTGTTCACGGTGTTACTGTTCTCCGGCACTGTTCACCGGGTACGGTTCATAGGTACTGTTCACCAAATCTTTTTTTTTTCGCAATTCTCTCTTTCTCTCCCTCGGTTTTTGTTCTTGTGAGGAAGATCGATAGGTGGAGAATTGTTGTTGTTGTGTGTGTGGATTGTTATCTTGCTCTCCAAGATGGAAGAAAAATGAAGGATTTTTTTTTATGGGGAAAATTATTTTTGTGATTGTTGTTATTGTAGAGAAGATGATGATCAAAGAGTGAGCCTCCCTTTTCCCCTTTTAAAAATTTCCTTTTTATATTTTTTATTTGATTTTTCTTTTTCTTTATTTATTATCCTATGTGGAAGCATATAATTGGTGGCTTGTGGGAATAAGTGTGTGGCATGCGGAAAAGTTAGTGTGACATGTGGAAAGTTGAGGGTAACATGTGTAAAAATGAGTAGGGCGTGTGACTTTTGCATGTATCCAATGAAAAATGGAAAGTGAGGTGTTGAGGTGGCATAGTGAGGTGGCAAATATGCTATGTATTTAATTATTTTCAATTCTTTCTTCTCTTTTTTTGTGGGGAGGGGGCGGGGGGAGAAATTATCAATTAAACAAAAGTATGGTAAGGTGAATAAAATAAAAATAAAAAATTAAAATTAAAATTAAAAAAAATAAAATAAAAATAATTAAAATATTTTTGGGAAAGGACAAAATTACGTGTCTACATCATGCCCCCTTTGGATGTAAACACATGGTGTTTTCGTACAAAGTAGTAGACAATGAGATAAAATTTTGTCCTGACCTTTATTCAAAAGCACGGAGCACGAGGAAGGAGGGAAACCAGGTCTTGACTTTGGACATCCTACCTACCCAAGTTATGAGGAAATCGAGTGACAGTTATCTCAAAGGATTGGAAGGAGATGGATTATGCCGAGTTGGAGAGTCGAGTGAGGTCCCATCGAGGTTCCGGTCCGCGGCTCTGTTATTACATAAAAAAAATAAAAATTACAAGTTAAAAACATAAATGAAATTACAAAATTCTATCTACGCAGCTTCTGTTGGACTCTTGACTTGAGTTTCATCACCCTATTCTTCAGGCGGACTCCTGATTTGAAATTTCTTCAACTTGTTGCTTGGTTTTCAATTTCATCATCCTGTTCTCCAGACGGGCTCCTGACTTGCTATTTTCGATCTGTTGACTTTTATTTTCTTCACTTTGTTCCTTGACTTTCAACTTCTTCATCTTGTTGCTTGACTTTCCATTTATTCGCCCTGTGCTTCGGGCGGACTCTTGAAATCACATCAAAACTAGAAAGAAAATTATCCCAAACAAAATTATTGTAAAGAGAAAATCGTTTGCCAAAAAAGTAAAGTTCCAAAACAGATATTAATTTTTTTTTGCCCCAGTGTACCATCAGAAAACTTTTGAGAAAGTTAGATCATACCTACTTGCATGTTGCAATAATGAATCAAGACCCTGACGAAGAAATGCATCTCTTGAGAGTAAAATTGAATGACCAATACTAGGAAGTGCGTCTCCTAAGAATTAAAGTGAGAAATTCTGACTAGAAAGTGCGTCATCTAGAGATAGAAGTTTAAATTTAAAAGCGTGTCACCTGACAAATGAGAACTAACAAGGAAGTGCGTGTCATAAGGATTAAGTGCAATGACTCGACTAGAACGTATATTTTCTAGAAATCAAGGAGAATGACTCGACTAAAAGGTATGCCTTATAGGAATCAAGGGGGATGACTCGACTAAAAGGTACGTCTTCTAGGGGTCAAGGGGAATGACTCGACTAAAAGGTACGTCTTATAGGAATCAAAGGGAGATGACTCGACTAAAAGGTACGTCTTATAGGAATCAAGGGGGATGACTCGACTAAAAGGTACGTCTTATAGGAATCAAGGGAGTTGACTCGACTAAAAGGTACGTCTTCTAGGGGTCAAAAGGAATGACTCAACTAAAAGGTACGTCTTATAGGAATCAAGAGGGATGACTTGACTAAAAGGTACGTCTAATAGGAATCAAGAGGGATGACTCAACTAAAAGGTACGTCTTATAGGAATCAAAGGTGATGACTCGACTAAAAGGTATGTCTAATAGGAATCAAGGGTGATGACTTGACTAAAAGGTACGTCTTATAGGAATCAAGGGAGATGACTCGACTAAAAGGTACGTCTTATAGGAATCAAAGGGGATGACTCGACTAAAAGGTACGTCTTATAGTAATCAAAGGGGATGACTCGACTAAAAGGTACATCTTATAGGAATCAAAGGGGATGACTCGACTAAAATGTACGTCTTATAGGAATCAAAGGGGATGACTCGACTAAAAGGTACGTTTTATAGGAATCAAAGGGGATGACTCGACTAAAAGGTATGTCTTATAGGAATCAAAGGGGATAACTCGACTAATAGGTACGTCTTATAGGAATCAAAGGAGATGACTTGACTAAAAGGTACGTCTTATAGGAATCAAAGGGGATGACTCGACTAAAAGGTACGTCTTATAGGAATCAATAGGAATGACTCGACTAAAAGGTACGTCTTATAGTAATCAAAGGGGATGACTCGACTAAAAGGTACGTCTTATAGGAATCAAATGAGATGACTCGACTAAAAGGTACGTCTTATAGGAATTAAAGGGGATGACTTGACTAAAAGGTACGTCTTATAGGAATCAATAGGAATGACTCGACTAAAAGGTACGTCTTATAAGAATCAAAGGGGATAACTCGACTAAAAGGTACGTCTTATAGGAATCAAAGGGGATAACTCGACTAAAAGGTACGTCTTATAGGAATCAAAGGGGATGACTCGACTAAAAGGTACGTCTTATAGGAATCAAAGGGGATGACTCGACTAAAAGGTACGTCTTATACGAATCAAAGGGGATGACTCGACTAAAAGGTAAGTCTTATAGGAATCAAAGGGGATGACTCGACTAAAAGGTACGTCTTATAGGAATCAAAGGGGATGACTCGACTAAAAGGTACGTCTTATAGGAATCAAAGCGGATGACTCGACCAAAAGGTACGTCTTATAGGAATCAAAGGGGATGAATTGACTAAAATGTACGTATTATAGAAATCAAAGGAGATGACTCGACTAATAGGTACGTCTTATAGGAATCAAAGGAATGACTCGACTAAAAGGTACGTCTTATAGGAATCAAGACTTAAGTTAGGAAGTGCATTACCTAAGAAGAAAAATTAGAATTACCCAATCAAGGAAGTGTGTTTCCTTATCAATGTTGTTTGAATTATCAAAATAATGAAGTGCGTCTCCTTACCAATGCTGCTTGAATTACCAAAACAAGGAAGTGCATCTCCTAGAGATCTTGAATTATGAGTTTTACCATGGTTTTGATTACCAAACCTGTGCAACAACCTTGCCTCTTGCATTTGTTGAGGTGAGAAATTACGGCCTTTGATGCTTAGGCTCTGAAATCCTTGATCTGAATGCAACGTGTATTCCTGTTACATACAAAGAAAACTTGTGAGTTTAAAAACATGGTGGCTAGTTTGTGACTTTGGCTTTTGAGGCAATTGCTCCTGCCCCAGTCACATTTAACCTTGCTTACAATCATTAGAACAAGTCATTGACTTGTTGCATCATTGATCCAAACTCATATTAGGAAGAGTGACTCTGCAACAGACACAGTATCTTTGCTTTGCCATGCTCTTCAGATAAACCCTTTAAACTTTGGTATTTCCATGAGTTCCCTGGCTTCTCTGTTGATAAAACTTTCTGCATGCCCTTTTTTTGCTCACAATCATGTCTCTTTCACGTGCTAGCTTTTATCTTGCTTTGTG